>CM076981.1:14771179-14933679 GCA_039105355.1 Benthosema pterotum
ATTTTCAACATTTTTTTTAAATAAGTCATTAATATACCTTAGAGATGTTGTGTAGACATGATAAAAAAAAAAAAGTTCCCCCAATTCTGTATTTCCTAAAAATGGAGGTCTGAAGAAATCATTAACATGGTGAAATACATCTGATGACATCACCAAGATGTATTTCACCATGTTAATGATTTTTCTTTTCAGACCCATTTTTCCTGAGAGCGTATTCCATTTGTACCCTCTCAGGAAAATTTTGAAAATGGATGGAATTCCCCTTTTAAAAGGTTAGTTCGTTCAAACTTGGCCCGCGGCTTTGTTTTTGGCGCAATCTGTATGTGAGTTGGACACCCCTGTGCTATACTCAGTCTGGAAAGGGCTCCTTCCTATATATCCGAGGTAGGCAAGAGTCAGGGGCGGCTTTAGGAATCCTGAGGCCTGTTTGAAGTCCAAATATGAGGCCCACAACATACAGTACATTTTGTTGATACAGGCATTTTGACATAGTTTTGGACCAGGTCAATGTCGCACGCAGCCAATGTTTTCTCCTCAATTACGCAGCAACATCTTGTTGTTCCTTCACAATAAGGCAGTGGTTTTCAACCTTTTTGATACCAGGGCCCACTATTTATTCAGAATTTGAGCCCAAGGACCACCACTTGATGACATTTTAGCCCCACAGTCCCGAAAACGAAAGTTTTATTTTGCAATTCCAGGAGGGATTTTTTGCAAACACAACATACAAAGATACAGATCAAAATGGCTGTTAGTCTTCTACATTCTCTAGTTGTGTAGACTTGGGCTAATTCAGATGACGTATATTTTAACTCTTGAGAGCGTAAAAACGCTCTCAAGAGTTACATCTGGTTAACCAAGTTTTCATCAGGTTAGCTGGGGACTTTTCAACCAACTTACTGTAGCTGGGGACCACCTGGAACTCTCTGAAGGACCACTGGTGGTCCCTGGACCAGCGGTTGAAAACCACTGCAATAAAGCGAAACCGAACCCTGGCTTCTGATCGGTCTGTGGTTATTTAAAAAAAATAAATAAATAACAGCGGGTTTGGCAGCAGCTACTGCTGTTTGTTGCCCTCCAACATCCTCTCCTCATTTCACTAAACTCACCACACAGCACTTTTTTTTTACTATTGGATCTGACAGTGAACTTCTGATTCAAATGAGCGTTTACACCTGCAAAACAGTTGACGCTACAAAACACACGTCTGATGCTGTCCTGCTGGTCGCCAGACAGCAGCAGTAGCAGATTGACTGAAGGCAGACAGACGATCAGGCTGGAACACCCCGGTGTTCCAGACAGATAAGTATCTCCTCACTCACATATGTCCTACAGGAGGGGGCGAAAGCCAAGCCTTGATCGATCACGATGTCTGTCGCAACGGTTAGGTTTAGTAGGGAAAACGGTTGACTGTTATGCAAAACAGTTGACTGCTTTGACCGAGACCAAGACCGACGCGTAATCGTCTTTATGTAGATCATTTTCTAAAAGTCTATGAGGAAAATTAATGGGGAAACCATTTCTGGAACAGGGGCGACGGCATGAAAGCGGCAGGACTGCACAGCTCTATAGTGGGCAGATGCACACATGCACGCTCTCTCTCTCTCTCTCTCTCTCTCTCTCTCTCTCTCTCTCTCTCTCTCTCTCTCTCTCTCTCTCTCTCTTTCTCTCTCTCTCTCTCTCTCTTTCTCTCTCTCTCTCTCTCTCTCTCTCTCTCTCTCTCTCTCTCTCTTCTCTCTTCTCTCTCTCTCTCTCTCTCTCTCTCTCTCTCTCTCTCTCTCTCTCTGTCTGTCGCACACACACCGTTGTGGCTGAAAGTATTGACACCCTTGCACATAAACACCAAACATCTCCAAATGTCTGTGAAATAAGTTGAAATTGACCACAGTACTTGGTGCCTCAAGGTGTCTCTTTATTAGGCGCGAAGCGACACGAGCGATGAAGCCGCCGATGAACCCTTTTATTAGTCAAGTAAAGCATCAATAATAACATCAGTTGTTGTTGAAGTTGCAACAAACACGCAGCATGCATAAAGCTAAAGGTCTGACTCAGAGAGTTTTCTGTTTTCAATGATGAAATGCTGTTGGTTTAGTGGTGACACAGCTGTAGTTAGTTAGTAGCAGTAGTAGTGTTTCACATCATTTTAAATATAAGCACTTTAATTTGAAATATCTTGGGTTGTTTTGCATCGTGTTTGGGGGGGCAGACTGGGTATTTAGGGGGGCATTGCCCCCCCCCCCCCCCCCCCCCCCCCCCCCCCCCCCCCCCCCCCCCATGTCCATGCCTAGAGCCGCCCCTGCTCTCTACAGGCAGTTTGAACCACTCTTATTTTGCAGTCTGCTCCAGTTGACCCAGATTTGTATGTGCAACTTGTGCAAGGGTGCCAAAACTTTCATCCAGGACGGTACGTCGGTACATTGCTGTTCCTGTGTGTGTGTGTGACCAGGGGTGTAGTGGAGGGGGGACGGCGTCCCCCCACTTCTCTCACATCTAAAATATTTTTGGGGCAAAAGTAGGCCAATGTTTTTTGCCTTGTTATTTACTTTTATGGATACAATTAGGCATTGGAAACAAATCTTTCTCAATATGCTATACTTGTTTTAATAGCGTGTCTGTGTGTGTTGCGCAGGTGTTCGCAAATGTGCATGAAAATGCAAGTGTGCATGCACGTTTTTTAAAGGGGAATTCCACTCATTTTCAATATTTTACTATGTCATTAATATACCTTAGAGATGTTGTGTGGACATAGTAAAAAAAAAGTTAATGAGTTTCCCTTTTTCTGAGAGTGTACAAATGGAACCAAATGGACCCGCTAGGGTCCATTTGGTTCACATTTGTACACTCTCAGAAAAAAAAAAGAAAATGGGTGGAATTCCCCTTTAAGAGGCGTCCCACCCCACTTCTAAAAGTACCACTACAACACTGTAGTGTGTGACTGTGTGTGTCTCTGTCCACAGGTCCCTGCAGCATCCCAACCTCCTGCAGTGTTTGGCTCAGTGCACAGAGGTCACCCCCTACCTGCTGGTCATGGAGTTCTGTCCTCTGGTGAGGAACTTCTCCTCATGTTCTACCACCACCCTGGAACCACCTGAAGGGGCTTGTATAACTGCTCATTACACACCGCCTCGCCTCGGTTGAATGCTCGGCAGCGTTGCCAACTGCCAAAATCCAAAATGCATTAGGAAATCCAAAATGCATTAGGAAAATGGTATGGGTGCGGATGAAGCCGCACCCATACCATTTTCAGTTACAGGACTTTTATTAGTCAAGTATAAGCATCAATAATAATATCAGTTGTTGTTGAAGTTGCAACAGACACACGCAGCATGCGTAAAGCTAAAGGTCTGACTCAGAAAACAGAGTTTTCTGTTTTCAATGATGAAATGCTGTTGGTTTAGTGGTGCCACAATTGTAGTTGCATAGGAGCAGTCGTAGTGTTTCAAATCATTTTAAATATAGGCACTTTAATTTGACATATCTTTTGTTGTTTTGCATGCCATCATGTTTGGTGGGGCAGGCTGGGCATTTAGGGTGGCACTTCCAAATTCAACCCTTTTCATACCAGGGCCCACTATTTATTCTGCATTTTAGCCAGGGAGGACCAGCATTTGTCCTCCATGTTGAGTTTAGTCTCTCAGACTAATTTAGATTACTTGCAAAATGTTGGTCAAAATAGCAATTCTTCCACATTTTCTAATTTCGCCCCAACTCAGCAGCAAAAAAGCACTAGATTTTCCGCCTTGATTTTTTCACTAATTTTGGTGCTATAAGGGGGTCTGAAAAAAAAAAAACAAAAAAACTAAATATAGTGACAAATACGCCAAGTTGGCAACACTGATGCTTGGTTCTGATCGGACACTCACTCACTGAGACCAAATGGTCAGCTGGTGGTCTGTTATTTCAGGATAACGACCGCTGCCTAATAGACCCCTCAGAGCACCAGCTGTGCGGCCGCGCCACTGATTCACTGCTGGTTTTGTCAAATGACATGACATGTACTAAACGCACACACACACACTCTGACTCATGGCCGCGGGAAGATATTGACAGTAGAGGGTGCTGGGCGTTCACTATGGGGTGCTGCAAGATGAACACACACGCAAAATGTGTGTGAATGCGCATTGTGCATGCACATTTTCATGCATTTACACACGGAAAAGTGGCTTTTACCTTCCCTCTCCACATGCATGAGCTAACTGACACAGGTACCTTAGCCTCTGATAGAGCATATGTATAAGGCCTATTAACAGGAATCTGTTTTGATTAAAATAACTAGTATTTTCCTCCTCCTGTCCAAGGGGGGGCTGTGTCTGAAAAAAGGGGGTGCTCAAGCCCCCCCAGCACCCCTACTTCCCTCAGCCATGACACTCTGCGTCATTTGCTGCCTATAATTCGCTCTCAAAAGAATGTGTTTGAAACATTGCTCCAGCGCTGTAATGGAGCTGTAATGGTACACACAAATACAAAAAGCTGGATACAGTATATGTAGTCGGGCTAGCACCCCTCATCCTAGCTTAATTTTCCATCAATATACAGACACAACAGAGGGATTCTGTACGTTGCAGTTCGGCAGCCCCATTAGTCCACTGCACCTGTTTCTAATCGCGTATGTAAATCAGATGAAGCTCAGATTAATCACCATAAATCCTACGCAAAATCAGAGCTCTGTGACAAGTCATGCAAAATGCATGATGGCACCAAGTGTCTCCATTAGAACCATTAATCTAGTTCAGGGGTTTTCAACCAGTGGTCCTTGAGAGGGTTCCAGGTGGTCCCCAGCTAAGTTGGTTAACCAGATGTAACTCTTGAGAACGTAAAAATGAAACCAAATGGACCCTTGCGGTCCATTTGGTTTCATTTTTACGCTCTCAAGAGTTAAAATATTCATCATCTGAATTAGCCCCAAGTCTACACAACTAGAAGATGGGCAAAAGCAAAAGAAGTCTTTAGTTTTGGGGTCTGTGGGGCTAAAATGTTCTCAAATGGTGGTCTGTGCCTCAAATGCTGAATAAATGGTGGGCCCTGGTATCAAAAAGGTTGAAAACCCCTGTTGTAGTTCATCACCTTCACCTGTGTACCGTCTGTGACGAGGGAGGTTGGCCTTCCCTCTCTGAGAGGAAAGCTATTGATGGGAAAATTACCAACCTACATCACATGATAGCATTTCATGTTTCATGTTTACACTCCCAAGAGTTAAAATATTCATGATCTGAGAACCAAGTCTACACAATTAGAGAATGTAAAAGAATGGTCATTTTGAGCTACGTTTTGTTTCCAAAATCCAGCCTGGTATTGTGGACAAAAGCAAAAATAAATCTTTAGTTTTGGGGTCTGTGAGGCCAAAATGTCCTCAAATGGTGGTCCGTGGCTGAAATTCTGAATCCTGGTATCAAAATGGTTCAAAAACCATTGGTATATGGCTGTCCCCAAATATGAAGATCACGACAACACTGACATCAACATAAGGTGACAAGAAACGTCTTCGCCAGCACTGACTCCTGGCGCGACGCGCGGCTGAGAGCTTGTAAGGTTGATGTATACAGATCATGTGTCTTTTTCGCTGAAAGTTCACTCCAATAATAGCGTTGGTGGGATCATTCATGTGGGTATACAGGCTTCTCTGCAGTCTGCACTGTTGATGCAGTCCACTTGTTTAATTCAATAGACACATCTGCCACCAAGTGGCCAGAGGTAGTAATGACAAAGTGTGCTGGTTAGAAGGACCCATGGATAGCTTGCATTCCATTTGCCCTCTAACTCAAATAAGAAATTAACACCTTAAATATTTTATTTTTCTCAGAAATAGTAATTTTTCTCAGAAATCATCAGTCATTTTTCCATCAAAGGACACATGTTATTTACAAACGGTAGTGACCGATTACACCCAGGGGGGAAGCTTAATCCTACATCATGTTGTCTTGTTTACTATGTCCATGGAGGGAGGGGGGGGGGGATCCTACATCATGTTGTGCTATTTGCTGTGTTTACTGTGTCCAGGGGGGGTGTGGAAAATCCTAAATCATGTTGTGCTATTCACTGTTCTTGCTATGTCCAGGGGGATGTGCAATCCTACATCATGTGTTATTCACTGTGTTTATTGTGTCCAGGGGATGTGTAATCCTACATCATGTTGTTATTCACTGTGTCCAGGGGGATGTGTAATCCTACATCATGTTGTGTTATTTACTGTGTCCAGGGGGATGTGTAATCCTACATCATGTTGTGTTATTTATTGTGTCCAGGGGGATGTGTAATCCTACATCATGTTGTGTTATTTATTGTGTCCAGGGGGATGTGTAATCCTACATCATGTTGTGTTATTTATTGTGTCCAGGGGGATGTGTAATCCTACATCATGTTGTGATTTATTTACTGTGTCCAGGGGGATGTGAAAGGCTACCTGCGCAGCTGCAGGGCGTCCGACAGCCTGACCCCGGAGCCCCTGGTCCTCCAGAGGATGGCCTGTGACATCGCATCAGGCCTCCTGCACCTGCACAAACACAACTTCACACACAGGTACAAACACACACTTTATCACACGATTTTGTAACCCATTTTTCCCCCCAGTGCCAATTCCTTAAGGTGATCCTGGGCTCTACACATCCTCTGCCAACCTGGGGAGGCAGCAGACTGGCTTCATGCTTCCTTCAATGCATGAGGAGTCCAAGCTGTCTTTTTTTCACCCTATTCAACAAACCCCAGGGGTAAACAGGAACTGTAGTCACATGATGGAGAGCAAAGGGAAGAACAATTCGCCGCTTCTAAGAGACTTGGTAAACACCGTCAGTAGCAGACTGATCACCATTTTTAGGAAATACAGAATTACGGGACCTTTTTTATCATGTCCACTCAACATCTCTAAGGTATATTAACGATATACTAAAATGTCGAAAATGGGTGGTCTTCCCCTTTAATTCGATAATGTCTCAAGGGCCAAATGAAATCAGAGTTTGACACCCATGCTCTACATATACAACACATGCAGACTGCCTCCGCCAAATGGAAGCAGCGATTAAAGAGTTCCGTACGGGGTACGGATTTCCGTACTGGGGAGGATTCCCCAGGGGCTTCATAAGATCCACGCCATTTGGCAAAAAATAAAATCTAAAAGGGGAGGGTTTGCCCACGGCCGCGATGTTAGTTAATGACGTGACCAAACGCAAAACCAAAACGGACCATTATACTTGACTTGCAAGTCAAGTGATCTCCAAACTACAATGCATCATCCCTAGGAAAATAGATTTGTGCGCTCCGCTCCGTGCAAGTCAAGCTGCACCGGTAGGCTAATCAAGTGTCTGTTGAGTGAGTGGCTGTGTAACTTGAAGAGTTGCGACATTGAAGGGTCAGAAACTGAGCGGTCGAGCTGCTCGATCTGAACTGTGACAAACATAGATGGCCGTCCCCATTGCCCAATAGAAGTCTATGTAGAGCAGACGCCATTACCGTTTCCAGGAAGTGAACGGAGATGTCATAACTTTCCGGGTCTGGCTCTACTCTATGGTCTGGCTCCGCTGCTGACTCAGCCTATCTGTCTGCCTTGTCTGTTGTTATTTTATATGTTTAATGTCGCTTTACGTGATTACACCCGCTTTCTTTTTGTGGCAATATGAAGTTTAATGCCTGGCCGTGTTGTTTTGGATTCACTGGCCAAGTATTCAGAACTTAAGCACAGCGCGACGCGAAAATGGAATAAAATTAAGAAAAGAGAGTCAAGAGGAGGAGTGCGAGCCAGATTAAGGAGACACGGCAGCCGACATCCTTTGCCGGTAATAACGTTTTTAATGTTCGCTCTTTGAGCAACACGATGAATGAACTGGTCGCAAAAGTTAAATGCGACAAAGTATGATTAGTATCCATGTCCACTGTGAGCCGCATGAGAAGCTAACCACAGTGGGAATACTGATACCGAACGGGTAGAGCCAGGGCTGGATCTAGACGGGGACAGGGGTGGGCAGTGCCCACCCAAATGCGCATCTTGCCCACCAATGAAAGGTTATATCAGTGTTTTCATCAGCGGTCCAGGGACCACCAGTGGTTGAGAGATGGTCCCCAGCTAAATGTAGCCCAAGTCTACACAACTAGAGAATGTAGAAGATTAATGGTCATTTTAGTATGTTTGACTGTTTTTCCCCCAAATCCAGCCTGGAATTGTGGACAAAAGCAAGCAAGAAATCTTTATAGTTTTGGGGTCTGTGGGGCTAAAATGTCCTCAAATGGTGGTCTGTGGCTCAAATTCCGAATAAATAGTCGGCCCTGGTGTCGAAAAGATTGAAAACCACTGCTTCATATGGGAGAAACTTTGGAGTTGCCCACCCTGCCTTTTTTCCAGCCCACCCTAGTAGGGCTGGCTAAATCCCGCCCTGGGTAGAGCTGCTACTGCAAGAAAAACAGAAGATGTTGCTGACAATATAGCAAAAATAAATGTATTAGGCCTACATGTTATTGAATGATATTTAATTGAATGATTTATGTATTGCCTCGCTATACAGATCATGTGAGCAAACTAACGTGGGTCTGTGTGCGCTGCGCGCAATTGCGCTGAAGCTGTCGGGGCATTGATTGATTGATTTGCAGAATAGGCAACAGTATGGCCATACTATTTCTCCCATGTCAAAAATATGTCGGGCATAGTAGCGTACGTTATAGAAAATGTGTAGGCCTAATGGGACTTACGAAAAATACTTGGTAAGGATTTATTTATGCAATATTTATCGCATAGTGTGACAAGGTAGGCTACGTTGTGAACGTAAAAAAAGAAACATGCAGTCTGCCCCCCCCCCCCCCCCCCCCCCCCCCCCCCCCCCCCGACTGAAATATTTTCCGTCTTTGGATTTTTTTTCGCTTTAATCCCTGTGGAAGGAAGAATCTCCAGCGACACTCGGATGGTTTCTCCCTGGAACAACATCCTGGTGCTGCCTGAGTGTTTGTCATTGACTCCAGCATCAGTGATTTTGTTGCAGGAGGAAACGACCTCATCCTCAGCCTCCTCCTCCTCCTCCTCCTCCTCCTCCTCCTCCTCTCCAGAGAGATAAGCAGTGTCCACCTCAGACTGGATGTCCACCTGTGTGCAGTGGTGGGCTGGGCGAAAAAAAAACGTCCCGGACATTCTTAGCATGATTTGGCCTAGACCAGCCCACCACAACCAGTGTGTGATGGACCTGTTCTACATGGTATAGTTGTTTAACCAGATGTAACTCTTTGAGAGCGTAAACATGAAACCAAATGGACCCTTGCGGGTCCATTTGGTTTCATGTTAACACTCTCAAGAGTTAAAATATTCATCTAAATTGGGCCAAGTCTAGTTAGAAAATGTAGAAGATTAATGGTCATTTTGATCTGTATGTTTGACTGTTTTGTTTCCCAAATCCAGCCTGGAATTGTGGACAAAAAAGCTAAATGAATCTTTAGTTTTGGGGTCTGTGGGGCTAAAATGTCATCAAATTGTGGTCCGTGGCTTAAAATTCTGAATGAATAATGGGCCCTGGGATCAAAAAGGTTGAAAACCAGGGCTCTTAATCATACTATGGTACCAGCGGCCCCCTACGGGTCATGGCCCACCGGGAGACCTCCCTGTACGCCCTATGGTCAATTTGACCCTGCCTGTGTGCCTGCTCAACTCATAGAAAATTTTATTATATGGAATCACTAACGCACACTTTGCTAATTACCAAATTGGTAGAGAGTAATTTGCACTCAGCGGGTCTCATGCACTTAAGCCATGTGAGACCTGTGTTTATTTATTGATTGGTTTTATTTGCAGCATTTTCATCCAAGGCCAGTTTGATGCCTCTCAGCACCCCAAAAACAGATTTCTAGAGGTCGCCCGTACACATGCATATACTATTTATTTGTATTTAATTATTTTGAGAGCTAAACAGCGCCCCCTATGGCCCTAGAGCCGGCCCTGTGTACCAATGCGTTTTGTATTGATAGACTCCCTGTCTAAAAGCACAGCAGTTCAATGTCAGATTTTTTCAGAAAAATGTCCGTGGCTCAGAGTTGCTTAATGCAGTTTGCAGTTCGCTGCTAACTGCCTGTCTGTCTATCTGTGTGCTACTGTAAGTTCCCACTGTTATGGTTATGAATACTAACGGAAGCATCCTTGTCCTCGTAGTGACCTAGCTCTGAGGAACTGCCTGCTGACAGCTGACGTCACCGTCAAGATAGGAGACTACGGTCTGTCCCACAGCAAGTACAAGGTACCATTCTGCACAGGCCCTGTGTGTGTGTGTGTGTGTGTGTGTGTGTGTGTGTGTGTGTGTGTGTGTGTGTGTGTGTGTGTGTGTGTGTGTGTGTGTGTGTGTGTGTGTGTGTGTGTGTGTGTGTGTGTGTGTGTGTGTGTGTGTGCGCGTGTGCGTGTGTACGTGTGTGTGGTATATAATTTCCATCAGGCACAATAGATGGCCACCTATATTGAAGGACCCATAGAAGGACCTGCAACAATACAACAACACCACACAAATATAACTTCTGTTGTTGTTCATATATTATTTTGTTTAGTTCTGTGACCCACAGGATTGATATCTTCTACAGGACTTACTGTATATTAGGCAAGTAAGCAATAAGCATCAATGATAACATCAGTTGTTGTTGAAGTTGCAACAGACACGCAGCATGCATAATTAAAGGTCTAAAGGTTTTCTGTTTTCAATGATGAAATTCTGTTAATTGGTTTAGTGGTGCGATGATTGTAGTTAGTTAGTAGCCAAAAAGTGGTTTTCAACCACTGGTCCGGGGACCACCAGTGGTCCTTGAGAGGGTTCCAGGTGGTGCCCAGCTAAATGATGGAAAGTTGGTTAACCAGATGTAACTCTTGAGAGTGTAAAATGGAACCAAATGGACCCGTAAGGGTCCATTTGGTTTCATATTAATAAAATATTAATCTTCTGAATTAGCGCAAGTCCACACAACTAGAGAATGTAGAGGATTAATGGTCATTTTGATCTATCTTTGCCTGAATTGTTTCTTGAAATCCAGCCTGGAATTATGGACCATAATCCCAGGCTTATAAATAAATAAATAATAATGGTATCAAAAAGGTTGAAAACCACTGTTTTAAATATAAGCACTTTAATCGGAAATATAGTCGAAAATCTGGGCTGTTTGCATGCCATCATGTGTGGTGGGGAAGTCAGAGTATTTAGGGGGGCATGCCCATGCCTAGATCCGGCCGTGTTGAAAACTAGCGTAGACTAAATGGGACAGATGGTTAATTAGCATGGACGGTAACATCAGTGAAGGGAGCAGGGAAGCAGGCCGGTGTGCATGCATAGTGCCCATCAGTGGTTTTAATGAGGCGTCTGTGGTCCACTGTCCACTCCAGGACGACTACTACGTGACGTCTGAACAGATGTACGTTCCACTGCGCTGGATGGCCCCAGAGCTGCTGGACGAGGTCCGAGGAAACCTGCTGGTGGCTGACCACAACCTGCAGAGCAACATCTGGTACGCATGCACGCACATACAGTCAGTGATGGGCAGTAGCTTGTTACAAGTAGCTAAGCTACGGTACATACAACGCAACTTAAAGGTAGGGGAAGTGATTTCACTTTTGTCAGATATCACCCAAAAAAAAATTTTTTCTGTTAAAATGCTCTATTATAAGGTGTGGAAACCACATATGGAGTTTCCCCCTCCCCCACGTTAGCAGAGGAGCTAATAAAAGTTCCCCAGGTTGCCACCAATTCTCCTCCAATCAGGGTCGAGCAGCAGGTTCACATAGTGTAGCTACTGTTGGGGGCCCTAGTGCACCAGGCTGGTACTACACCATGAATTTCAAATCACTTCCCCTACCTTTAACTACATTTTCCCGTAACTTGTAGTGCAGCTTACTACATTTTTTCTGGGAATAGTGTAGTGAAGCTACACTACTTGTTTCGAGTAAGGATTGTAGCTTACTACATTTTCCCGCACACATTTTCAAATTCCACCCATTTTTAATGGGTAGAAAAACTGTAATATACATCCCAAAATTTAAACATGCCACCATCCCAGGTTCAAACCCACCTCGAAATTATTATTATTATTATGATTTTTATTTATATTATTTTATCTATAATAATAATAATAATAATAATAATAAACTTTATTTATAGAGCACCTTTCATGCACGAATGCAGCACAAAGTGCTTTACAGAAGAGATGAAAATACAAAATACAATAAAATATATAGAGAGAAAATATATATACAGTATATTTATAAAAATAAAGATACAGATATGAAATACAAAATAGAGAGTACAAAAGCATCAGCACAGACTTTAGCCGAATGCAAGGATAAAAAAGTGGGTCTTTAGCTGTGTTTTAAAAGCGTCTAGGGTGGGTGCTAACCTAATGTGCATGGGGAGGTTATTCCAGGCAGACGGTCCCTGAAAGGAAAAAGCAGCCTCCCCATACTTTTTAGAAGCCGTTCTTTTTGGTTTTTCAAGGAGGCCAGCAGTGGCCGACCTTAAGGGGCGGTTGGGGACATATCTAGGTAGGCAGTCCTGGACGTAGGTTGGTGCAAGACCATAAAGTTTATAAAGTCTGACTCAGAGAGTTTTCTGTTTTCAATGATAAAATGCTGTTGGTTTAGTGGTAACTACTGGCTGTAGTTAGTTAGTAGCAGTAGTAGTGTTTCAAATCCTTTTCAATAAAAGCACTTTCATTTGAAATTTCTTGGGTTGTTTTGCATGCCATCATGTTTGCCCATGCCTAGATTCGCCCCTGATGTCCTCTAGGTCTTTGGTTGGTGACCGTAATCTTGTTTTTTGTAGGTCTTTGGGGGTGACCATCATCCTGTTTTGTCTCCCTGTCCTGCAGGTCTTTGGGGGTGACCATCTGGGAGCTGTTGGAGCTTGGGAACCAGCCCTACAGACACTACTCTGACCGGCAGGTTCTGGCCCACGCCGTGAGGGAGCTGACGCTACGCCTGCCCAAACCCCTGCTCAAAGTACCGCTGGCTGAGCGCTGGTGAGACAAGTGCACACACACACACACACACACACACACACACACACACACACACACACACACACACACACACACACACACACACACACACACACACACACACACTACTTTACATGCTGGATTAACATTTGTAATGAGAGCAGAGCAACAGGTTATCAGTCACAGTTATCAGTTTTGTATTGAGTTGTTGTTTAATTGTACTAAAATCTCCAAGATGCAAATGTTCAATCAATCCGGCCAGAGTCCAGTCCAGGATGACCTGTGATGAGGATATCAGATGGAACCACCACCACTGATAAAGACTCATTGCATTCCTGTACTATCTGCATCAGGTGACCTCTGTACACGGTCTGGACTGATGATATGTTCTTATTTTACCTGTGGTCCTATAGTACGTTACCATTTAGTGTAAACCTGAAGATGCATCAGTGTAGGTGAGCTCATCCATGTTGGTAGCCTGTTTTTATACTTCCTTTTTCTGGAGCCGTCTGGAGACAATCTTCAGAACTCCACCTCAGGATATCAACTTAGAAGTTGTTGAGATACAGAGAAAACTTTTTCTTTTAGTGACTTTATAGACGAGGAAATGTGACCTAACTGCCTGGTTGACGATTTACTTCGTATAAATCTAGGAAATCTTGAAATCTATGGGAAAACGATTGCAAAAAAATATAGCTAAAAATATATCTATTTTGATTTTGGACTAAATAGTTGCCTCTCTTACCTTTTTAAAAGAAAAAGAAAATACTTGAAACCACTTGGAAGTTATGACAGTCGTAGATGCATTTTGTACACAAATATACATATCTGCAGATATGTGTATTTTTCAGATATGTGTTATTGCCTGGCTGCAGTTCACCGCTGCCTCCTCTGTCTCCTCCCCTGCAGGTACGAGGTGATGCAGTTCTGCTGGCTGCAGCCGGAGCAGCGGCCCAACGCCGAGGAGGTGCACCTGCTGCTCAGCTACCTGTGCGCCAAGGGAGCCAGCGAGGCCGAGGACGACTTCGAGCGCCGCTGGAACTCGCTGCGGCCCAACATGGCGGCCACGGCACACGGCCACAGCCACCACCACCACCTCCACCGCAGTGCCTCCGTCTCCTCCTCCTCTACCGCGGCTGTACCTCCGTCGGACCACCACCACAACCACCACCACCAACATCACCAACCGCCTCCCACCTCCTCCTCGTCCTCCTTCCCCCTCCTGGAGCAGTTCTCCGAGTCGGGGGACGACGTCCTGACCGTGACGGAGACCAGCCACGGCCTGAACTTCGAGTACAAGTGGGAGCAGGCCAGGGCGGGGCAGCCGTACCACGCCACCGCCTCCTCCCCTCCCGTCCACGCCGTCGCCGCCCACAATCCCTTCTTGGCGCTGGGAAGATCGGGCGACGGTTGCCCCGCCGCCGAGGATGACGACCTGGGACGGGTCTCGCCCCCTTCCTACTACCACCACCACCACCACCAGCCCAAACAGCAACAACAGCTCCACCACCACCACCATCACCACCACCACCACGCCGGTAGTGGCGGGGTAGTCGTTCCCGTCCTGGGCGCCCGCAGCCCCTCGCCGGCGGGCAGCGAGTACTACATCCGCATCGAGGAGCCGCTCCTGGACTCCAGCTACGCCCTGTGCTCCTACAGCCCCGACTACAGCGGGGGAGTGGGCGGCATGGGCGGAGGAGGAGGAGGAGGGGGCAGTAGCGGCGGAGGCAGCTTCCTGACGGGCAGTGCAGACTCCTCGGGGGAGTGCATGATGAGCAAGAGCAGCAGCAGCAACGTGGTGGTGGGATCCTATTGGTCGGCGGCGGACGTTCACAAGACGCCGTCGGACGCCGCGGCTGCTGCGCTGCTGCTGTACGACGACTCCAGAGACTCCAGCCCTGCCATCTCCCTCACCATGGAGCCGCTGCTGGGGGGACAGGTTAGTACAGGAGCAATGATGCCAGGGCTTGACACTAACACTTGCCCGCTTGCCCGGGGCAAGTAAAAAAAATGGTGGGGCAAGTGAAGACTGCTACCTGGTCGCCCGATCGGGCAAGACCTCTGTGTCTTTCCCTGCTTTCTAGCTATCGGATTTGGGAAACAAAACAGGCAAATTAACATGCACATCAAAATGACCTAATCTACATTCTCTAGTTGTGTAGACTTGGGGCTAATTAAGATGATAAATTTTAACTCAAGAGTTACATCTGGTTAACCAACTTAGCTGGGGACCACCTGGAACCCTCTCAGGGACCACGTGTTGAAAAGCCCTGGTTTAAAGCACCCAAGTAGGAAGTAAACTTAAATGCAAAATTTACAATATATTCTGGGGGGGCAAGTGACCATGACCTGAGGGCAAGTAGAACCTGACTTGCACTTGCCCGATGGGCAAGTGCCTCGGAGACCTTAGTGTCAACCCCTGGATGCTGTGTGACCCTCAGTGTTGGGCAGTAACAAATTTTAGATTACATATTACTGTAATATTATTACTTTTGCTCCAAAAAGTAAAGTAACGAGATTACTCTGCCAGAATGGGTAATAAGCAATGCATTACTTTGCCAAGTAACGCCAAGTTACTTTTTTTTTTTAAGTTTAAAAAGTCAAAGAGACAAATTTCGAAAATCTGGTTTTGTTAGTTGCAGGTCTGTTTTGTGATTCAAGGTTAAAATGTTCCCATTGCTTCTCTCTGCTGCTTTTATTTTTATTTTTATTTTTTTTTTTATCTAAGAAAGACATTTACAATGTCGGATTTTGTTGGCTTTGTTTTCAGGTGCAGTTTGTGGGATTGGAGACTGTTATTATTCCAATAAATTGGATTCAGTTCTAAAAAGAGCTCGCTAAACAGATTATGTTGTTTTTTCAAAGGTGGGAGTTGAGAACTTGGGAAAGTAATAACGTAATAAGTAATATATTACTCTTCAATTCCATTAATAAGTAAAGTAAGGATATTACTTTGTCTAAGGGGTAACGAGTAAAGTAAAGAAGTTACTTCCCTAAGTAATATTGACCAACACTGGTGACCCTTGAACGTATTGCAAAACAAAACTCAGCTGATTTTGTGTCTTCAGTATGTCCTGGATAACAGACAAAAGGCTGCCTGGAATTGTCTGAGGGGAAAGATTTGAAATTCTGTTTCAGAGTTATAATAGTCAAATAAAAACTAACTAAAAAACGAAAACTAGAATACAAAAAAACATTTGATTTAACTGAAAGTAATAAAAACTAAAAATGAATGCAAAACAACCAAACTGAATTGTGGGTTCAGAAAATTAACTACACACAAAAAATAATAAAAAAAAGAATTACACACAAAATACCCCTATAGTTTTTTCATTCAAAATGTGGAGGCGGTGCTTCTAGATCTTCTATTCACTACTGAGTTCCAAAATTGTGTTCTTGTGGGAGAGTGCAATCATCCAAACTCAAAGCAAGGGTTAAATACCAACTGTGATCTTTACATTCTTTAAGTTGTTGGACAGGTGACGATATAAAATACAATACTGAACCTACTGGTATTATATAAGTTGAGAAATAATGGACCAAAGTTGGTTTTCTGAATGATTCTTAGTGAATGTATGTTTTCAAACGGAATATTTTTATTATATAAAGGTTATATAATATAAAGGCTTATTCTGATCTTTTTAAATCCCATAGCGGCAGAGAAAAAATAAAATAACTTAAAGTAAAACTATAACTAAAATACAATTAACTAAAACTAAAATTATTTTCACCAAAATAAAAACTCAATAAAAACTCACAAAACTAGGGGCTTGTCATGATGCTGAATCCATTCCATGCATTAGTTTTGCACTAAATAAATCCTCCTGGAGCTACAAAAGTGTTCTTTGTAGCTCAAGGAGTTTGTTATTGTTGCAGTTAGTCTCAGGTTAACCCTTTGTGTAATAAATATGTTTTGGTGTTTTAGCTGTTGAAAAATAGCAGATCTTGCAAATCTTTGAATAAATTATTTCGGGAGCAAACATTTTTAACTCAAATCTTTGCTTCTGGGGGATCCCTAGAACAACATGTTTTTAGATTAGGTTCAGCAGCTAAATAATCGATATTTCTGGGGGTCCTTCCTATGAAATATGTTAAGCATCACTGACACAGAAAGAGATTTTTCCAGAAAAACTAGAATCTCGCGCCAGGGACTAGAATTTAGTGTCACAAACTAGAATTTATTGTCATGGACTGGAATCTAGTGTCGGGAACTAGAATCTAGTGTCAGAAACTGGAATCTAACTTCAGAAACTACAGTCTACTGAGAGGAACGAGAATCTATCGTGGAGGACTACAATCTAGCACGAGAAACTAGAATCTAACATCAAAAACTAAAATCTAGCATCAGAAACTAGAATCTGATCAGGAAACAATGGAGTTAAACCAGGGGTCAGCAACCTGCGGCTCAGGAGCCGCATGCGGCTCCAGAACACAGCCCTAGTGGCTCAGTGGCTGTAGCATTATTACATACACACACTGGGGTGATCCACACCAAAATAATATAAACATTTCAGTCACCCAAAACGCGTTGCGCTGTCTGACAGTTGCCAGTTAAAGTAGCACTTGGCCATGTCAAAAAGCCCAGCAGTTATCAGAGGTGGAGCTTTCAATCTGAACCACCCATTTTCAAAGGTTTACTCAGTTTACATTAATATACCTTAGAGATGTTGTGTGGACTAGAAATGGAGTTCTGTAAAACTTTAGAAACTCCATTTCTGAAGAAAGGTTGTGTTTCACCATGTTAATGATTTTTCTTTGAGGACCTTTTTTCTGAGAGTGTGCAAATGGATCCAAATGGACCCGCCAGGGTCCATTTGGTTCACATTTGCACACTCTCAGGAAAAAAATAATAAAATGCGGCTCCAGACAGATTTTGAATTTAATTTTGGGTCGAAAATGGCTCTTTCAACATCTTGGGTTGCCGACCCCTTTAACCCCTTTTTCCTCCTCCAGGTGTCCCAGGACGACCCCGGCAGCCCCGCCGGGCCGCCGCTGCAGTCGCTGCGGCCCTGGGAGTCCGGTCACTACGTGTCCTACAAGGACCGGGACGGCGGCTACTACTACGAACACTCGCCCCCTCCTCCTCCACCTCCTACGCTGGGCATGGGCATGCTGGGCCTGGGCCTGGGCATGGATCTGGGCCTGGGCCTGGAGCACCACTGCCACCAGGAGGACGTCCAGCGCTACCTGGACTCCCCCGACGACGAGGACGACGACGTGGAGCCGCTTCCGGAGAGCTGGGGCTCTCGGAGCCTGCGGGAGGCCCTGGGGGAGCTGGAGAGCCCCCTGGAGGGCACTAGAGGTGGGACCATTCACTTAGCGTATTTTACGGACTATAAGGTGCACTTCAAAGCCTTTAATTTTCTCCAAAAAACAACAATGCGCCTTATAATCCGGTGTGACTTATATATGGACTGTTTGACTGCAGTAGCTTCTATTCTATGTCGACTGCAGTAGCTTCTATTCTATGTCGACTGCAGTAGCTTCTATTCTATGTTGACTGCAGTAGCTTCTATTCTATGTTGACTGCAGTAGCTTCTATTCTATGTCGACTGCAGTAGCTTCTATTCTATGTTGACTGCAGTAGCTTCTATTCTATGTCGACTGCAGTAGCTTCTATTCTATGTTGACCGCAGTAGCTTCTATTCTATGTTGACTGCAGTAGCTTCTATTCTGTTGATTGCAGTAGCTTCTATTCTATGTTGACTGCAGTAGCTTCTATTCTGTTGATTGCAGTAGCTTCTACAGTATTCTGTCGATTGCAGTAGCCTGTATTCTATGTTGACCTCAGTACCATCTATTCTATGTTGACTGCAGTAGCTTCTATTCTATGTTGACTACAGTAGCTTCTATTCTATGTTGACTGCAGTAGCTTCTATTCTATGTTGACGGCAGTAGCTTCTATTCTATGTTGACTGCAGTAGCTTCTATTCTATGTTGACTGCAGTAGCTTCTATTCTATGTTGACTACAGTAGCTTCTATTCTATGTTGACTACAGTAGCTTCTATCCTATGCTGACTGCTGTAGCTTCTATCCTATGCTGACTGCAGTAGCTTCTATTCTATGTTGACGGCAGTAGCTTCTATTCTATGTTGATGGCAGTAGCTTCTATTCTATGTTGACTGCAGTAGCTTCTATTCTATGTTGACTGCAGTAGCTTCTATTCTATGTTGACTACAGTAGCTTCTATTCTATGTTGACTGCAGTAGCTTCTATTCTATGTCGACTGCAGTAGCTTCTATTCTATGTTGACGGCAGTAGCTTCTATTCTATGTTGACTGCAGTAGCTTCTATTCTATGTTGACTGCAGTAGCTTCTATTCTATGTTGACTGCAGTAGCTTCTATTCTATGTTGACTGCAGTAGCTTCTATTCTATGTTGATGGCAGTAGCTTCTATTCTATGTTGACTGCAGTACCTTCTATTCTATGTTGACTGCAGTAGCTTCTATTCTATGTTGACTGCAGTAGCTTCTATTCTATGTTGACTGCAGTAGCTTCTATTCTATGTTGACTGCAGTAGCTTCTATTCTATGTTAACTGCAGTAGCTTCTATTCTATTCTATGTTGACTGCAGTAGCTTCTATTCTATGTTGACTGCAGTAGCTTCTATTCTATGTCGACTGCAGTAGCTTCTATTCTATGTTGACTGCAGTAGCTTCTATCCTATGTTGACTGCAGTAGCTTCTATTCTATGTTGACTGCAGTAGCTTCTATTCTATGTTGACTGCAGTAGCTTCTATTCTATGTTGACTACAGTAGCTTCTATCCTATGCTGACTGCAGTAGCTTCTATTCTATGTTGACTGCAGTAGCTTCTATTCTATGTTGACTACAGTAGCTTCTATCCTATGTTGACTACAGTAGCTTCTATTCTATGTTGACTGCAGTAGCTTCTATTCTATGTTGACTACAGTAGCTTCTATCCTATGTTGACTACAGTAGCTTCTATTCTATGTTGACTGCAGTAGCTTCTATTCTATGTTGACTGCAGTAGCTTCTATTCTATGTTGACTGCAGTAGCTTCTATTCTATGTTGACTGCAGTAGCTTCTATTCTATGTTGACTGCAGTAGCTTCTATTCTATGTTGACTGCAGTAGCTTCTATTCTACAGTATGTTGACCTCAGTACCATCTATTATATGTTGATTATATGTTGTGTTATTAGCCAGGGATCCTTGTAAGAATTGCAATATTGATTTTTTTTTTTTTTGCCCACCCCTAGTGACCACCAGCAACACCTCGGCCATCTCCGCCGCCATCGACAGCCCAGCCTACGGAGACTACCTGGAGACCAGCAGCACCATGGTGGGCAGCAAGAACGTGGGAGGCTACTACGACATGATGGGCTCTCTGCGTAGCACCATGCCCGGCGGCGGGGGCCGGCACAGGCGGCACGGCGGCAGCCACTCGGTCAGCATCGACGTGGAGACGGAGGGAGCGCTCTTCATCAGCGGCGGCGGCCGCCATCGCGGACGCCACATGGGCCGCGGGGACGCCATGATGAGCGACACGGACGAGGAGGAGATGGAGGAGGACGAGGAGGACGAGGAGGACATATTCGTGGAGAGGCTGAGCCACCACAGCTGCAACACGTGGCCCGCCAAGCAGCACCGCCACCACCACCACAACCAGCGCCACCAGCACCACCAACAGCACCTCCTGGGCCACCACCACCATCACCACCACCAGAGACGGGCCAGCAGCCACAGCTGCAGGCAACAGCAACAACAACAAGACGCTGACGCCTACGTGGACTTCCACTACACCATGCCCAGCACCGACATCGAGGACTCGTGGCCGGACGCGGCCGCAGCCACCACAGCAGAGCACCACCACCACCACCATCACCACCACCACCACAGCCTCCTGGCCTTCCACTCCCTGCCCAAACGCGTCGACTACCTGGAGCCGCCGCCGCTGCCGCCCGTCTCCTCCTCTTCCTCCTCCTCCTCCCGTCGCCGCAAAGACAACAACGGCGCCTGCCTGGCGCTGGCCGGCGGCAGCAGTGGCGGTGACCACCACCACCACCCCCACCCGCTTCTGCCCACCAAGACGCCACCACCGTCGGACGCCTACGCCTTCCTGTGCCACGAGGACGAGGAGTGTGCCGCCGGTGCCGACGAAGTCATCGTTGCCGTGCCGGTGAGCAACAACGAATGCTGCGGCCACAACTCCTCCTCCTCCTCCTCGCACTTCGTGGACCCGCTGACCGGCCTGCTGGTGAGGAGCTACGACGACCACGACGACCGCGACGACTACGGCGACAACGGAGAGAAGCTGATGGGCTGTGGACGCGACGGAGGCAACGGGGACGACCCGTCGCCCGAACTGTCGCCCGCCCCCGGCGGTCCCGTCGTAGCCAAACCCGCCTCCACTTCCTCTTTTTCCTCTTTGTTAACAATGAAGCCCGACACGCCCCTGCAGGCGGAGCGCTACGTCGACGTCACCTCCGCCTTCGACGACACCTCCTCCTCCTCCCTGTGCGCCGAGAAAGACAACAAAATAATCGATGACAACGTCAAAGAGGCGATCGTGGCGAGGAAGCCGGTGCTGCTAGAGCCCGAGCTGGAGGAGGTGACGTTACTCACGGCCAGGGCCAGCCCTTCTCCTCCACTTCCTCCTCCTCAAACAGAGGAAACAACGACTCCCGATGCGACTGAGGAGGAGGACGAGGAGGAGGTTCTGCTGACCACAGCAGCGGAGGCCGACTCGGAGCTGAGCCGGGCGGCGGTGGAGGAGACGGACAGCGGCGTGGAGGAACGCGGCTGCTCCAGCGTCAGCCTGGTGGACATCCTGGACTGCAGCGAGGACGACGACTGCGAGGAAGAGGAGGAGGAGGAGGAAGAGGAAGAGGAGGACAACGATGACTACGACCCCACCACCGACGACACCACCACCGATGTCACCTCAGGGATATTCGCCGACGAGGTTTCTGTGTCCATCGAGACGAGTGTCGTCTCACAGCAGCAGATGGCGACGATGCCGCCCCAAGAGAAGGACTCCTTCACCGACTCCTCTTGTTCCGTTGAGCTGCTGGTGGAGTCCACCCCGTGCCCGCCCTCCGGTTCGCCCATGAAGGCCGCGGACAGCGGCTACGACACGGAGAACAACGAGAGCCCCGAGTTCGTCCCCAAGGAGCCTCACGAGCCCCGCGGCAGCGAACAACAACCAGCGTTACCAGCCACGACCACAACCAAGCCCAGCCTCGACACCAGCCTGGAAACGGAGGAGGAGGAAGAAGTCGAGGGAGAGGAGGCCGTGACCCAGGGGGATGCGAAGGAGGTGCCGTCTCTTGTGGACGACACCATGGCAGCCTCACAAACGGAGGTTCTTCTCGTACCGCTGAGCGACAAGGACCCGTACCGGGACTCGGCCTACTTCTCGGACTACGAAAACGAGAGGCTGGCGACGAGGACTGACGACGGGGAAGAGGCGAAGCAGTTCTCAAACGCAAACAGCGAGGAGGAGGAGAAGACGCCGGAAAAGAAGGGTGAAAAAAGGAAGAAGGGAGGCGAGGAGGAAGAGGACGAGGACGAGGGGGAGGACACTGAGGTCGTTCTGGCCGACAGGGATGAGCGCATGGAAGTGGACAACGAAGCACAGCCACGCTCCTCCGACGACGCAGGCCTGACCGCTGATCTTCTGAGCCAGGACGACACATTGGGGGAGCTGGCGGAGGAGTGCGACACCTCTACGGCCGAGGAGGAGGAGGAAGGGCTGGAACTGGAACCGCCGTCCCAGGCGGAGAGTTCGCTCCTGCTGGGGGAAGAGGAGGAGGAGGAGGAGGAAGGGCTGGACGAATGGCCGTCCCAGGCCGAGAGCTCGTCGCTGGGGGACTGGGCCGCTGAGGTGGTGGGAGCCATGGAGGAAGCTCTGGATGCTCTGAACGAAGACGCTAGCGGCGGCTCCGCCGTCGCCAAGGGAGAAATATTACCCTCCGCAGAAGGCGTCCGGTCTGAGGAGACAACGACGACAACCACAACAACCCCTCTGGCCAAAGAGAAGACCAACCCCAGGCGTTTCCTCAGCTCCTCCCCTCCGCCGCCCTCCGCCATGGCCGCCGCTGCTGCCGCCCGCTCCCCAGCCGCCGCCGCCTCCGCGGGCGGTGCCACAGACGGAGGCTCGGACGCCGACGGGGAAGAGGCGGACTCTGACTCAGAGTCGGACGAGGAGCCGCGGAGCTACGACGTGCAGGACGAGGAGGAGGACGAGGAGGAGGTTTACGCCGTGCCTGTGGTGGTGAGCAGCGGAGACCACAACCTACGCAGCCTCCTCAAGGTGCCCACCGCCCTGCTGCTGCTGGGCGACACGCTGCCGGAGCAGCAGGAGGGCAAGAAGAAGGCCGTGTCCTTCTTTGATGATGTCACAGTCTACCTGTTTGATCAGGTGAGTGACTGACGTGCAGCACTCCCTAAACCACATATGTCAAAGTCAAGGCCCGGGGGCCAAATCAGGCCCGTGAATGAATTATCTTCGGCCTGCGGGATGATATTGAATTAGTATTAGAACTGGCCCTCTGGTATATTGCACACACCATGATAAGAAATTAATGCAACTAATTGTTTTACTTCCTCATCTCAGTCTTATTTAGCTTTAACATATTTTGACCTGACACTTTAGATTGTATAAAACGTTGCACTGTGTACTCTGTGTGTTAACGTTTTTCCCGAAAAATAGCAGGTGTTCACGTCTCATAGCGCGCCACTCTGTGGCGCGCTATGAAACATGAAACATTTTTTTTCTAAAAGGGCGCGTATTTCCCACAATAATTGCATATTTCCGCACTAAATATGTGCCTTGCTTGATTTCACATCCCCACATATTTTCACATAAAGTTTAGATAAATTCTTGCTTAAATTGTAAACTTTTACTATTGTAAGTTGCTTGTAAGTTACAACCTCACTCATTTGTTCACACAGAAGCGTGGTGGTCATGAGCACCCGTCTAAATTCTAATAATTGCTGTGGTGGATTTTCTGCTGACGTTTAGGAAAGCCCTACCAAAGAGCTGGCTGCTGAGCACGGATTCCCTCCGCCGGAGGGTCAAAAGGTCAACGCGTCGGACGACTCCTCCGACGGAAATATTTCAGAAGAGAGTAAGTGAGAGCGAGTCTGTCTGTCTGTCTGTCTGTCTGTCTGTCTGTCTGTCTGGACCTATTCTTAGTTCAAACCCATGGATTAATGAGAATTAATTATTAATCTGTACACAGAAGTGACGGATGTTAGTAGTTTTTGGTCGCACATTTCTGTCTTATGTTTAAAGGTAAACTTCTTAGCCAAAATCAAAATAGATATATAGTTATACTTTTTCCCTTTTTCCCCCTCTACGTTGCTTCTACTTTGTGCTGCAGCCGTTTCCCTGCAGACAGATACTTGCTGTGTCCTGCAGACGGCCCTGGACTTTGCTGTTTTCAACAAGTCATGAAAACAAAACATTTGTCGGGATCAGGGAAGGCGGTGCTAATTTGGTTGTATGGGGTGATGCAGCGCTTTAGCCAATCACAGCACAGCAGTTTCATAATGAGCCAATAGAGTGGTGGTGAGGTGGAGTTAGATTCTGTTTTTAAACAAATCTGTTTGTAAACACAGTGTTTGTGCTCACTAAAGTTTACCCCTTATCGCCAAGGCTGCGTCTGAGCGGATTTACTAGTTATGTATATAAACGAGCGGCGGAACCCTGTTGCTAGGCAGATTAGTATCGTTAAATTAAAGTGCTTATATTTGATTTATAAATGATTTGAAACACTACTACTGCTACAAACTACAACGTACAATTTTGGCTCCACTAAACCAACAGCATTTCATCATTGAAATCAGAAAACTCTCTGAGTCTCACCTTTAGCTTTATGCATGCTGCGTGTCTGTTGCAACTTCAACAACAACAACTATTATTGATGCTTTACTTGACTAATAAAAGTCCTGTAACCGAAAATGGTGTGGGTGCGACTTTCGTTCTCTTGCCCCCCCCACCAAATGGGACTTGTTACATCCGCCCCTGGGACACATCGAGAGCTTGTAGATCAGCTATTTGCCTCCGTAGCGTTATCTGCACGTCCCTGTCCCTCCAGGCACAGGGTACGAATGGGAGGACGACTTCCCGCTGCTCCCTCTGCCCACGTCTAAGATGGCGTCGTCCGGCTCTCCTCCCCCGCCGCCTCGCTCCGCCCCCATCAAGGCCCCGTCGTCGTCAGAGCCCGTGAAGCCAGCTGTGAAGGCCTCCCGCTTCACCGTCTCCCCGTCCAACGTGTCACGCTTCTCCATCACGCACGTGTCCGACTCCGACATGGACTCGGCCTGAGGTGGGTTTGGCTGTGGGACTGATATTGTTAAAGAGAGGGGGGTGCCATGATTTTTGTATTTTTTCCAATTTTGTACATGTTTAAGAGGTGATGGTACTTCATTAGAACCCTTGGTCTGTTTTTTATGAGTAATGATGCATTCCCTTTGTATTTAGGGTTTCTTCCTGGAGGCTAAAACCTTTCCAGTCAAATGAGCCAATGACAAAGGCTGTAATGTAGTGCCATCACGCATCAGCTCCTCCCCTAACTCCTCCTCCTTTACCATACAACTACACCTGTGGGCGTGGCTTCAGTTCAGGTGGATCTCCACCCATCACCACCCACCAGGCAAACCAGGCATACTTAATGAGCTGGTGGGGGAGTCCACATAAAAACAACATTTTAACAAATGAGTCATTCCACGGAAACGGTATCATTTGGCCTTTTTTTTCCCGAAATTTTGACCGAAAGGTTTCACTTTTCTGAATAGCCCACAATATTGGGGCTGTTATGATTTACGACCACATGTGAGAGTAAAAAATGCCTCTAAAACGGTGTAAAATGAGGTTTTAAATTGCCACTTTCTGTAGCATGATGGTCAGAAGAGTTGTAGAATACTACTTCATATTGTTGATGTCACTAAAGGGCCAGTTAGTTGTTGTTATAGAGGGAAGAATGACTTGTGTAACGGAGTTGAGTGCAACTGAGGGACACAGCTATATAAAGTCATTTAAATGATTAATCATCTATTTATTCAAAAACTAAACATGTCCAGCAATAAAGTACAGATAGATAGATATGCTCATGTCATAATTTTTGGATTTTTGTTGATGTTTATAGTCATATGTCAAGTCCACTTTCATCGATGGCCACTGGGGACATGGAAAAATGGACAAAATAGGGGGTGTCTACTGAAAGAAAACAAGAGAATTTCTGATATGAAGCTAAAATCCATGTAATGTTTACACAATATTAAAGGTAGGGGAAGTGATTTCACTTTTGTCAGATATCACCCAAAAAATATTTTTTTCTGTTAAAATGCTCTATTATAAGGTGTGCAGACCATATATGGAGTTTCCCCCTCCCCCACGTTAGCAGAGGAGCTAATAAAAGTTCCCCAGGTGGTGGCGAATTCTCCTCCAATCAGGATCGAGCAGCAGGCTCACATAGTGTAGCTACTGTTTGGCGCCCCTAGTGCACCAGGCTGGAACTACAGGATGAATTTCAAATCACTTACCCTACCTTTAAAGGGAACATTTCAATTGATTAAAAAATCTTTTAAAAATATTTTTCAGTGACTCCATCAATAAAATACAGCTAAAACGGTCAGAGGGACTGCAAATGATACCGTTTCCGTGGAATGAGAAAAGTCATTCTCTTCATATAACAATAATACCTGATGATCATGATTTAAGTTTGACTAGATTCTAGTTTCTAACACTACATTTTAGGTTCTGGCGCTACATTCTAGTTTCTGACGCTACATTCTAGTTTCTGACGCTACATTCTAGTTTCTGACGCTACATTCTAGTTTCTGACACTACATTCTAGTTTCTGACACTACATTCTATTTTCTGACGCTACATTCTACTTTCTGACGCTACATTCTACTTTCTGACACTAGATTCTATTATCTGGTGCTAGATTCTAGCTTCTGATGCTAGATTCTAGTTTTCTAGTTCAAGTTTTCTTTCATTCTAGCGAAATGCGGAGCAGGTGGCGTCTACAACAAATATTGATTGATAAATATCGATAAATCTAGATTATGGCACAGGAATCAATCTTTATATTCAGTAACAATGATCTTTCCTCTGCAGGATGTGGTGAGGACTGGTGCAGACAGAGAGATCTACCGCCCCCGTGTGGACATCACTCGAATGACTTCTGTTTGGTGTGGAACTTCATGACAGGTTTCAGGAGACAGACAGACAGACAGACAGACAGACAGACAGACAGACAGACAGACAGACAGACAGACAGACAGACAGACAGACAGACAGACAGACAGACAGACAGACAGACAGACAGACAGTGCCTCTTGCAGTGGACACTTTTCAGAATGGATTTCCTCCTCGTGAAGATGGATGGGTGGGTGGGTGAGGGGGGTCTTAATTATTTTAGAATGATTAAAAGAGTATGGTAATATATATGTATACAAATTACAGATTAATATATTGATATTTGGGGTCGAATTGAACATATTTTTGGAGTGGAAAAAGGAAGAGAACTACTGTACTATGGAGAGGAGGAGGAGGCGGGGGAGAAAAGCATCACATGTTTTGTGACGCAATATTCACCTTTTATTCATAAGGGAACCATACCGTACTGTATGTGACATCATGGAACCAGCATGGCTTTCCAACTAGGACAGTTTTCATTTCATTTATTATGTATATATTATTAAGCTGAGAGTGAAAACGGACACAAACTCCCTCGCCTTTGGTTTCACACCGAAGGGGGGAATTGCTTTTCTTGTCATCCATGAGTATTATTATGGGGGGGTGGGGGGTAATCCTTTATGTATCACAAGTAATATAATAACAGTGACAACGTTTGGATCGATTCAGGAGCGACGGACGATACGTGAGTGTGACTCAGAATGTAAAATGAAGAAAAAGAAGACGAATAAGAAAACAAGAAAAGCAAATGGAATTAAGGGTTATGGTTCCTGCCTTGTTATGTTCTAGCTGTCCCGACGGAAAACAGCTCTTCTCTTCTAACTTTTGGACATTATAAAATGCAGCATTTTGTGATTCCATCAGTGTTGTTATGTTATTTGTGTTTATACGTTTATCAGGACCGCTACTGTACTGTTTTACATACGATACATATGTATATATAGTTCATAATGCTTTGTACCATATCGGGTGCCAGCATGTCCATCACTCCCCTTTTGTTGTATGCTTTTAAAACGTGGTGCCCAGGGACCCCCCCGGGAGGTCTTCATTCCATGCGGTCCCCCAGCTAAATGAGAAACATCCCTTCCCCCCCAAAAAAGTATTTTGGCTATCCTAAAAAGAAGGCTAACGTACAAGCTCAACGAGGCGTTGCATGCATCATGACAATTATGTGGAAAAATAATTACTATAAATTATAAAATATTTGAATGAAAATTGAGGAAAAAAAGCTCTCTTGTGGGAGTCCCTGACAATAAAATTCCAGTATTGCTGCAGATCAGTTCAAAGCGGGACTGTATGGTTTCGAGATCTTATTATGAGCCGTCTGTCAGAAATTATTCTTATGGGATTAAAAGGGAGTTATTTTTAGGGTTCAGCTATGAGGATTGAAAGTATAAAACACGTTTTCATAGTACGTGAACAAGCATACCAGTATGTGGGGATAAACTTTAGACTTTACTTGCAGTTCCTCTCTGGGCCAGTACAACGCAATTCATGTCGGCACACTGCTGCTAACAACAGCACATTATATTACAGTAGCTTAGGGTTGGGGCCATATACAGTATGTATACACCCCTCACATTTTTTCAAATATTTATTGATATCCGTTCCTGGGAAAACTTTGATGAAATGACACTTCAGTACTATATATAATGGTGTACATTTTGTTTTTTCATCAAAACAACTGAAACACACCCTTCTCATGAAGGGTGTACTTAGTTTTGTTGCTATCAGTTTAGACATTAATGGCTGCGTTTCAGTTGTTTTGATGAAAAAACAAAATGTACACCATATTCCAAGCTCTACAGTGGCTACTTTATATTGTACTGAAGTGTCATTTCGTCAAAGTTTCCCCAGGAACGGATATCAATAAATATTTGAAAAAATGCGAGGGGTGTACTTACTTTGACATACTCAGTATATTAGCCAAAAAATTAAAAAATAGATTTGTTTTGCCTTTTCCCCTCTCTACGTTGCTTCTACTTTGATGCTGCAGTTGTTTCCTTGCATACAGACACGAGCCTTCCCCTGCAGACGGTCCAGAACTTTTCTTCTTTGTTGTTGTGGGGAGTGCAGTGGCTTGGTTTTAGCCAATCACAGCGCAGCCTTCTCCTGTTTCTCCAGCAGTTTCATAATGAACCAATAGAGTGGAGGCAAGGCAGAGTTGGATCCAAATCTGTTTACAAACACAGAATTTGTACACACTAAAGTTGCCTCTGTTACCTTTAACATGTTTTTCACGAGTTTATGGCAACCGCCTGTGTCTCAACTGTCGCTTGCTCTAATTCAGGGGTTTAACAGGTGGTCCGGGGACCAGCAGTGGTCCCTGAGAGGGTTCCAGGTGGTCCCCAGCTGAATGATGGACACAATTGCAGAATGTAGGAGAATGGTCATTTTGATCTACTGTATGTTAGCCTGTTTTGTTTGCGAAATCCAGCCTGGAATTGTGGACAAAAACAAAGGGGATCGTTCTGGGTCTGTGAGGTGAAAATATCATCAAATGAAGGTCCGTACGTAGCTCAAATGCTGAATAAATAGTGGGCCCTGGGATCAAAAGGGTTGAAAACCACTGCAAACCAATGCATTGAACGTTAGTTTAACCTGTCTATTCAGTTGGCAGGGATTGGTTGAGAGGCAAGGTCGTAAGTTCAGATATTTCACTAACCCTAACCCCTGGGACCCTGGCTAACATTAGAGATTGATATGGGCCCCCATTTTAAATCACCCAATCATCTCAAGCAGAGGTTTTCAACCAAATGGACCCTTGCGGGTCCATTTGGTTTCATTTTTACGCTCTCAAGAGTTAAAATATTCATCATGTGAATTAGCCCTGCAAGTCTACACAACTAGAAGATTAATGGTCATGGACAGAAGCAACATTTAAATCTTTAGTTTTGGGGTCTGTGAGGCCTGAAACGGGGGTCCGTGTGTGGCTCAAATGCTGAATAAATGGTGGGCCCTGGAATCAAAAAGGTAGAAAACCCCTGATCTCAAGGGTTGATGCGCTGAAGAATCGGTTTGGTTGCTGCTATTTCATATTCACAGTTGGCATCAAAGCCTTTAAGAACCAACCAGGGTGCCACATATTGAAAAGCTCCTCTCTCTCTGATCAACGTGTAGTAGTGTGTTCTATGTATTTGTTTACGTCCTCTCTCTCTCTCTCTCTCTCTCTCTCTCTCTCTCTCTCTCTCTCTCTCTCTCTCTCTCTCTCTCTCTCTCTGATCCCTATATTAAATCCGCCAGGCTTTAATATTCTGTATTAGTTTAGCGTAGAACAACTCTAGACAAGCAGTATGTGAATATTTTTGTATCTCGAGAAAAACAAAAGCTAACGTCTAAGAACAAGAACATTGATGTACTGTACTTTATGTGTGCCAGAGCCCAGAGGGAAGTTTAAAAAAAATAATAATAATAAAAAAGTTCACTCTATGTTTATTGTTGCCAAAGAAATGTTTAGTGGTCCCCGGGGCAGAGGAACAGGACTGATGTATGGGCTGTTGTAGCCAAACGGTGGGACAACACAGAGACACAGGGAAGCGGTGCTGGCCTAGCTGGCCTCCACTGTTCACGATGAGCAGCTGTAGTTTCACACCAACCCCCTCAGCTCCTTGGGTCCAAACTAGCCTCGGTCCCCAGGTTTACATCTGCACTACAAAACGAAAAGCCTGCATGGGACAAAGTACCCCAGAAAGTCTATCAAAAGGTGGGACTTCCGGTTTATTATAAACTTCCCCTGGAAGTTTCCAATTTTCAGCCAATCGCGGCACAGTGCTCCCGAAAATGTACACCCTGCGGAAACAATTTTCGCCTCCCTTTGTGCTCGCAAAGCCGTCGTAAAGGTTTAAAAGATGGAATGGTGTGCACTTTGCACACTTCTATAACTGCTGTGTTCGTTGAAATCAGTTTTTCTGAAAATATGAGTGTCAAGACGACGACTGAACAGGGTTGTTTCACTGGGGACTCTAAATACAGTAACTTCTGCCAACAACTGTCGATAGACTCGAAAGCATAGCAACAGACTGCAAGAGTGAACAGTAAAACGGTCCTGTCCATTTGGTGTGATATGGTCCATGATTGACTTACAGGTGTTGAATCGATTGGGACAACGCGCGTCAACGTGCATCTCACTGACCCTAGCAACTGTCGTTTGGACCCAAGGAGTTGCCAGGTGACCCTTTGGTGTGAAGAGTGTCTTTAGAGATGTGATAGTGGGCCAAACACAGTATGTGCCCCTGATGATCGCTGACTTGGTCACATGTACTTTCTGTACCTTCTATCAGATATGAATAAAGTCTGTTTTTCCACGTCCAATCGTTTTTTTGTTTTTTTGTTCTTTCTTTTTTTTGCTTCAGTCTTGAGAGTGGTTGTGTTCCATTTGATATCCTTCTTTTATCACAGCGGTTCACAAATCTTGCTGCTGTGTTTGCACATTGTTGTACTTCGCCCAGCAGCAGATACAGGAGTTTTTCTTTGTTTGCCATGTTCTGGAAAAATCTCAGAAGACAAGACAGGGCAGATGTATGCAATGTGCTCCTTCCAGACATGGTCATCGAGCCACCTGAGTGAAGGGAGGGCACCCCGTGATTTCTCAAATTTTGGAAAAATAAAATAAAATAAAAAATAGGCTCATCTTTTAGTGCTCGGCAGGGTGGAATTTGTGCCTATGAAATCAGCATTTGTGCTGCTTTTATTGATTTTATATGAATATTTATGTGCAATATGAGCTGTTATCAGCCTTATAGGCCTGTACCCCCCACTTAACTACAACCCTACTGTTGGCAACCAGTAGTGCCACAAATATAGGGTTTGAACCCTACACAGTACACACTGTACACTGAAGGCAACAGAGCCCTTATTAGTATCATCAGTAACACTTGTGAAAGGAAGTGGGAAGAGTTATTTTGTGTACTACATACACAGCCAGTTCTCTACCGTAGTGGCTTAGTCTTATCATTACAGCTCTATCTGTTTAGTATCCAGGCAACCTCACATGGCATCCTCTGTTTAAACGCTTGGCCTTTTCATTTGCATGCGTGCACGTCACAGGGTTTTGTCTGTTTGCCTCCGTCAGGAGAAGCCTGTGGAGTTATAAAGTGTGCCATGATGGCCTCACAGGACCAGCTTTTAAAACAAGGCTCTGGTCTCAATTGTTTAGAGGTGGAATGATCGATTAATCGGGTTATGACTGTTATTTAGCTATGCCCTTACAGGAGAATTGCACACCAAAAGTTTTTTTATCTTTAGTTGCTAAATTTGTTAGAAAAAAGTGGTGTTATTTTGTGAAAACACTCCTTAATGCCTGTTTCTCCTCTCCCAAAATAGGCTTATAATGGGGCTAAGGGGTCAAACTGCTGTACCAAAAGTGAAAGTGTGAGTGTCTCCCCACATGGTGGGGAGACTATAGCAGAAAATTGCATTTTTGAGCGATGTATATTGGTGAACTTGCATTTGACCCCTTAGCCCCATTAGAAACAGGCGTCAACATTATATCACCTACCCCCAAACCGGGCACCAGACCTTGTACGCACAGACCTCTTAACTTGTGCCTGCTCCGCTCAAGTAACTAGGCATGTCTGATGTCTCATGCAAATGCTAGAATATTACTCTCTGAAAAAAAAAATGCAATCCATTACTCTCACACAAGCATGCTTGTATGTGTAGCCGAGTAATCATGCTACCTGATGGGACAGGGGATCCAGATCCATTCCCTTGTAGTGGTAGCACATGTTTGGTTTCCCACACAGAAGATTCAGGGAGTTATATTGAGTTCAGATCATTATTTCTCGCTGGGAAAGCAAAAGTATTTATGTATTCATGAATGCAGCAGAGAAGCCCTGTGTACTGTAGCCCTATGCCAATTCACTGTAGATGTCTGGTTCCCCGTATGGAGCACCTCAGTTAAAAATTTAGTTGCCCACTCAAGGTACCAAATCCGTATAGTTGAATATTACAGTATGTTGTTATATAGTTGCTATGGTACAATGGTGCATCCTTCACTATTGTGCTCACTACGCAACTATGCCTGCTTTGAGATGCTCACCCGACACACCCATATGTCCTTGTGTTGAATTGTACTGTACGTAGAGAGAGAGAGAGAGAGAGAGAGAGAGAGAGAGAGAGAGAGAGAGAGAGAGAGAGAGAGAGAGAGAGAGAGAGAGAGAGAGAGAGAGAGAGAGAGAGAGAGAGAGAGAGAGAGAGAGAGAGAGAGAGAGAGAGAGAGAGAGAGAGAGAGAGAGAGAGAGTGTGTGTGTTGAGGGGGCAGCGTTTACGGTTAGGGTTAGTGTGACACACGTACTAGGGCCAACTTGTTTAAACACTTCGTACAGCACTTTATACGTCTAATTGCTTTGGTAAATAGTATAAAGTATTACTAGCAGTGTGCCAACTTGGCAACCATACATACATACATTTCCATACATTTCAGATCACATCATTGTCCAGACTGGACCACATTAGTGAGCTGCAAAGCACTCAGTTAAGATTATCTGACCACATTGAAAGGCAAACCTTCTGTGAGATCAAGCTCACAACCAACGCATCAGATCTAAGAACAAAGAATGCAACATTCTACAATAGAATAGAACCGCAGAACATTTACTGTAGGGGTGCCAGATCGTGATCTACCTGTAGTACCCACTGTGTAGACTGTGCAGGTAGATCACCAACTAAAGTATATATCTGTTGACTAAAAAAAAGCACATCGCTGTAATAGTCAAAATCATCAACTGTTTAGTTTGTGTGCATTTTTTTGTTTTGTTTTTTTATACTCCTTCCCCTCCCCACCGTTTCCAGCATCAGTCCTTCTGTGTCGGATATCGAAATACATAAATAAAACAGCAAACGAAAACAACTCAAGGAATTACTTTGAAAACACTTAGTCACTATAAAAAAACAGAAAAGTAAACATGGTGACATGGACGATAGACAAGTTTTAATAGTAAATAAGTTTCAGAAATATAGTTTATATGTAGTTAGTGTATGTATTTAGAGACAAAATTAATGCAAATAAAGTACACACATTTTCTTTCATCTTTGTTTCCCATCCTCTGTAGCTGATATATGAACATAGCATAACTACATAAAACAGCCTCATAAAACAGTTCACTTTTGACATAAATTGTCTTCTCTGACAATGGAATATTTTGATGTCACCCCTAGACCTTTCCCTCGTTGTTTAAATGTGCAATATTTGTTTTAGATTTAGTCATGAAATAAAACTTTGATTTTCTGTTTTCTGACCATTACATGGGTTTGACAGTTTAAAGAAAATGGGAACCTTGCATACACACAGAGTTGTCTAATGTCTATTAACAGGAGAGATAATCAGAGGAGCAGAGTTTTTACCATCATCATTGTCATCTGGACAGAAGTACGGATAGAGTTTCTCAGTGAAAGTGCAGTCAGTGAAAGAGTAGAGATGAGCTCTGACCGTCACATTATAAAAGGAGACCAGACCCTCCTCATAGTCCACAAACACTCCCACTGTCTGGGCCTTCCTCCATCTTATGTGCTCCCAGAGGAGGAGAGAACTGTCACGGCCGCAATTAGCGCAATACTGTAGTCTATCCAAACCTATTGTCCAGTAACCATCTTCAGGGCTCAGTGTGATTTCACCTTTCCGGTTGCTGGACTCGCTTGCCACTCCTAAAGTCCAGTCAGTCTTCCCTCTGACCTGAACCTCGTAGTAAAACCTTCCTGAGGAGAAACCTTGTTTGCCTAAGACAGACGGATTTTCAGAGAATCTCTTTGTATTGTCAGCGACATCATTCTCCATGTCTCCGTCACTCACTTGTTTTCCATCCTCAGACAGGATGAGCCAGGGATTTGCTGTATCAGGGTCCAGAGTTACATCCACTGCATATTTCTGAATCCTCCTCAGCTCAGCATCACACATCTTCAGCATGTGCAGATCATGTTCGCCGCTGCGCATCCTCTCCAGGCTAGTCATATCTACAATCACAGTCCCCACGTAGGAAATCGGATGGACAATTACCTCTGTCCAGTCCTTGGTCGGTGGAGGAGTATTTATTGACGCAAAGTTCTGGAGGAGCTGCAGGTGATCTTTTGTGTGTGAGAGCTGCTTCAGCTCAGAGCTTTTTTTCTTCAATGCAGAGATTTCCTGTTGCATCTCTTTAATGAAGCCTTCAGCACGGTTCTCTGTTGATTTCTTCTTTCGTTCAATCTTACCAATTAGCTCGACCTGCCTTTTCTTAATAGAGCTCACCATAGTAGTGAAGATCTGCACAGCACGAGCGATCTGGACGTCCGCCTCCGTCTTACTGAGCTCGACTGAGCCTTTCATCTCCTGAATCTTCGCTTCTCTCTCCTGAATCATTTGTTCAACTTGAGTCTCCATCTTTCCCAGCTCAGCCTTCATTTCTTCGCATTCCTCTTTCATGGGCACGATTTGATGTGACCTGTGCTCTGGCTCGGCGCAGAACTGACAAACACACGTGTGGTCAGTCTTGCAGAAGAGCTCCAGAGGTCGGTTGTGTTTCTTACACATGGTAAGGTCTTCCAGGTTCTTTGCAGGGTCGATGAGTTTGTGTTTTCTTAACGCTTTGGCTCTCCGATGAGGCTTCAGGTGAGTCTTACAGTAGGAGGCCTGACATAGCAGACAGGTCTTTACCGCCTTGATCTTCAGGGCCTTGTTGCAGACGTCACAGGGCACTTCACCTGGTTTGGCAGGTTCTTGGTGTGCGCTGGGCGTTTCTTTCGGCTCCTGCGACTTCCTGAACTGATCGACCATCTCGGACATAAACGTATTGACGAAGATTTCTGGCCTGTCGCTGAAGCTTTTGTTGCATAGCGGACACTGACACACATCCTTAGTGTCCCAGTAAAGTGTGATGCAGGCTTTGCAGTAGCTGTGTCCACATGGAGTGGTGATTGGGTCAGTGAACGTGTCCAGACAGATTGAACACAGGAACTGTTGTTCAGACAGGAGAAGGCTGGCGGACGCCATTTCCACACACTGAGAAGAAAGGTGAAAGTATCTGTTAAGTGAAGATGACTTTCTGCCAGGATTATAACAGTGTACTGAAGCTACCTGAAAAAATAAAAAATAAAAAATGAAAACTGGAATTCGGGGAAAAAAAAAAAAAAAAAACATTTAACTGAATATAATAAAAACTAAAAATGGATACAAAAAATGAGAACTAAACTGAAACTGCATTGTGTGTTCACAAAACTAACGGAAATTATAAAGAAAATACCCTTAGTTTTAGTTTATAGCGGCATTTCATATGTATAAGCTTCAAAATGTGTTGGTGACGAGGAGAAAGTACTTCTTCTCGGTCTTCTATCCTCTACAGAGTCCAATAACACTGAGTGTATAAATTGTGTAGTTGTGGCCTGTGGGAGAGTGCAATCATCCAATCTAAGTAACTTATAGCCGAAATTTGGTATTCGACCCTTGGCTTTGAGTTACTTGTTTTAGTAGATTAAGTAAATTAGAACTAAAACTAAGTATTTTCAAATCCACTCTAAAACTAACTAAAACTAAACTAAAATGTAAAATCCCTAAAGCTATTATAACCTTTTATAATATTATATTATAAAACATTTCACACCATGTAGTCTTTTTTTTATGAAACAAAGAATAATATTATGTAAAGTAGTCAGTGTGTGTGTGTGTGTGTGTGTGTGTGTGTGTGTGTGTGTGTGTGTGTGTGTGTGTGTGTGTGTGTGTGTGTGTGTGTGTGTGTGTGTGTGTGTGTGTGTGTGTGTGTGTGTGTGATGAGTCAGCACTGCAGTAACAGAACGTCAACAAAAATGTACGACTTAAACCAAACCAAACGAATCACATATAACATAAATAAGTGGATTACAACACATTTTCACTGTTTGCACTGGTTAAACATGCCTAAAACAACTTACAAACGAAAATCTGTACAGAGCAGTAAAACAACCCACCTTCCTCTCAGCTACAGGTTACAGGCAAGAGGAATAAGAGGAAGTAGGTTTCTCTCCTTCTCTTTTCGTTTCCAGCAGGCTGTACAGGTATATGTTAAGTGCAATGCTGCCCTCCACAGGTTATGATCCGAAGCTGCATTCATTATTATTAACGTCCCAATATAAACTTCCAATATAGGCTAAAGTTCCACCGTGATCCCCTTTCCCAAAGTTGTTCCTTATGTCCTACCAGACCCATTTGCCCGAGTAGCAGATGGGAACCCTTTCCTCAAAGTCTCTTCCAGCTCCTCTCCATGCAGAAACATCAGTAAACTTGAGAAACCTCTTCTTATCTTGGCTGCATCCAGCACCGTGTTGATTCTTTCTGATTCTGCAGCTAAGTTTATAACCATAGCTGAATGCTAAAAATATTGTCTCTCGTCCATGTGACAGGTGATATTCTCAGTATATGCAATCTCTGTGTTCTCCAGTTGTGGCTGCACTGACACCTTGCTCTCACTCTCCACCATGGTCACTGCTTCTGCACAAGAAGCTTAGTGACCCTGATCACTTTCACCTCTGTCATATTCCATGGACAATGTTCACCTCTGAAATGGCTTTCTCTTCTTGCTTTTTACGCTTCCCCTCACAGTTGTCCCTCCCAACCCTTTGATTTCCCCCACAAACATCTGCAACATGTCCATATTCCTGGCACTTAAAACATCTCAGTGGTGCCCTCTCATAAGGTCTGACCCTGTAGCTCACATAGTCCATGCACTCTCCGGCAACATAGTCCCTTTAAACTTAAACCTCACAGACTTAAGGTTCAGACACACCAGCGATTTAGCGAAGCGACACGAAAAGGCGACCAGAAAAAGGCACCACTTCCTCTCGTTCCTGCCAGTCACAAAAATGCCCTAATACTTTATAGTCCCTCTAGATGTGTTATTAAAATAATCTGAGAAGTATTCCCTCCCCGTGGCACCACAATCCACACTATCCTTTTGCCATTTTTGAATTGAAATCCTGACTTGCAGTACTTTTGGAATATTGACAAGATTTTGTAACCACATTCTGTCCCGTTTCCACCATTCGACTTGTCCCACACATGCGACACTTCTGTACCTCAAATGAACTGTTTAGTTCTGGTCACCCTTTCCCCCCTGCATTTACATCTACCGTTTATGGTGCCACAAATAATAATAATATTTACAAGAGCATGCCACACACACACACACACACACACACACACACACACACACACACACACACACACACACACACACACACACACACACACACACACACACACACACACACACACACACACACACACACACACACACACACACACACACACACACACAATGTAGATAATGTTGAAATGAGGTGTCGCGTGACATCACCTTTGACTGAGAATGTGATCATGACAAGTCTTACCACGAGGAATGCCACATGCAGTACATCTATGAGTTACCTCACCATGACTAAGCCAGCTATCAGTTATCTTATCTAGGACTGACTCATATAGGTGTGGGTTTGGGAGCAAGGACATCAACATTGCTTTGACAAATTTTACTATTTTTAGGTTTCATTTCAGATTTGGTTTCATTTTACACTCGCAAGAGTTAAAATATTCATTATCTGAATTAGTCTACACAATTAGAGAATGCAGAATAATGGTAATTATTTTGTTTTCAAAATCCAACCTGGAATTTTGGACAAAAAGAAAATATTTTTTTAGTTTTGGGGTCTGTGGGGCTAAAATGTCATCAAATGGTGGTCCATGGCTCAAATGCCGAATAAATAGTTGGCCCTGGTATCGAAATGGTTGAAATCCACTGATCTATATACATTCTGTCCCTCAGCACAGCCCCACCTACAGTCAGCAGGGCAGAAGACTTTACCCCTGGCAAAGATAAAGAAGTTCTCTCTATGTAGGACATATGGAGGCTGACCACATGCCACAGGATCTAGGAATGCAGGGTCATGTCGTGTGTGCATGTGTACGAGTGAGTTAGTGTGGGTCAGGCACGGATGTAACATTTCCCAATTGGGGGGGTAGGCGAAAATGGCATGAGGGCATGAGGCATGAGGTTAGATCATATCATTGTCCAGACTGGACCACAATACACAATCTTCTACAATAGAATAGAACCAGTATCAGATGTCACTGGTCCAGTTTTTGAGTGGTGTGACCACTCTATGCCTCAAAAAAAAAAGCCTGGATTACACATACAAAACACTGTGTGTACACAGGGATTGCTTTTTTCGAGGGCCTAGCATTTGGTGCTAAGCCCTTCTCATGTGATGGTCATATGTGCCTTGATGTTACTGACACCGTCTGTTGAATTGAGCTCACCCACCATGCTGCTGGAAGGCCGATCGTTTGGATTCTGTCTTGTCGTGGCACCGGCTTCAACAACAGCACATTTCTGGAGTACACAAGGCAGTTGAGGAGTAGGACATCACAGCAGGACCAGGAGCTGATGAAGAACACATTCCCGTTAAAAGCTATAGTGGGCAGAGACAGCAGCGGCTTAATACAGTGAGCTGAACGAAAAACACGTAGAGGCTCTAGTCTACGGTCTACGAAACACACAACTTGCGCCTGCTCTGCTCGTGCAAGTAAGGTGATCGGTTCACAGTCGTCGGACGTTGGTGCTCGGTCGTCGACCGTCGCTCGGAGTATACCGATTGGCTGGTTCTGGTGATGATGCCATGGTGACATAATTAAGAGACCTTTAATGAATAATGTCATGAGTATTATGTCCTGAAGGTCTTTTGTCTGTTTGTTTTGTTTTGTTTTTCTTTGGGGTCACTCACTTTGCTCACACACTGCACCATGCGCAAGTTTGCGCTCTACCGATTGCAGTTGAAATTAAGCATCACACGGAGTCCGGAGCTTTTAGATCTGCAATTTCTGTAAACATAAATCCAGCTTTATCTGGTGACTCATTTAATCATTTTACACATTCCAAAAACATCTACACACTTATGTGTCACAAAAATAATTGTGATCAACTAAAATAATTCCCATTAGACGATTACTGTATGTTATAATTGTGACTACATCAGGGATGATGGGACATTTCATGAGTCTTACTTCCATGACGTCAGAGTAATAATAATACCCCTCAGTTATACAAAACGTGGATACCCATGAGGCCACCATTTGCCCCACCTGCTGAGAATGAGAGTTTGGATAACTATAACGTACCCCACCTTCAAATGAATCCAGTACCTCGGAGTATTCCACTGCATTCCACAGTTATGAGTTTCTTTGTGTCAGTAAATAAAAGTGCTGGACTCGGGAGGCACTTGTTTGTATTAACGGGTTGGGCTGGTGCCTCCTGCATTATGTGCACATTCTAAACAGCTCAGGTGGTAGGCCTACACAGGGCCGTTCAGTGACTAATGATGAGCGCTTCCAAACTGCAGTAGGTCACATGCAGAGAATTAATTGACAGAAAGTAGCTCATAACATCTCCACGGTGGATTTTATCAAACAAATACTTTGCAGACTTTCCATACAGCTGCAATGTTGGTGAGTTTAACCTTGTTTAATACAAGCAGAAAAGCATGAAATTAATATTGAAAAATGTATAGGCCTAGGCCTACCACATTAAATAAACAACACATTTTATTTCACTTGTACTGGGACTATTATGGAGGCTTTTTGTCATGAAATGATGAACATGTGTTTAATTGGCATTATTTGGGTTTTGTGCCCTAAAAGAATTGACAAAAGGCACTGTTGTTGCAACAACAACACTCACATCATTGCATGATATGACTTGTACCAGAGCCTCTGACTTGTAGGCTACCATCCCACTGGACTGACATACCGTTTGCTAACAGGTTATTTCAACGTCTTACCTTTTAAAAGTGTGTCTGTTTTGTTGCACCTGCACTCTTCTGCTCTCATTTTAGACCTGGTGCTGTAGCATCTGTAGCATGGTACTGGATTGCTGCTAGTGGTTGTTGTATGAGATGCACTGACACGGTGACACCTCTAGGGGTCAGAAGTTGGTAATGTTACAAGCGATCTTATACTGTCCAGAATATTGTGTAAGTGAAATGTCCAGTGTTGTAGTGGTACTTTTAGAAGTGGGGGGACGCCTCTTAAAGGGAAATTCCACCCATTTTATTTTATTTTTTCTGAGAGCGTACAAATGTGAACCAAATAGGGTCCATTTGGTTCACATTAACATGGTGAAAACTCATTAACATGGTGAAACACATCTTGATGATGTCATTAAGATGTATTTCACCATGCTAATGTTTTTTTTTTTTTTGCCCCAAAAATATTTTAGAGAAGTGGGGGGACGCTGCCCCCCCCCCCCCATCCCCCGTCCCCACTCCACTACACCAACGGAAATGTCATTTGGGGGGGGGGGGGGGGGGGGGGGTAAACATAGGCGCAGAGCATTTGCCTTAATATGGTTATGTTCATATATAGTCCACCAGACCATAGAGTGAGAATAGGAAAGCTTCACTTAATAATCATATAGTCCTACTACAGAAAAAAAAAATCCAAATAGGCCATAACTTTGGTGTAATACAAAAGTGTTCAGTCGCGATTCCTCAGAGCCCTGCAAGCTTCGGTGGTGCTTAATTAGAATTTCCACACCAAAACACATTGGGCAACAATCTACCTTGAACCTTGTGCCATCATATATAGTGCACTTGATTTTTGAGATAGATGCCCCCTCCCCTCCCAAAGTTTGCATTGCCGCAGGTTGTCTTTATTCTAATGTGGGTATTTTTAGTAGCTCCAAACTTATTTTTTACACACATCACATCAAACCACACACTACAGGATGATCAGGGCAGATTATTTCATCCAACACACACTCCGCATGGAGGGGGGAAAAAAAAAACAGGAAGCACCACTTCATGGATATGCTCTGGAGGAGGAGGTTTGACCTGAGTGATTGGAGTGATTAGGTGGAGTTCGATTCTGTTTAAAAAAAAATAACTGATACAGTGCATGTTTAAATTTGCCTCAATTACTGTTAAAGTACTGGGAGTAAAAATACTTATTATCAATATCATTGGGCAGAATCTCCCATTTCACAAGCTTTCAGAATGATGAGAAGACACAAGACAGCAAATCTACAAGCTCAGCATTGGCGTTTCTAAATGCACACGTTCTGCCCCTCCTGCAGGAAACTGAAATTTGAAAAAAAAAAAAAAAAAAAAAAAAAAATGTTTTTAATGCATTGCAAAAATGAGTTCAGCATAGAGCATTTATGTGTCTCCAGTACATATAACAACATCGTCCTCCTCCACAAACACCAACGTCAGAGGAATCCATACGTGATGCATGGGGTTCAGTGGATTGCTCAAGGGCACTTTGTACCTCATAGGAGGTTCTGTTTTTTTAGCTTCTAGCTCCTGCCTGAGTCATTGTTAATTTAAATGGTAAATAAATATAGTGCTTTTAAGCAAAGCGCTTTCACAGCAAGGCAATCAATATAGCCAACGTATACAATAATGCATTTTATTCTAGCCCAATGTATTAAAATAAAATAAAAAACGACACAGATGCTGTCCTGGTTTTTTAATGGTTAATCAGAATGTACAAAAAGATAGAAAAATGGAACTGAACAATCAATTCAAAACAATGTAATTTGAAATGGGAATAAATATATGTCTAAACCAGTGGTTTTCAACCTTTTTCATACCAGGGCCCACTATCTATTCTGCATGTTATCCACGGACCACCATTTGATGTCTCTCGGACCCAAAAGCAAGATAAACTGGCAAAATGTTTTTAAAAATATAAACCCTTCTACATTTTCTAATTGTGAAGATTCTTGAGAATTAAGTAATTCATAAGTTTAAATACTGAGAGTGTAAAAATGAAATGGTTTCATTTTGGACTGAGATGAGATTCTACAAAACATCTTCTAAATCAGACAGATCTACAAATTCTGTACCACCGGCTCTTAAATGCAATGGTGGAAAAAACAATTTTCCCATTTTGGACGATTTAGATGAGATTCTACAAAACATCTTCCAAATCAGACAGATCTACATTTCTGTACCAGCGGCTCTCAATATTTCATGTCAAGGACCCCCAAATGACGTGTAATTAACTGGCCACCAACTCCTGTCTGAAAATAATGTTGTTCCAGGGACCCCCCAAGAAGGAAAGATTTGAGTTAAAATTCTTCACTTTCAAATTTAGGCATTTAGCAGACGCTCTTAAATCCAGAACAGCTTACAAAAAGCAAAAGAATAATATAGAGAATATTCAATGATTTGCGACACACTTTCACTCTTTTTTTTCTTTGAAAAATAGCAGATCTACAAGCTCATAGCGCACCACTAACTCAATCGGTAAAGTAGATAGTAGATAAAGTACAATTATTCCATAAAACAATTATTCAGCACTTAATTCCATACACTATTCAGTGATAAATTTACTGCCAATTTGGGCTGAAACCGAAACTGAAATGATATTTTTGGGGCATTTTTCTGGTGAATATTTTCTACAGCTGAATATTCGGTGCATCGTTAATCAAAATGTACCAAAAGTACCAAAAGTATACAGTAGGTACTCACTGTGCAAAATGTCACATTTCAAGTTTTCAAAAGTATAAAAATATCTTGAAATCCAATAGAGAATATCAGATCTACAACAAATGGTCAGAATTAGGGCAGTAACGATTTACAGTAGTAACTGTATTATATCGTTTTTAATTTTTAATAACATTAAAGGTAGGGGAAGTGATTTCACTTTCGTCAGATATCACCCATAAAATATTTTTTTCTGTTAAAATGCTCTATTATAAGGTGTGGAAACCATATATGGAGTTTCCCCCTCCCCCACGTTAGCAGAGGAGCTAATAAAAGTTCCCCAGGTGGTGGCGAATTCTCCTCCAATCAGGATCGAGCAGCAGGTTCACATAGTGTAGCTACTGTTTGGCGCCCCTAGTGCACCATGCTGGTACTACACCATGAATTTCAAATCACTTACCCTACCTTTAACAGATAATAACATTTTAATTCTGAAGTGGTAATTTGATCTAAAAGTATATTTTACAATAATAATAATGATGATAATAATATATTTTTTGTTGTTTTCATTAAAAAAGAAAAAAAAATACATGAAGACATAATTATAACAGTATTTTAAACAATGCGTATTACAAGGTGAATATACTCAATCAAGCAAATTAAAAATGGTCCAGGTTGTTCACATAAGCCTGACCGAAAACCATTAAAAAAAAAAACAAGGATTTTTTTTTTTATCCACAATTTAGGAGAGATAAACTGGTAAAATGTTGTTCAAAATGCTGTTCATCAGCGTAAAATGAAACCAAATGGTCATTTCTGGTGAATATTTTTTCTACAGCTGAATATTCAGTGCATCACTAATCAAAATGTACTTAAAGTACCAAAAGTATACAGTTCAGGTTTTCAGTATAAAAGTATAAAAATATCTTGAAATCCGATAGTAATCCAAGAATAATCAGATCTACAACAAATGGTCAGAATTAGGCCTGTAACGATATAGTAACTGTATCTATATAACGTTTTAAATTTTTAATCACATTAACGTTAAAGTAATAACATTTTAATTCTGAAGTGGTAAGTCTATTTTACAATAATATTGATGATGATAATAATATCCTTTCGTTGTTTTCTTTTAAAAAAGAAAAAATACACAGAGAAATGACATTATCGGTAAGTATAACAGTATTTTAAACAATGCGTATTACAAGGTGAATATACTGAATCAAGCAACTTGAAAACAGTCCAGATTGTTCACATACAGTAAGTCTGACCGAAAAAAAAAGTGAAATATCCCTTTAAAGGGGAATGAGCTCTTCTCTAAGCCCCACCCTTTGGGGCGGTGTTTGTACACTGTCCAATGGCAATGCAAGTACCTTAACAACTGTTGCTATCCAGGTCGAGCTTTCCTGGTCAAGCTCAAGGAGAATTCAAAAAGGAGTTGTCGCGAAGGCACCCACGGGGGAGTCCACATTGGTTCATGGGAGGAAACAGACATGCGCAGTACAGATCAGGAAGTCAAACCATCCAAGAGACCAATGGCATGCATGGTTTGCAAGCGTCAAACTTCCTGGAATGTACTGTGCAATGTCTGTTTCCTCCCATGAACCAATGTGGACTCCCCCGTGGGTGCCTTCGCGACAACTCCTTTTTGAATTCTCCTTGGTCAAGCTTTCCTCTTCCAACATGCCTATTGGACAAGGCCGGATTTGGGAGGGGCTTAGTGAAGAGCTAATTGCATCCATTTTCAAAAAGGGTTCTGAAAGAAAAATCATTAACACGGTGAAATACATCTTGATGATATCATCAGATGTATTTCACCATGTTAATGATTTTTTTCCCTAAGGTATATTAATGACATATTAAAATGTTGAAAATGGGTGGAGTTCCCCTTTAAGTACCAACCTGTGAGTAGGTTGTGCTTCTTTACAGCTCTGGTAGCAGAACACTGAGCTACAGGTTCAACCATGGAGAGAAGACACACTTTACTTCTCACAGATTGAGAACGTTGTGTATGAACATACCCAGTTAAAGCATGTTCCAGGGTCTCTATAGTGCCCGTAGACTCCACAGTCCAAGTTTTCATCGCTCCCAGGATATCCACTTCTCCACCTGCAAACAAATCAACAATGACAACAACCAACAACACATGCACTCAGTCACTCACATACAGTACAGTGACTTAGATAGAATTACTATTCTATTCTAATTACTATTCTAAAAACATGTAAAACGTCTCACCCTGTTGTCATTGGACTTCCATCCAGCCATGTCCACCTGCCATTGGTCCTTTTCAGACCAATCCATGATGAAAAATCAGCCCCACGGGCCAATCCTCTGAGGAATACCTGATAGTTTGTACATGATTGAATCATCATTAATATTATACAATACATTAATTCTTCACTTTATTCTTGGAAGTAGATCACACATGCGCATATGTGTACACGCATACGCGCACATGCACACACACACACACGCACGCACGCACGCACGCACGCACACACACACACACACACACACACACACACACACACACACACACACACACACACACACACACACACACACACACACACACACACACACACACACACACACACACACACACTAACCTGTTCTTCAGGACTGTTGACAACCACTAGATCAGCTCCTTGATCCTGACAGTCTTTTCTTCCTTGCTCCCATGTTTTCACTACAGATGTTAAGTAGTAACAGCTGCATCCAAACTTCATCCATCCACTGGGACACGGCCTGTCTATAAAAACATCAAACAAGAGATTTACTGATGGAAATGAATGTCATTGATAACACATAGGCGTAATAATAATAGTAATAAGGGTAATAATAAGGGTAATAATAATAATAATAATAATAAGGGTAATAATAATAATAACAATTGTATTTTGCGTGCACGGCAGGGAGTTCCCCATATTAGAGCTTGGGTTTGTGCACAAATTTCTTGCGAAAAACTTGTCAAGTGCATTTCACCAAGCAACTATGGCAAGTGCACAAAATTTCACGTACACGAGTCATGTATGACTCCTGTAAGTGCACACGGCTGTGCTGACTGTTTTTTGTCAACGGGGGGCAGCAGAGATCAATGTGTGCACTTGCATAGTTTGTGTCCACAAGCAATAGTTTTACATGCACATGTCTAATTCATAGCACAGTTACTGCCTGATACAGTCAAACAACACATTTTACAGATCTCTTGTGTGCACTTGCAAAGTTCATGTCCACAAGCAATAGTTATCCATGCACATTTCTAATTCATAGCACAGTTACTTCCTGGTACAGCCAAACAACACCTTTTACAGATGTAATTGGCCCATCCGCATGTTTTGGAGATCTAATTGGTAAATCCACAGCATTTACAGATCTAATTGACGCTTCTGCATGTTTTGTAGATCTAATTGGTCAATCCACACCTTTTACAGGTACTAATTGGCCCATCCGCTTGTTTTGGAGATCTAATTTGCCCTTCTGCATATTTTGCAGATCTAATTGGTCAATCCACACCTTTTACAGATCTAATTGTCCCATCCGCTTATTTTGCAGATCAAATTGGTCAATCCAAATCTTTTACATATTTAATCTTAAACAGATCCATCCCACTATAGTCCAGTAGTACCCCCTCCTCCAGTCCGTTGTCACGCCTGGCGGGCCCAGGCAAGACTCGGGTGCAATAGGCTGTACCGTATTAGACTCCATCAGACTCCAACACACTAGTTAAGGTCTAGAAGACTATGCTATAGGCTCTATCAGGGTGCACAGGGCAGTACTCTATCATTGTTAGAGCCATATTTGGAACTGAAAATGTCTGTGTGTGTGTGTGTGTGTGTGTATAGAAGGGCGTGTCTTGTTTACACTGTGTGTGCTGCCTAGGGTGTAAATGAGCCAATTGAGGTTCAGCCTATAAGAGTGTGTAGCCACTTAACCAGCTTACTGAGGCTGGCTTGCAGCAGCTGTATGTCAGGCTCTAATTAGTCAGTTCAGTGCTGGAAGCTTGAGTGGGAGCAGAAACAGTTTTTTGACCCACAGAAAGAAAATAGTAACCACAGAAAGAGGATAGTAACCAGACAAAATAGTAACTTATGAAAGAACCTTGAAAATATTTGACTACTTTGGACTACTTTGAACACCTTTTATTTGAATGTTTGTTGTTTTTTCTGTTTTTGTACGCCTGACTTTTTTGCTAGTAAACAGTTGAAACCTTCATTCTTTGTGGACCTGGATTACTGTTTTTGGAGTCAAGCTTACTGCTTCAGGCTTTTGAACTCACAATCATGGTATAGAAATGTTCATTTGTCGTGCACACAAAACACAGCGTTTAGTTGCAATTGTGTGAATACATACAGGGCTGACAACAGCCCAGCTTTCTCTTACAGCATAGTACACCCCCTGGCCTTGTCAATTCTACCTGAGTCCAGCAAAGCCCCCCCAAGGGCATCTTAACCAGATCCATCCCACTATAGTCCAGTAGTACCCCCTCCTCCAATCCGTTCTACACCTGGCGGGCCCAGGCAAGACTCGGGTGCACGAGGCTGTACCGTATTAGACTCCAACACACTAGTTAAGCTCTAGAAGGCTATGCTATAGGCTCTATCAGGGTGCACATGGCAGTACTCTATCATGGTCTAGAAATGTCCATTTGTCGTGCACACAAAACTATTGTCTATGCACACAGCGTTTTGTTGCAATTGTGTGAATACATACAGGGCTGACAACAGCCCAGCAAACCCCAACATACTCTATTAACACAGTGAACACCTAGTCCAGTCCTCCTTGGTGTGATCCATTCTCTTACAGCATAGTACACCCCCTGGCCTTGTCAATTCTACCACCAGGCAGGACTAGGCCAGGCTTGGGTGCCCTAGACCGCAATGCATTATGCCCTAAAAGACTCAAACAGGTTGTTTTCAGCTGTAGCAGGCTGTGCCAGGCTCCCACAGGCTTTAGTATGTTGTAAAAGGCAATTCTGTATCGTGGACTAGAAATACCCAATAAAACTATTGGCCATGCACACAGAACTGCTGCCCGTGCACACAACGTTTAGTAGCAATGGTGTGGGTACGTACACGGCTGACAACAGCCTAATTGAGCCCACTAGAGTCCAGCAAATCCCACCACCAAGGGATTCTTAACCAGATCCATCCCACTATAGTCCAGTAGCTGTAGGAGGCTGTGCCAGGCTCCAACATGCTCTACTAGGCTGTGCAAGACAAATCTGCATGACCAAACTATTGGTCGTGCACACGGAACTACTGCCCGTGCACACACCGTTTAGTAGCAATGGTGTGGGTATGTACAAAGCTGAGAACAGCCTAATAGAGGCCACTAGAGTCCAGCAAAGCCCCCCACCAAGAGAATCTTAACCAGTCCCACTATAGTCCAGCTGCTATAGGAGGCTGTGCAAGGCTCCAACAGGCTCTACTAGGCGGTACAAGGCAAATCTGCACGACCAAACTATTGGTCGTGCACTTGGAACTACTGCCCGTGCACACAGCGTTTAGTTGCAATGGTGTAAGTACGTACATAAAGGCAAGTACATACTACTAAAACAACAAACTAATAGAGCCCACTATAGTCCAGCAAGCCCCCCCCAAAGGCATCTTAACCAGATCCATCCCTTTATAGTCCAGTAGTACCCCCTCCTCCAGTCTGTTCTCACACCTGGCGGGACCAGGCAAGACTCCGGTGCACCAGGCTGTACCGTATTAGACTCTACACAGAGAAATGACATAATTAATTATAACAGTATTTTAAACAATGCGTATTACAAGGTGAATATACTGAATCAAGCAACTTGAAAACAGTCCAGATTGTTCACATACAGTAAGTCTGACCGAAAAAAAAAGTGAAATATCCCTTTAAAGGGAATGAGCTCTTCTCTAAGCCCCACCCTTTGGGGCGGTGTTTGTACACTGTCCAATGGCAATGCAAGTACCTTAACAACTGTTGCTATCCAGGTCGAGCTTTCCTGGTCAAGCTCAAGGAGAATTCAAAAAGGAGTTGTCGCGAAGGCACCCACGGGGGAGTCCACATTGGTTCATGGGAGGAAACAGACATGCGCAGTACAGATCAGGAAGTCAAACCATCCAAGAGACCAATGGCATGCATGGTTTGCAAGCGTCAAACTTCCTGGAATGTACTGTGCAATGTCTGTTTCCTCCCATGAACCAATGTGGACTCCCCCGTGGGTGCCTTCGCGACAACTCCTTTTTGAATTCTCCTTGGTCAAGCTTTCCTCTTCCAACATGCCTATTGGACAAGGCCGGATTTGGGAGGGGCTTAGTGAAGAGCTAATTGCATCCATTTTCAAAAAGGGTTCTGAAAGAAAAATCATTAACACGGTGAAATACATCTTGATGATGTCATCAGATGTATTTCACCATGTTAATGATTTTTTTTAAGGTATATTAATGACATATTAAAATGTTGAAAATGGGTGGAGTTCCCCTTTAAGTACCAACCTGTGAGTAGGTTGTGCTTCTTTACAGCTCTGGTAGCAGAACACTGAGCTACAGGTTCAACCATGGAGAGAAGACACACTTTACTTCTCACAGATTGAGAACGTTGTGTATGAACATACCCAGTTAAAGCATGTTCCAGGGTCTATATTGTGAGCGTAGACTCCACAGTCCCAGTTTTCATCGCTCCCAGGATATCCACTTCTCCACCTGCAAACAAATCAACAATGACAACAACCAACAACACATGCACTCAGTCACTCACATACAGTACAGTGACTTAGATAGAATTACTATTCTATTCTAATTACTATTCTAAAAACATGTAAAACGTCTCACCCTGTTGTCATTGGACTTCCATCCAGCCATGTCCACCTGCCATTGGTCCTTTTCAGACCAATCCATGATGAAAAATCAGCCCCACGGGCCAATCCTCTGAGGAATACCTGATAGTTTGTACATGATTGAATCATCATTAATATTATACAATACATTAATTCTTCACTTTATTCTTGGAAGTAGATCACACATGCGCATATGTGTACACGCATACGCGCACATGCACACACACACACACACACGCACGCACGCACGCACGCACGCACACACACACACACACACACACACACACACACACACACACACACACACACACACACACACACACACACACACACACACACACACACACACACACACACACACACACACACACTAACCTGTTCTTCAGGACTGTTGGCAACCACTAGATCAGCTCCTTGATCCTGGCAGTCTTTTCTTCCTTCCTCCATGATTTACCTACAGATGTTAAGTAGTAACAGCTGCATCCAAACTTCATCCATCCACTGGGACACGGCCTGTCTATAAAAACATCAAACAAGAGATTTGATGATGGAAATGAATGTCATTGATAACACATAGGCGTAATAATAATAGTAATAAGGGTAATAATAAGGGTAATAATAATAATAATAATAATAAGGGTAATAATAATAATAACAATTGTATTTTGCGTGCACGGCAGGGAGTTCCCCATATTAGAGCTTGGGTTTGTGCACAAATTTCTTGCGAAAAACTTGTCAAGTGCATTTCACCAAGCAACTATGGCAAGTGCACAAAATTTCACGTACACGAGTCATGTATGACTCCTGTAAGTGCACACGGCTGTGCTGACTGTTTTTTGTCAACGGGGGGCAGCAGAGATCAATGTGTGCACTTGCATAGTTTGTGTCCACAAGCAATAGTTTTACATGCACATGTCTAATTCATAGCACAGTTACTGCCTGATACAGTCAAACAACACATTTTACAGATCTCTTGTGTGCACTTGCAAAGTTCATGTCCACAAGCAATAGTTATCCATGCACATTTCTAATTCATAGCACAGTTACTTCCTGGTACAGCCAAACAACACCTTTTACAGATGTAATTGGCCCATCCGCATGTTTTGGAGATCTAATTGGTAAATCCACAGCATTTACAGATCTAATTGACGCTTCTGCATGTTTTGTAGATCTAATTGGTCAATCCACACCTTTTACAGGTACTAATTGGCCCATCCGCTTGTTTTGGAGATCTAATTTGCCCTTCTGCATATTTTGCAGATCTAATTGGTCAATCCACACCTTTTACAGATCTAATTGTCCCATCCGCTTATTTTGCAGATCAAATTGGTCAATCCAAATCTTTTACATATTTAATCTTAAACAGATCCATCCCACTATAGTCCAGTAGTACCCCCTCCTCCAGTCCGTTGTCACGCCTGGCGGGCCCAGGCAAGACTCGGGTGCAATAGGCTGTACCGTATTAGACTCCATCAGACTCCAACACACTAGTTAAGGTCTAGAAGACTATGCTATAGGCTCTATCAGGGTGCACAGGGCAGTACTCTATCATTGTTAGAGCCATATTTGGAACTGAAAATGTCTGTGTGTGTGTGTGTGTGTGTATAGAAGGGCGTGTCTTGTTTACACTGTGTGTGCTGCCTAGGGTGTAAATGAGCCAATTGAGGTTCAGCCTATAAGAGTGTGTAGCCACTTAACCAGCTTACTGAGGCTGGCTTGCAGCAGCTGTATGTCAGGCTCTAATTAGTCAGTTCAGTGCTGGAAGCTTGAGTGGGAGCAGAAACAGTTTTTTGACCCACAGAAAGAAAATAGTAACCACAGAAAGAGGATAGTAACCAGACAAAATAGTAACTTATGAAAGAACCTTGAAAATATTTGACTACTTTGGACTACTTTGAACACCTTTTATTTGAATGTTTGTTGTTTTTTCTGTTTTTGTACGCCTGACTTTTTTGCTAGTAAACAGTTGAAACCTTCATTCTTTGTGGACCTGGATTACTGTTTTTGGAGTCAAGCTTACTGCTTCAGGCTTTTGAACTCACAATCATGGTATAGAAATGTTCATTTGTCGTGCACACAAAACACAGCGTTTAGTTGCAATTGTGTGAATACATACAGGGCTGACAACAGCCCAGCTTTCTCTTACAGCATAGTACACCCCCTGGCCTTGTCAATTCTACCTGAGTCCAGCAAAGCCCCCCCAAGGGCATCTTAACCAGATCCATCCCACTATAGTCCAGTAGTACCCCCTCCTCCAATCCGTTCTACACCTGGCGGGCCCAGGCAAGACTCGGGTGCACGAGGCTGTACCGTATTAGACTCCAACACACTAGTTAAGCTCTAGAAGGCTATGCTATAGGCTCTATCAGGGTGCACATGGCAGTACTCTATCATGGTCTAGAAATGTCCATTTGTCGTGCACACAAAACTATTGTCTATGCACACAGCGTTTTGTTGCAATTGTGTGAATACATACAGGGCTGACAACAGCCCAGCAAACCCCAACATACTCTATTAACACAGTGAACACCTAGTCCAGTCCTCCTTGGTGTGATCCATTCTCTTACAGCATAGTACACCCCCTGGCCTTGTCAATTCTACCACCAGGCAGGACTAGGCCAGGCTTGGGTGCCCTAGACCGCAATGCATTATGCCCTAAAAGACTCAAACAGGTTGTTTTCAGCTGTAGCAGGCTGTGCCAGGCTCCCACAGGCTTTAGTATGTTGTAAAAGGCAATTCTGTATCGTGGACTAGAAATACCCAATAAAACTATTGGCCATGCACACAGAACTGCTGCCCGTGCACACAACGTTTAGTAGCAATGGTGTGGGTACGTACACGGCTGACAACAGCCTAATTGAGCCCACTAGAGTCCAGCAAATCCCACCACCAAGGGATTCTTAACCAGATCCATCCCACTATAGTCCAGTAGCTGTAGGAGGCTGTGCCAGGCTCCAACATGCTCTACTAGGCTGTGCAAGACAAATCTGCATGACCAAACTATTGGTCGTGCACACGGAACTACTGCCCGTGCACACACCGTTTAGTAGCAATGGTGTGGGTATGTACAAAGCTGAGAACAGCCTAATAGAGGCCACTAGAGTCCAGCAAAGCCCCCCACCAAGAGAATCTTAACCAGTCCCACTATAGTCCAGCTGCTATAGGAGGCTGTGCAAGGCTCCAACAGGCTCTACTAGGCGGTACAAGGCAAATCTGCACGACCAAACTATTGGTCGTGCACTTGGAACTACTGCCCGTGCACACAGCGTTTAGTTGCAATGGTGTAAGTACGTACATAAAGGCAAGTACATACTACTAAAACAACAAACTAATAGAGCCCACTATAGTCCAGCAAGCCCCCCCCAAAGGCATCTTAACCAGATCCATCCCTTTATAGTCCAGTAGTACCCCCTCCTCCAGTCTGTTCTCACACCTGGCGGGACCAGGCAAGACTCCGGTGCACCAGGCTGTACCGTATTAGACTCTATCAGACTCCAACACACTAGCTCAGCTCTAGAAGGCTATGCTATATGCTCTGTTAGGGTGCACAAGGCAGAACTCTATCATGGTCTAGAAATGTCCATTTAAAACTGCTCGTCGTGCACACGAAACTATTGTCTATGCACACAGTGTTTAGTTCCAATTGTGTGAATACATACAGGGCTGACAGCAGCCCAGCACACCCCAACACACTCTATTAACACAGTGAACACCTAGTCCAGCCCTTCCTGGTGTGTTCCATTCTCTTACAGCATAGTACAATCCCTGGCCTTGTCATTTCTACCACCAGGCAGGACTAGACCAGACTTAGGTGCCCTAGACCGCAATGCACTGTACTATAGTGGGATAGATCTGGTTAAGATTCCCTTGGTGGGGGGCTTTGCAGGACTCTAGTGGGCTCTATTAGGCTGTTGTCATCTGTGCACGTACCCACACCAGTGCTACTAAACATTGTGTGCACGGGCAGTAGTTCCGTGTGCACGACCAATAGTTTTATTAAGTATTTCTAGTCCACTATACAGAATTGCCTTTTATAGCATAGTAAAGCCTGTTGGAGCCTGAAACAGCCTGCTACATCTGAAAACAACATGTTTGAGCCTTTTAGGGCATAATGCATTGCGGTCTAGGACACCCAAGTCTGCCTGGTGGTGGAATTGACAAGGGCAGGGGGTGTACTATGCTGTAAGAGAATGGAACATACTAGGAAGGGCTGGACTAGGTGTACTCACACAATTGCAAGACTGTGTGCATAGACACTAGTTTCGTGTGCACGACGAGTAGATTTAAATGGACATTTCTAGACCATGGTAGAGTTCTGCCTTGTGCACCCTGACAGAGCCTATAGCTTTCTAGAGCTGAGCTAGTGTGTTGGAGTCTGATGCAGTCTAATACGGTACACAGGTACAGCCTGGTGCACTCGAGTCTTGCCTGGGCCCACCAGGTGTCCACGGACTAGAAGAGAGTGTACTACTGGACTATAATGGGATGGATCTGGTTAAGATGCCCTTGGGTGGCTTTGCTGGACATACTGGGCTCTATTAGGCTGTTGTCAGACCTGTATGTACTTACACCATTGCAACTAAACGATGTGTGCACAGGCAGCAGTTCTGTGTGCACGACCATTTATTGAGTATTTCTAGAACAGGTGTAGGGCACCCAAGTCTGGCCTAGTCCTGCCTAGTGGTAGAATTGACAAGGCCAGGGGGTGTACTCTGCTATAAGAAAATGGATCACACCAGGAAGGGCTGTACTAGTTGTTCACTGCGTTAATAGAGTATGTTGGGGTGTGCTGAGCTGTTGTCAGCCTGTATGTACTCACACAATTGCAACTAAACACTGTGTGCATAGACACTAGTTTCGTGTGCACGTCGAGTAGATTTAAATGGACATTTCTAGACCATGGTAGAGTTCTGCCTTGTGCACCCTGACAGAGCCTATAGCTTTCTAGAGCTGAGCTAGTGTGTTGGAGTCTGATGCAGTCTAATACGGTACACAGGTACAGCCCGGTGCACTCGAGTCTTGCCTGGGCCCACCAGGTGTCCACGGACTAGAAGAGAGTGTACTACTGGACTATAATGGGATGGATCTGGTTAAGATGCCCTTGGGTGGCTTTGCTGGACATACTGGGCTCTATTAGGCTGTTGTCAGACCTGTATGTACTTACACCATTGCAACTAAACGATGTGTGCACGGGCAGCAGTTCTGTGTGCACGACCATTTATTGAGTATTTCTAGAACAGGTGTAGGGCACCCAAGTCTGGCCTAGTCCTGCCTAGTGGTAGAATTGACAAGGCCAGGGGGTGTACTCTGCTATAAGAAAATGGATCACACCAGGAAGGGCTGTACTAGTTGTTCACTGCGTTAATAGAGTATGTTGGGGTGTGCTGAGCTGTTGTCAGCCCTGTATGTACTCACACAATTGCAACTAAACACTGTGTGCATAGACACTAGTTTCGTGTGCACGACGAGTAGTTTCAAATGGACATTTCTAGACCATGGTAGAGTTCTGCCTTGTGCACCCTGACAGAGCCTATAGCTTTCTAGAGCTCAGCTAGTGTGTTGGAGTCTGATGGAGTCTAATACGGTACACAGGTACAGCCTGGTGCACTCGAGTCTTGCCTGGGCCCACCAGGTGTCCACGGACTAGAAGAGAGTGTACTACTGGACTATAATGGGATGGATCTGGTTAAGATGCCCTTGGGGGGCTTTGCTGGACATACTAGGCTCTATTAGGCTGTTGTCAGACCTGTATGTACTTACACCATTGCAACTAAACGATGTGTGCACGGGCAAAATTTCTGTGTGCACGACCATTTATTGAGTATTTCTAGAACAGGTGTAGGGCACCCAAGTCTGGCCTAGTCCTGCCTAGTGGTAGAATTGACAAGGCCAGGGGGTGTACTCTGCTATAAGAAAATGGATCACACCAGGAAGGGCTGTACTAGTTGTTCACTGCGTTAATAGAGTATGTTGGGGTGTGCTGAGCTGTTGTCAGCCCTGTATGTACTCACACAATTGCAACTAAACACTGTGTGCATAGACACTAGTTTCGTGTGCACGACGAGTAGTTTCAAATGGACATTTCTAGACCATGGTAGAGTTCTGCCTTGTGCACCCTGACAGAGCCTATAGCTTTCTAGAGCTGAGCTAGTGTGTTGGAGTCTGATGGAGTCTAATACGGTACACAGGTACAGCCTGGTGCACTCGAGTCTTGCCTGGGCCCACCAGGTGTCCACGGACTAGAAGAGAGTGTACTACTGGACTATAATGGGATGGATCTGGTTAAGATGCCCTTGGGGGGCTTTGCTGGACATACTAGGCTCTATTAGGCTGTTGTCAGACCTGTATGTACTTACACCATTGCAACTAAACGATGTGTGCACGGGCAACATTTCTGTGTGCACGACCATTTATTGAGTATTTCTAGAACAGGTGTAGGGCACCCAAGTCTGGCCTAGTCCTGCCTAGTGGTAGAATTGACAAGGCCAGGGGTGTACTCTGCTATAAGAAAATGGATCACACCAGGAAGGGCTGTACTAGTTGTTCACTGCGTTAATAGAGTATGTTGGGGTGTGCTGAGCTGTTGTCAGCCCTGTATGTACTCACACAATTGCAACTAAACACTGTGTGCATAGACACTAGTTTCGTGTGCACGACGAGTAGTTTCAAATGGACATTTCTAGACCATGGTAGAGTTCTGCCTTGTGCACCCTGACAGAGCCTATAGCATAGCCTTCTAGAGCTGAGCTAGTGTGTTGGAGTCTGATGGAGTCTAATATGGTACACAGGTACAGCCTGTGCACCCGAGTCTTGCCTGGGCCCGCCAGGTGTGAGAACATATTAGATCTGTGCCTATTAGATCTGTCAAAGGTATGGATTGACCAATTAGATCTCCAAAACATGCAGAAGGGCCATTTAGATCTTTAAAGTGTGTGGATTGTCCAAATAGATCTGCAAAATACATTTTATATCGGGTAGAGCTGGCTATGTAGTGTTGTCCAAAACTATTGGAAGTGCACACGTGCACTTCCAATAGTTTTGGAAATAGCCTGCCACCCTGTGGAAGTATGCTTGAACTGCAGAAAATGACCCTAAATACAAACAAATGAATAAAATGGAATAAAAACTAATCTGTGGGATTGATGGGCGAACTAGTGGATGCCACACGCAGAGGGGGACACAGAAGAAATTTAGAATCCAACCGGTGATTTTTCACGGCCCCACAGTCTGCACCATGGGGCGCGGAAGTTTGGTGTGTGCACCAGCAGGAGTTGATAAGCGTTGTGGACGCAAAATACAATAGGGGTAATAATAATAATAATAATAATAAGGGTAATAATAATATAGTCAAATTTAGTGTTAAATGAGTTAAAAGAATAGGTAAAACTATTCATTTATGGAATTTTCAACAACACGTGTTTATACAAGCACAACTGTCTGGTATTTTTTTTGTCTATGTATTGTAATTTTGCATTACTTTACAATCCATTACATCTCAGAGGAAAATGTGGTCGTTTTTCTACTCCAATATACGTATTTATTTGTCAAATGAAGTCACTTTTATATAGTCATGTTTATAATATTAAAATATATCAGCAGCATGTTGTGTTGTGAGCTTGTAATTTTTTTTTATTAATTTATTTACAATTTACTTTATTTGATTTATTTATAATTTTTTGTGTTTGACGCGAGCATAACATTTTGGATAATTGTCACATGTCCTCTGAATCCCTGACATTGATAACATAATATGACAACATATTAATATTAATACAAGATGTCAAATGTTCTGTATCTTCCCACCTGCCAGCTGTCTGGTCAGCTTTAGGTTCAGGTTCTTCAGACGATCAATCTCCAGGCTCTGGTTCAGCCTAAGGTTCTTCAGATGGTCATTCTCCATGGTCAGGTTCAGGCTCAGGTTCTTCAGATGGTCAGTCTCCATGGTCAGGTTCAGGGTCAGGTTCTTCAGATGGTCAGTCTCCATGGTCAGGTTCAGGGTCAGGTTCTTCAGATGGTCATTCTCCAGGCTCAGGTTGTGGTCACTCTGTGGCAGGCATGTACCTGAATGATCTGTAAGCAAACATAGCACAATGGTGGTGAAAAAAAAAAAACTACTCATTTTGCAGAATGACCTGTTTAAACATCAATAGTATGTTATGACTTTACCAGTGTTGGGCAGTAATGAATATAAGTAACGATTCAATCAGCAAAAATGGGTAATATGTAATATGTTACTCTGCCAAACGCACCTTGTTACTTGTTACTTTTGAGCTTGTTGTTGCATGATGTGAAAAGAGAACAGATTTACTATCAACAGATAACAACCGAGTTATGGTTGTAGATCCTAAGCATTCTGCACACATGACCTACACTACAAGTTGTCTCTGAACAGATTGTGTTGTACATCTCTGTTCTTTAGTGGGTGGGAGGAGGAACTGGGGAAAGTAATCAAGTAAAGTGTAGCATATTACTCTTTGATTCAAGTAATAAGTATTATAATATTATTACTTTTTCTAAGGGGTCATAAGTAATATTGCCCAACACTGGTCTTTACAGAACTTGAGTTAATTATTTATGTACTCACGTTCCAGAGCAAATTGTACGGTTCTGGCTGTCATCAGGAGGAACAGGATGGTCAGACAGGCTGCACACGCTCTGACGATGGCTCTCTGGATCACTGGAGAATAATGTTCAATATAGTTTAATATTAACACAATACTTTAACATGATCAGCTTCAATATGTTCTGACGATGGCTCTCTGGATCACTGGAGAATGTTCAATATAGTTTAATATTAACATGATCAGCTTCAATATGTTCTGACGATGGCTCTCTGGATCACTGGAGAATGTTATAGTTTTAATATTAATTAGGGCTGTTGAATTATTAAAATTTCTAATCCGATTAATCACAGTTTCAAAATGGTCCTACATATGCCATGTTTTCCTGTACAGGATTTGAAGATTTAAAAAAAAAAAAAGAAATCTGTTTATTTTAGAGCTGTCAGTTGATTAAAAACATTTACATTACATTAATACTTTTCAGATAGAAGAAATTTCTTGTTTGAAACATTCTTTTTTTTAGTGGCCTTGTAAAATATTCTATTTTTTGAAATCCTGTTTTGGTGGGATTTATGAGCTGGAAGCCAAAATTGTGTAAAAATAAACAAATAAATACTTGAAATTGTTTACAATGAGTGCACTAATCTATAATTAATGAAGGTTCAAGTTTTTGATTGTAATTGTGGAACTAAACCAACTTTTCCATGATACCATTTTTTTAAAAAATGGTGCCGTATACTGCAGTATACATGCACCTTACAGAATATCAGAGCCATAAGAGAGAGTTCCGTCACTATTGTGACGCAACTATGGGGTTATTCAAAGAATGATGTGCAGAAGTTCTAATTCTTATCTCAATGAGAAAGTTTCAATGTCTTGTTCCCATGCACCCTGTATGGTCAGAATTTACGCAATGATGTGTATCATGTAATCAGTACTAGTGCGTAGAGTCATTGAGTAAGAGAGAGACACTACATTTCACACTCACTCCAGAGGGCCTGTAGTCAAAACGACTGTTTATATTGCTTATGCCCAAAACGGGATTAGACTGAGTGTACCTAGTTCTCTTGGAGTCTCCTGGGAGCCCGGGGGGCGTCTGCGACGTTGGGATGATGGTCTGGCATTAACGTAGTCGGGACTCGAATCCTCGGACTCGTTCTCCTCCCTGACCCTTTCATCGTCCCTCACTCGCTTCTTTCTGAGCGGCAGGACAGAAATATCTGATGACATCCTGTAAGGAATCACACACAAACACAACAAACAAACACACTGGCAAATGTTCTATCATTACATAAAGGAGGGGGGTAAACCATGCCTGATAAACTACAGACCCATATCTATTTTACCATGTCTTGCAAAAATGGAAAACTTTGTTAATGCACAACTTAAAACCTTTCTCTCCCATAATTCAATCTTAGATGTAAACCAATCTGAATTCAGATTAAACCACAGCACAATAACAGCTGTCATCCTAGTACTAAATAATATATTGTCTGCCCTGGACAATAAATTACACTGTGCTGCCCTTTTTGTAGACTTAGCCAAGGCCTTTGATACAGTTCAACACACCATACTATTGCAGCAACTGCACAATACTGGCTTTAGTGAGGCCGCACACAAATGGTTTCAAAGCTAACTGTCAAACAGATCACAATCGGTGAAAGCAGGGGGCTCCCAATCGAATTTTCTCCCAGTTAACATGGGGATACCACAGGGCTCAATACTTGGCCCCGCCCTTTTCACGTTATTAATAATATTGTTTCTTTGTTAAATAACTGCCACGCCCACCTTTATGCTGATGATACCGTTCTGTACTGTTTTGCTGACTCTGTTTCACTCGCTGTCAATAACCTGCAACTTGCCTTACAAGATGCCCTGTTTGAACTCAGGCTTGTTTTAAATGCGGGTAAAACCAAATACATGGTATTCAGCAGGGCTAGATCCGTATCCCTCGACAATCTAGCCTTAAGAGCTCACAGTGGCTGCATAATTGAAAGCGTCTCTGAATATATGTACCTCGGAATCTGGCTCGACGATAAACTGTCTTAAATTTCATATCCAGAGTCTTGTTACCAAGCTAAGACAAAGAATTGGCTTCTTATACAGAAACAAAGCTTGCTTCCCGCTATGCTGTAGGAGGTCAATTACTGAGGCTACCTTCCTTTCTGTTTTAGACTATGGTGACACTATTTACATGTCTGCTGCCCCCTCTATCATCAAAGACCTCGATACAGTATATCACTCTGCTTTAAGATGGGTCACAGGGATAGTTTTGGTACCCAGGGAAGGATTATCCAACGGGCACATTGGGCCAGGCCCAGGGGCCCCTGAGCTAGGGGGGCCCATGAGCTTGAGTCTCCGCGTGATCGCTAAGAGGCTCAAGCTCAGGGCCCACCCAAAAAGGGGTAAAAGTGAATAATAATGGAGTATACGGTCCTTATTAAGAATGGGTTTACTAATTTTGTCACTAAAATAGCCCCAAAAGTCCTAAACCATCATGCCGCCGCGCCGAGCAGAAAAATCCTCCGGTGTAGGGGGGCTTTGGCTGGTGGTGGCCCAGGGGCCCTTCATTTCATAATCCGCCTATGTTGGTACCCATCACTGTACACGCTATGAGAATGCTGGCTTGTCCTCTTTATCTGAGAGACACGATAAGCACTGATTTTTATTCATTTTTAAAGCTATTTCTGGATTTGCTCCTCCATATATTTGCTCTATGTTAGAGCAGATCACCTATGCGACTCAATCAAGCAATTTATTAACCCTTAAGGTTCCATTTGCCCAATCTAAGTTGGGAAGAGCAGCGTTTTTAATCAGTGCCCCCTCAGATTGGAATGAGTTAAAAAAAAAAAAAAAAAAAAAACTAAAAATCTCTGCCGTCTCTGGGTCAATTTAGAGAAATAGGCCTAGATTTTTGTCATGCTAAACCCCTTATCCCTTAACTTCTTTGCATTTTTAAACTATTTTAAAATAAATTTTTCAATATTTAAAAGTACCAGTCTACAAGCTCAAAACCTCAATAGATTGGCACATTGAACTATTCCAAAAAACATTTTCAAAATAGTAAAAAGTGGATAAGGGATTTGGGATAAGGGGTTTAGCATGTGATGAAAATGGAACCCATAATCTCCAGCACCCTTTTTCGCAGTTGTAATTGTTTTAATTAATTGTTGCCTCTGTCTTTCCTTTTCTTTTGTTGTTTTTCTTGATGTTGTAGGATTCTTGTTGTATTCGGCTACATTGAAAATGAAGGAATGCCCCTCAATTGTACTCCGAATTTAAATAAAGGTTATGACAATAAAAAAACAAAAAAAACAAAAGTGACTCAAGATAATCAGTTCAATTGGACTCAAGTCGTACCAACTCGAGTAGGAGTCAAGTCACATTTTGCCGCGACTCGACTCGGACTTGAAGGTAAAATACTTGAGACTCGACTTGACTTGAGACAAGCTGACACGGACGACTCTTGGTGTTGTAGACGCTCTGCTGTGTCAATGAGTGCATGCATGCACGATCACTAAATGGAGAGCAGTGCTACAGCAGCAGCAGCAGCAGCGACTGTGTGTGTGCGTGCGTGTGTGTGTGTGCGGGCGTGCGTGCGTGCATGCAGTGGGCGGCATAGTATAGCGTCAGTGCCCTTCTGAACTTGCTGTATCGTAGCCTACTTTTATCTATTTCACAAAGAGACCAAGAGTTACAGTATTCCATGGAAGCAGGTCCAATTCAACACCGGCACGAAGCACAACATTTTAAACTATGTTAGAGAGGCAAAAAAACGACAACATAAACATCCGCTCGAGCAGTAGCCTAGCTCTCTATGCTCATCTAGTGCCACAGTTGCAACATTGAGGGGTCATAAACTGAGCGCTCGGACGCTGTTCATAATAATGAATACTGGATTGCATGTTTGCAGCGCTTTTCTATGCACAACGTGTATACTCAAAGCCCTTCTAATGATCCATTCATTCATACATTGGGAGGTGAAGCTGTGAACAGTCGACACCAGCGTTCTCACTTCCCACATTCACACACCAGTGGTGGCAACCACTGGAGGCAAGGTGGGGTTCAGTGTCTTGCCCAAGGACACTTCGACAAGTAGACAGAGGAGTGCATTCACAGTGCATTTTGAGCTTGTAGATCTGCTATTAAAGCAATTCATAGGTTGTTTTGTAACCTTGAAATAAGATGTTCTGCACAATGAATACTTGCTGTTTTTGGAAATTTACATCCAAAAACCAAAACCTAAAATAGAAATTAAGCATTCATAGGCTCAGAATTCAATGTTATCCTGCAGAACTGATGCATTAAAAAAAGAAATCATATTGCGTAACTCACGTGTGTTGGATGTCTGGGTCAGTGGGTCGGCTTACATCAGTGTCGCTGAACAGTTCCGTGAGCTGCTGTCTGTTCTAGTCTGAATATAGTTTGGCCACACTTATATAGGCCTATCTGTAGACCAATGCATGCTTATTCATGATCATTACAAGAAGTAGAATAATCTCTTAATCATTAAATGCACCCTAACATTGAGGAAGTGACAGAGTTCTCACAAGACGTTCCCACGCAAACTGATCTTGTGCACACAGTATATACTGTATCCCCACAGACGGTTAGAGTAATATCATGTCCAGTGGTGGTCTAGTTCTGGGGGTAGAGCCTATACTGTTCCCCAGTAAGGTAGATTCCTGCTTCAAAGCTCACTATAGCACACTAACAAACAGATGTCTGATATTGACTTTTTTTACCGATTTGCAATATCCATAGACAGATCTAGAAATCATGGGCCCCTGGGCCACCACCAGCCAAAGCCGTGGCACATGCATCTTCCCATCTGCGCATATGCATTTAAGCACTTGCAGTAATGTACAGTATCATGATAGTTTTTTGGGGTTCTTTTATTGGCACTGCATGACATTGCCATTGTTAATAACGCTGACAAGGACAGAGTGGGACTTCGATAACATGGCTTGGAGACAGGACATGACAAAACACATGATTTAGGCCAGGTTATCGTCTGAAAACTTCAACACAGCCATCTTTTTAGAGAACCTTGTGCTTTGGCATGTTGACAAGCTTCATGGAGATGCTAATTTTCCTTTCCAGCTCGATTTGGCACCTGCCCACGGAGCCAAAACTACTATTAACTGCTGTCCTGGCCATGGTATTACTGTGCTTAATTGTTGACGACATTTCTTGTTTAAAACAATCTTTTTTTTTAGTGGTCTTGTAAAATATTCTATTTTTTGAAATCCTGTTTTGGTGGGTTTTATGAGCTGGAAGCCAAAATTGTGTAAAAGTTCAAGTTTTTGATTGGAATTGCGGAAATAAACCAACTTTTCCATGATATTCTATTTTTTTTAATGGTTCTATATAATGCAGTATACATGCACCTTATAGTTAGGGAAAATTAGCAATATTTTTGGACCATCTGTGAAAAAATTTACTACCAATAGCTTTCTTCACCAATGTGTTCTGATAGGTGTCTAGAATCACCTCTCAATTAGTGCAAGTCCAAATCCCATGGGAAAATCCTGGAGAGCCAATCAAAGTTATGGAGCACAGACTGCGTTGGTGAAAAATATGAACAAAAATTAAAAGTCCAAAATGAAATTGTGGGGTGTCTAACTAGGGGTTTTCAGGGGTGCTGAATCCATTCCAAACATTAGTTTTGGGTAAAAATGTCTCCCTGGCCATATAACCTATATATGTTGGTTATTAAGCTGTAATTAAGCCGCTATTAAGCCATAATGTATTCTATGCAGTGTTGGTCTATATTACTTAGGAAAGTAACTTCTTTACTTTACTCGTTACCCCTTAGACAAAGTAATATCATTACTTTACTTATTACTGGATTTGAAGAGTAATATATTACATATTACGTTATTACTTTCCCAAGTTCTCAACACAGCTTTTGAAAAATACAAGTACAACATAATCCGTTTATTATAAAATAAAGCAGCAATGTGATTTGTAGTGTACATAACTGCGCAGGATGCAGCGTGTGGACTGGATCTACAATCTACTGCACATACAGTACCTGTCAATAGCTTGTACATCTGTTCTATTTTTGCATGCAACAACAAGCTCATTTTAAAAAAGTAACTTGGCGTTACTTGCAAAGTAATGCGTTACTTATTACCCATTTTTGCAGAGTAATCTCGTTACTTTACTTTTTGGAGCAAAAGTAATAATATTACAGTAATATGTAATCTAAAATTAGTTACTGCCCAACACTGATTCTATGCAGCATAAGAATAGTGTAGAATAGATCATGATGGTATTGCTGAATTGCTTCTATTCTTAAAAATACCATAAGACAAGAGTGTACACCTACTGTGCCCAAGCTCAGTGGGATAGACTGTCTGCCTTTGGGAACGTAAGGAGCACCAAGGGCATGGTTGAAAAATAATGGGAAATGAAAAGTTAAAAATGAATTTGTTAGGTGTTTAACTAGGGGGTTTTCTTGGGTGCTGAATCCATTCCAAACATTAGTTTTGAGTAAAGAACAAGTCATTTTCCAGAACATATGTTATTACATACTTTTAAAGTAAGAAATGTGCAGTAGCCTATTGATGAAATCTGGTCAGTTTGGGCAATAACCAAGTCTATAATATATTGTAACTGCTAACTGTAATACTAGTATAACTGCTGAGGCAGTCAACTGATGTAATCCTCTTCTTATCACATTAACATGTTGCTGCTACTCATTTTAGAAACCATTTTATCACTTAATAGTCAATTTTAATAGTCAGTCAAGTTTAATAGTCAATAATCACATTTAATAGTCAATAATCATATCCAACAGCTGGGCCTCTTTAACCTGTTCAATAACAGCTCCTTGCAAAACATCAGAATACTTATTTTGTTTTTTTTTTTTTTTGAAGTTTCAGCTTTAGCCTATTTTGCCTAGTTAGAAACCATTACTCAATATTAACAGAAGCAGAATTTTCCTGTTCAACAGATCTCATCAATTGCAAGGGTGCAATTGATCAGTGGATGTAAGCTTCATACATATATAATACTGTATGTTGCCATTGATTAAAATCAACAGAATTGACCAAAGTACTGCACAGTCTGTGCAGTGCTGCAGTTTCTATGTGGAGTTTCCATGTTCTAATCAAAAAGGAGGTGGGTTGCACGACAGGTTGCAGGAGTGTTGTAGTTTATTAATTTCTGCTTACATTTCTGTGTACTTTGCAATAGATGCACACGACAGTTTCGGCCGTGCCGGCCTTCTTCAGGTTCACACCTGATAAGGCCGGGAATTGGTAACGTGTTGATTCCACGTTCCTTCCCTGGTGCTCCAACCAGGGAAACTCCCCCCTGTCAGGTGAAAAGAAGGCAGCTTGGACTCCTCATGCATTGAAGGAAGCATGAGGCCAGTCCGCTGCCTCCCCAGGATGGTGGAGGGTGTGTAGAGCCCAGGATCACATTAGGAATTTGCACTGGGTGAAAAATGGGTTACAAAATCTTTTTTTTTGCTACACAGTTAATAATTCAAAGCATCATACAAATAGAGCACAATATAAAAAGTGTCCACAAATGGTGCATTTGTATACAGTGCCTTTATGCAAGGCTATTTAGATTCAGCCAGTCATGGACCAATTGCTGGAGAAAACCATGCAAGGCACCAACCTGTACATCAGGAGAAATTAAGGGTTCAGTGTCTTGCTCAAGGACACTTCGAGACTGACTCTGGGGGGAGCCTCATTCTACCACTGATCTACTGCCACCCTCCCCTTCACCCAAACAATGGACACTATAGTAAATGGACACTTTACCACTTAACGTATGAGGAATGTTATTTAGACAGCACGTTGTTTCCACATTAAGCTACATTTGATGCATACCTGGTGGTGTCCTACTACAGTAGTTACTTTATAGTATAAAGTTTTTAGTCTACATAACATGCCCATTTACTCTTTAGTTGTTTTGTTGTTGTTGTTGTTGTTGTTTTTTTTGTTTTTTTCAATCAACGTGGAGAGGAGTGTGGCAGTGGCTCAGGGGTAGAATGACTCAATAGCAACCGCAAGGTTGCCAGTTTGAACCCAGGCTCCCCCCAGAGTCAGAGTCGAAGTGTTCTTGAAAGACACTGAACCCTTAATTTGTCCTGATGTGCAGGTTGGTGCCTTGCAGGTTTTCCCCCAGCATTGGTGCATGAATGGGTGAATGTAATGCACAATCTACCTAGATAGCCTTGCAGAAAGGCACTCTATACAAATGCACCATTTATGCACACTTTTTTGTGTTGTGCTCTATTTGCATTATTGAATTATTGACTGTGCGGTACTTTGGTCAATTCTTTGGTCAAACATGTCAATATGATAAGAAGAGAATTACATCTGGTGACTGGCTCAGTAGTTATACAACCCCAATTCCGTTGAAGTTGGGACGTTGTGTAAAATGTAAATAAAAACAGAATGCATTGATTTGCAAATCGTTTTCAACCTCTATTCAGTTGAATACACCACAAAGAAAATATATTTAATGTTCAAACTGATAAACTTTATTGTTTTTTGAAATTATACAATCTTTTGTAAATTGATCCCTGCAACACATACCAAAAAAGTTGGGACGGGGGCAACAAAAGACTGGGAAAGGTCATGAATGCACAAATAACGCATGTTTGGAACATTCCACAGGTAAGCAGGTTACTTTTACAGTTTAATATCGTGATTGGGTATAACAGGACCATCCCAGCCGTTCACAATCAAAGATGGGGCGAGGTTCACCACTTTGGGAACAATTCTGTGAGAAAATCATCCAACGGTTTAAAAACAATGTTTCTCAACATTCAATTGCAAGGAATTTGGTGATTTCATCATCTACAGTCCATAATATAATCAAAACGTTCAAAGAATCTGAAGAAATTGCTATACTAAAGCGACAAGGCTGAAAACCAACACCGAACACTTGTGACCTTTGATCCCTCAGGTGGCTCTGCATTAAAAACTGACGTCATTGTGTAAAGGATATTACTGTGAGGACTCAGGAACACTCAGAAAACCATTGTCAGTTTACATAATTTGTCGCTACACCTGCGAGTGCAAGTTAAAACTCTACCATGCAAAGCAAAGCCATACATCAGAAAGGTTGGTTTGAAAAACAACCAGAAATGCCTTCTCTGGGTCGACTATCATTAGAAATGTGGACTCATCAGACCACAGCACACTTTTCCACTTTGTGTCTAACCATTTCAAATGATATTGTACCCAGAGAAGGCATTTCTGGTTGTTTTTCTGGTTGTTTTTTCAAACCAACCTTTCTGATGCATGGCTTTGCTTTGCATGGTAGAGTTTTAACTTGCAATCGCAGGTGTAGCGACAAATTATGTAAACTGACAATGGTTTTCTGAGTGTTCCTGAGTCCACACAGTAATATCCTTTACACAATGATGTCAGTTTTTAATGCAGAGCCACCTGAGGGATCAAAGGTCACAAGTGTTCGGTGTTGGTTTTCGGCCTTGTCACTTTAGTATAGCAAGTTCTTCAGATTCTTTGAATGTGTTGATTATATTATGGACTGTAGATGATGAAATCACCAAATTCCTTGCAATTGAATGTTGAGAAACATTGTTTTTAAACCGTTGGATGATTTTCTCACAGAATTGTTCACAAAGTGGTGAACCTCGCCCCATCTTTGATTGTGAACGACTGGGATGGTCCTGTTATACCCAATCACGATATTAAACTGTTTAAGATTAACCTGTTTACCTGTGGAATGTTCCAAACAGGCGTTATTTGTGCATTCATGACCTTTCCCAGTCTTTTGTTGCCCCCGTCCCAACTTTTTTGGTACGTGTTGCAGGGATCAATTTACAAAATATTGTATAATTTCAAAAAACAATAAAGTTTATCAGTTTGAACATTAAGTATATTGTCTTTGTGGTGTATTCAACTGAATAGAGGTTGAAAACGATTTGCAAATCAATGCATTCTGTTTTTATTTACATTTTACACGACGTCCCAACTTCAACGGAATTGGGTTGTACTTGTATTATAGTTAATAGTTTTATTGTAGACTTGGTTATTGCTTAAACTGACCAGGTTCCATCAATACTGCACATTTCTACTTTAAAAATATGGAATAAAATATGTTCTTATGGAAAATTACTTGTTCTCCACTCAAAACTAATGTTTGGAATGGATTCAGCACCCCATGAAAACCCATAGTTAAACACCTTACAAATTCATTTTTAATTTTCATTTCCCCTTACTATTTTTCAACCATGCCCTTGGTGCTCCTTACGTTCCCAAAGGCAGTCTATCCCTACTGTGCTTGGGCACAGTAGGTGTACACTCTTGTCTTATGGTATTTTTAAGAATAGAAGCAATTCAGCAATACCATCATGATCTATTCTACACTATTCTTATGCTGCATAGAATACATTATGGCTTAATAGTGGCTTAATTACAGCTTAATAACCAACATATATAGGTTATATGGCCAGGGAGACATTTTTACCCAGAACTAATGTTTGGAATGGATTCAGCACCCCTGAAAACCCCTAGTTAGACACCCCACAATTTCATTTTGGACTTTTAATTTTTGTTCATATTTTTCACCAACAAGTCTGTGCTCCATAACTTTGATTGGCTCTCCAGGATTTTCCCATGGGATTTGGACTTGCACTAATTGAGAGGTGATTCTAGACACCTATCAGAACACATTGGTGAAGAAAGCTATTGGTAGTAAATTTTTTCACAGATTGTCCAAATATATTGCTAATTTTCCCTAACTATTAGTACAGCATATCAGAGCCATAAGAGAGAGTTGCATCACTATTGTGACACAACTATGTGGTCATTCTAAGAATGACATGCAGATCTAATTCTTATCTCAATGAGAAAGTTTCAATGTTTTGTTCCCATGGACCCGGCATCATGATCAGAATCTACGCAAAGATGTTTATCATGTAATCAGTACTAGTGAGTAGAGGGATTGAGTAAGTACACAGAGAGACAATACATTTCACACTCACTACAGAAGGCCTGTAGTCAAAACAACCGTTTATATTGCTTATGCCAATGGTGGTCTAGTTCTGGGGGTAGAGCCTATACTGTTCCCCAGCAAGGTAGATTCCTGCTTTAAAGCTCACTATAGCACACTAACAAAAACTACAGCTGTTTGATATTGACTTTTTACCGATATGCAATATCCATAGACAGATCTAGAAATCATGGGCCCTGGGCCACCACCAGCCAAAGGCCCCTGCACCAGAGCATTTTTCTTCCCATCGTGGCACATAATGTCTGCATATGCATTTAAGCACTTGCAGTATTGTACAGTATCATGATAGTTTTTGGGGTTATTCTATTAACACTAAATAACATTGCCATTGTTAATAACGCTGACAAAGACCGTGTAGGACTTTGTTATTCACCACTTTTGGTTGGGCCCTGAGCTTATGAGCCTCTATAGTGATCATGCAGACACTCAAGCTCAGGGACCCCCCTAGCTCAGGAGCCTCAGGGGCTGAGCCCAATGTGCCCGTTGGATAATCCTCCCCTGACAGCGCCTCGCATGTTCGAGTCCCGCTCATGATGACCTTTTCATGACCTTTCTCTCTCTCTCTCTCTCTCTCTCTCTCTCTCTCTCTCTCTCTCTCTCTCTCTCTCTCTCTCTCTCTCTCTCTCTCTCTCTCTGGGTGGGAAGTGCTCTGGTCACTTCTCTAAATATCAATGTGCAAGTCACCAGCATCCACGTTGAGCTCACAATACCACAGAGATGTGGTCTGTGTGGGTTGAACAACATGAACAGTCGCAGTGTTTCCCAACCTTGTTTTTCATGTCAGGGACCCCTAAATCGACATTTATCAGCCTACAGGGCCGCATTTGAACAAACAAACCCTATGACAACACTTCCGTCATCACAATATTAACTAGATCAGCACTCAGTACCGTGCATACGTGCGTGTTGCGCACAAGTAGGTCATGGCCTATTGCTTAACTTGCGCCCGTTCTGCTCACGAAAGTAAAGATAGCGACCCCAACAATATGTCGCTGTCCCATTCAGGGACATATTGTTGAAAGAACTCTGAAAGGAGTTCTTTGACTTGTATCAACCGCTGTTGTCTGTGCCATGAATTCTGTATACAATATACATGCTCAGATAGGACTGCCTTAGCCTGAAGCATATACTGTATGGGCCCTGCAAGTCTCTAGTCTATAGCGATCATGCGGACACTCAGGCTCAGGGGCCCCCCTATAGGGCCTCAGGGCCTGGGCCCAACATGCGCTTTGGATTATCCTCCCACAACCATATAACCATAAGTTAAGGTTGTGCACTGTGCACAAAAATAATCAACATGGATCCGTTAGTAGCCAATCTGCAAGCTCACTAACACTCTCCAGGCCCATGAGGGTCCATTTGGTTGTTAATAGGTCCATGTGGTTCCATTTGTACACTGTCAGAGTAACAGACCCATAACTGTACATGGTTCCAAACTATCATTTATCTATCATGGGTTTTATATTTTGCACAGAACAAGTAGGTAGCGTAGTCAGTTGGGAGAGCCTCAGATGGCTTAATCAAAACAGAGCCAGAATCGAACCCCGACCTCCCAGTCTCAGGCGGACACTCCAACCACAAGGCCACTGAAATGGACACAATAAAATGTCATGGGTGGATCCATTTGCAAAGTTGTTGAGTATACGACAAGTGTTGCAGGCTATTTGGAGCCTGAAGCATTTTCAGACTAGGCTATAGCTGGAGAATTGGCGGTGAGTCTGCACTTCTAATTCCAACAACAAGCTCAATCTTTTGCCTGAGAGATAATATTGTGTGTTTTAAAGTACAGTATGTATTTGCCGACCATATTAAAACGCCGCTACATCACAGTGCCTGGCTAGCTATTGTACATAACTGAAGTTAATCTTTCCTTTCCCTCCATAAAGCAAATAAAGATATTTGTCGGTCACCAGAAAAATGTCCTTCAATGTTTGCACAAAATGTGCACACACGCACACGCACAATCACACTCACCCCCCCCCACACACACACACACACCAGGCTCCTTTACACAGGTTTCTCAGTACACCTCAGCTCAGCAGGTAATGTAAAGTACTGCTAACGCACGGCTGCTGTGCATTGTTTTCTCTGACAGCTGTCAATCAACAAGGATTCCCACAATTGAGTGACAACACCAATTAATCGGGTGAGAACACTTTGACACACACATATTCACAGAATAATCTTTTGTTAATTGATTGCATATTCATATTCCTGTAACATGTTCAAATTCATAATGCATATTCATATACAATATTATTAGTGAAAAGTCTATGAGGAAAATGAATGAGGAATCCGCTAGTGGAACAGGGTTGGTGACGTCACTGTGCAGGTCTATATTCACTTGCATTTCAGCAGGATTTATGGCACGGGGTTGCTTAAAATAATAAACAGACAAAATAACTAATAACAGTGACAAGGACCCTGTGCTATTCACTGTTACCCTTTGTCAGGGGTCCCCTGAGCTTCAGCCTCTTTGCCGATCAAGCTCAGGGGCCCTCCTACCTCAGGGGCCCTGGGCCGAATGGACCCGCAAGGGTTCATTTGGTTTCATGTTTACACTATCAAGAGTTAAAATATTCTTGTGAATTAGTCTACACAACTAGAGAATGTAAAAGATTAAAGATCATTTCGATCTGTATGTTTGACTGTTTTGTTTAAGAAATCCAACCTGGTATTGTGGACAAAAGCAAATCTTTAGTTTTGGGGTCTGTGGGGCTAAAATGCCACCAAAATGTTGGTCCACGGCTGAAATTCTGAATAAATAGTGGGCCCTGGTATGAAAAATATGTAAAACCCCTGTACTAGGCAATAAAAAAATGCAATCACTGTGCATGCGTGAGACCAGTGGCGTTTCTAAGCAATTTGGAGCCCTAGGCAAGATTTTCCCCTTGCCAAATGGACCATTTGGTTAGGGGGGGTCCTAAAATCTCATATTATAGAACATATTATATGTGTTTTAAATGTTCATTATCCATATTAGTCTTATTAGCCTGCCAAGCCTGGTATCCTTTTAAAACCCCTCCCAATTCATTTTTACACTCTCAAGAGTTAAAATATTCATCATCTGAATTAGCCCCAAGTCTACACAACTAGCAGATGGACAAAAGCAAAAGAAATCTTTAGTTTTGGGGTCTGTGGGGCTAAAATGTCCTCAAATGGTGGTCCGTGGCTCAGATACTGAATAAACGGTGGTCCCTGGAGTCAAAAAGGTTGAAACCCCCTGCCCTAGGCAACTGCCTAGTCTGCCTAATGGTAAAAAACGCCCCTGTGTGCGACAACAGGATATCCAGAGCCTTGGAAATACAGAGTTACGCCAACTCCGTTCATCTCATGGGACCAGTCAAATGGCGGCTCCTCTACATAGACTTCTATTGGTATTGGATAGTGACAACAAATAGTGACAGCCGGAAGTTACTGAATGCATTGAAGCCTATGGGCTCGCGCGAGTACATGAACCACGTGACCAGGCTGTTTTCTGACCCCACAATGTCGCAACTCTTCTACTGGATGGCTCTGCAGGATATCATGCCTACGTGCTCGTGCTGCTGCTGTGTTCCTGCGGGCTGTTCCTCTTGGCTCAGCGCCAGTGGGAGGCAGGAGGACTCTGCATGTCTGCTGAGTTCCTCAACTTCCTCCTCTAGTAGAAGAACACCACCAGACCCACCACAGCCTAGTGGCCGTCCTCCCGCGGCGGACCCCCTCGAAGAAGACCCGCCGCAGTCAGGAGGAGCAGAACCCCAGAGCAACATGGACATCTCGGTTCTGAGGGAGCAGTACCGCTGGACCAGACAGCAGCAGAAAAGCGAGACCAGGGTGCTGCTGTTCAGACAAGGTGAGTCTCTGGTCTTCCTTCCAACCCCCTAATGGCGGCTGGAGGTCCGCGGGGAGAGCTCGTACTTTGTAAAGAAGTGCACGGACAGGGTCAAACTCAGGCTCAGCCTGTAGACACGGATGTCATCTCGACATTCGGGACCGCGTTTCTTCAATAACTAAGTGGTTTTCGTCGGATTAATCCAGTCCGCGTTGGATTTTGTGCTGAGTCCCCCTCGTGCGTTACAATTGTCGCTAGTCGCGGGGCGCGTCAGGCGAGGGCCGGTATTACACTCCGTGAAGACGAGGCGGAAAGGTGTCGCTCTGCCACAGAGTGGATTCAACCACACATTCCTTGAAAAATAAAGAATAATTCAGTGCGAAAGTATTCCGTACGCAGAGGTAACTTTCAGGGCTCTCAGGGAATGTTTTGCATTTGGTATGTGTTCGGGAGAATACGGGATTTAACTGCTCCGTTGGTTTGGGTCCCCATTATGGAACACTGTTAGTTTGCGCTGAGTGACATAACAAAACACAAACAAAAGTTTGAGAACAAATCGAGTCTAAACGCTGCTGCTCCGTCAGGTTTAAAGTGAAGTAAAACCACCACAAGACTGAACCGAACTGTTAGTTATAAACTATGAATCAATGATGTCAAAGTCCCAACTATTCTATTTCTTAGTTATAACTCGCCTAAACAAAACAATGAATCCGTGGTGGTCATTCTGGGACAGGTGGATAAACTTGGAAAGGCTTTATTGTAGAATTGTACAATTCTCTCAGTGACAATAGCCTAAATTACAGTAACTCCGCGTTTGTGGGATCAGAAAATACAGTGATAAAATGTGCATTATTTAGGATATTAATTCCTGCCACCCAGCCAGAGCCATCTAGTAGAAGAGTGGCGACATTGAGGGGGGAGAAAACAGCGCTCGCGCGCTAATCAACTGTCCTGGAGTTAGTTGTTATGTTACACCTGGCTGTCCCCATGCACAATATAAGTCCATGTAGAGGAGCCGCCATTAGGACATTCCATGGAAGTGAATGTAGATGTCGTAACTTTGTACGCCAATGCTCTGATGCCACCGACCATACAAAGAATCTTATCCACTCAATGTAGTGTGACAGGCAGGCTGACACACGTGTGATCTAAGATAGTTCACCTCTGTCACTCTCCTTGATATAAAGAGCACACCTACGAGCTCATATTGTTATAGCCCTGATACATGACGGTCGGTATACATCTATACGACCGTCATGGATGCTAAGCCCCTGTAGAGATAGTGGATGATTTCAACGGCAGCGTACGTAATCCCAAACGCCCGTACATGTGAAATAAAGTGCTGCCTCTGAGTTTGTATGTCTCCTAAGTTTGTGCGCTCGTCGAAAATCACCCGAAACCTCCTTGTTCTTGAATAAAATGACTTTGTTGCCGACCAAATCCTGATTTTCCTCCGTATTTCTGTCAACTTCCGGGACCCGCGTTCCGTGAAACGACTTCACGGAACAAATCTCTTCAAAATAAGAGTACCCATTTTAGTTTTTAAAAATGGGTACTCTTATTTTGAAGAGATTTGTTCCGTGAAGTCATTTCACGGAACGCTGGTCGCGGAAGTTGACAGAAATACGGAGGAAAATCAGGAGTTGGTCGGCAACAAAGTCATTTCATTCAAAAACAAGGAGGTTTCGGGTGATTTTCGATGAGCGTACAAACTCAGGAGACATACAACCTCAGAGGCGGCACTTTGTTTCACAGATACGGGCGTTTGGGATTACGTACGCTGCCGTTGAAATCATCCACTATCTCTACAGGGGCTTAGCATCCATGACGGTCGTATAGATGTATACCGACCGTCATGTATCAGGGCTAATATTATTAAAGCATATTGAGCAAGCAGGCGTTTGGATTTGTTTTATATAATGTACCCCCCCCCCCCCCACACACACACACACACACTCAGTCTGAACTAACTGAAAATAAACACTACTGTAGCCTGTGTTTGGCAACTAGGGCTTAAATTAATCCTTTACTTCTAAAACAGTGAACTAGAGAAAAAAACTGCGGAGTGTAGTTTTAACTAATCCTTTACATTCAAACTTGAACTAATGAAAAAACGGAGTGTGGTTTTATGTTGTGTGAATGTGAGGATGAATGAGGGTTTACGATTGGACAAAGGGGGTGCGAGGAGGAAACCCAAAGATCATTGGCTGGGGAAGGAGAAGAAGAAGAGAGGGAGAAAAAAAGAGGAGAGGAAGAAGGAAAAGAGAGAGAGAGAGAACAAGAGTGTTTTCTGGGAGAGAATAAACTGAACTATTACTCACGTTTTCTTTGGAAATATCCGTCCATATCAGTCTGTGTGGACACTGTAAGTGTTTGGGGATATAGACTGTAGTGAGACGGGGTGAAAACGTTAAGGACCCGACAATAAAGTCGGGAGTTGGCGGCAGGAGCGTGGAGTGAACCGGGCAGAACGACGGGGGTCGCCATTGCCGAGACGTCGGAGTGGAGGAGACTGTTCTGTACCGGCAGCCCGGCTCTGTACGTTGGTGCCGTTAGTAACGTTTGCTGTGTTTATCTATCATATCCACAACGTGATCACTGTTTTATTACTGTATATGCGTGATCCACAGAGTCTACAGCGAATTGTGAGTTGAACTGAGCCTTTTTGGAATCGCGGGGACCGCAATCACCGCTTCGTGGGACGACGCACAGGCCTGCAACGATAGTGTGTGAGTGTGCGCGTGCATGAGTGTGTGGGCCCACGTGTGTGTTTTTTTTTTTCATGTAAAATCAAGTTCAAGGGTGTGGTTTACGTTCAAGGTTTAACCTAGTATCGTGCATTGGTTTAAAGTCTTAGTAGTTTTAAAAGTTTAAAGCTGAATACAAAAACAAAGTTAAAGACAATTTAATACAAAACAAAAGTTAAAGACAATTTAATACAATATAAAAGTTAAATACAATTTAATACAAAACAAAGGTTAGGGACAATTTAGTTTAATTTACAATCGTTTGAAGTGAACCATTTTCTCAGTTTAATTGTGCATTTGGGAGATAATTAACTAATTTTTATAATTATAATCTTTTGGTATATTTCTGACTACAGCAAACACGTTAGTTTAACACTACTACATTTTGGGTGGAAATAACATCTGGGTATTGCAAGGTATTTTGTTTAACTCTTTTAAAGGGATTTCCAAGCTGTAATCTTGGTGTGAAAAAATATAGGGTAACCAATTGCTATTTCATTTTTGTTTTCTTTTCTTTTATTGTTCCTGTTATTATTATAATTTTGTTCGATTCTCATATCTTTGTCTACTCTTTTCAAAGGGAATATTTTTATTTTATGCAAACAACAACATTCTAAGACCTTCACTAAAGTTTATTCCCTTATATTGAAACGTTGTCTGGGTCTATTATTTACAAGTAAGCTGTTATATATATATGAAGTGTTACACTACACTGGTAACCAGTCTTGTTGGTAGTTACGAACTCAACATCACCCCAGTCAGTGAGGCTTTGGGGTGCTACATAATTGGAGGCACTGCTGAGATAATACTACTTAATATTAGTCCGACCCAGACAACCTTAGAGACAAACAAACATTTAACTAACTAGGCTCAGTACAACCGGGTGTAGATTAGGCCAATACACAACGGATACAATGGCACAACTGCAGCATTGGTGTAAAGGAGAAGGCATTGACCCTACCCATGCCATATTGGTTAAAGATGTCGCCGAAGACGCAGAGATTGATTTTATTGAAACCACGCTGCAATCCATAAAAGCCCTTGGACGTGTTCGCGTCAGAGGACGGATGTATGACCCTCAATGTAAAGGACTAACTGTCCTATGTGAATGCAAAGAGCCTATAAATGCACAAAGCCTGCCAGTAGATGTGCTACCAGAAGGCAGTAGTACGCCATGGAGGATATTTGGAAACTCACCTGAGAATCTGACAGAAGGAGCTGCACCAGAGCCACAGTCACTTGGCCCTGCTATTACACTCCAAACCTCCACTCCAGAAGATATTATTAGAGCTGTGGGGGACATAATGCTGAGGACATGTAAACCCACCAGTGACAGTAGTTCATTCAGGAGACTGCGGCCCTTCTCTGGTGTCCTCCCCACGCCCACCGGAGAAGAGCAATTAGACAATTGGATTGAGCAAGCTCGACTCATGATTGAGGAGTGTGATCGACCAAACCAAGAAAAGAGAATGAAAATAATGGAAAGTGTAAAGGGCCCTGCACTAGAGATCCTGCAGGCTGTTCGTTTCAACAACCCTGATGCGACTCCTACTGAGTACATAGATGTGATTGAGAACACATTTGGCACAGTTGAGACGGGAGAAGAACTCTATTTCAACTTTCGAATGCTGTGCCAGCAGTCAAATGAGAAGCTTTCCGCATTCCTGAGACGTATGGAGGGAGCTCTGAAAAAAGTAATTCAAAAGGGAGGTTTGCCACCTTCCTCGGCGGATAAAGCCCGGCTGGATCAACTGATCAAAGGAGCCACTAAGTCCGACATGATGCTCCTGACTCTCCGCCTCAGAGAGCGCAGGGAGAAACCTCCTACCTTTCTACAGCTGTTAAACGAGATCCGTATTGAGGAGGAGTATGAAGCCTCCCGTCACAAGTTGAACCCCACCAAATCAGTGCATGTTAAAGCTGTCTCCGCACCAGCGGATGCTGACGTAAAAGATATCAGAGCAGAGATACAACAACTGAAAGCCCAAGTCGCTGAGCTTACCGCCTCCCAAAGAGTCCAGACGCAAACCCCTACAGCATTGGGCTCAGAATCGGCAGTCAGCACGGAAGAGGAAGACTTTGGTGGCGATAAAGACTTCAAAGCGTTAAAGAAGGAGGTGAAAAAACTAAGGAAAAAGGTCTCTGTCATGTCCGTCCGACCTGGGGCAGTAGTCAAACCAGCCCAACCAGATCAAGACTCTTCACCCAGTTTTCGTCGGCCGAGAGCGTCGACACAAAAGGACTCCAGTGATTTCTTCTGCTACCGATGTGGTGAAGATGGACATGTGGCCTCTAAATGTAGTGCTCCAGAAAATTTACAAAAAGTCATACAGAAATTGGTCCGTTCTCAACGACAACTGAAAGCCAACCAGCAAGAGTCGAGAGCAACAACTGCAGACCAGCCCCAATTCAACGCAAATGTGCGGAGAAGTGCAGTGAATGCCCAGGTTGACAGTCTGCCAGATGGGCTAGTAGGGCCACCATCCACAGCTTGCGTGAAAGTTGAGGGCAAAACCTGCACTGCCCTCCTCGACAGTGGATCCCAAGTTACCATAATCTTTGACAGTTGGTATGTCGAGAACCTGTCACATGTCCCCCTGCATCCAGTCAGTGGCTTATCCATCTGGGGCCTTAGTGAATCAGAGGGCAGCTACCCCTACCGGGGATACATCCAAATTGAAATGGAGATCCCAGAAAAGAATCACGGCGAGACCAAGTCAGTCCCAGTCCTTGCATTGGTGTGCCCCGATCCTCGATGTTCTGATAACATCCCTGTTTTGATTGGTACCAATGTACGTAAAGTCAGGCCTTTCACCGCCATTGGAGACAACACTAACCTTGTGTCGGCAAGAGTATGTGTTCCCGATCAGCACCATCCATTACCCTCCACCACGCATCACAAGATTCACCCCATGGATGGACCGGTTGCTGAAGTGAGGTGGTTCGGCCCTGGGCCCCTTGTAATTCCTGCCGGCAGTGAGCATATTGCTTCATGTAAGGTTATAGAGAAACACATCGTAGAGGACAGCATCCTCATCACCGAACGGGCTCACTCACCTGCTCTTCCACCGAGTGTGCTTGTACAGCCGACTGTCCTGTTTGCTAAGAACATGAATAAGAACCAGTTTCTAGTGCTGTTGAGGAACGAGTCCTTAAAGGCAACCTCCATACCCCGAGGCACAGTGATTGCATACCTGCAGGTAGCTGATATGGTGACGGAGGGTCCAAACCTGACAAACGACTCGCAACAACATTTGGATGCGTCACTGTTTGATCTGAAAGATTCCCCATCTCAAATGAGTGGAAAGAACGACTGAGCCAGAAACTCGCTGAAAGGTCCAACGTGTTCTCAATGGGTGAATGGGACGTGGGAAAAGCCAAGGAAGTGGCACATCGTATTCGACTGAATGACGATACTCCATTCCGGGAAAGGTCCCGGCGCATATCACTGTCTGACCTAGATGACCTGAGACGCCACCTGCAAGGGATGCTGGCAGCAGGTTTAATAAAGGAGTCACGGAGCCCCTACGCTTCGCCCATTGTCCTTGCCCGGAAGAAGTCAGGGCAATTACGAATGTGCGTCGATTATCGAACCCTGAATCGAAGAACCATCCCAGACCAGTACACAGTGCCCCGGATTGATGATGCACTCGACAGTTTGGCTGGAAGCAAGTGGTTTTCAGTCCTAGACTTGCGAAGTGGTTACTACCAGATCCCTATGGCGGAAGAGGACAAGGAGAAGACCGCCTTTATCTGTCCTCTAGGGTTTTATCAGTTTGAACGGATGCCCCAGGGGATTACAGGTGCCCCTGCGACTTTCCAAAGACTGATGGAGAAAGCAGTAGGGGACATGCACATGCTGGAGGTCATCGTGTATTTGGATGATTTAATTGTCTTTGGAAAGTCCCTGGAAGAGCATGAACACCGGCTCCTCAAGGTGCTCGACAGATTGGAGGAGATGGGGTTGAAATTGTCCATAGACAAGTGCCAGTTTTGCAGGCCAGAAGTGACCTATGTGGGACATATTGTTTCTGAGAGCGGGATTTCCACCGACCCTGCTAAGACCAGCGCAGTAGCTCATTGGAAGCAGCCCACAGACCTGTCGTCATTACAGTCCTTCCTAGGTTTCTGTGGGTATTTCCGTCGTTTTATTAAGAACTACTCCATCATAGTCAGGCCTCTTACGGAACTTTGCAAGGGATACCCTCCAACCCAAAAGAAGAAGAAAGCCGCCAAGCTGCCAGAAAAGGCTTACTTCAAAGTTAATGAACCCTTTGGTGCCAGATGGACTGAGTCATGCACAGAGGCCTTTGAGAAAATCATCCAGTGTCTTACCAATGCTCCTGTACTAGCATTTGCGGATCCAGCAAAGCCTTATGTGTTGCACATCGATGCCAGCTTTAAAGGCCTAGGGGCTGTGCTCAACCAAGAACATCCAGAAGGATTGCGACCGGTTGCTTTTGCTAGCCGGAAGTTGAGTTCGTCTGAGAAAAACTATGCAGTCCATCAGCTCGAATTCTTGGCACTTAAATGGGCTGTAGTTGATAAGTTTCATGATTACTTGTATGGAGCGAGTTTCACGGTGAGGACTGACAACAATCCCCTCACCTATATCCTCACCACCGCCAAGCTGAATGCAACCGGTCATCGTTGGCTTGCTGCACTGTCCACATACAATTTCACCATTCAGTACAAACCAGGGAGCAGCAACATAGATGCTGACTTACTGTCACGCAATCCATTGCCAAATTCAGGGGGTGAGTGGCAGAACATTCCACCTGAAAGTGTTCAAGCACTGTGTAAACCCGTCCGGTGTGAGGAGATGCCAGGAGAGTCCGTCACCTGCGCAGAAACCTTAGGGGTTTCACCTGATGCTATCCCAGAGGGTTACGTGTTTCCCACCCGGGTGGGGGTTAGGGGGTTGGACCATATAAGTCACCAAGACCTTATCCAAGCTCAGGACACAGACTGTGTCATCGGTCCAGCTAAGAAAGCACTCAAAGACAGGCAGCCAATCCACTCAGTTAAAAGTGATAATCCAGACATCACGTTATTGCAGCGAGAAGCCAGCAAGTTGTTGATAGAGGATGAACTGCTCTACAGAGTAACAGAGAGACTGGGTGGTGTCAAAGTGCGTCAACTGGTTCTTCCTAAAGAGTATGTCCCGAGTGTGCTCAATTCCCTCCATGACGAGTTTGGACATCTGGGCATTGATAAGACAATTGAACTCGTGAGAGATCGGTTTTATTGGCCGAAGATGGGAGTAGAGGTGGTGCAATACATCAAGAATTGTGGTCGGTGTGTTGTGCGGAAGACGCTCCCTCAACGAGCAGCTTTGTTGAACCAGATAACCAGTAGTGGCCCTTTGGAGTTGGTCTGTATTGATTTCTTGTCCCTTGAACCTGATTCTCAGGGATTTGCGAATATCCTTGTGGTGACCGATCATTTTACAAGATATGCTCAAGCGTTTCCCGCCAGAGATCAGAAAGCGGCGACGGTAGCGAAGATCCTGTGTGAGCGATATTTCATACACTATGGACTTCCTGCGCGCATACACTCAGATCAGGGGCGTGATTTTGAGAGTAAGCTAATTCGAGATCTGCTGAGGGTGCTGGGAATCCGTAAGTCAAGGACCACACCGTACCATCCTCAGGGAGATCCTCAACCTGAGAGATTTAACCGCACACTTCTATCCATGCTTGGGACTCTGGATCCGAAGCAAAAGCAGAAATGGAGTCAGAGTATCAGCCACTTGGTGCACGCCTACAATTGCACGCGAAACGACGCAACGGGTTACTCCCCCTATTTCTTGATGTTCGGGAGGGAGGCCCGCCTGCCTGTGGACATCTGTTTTGGAGTGGCTGAGGACAGCGAGGAGGGTGTGGCGCATCAGCAGTATGTTACAAAGTTGAAGGCGGATCTCCAGAAAGCATATCGACTGGCTACGCAGGCTGCTGACAAGAATCACAACAGGAACAAGCATGCCCATGATAAACTTGTCAAGGAGCAAGTCCTGGAGGAAGGAGACAGAGTGCTGTTGAGAAACTTCGGGGTCACTGGGAAGCACAAGTTGAAAGATAAATGGAGGTCTGTGCCCTACATGGTGGTGGGGAAGATGCCTAACCTCCCAGTGTATCATGTGAAACCGGAAGGAGGGAATGGGGCAGTGAAGACAGTGCACCGTAACCATCTGTTACCCATTGGGTATCTAGTGAGAATGCCAGAGGACAGTGATGAGCCCGAGTTCCCCCGAAGGTACTGACTAGGGCACAACAACGACAAGCTCACGGTCCAGCACCGATTGATGAAGATGCTTCTAGCGGGTCAGAGTCTGATTATGATGACCCTTCTCTATCAGTAGCAGAGTGGAGAGAGTGGTTGTCACAGCCTGGTTTTTGCCCTAGACCAAGTGAAACCGCAAATGAAGTACAAGTGGATCGACCTCCCAGAACCCCAGAGGGAGTTGACATTCTGGATGATGATCAGAGTTCTATCCGTGAATTGGACAATGCTGCTCTCCCTCCCAGCTCTGATCCAGACGGCGATGGAGATCTGCCTCCCAGTTCTGATCCAGACACTGATGGAGGTATAGGAGGAGAAGAAATCGTGCTGGCGGGTGAATTGATAGAGGAAGAGGAGCTTCCAGTAGGACGTTCACAGAGAGTGAAGAAACCAGTAGTGAAACTGTGTTATGATGAACTTGGGAGGCCCTCTAACCAGCCGTTGACAGTCCTAAGCCATGAAGTGTTGGTGGGAAGATGTACCACCGATGATTCCAGTTGTGAGCCATGCCGAACCGTCTGGTGCCATCCTCGTGCATTGTGTCCCGAGTGTTTTAATAATTCCCCTGATCAGGGACCTAAAACATTAATTTGATGAGGACATCAAATCTTCTAGACAGGGGAGAGTGTAGCCTGTGTTTGGCAACTAGGGCTTAAATTAATCCTTTACTTCTAAAACAGTGAACTAGAGAAAAAAACTGCGGAGTGTAGTTTTAACTAATCCTTTACATTCAAACTTGAACTAATGAAAAAACGGAGTGTGGTTTTATGTTGTGTGAATGTGAGGATGAATGAGGGTTTACGATTGGACAAAGGGGGTGCGAGGAGGAAACCCCAAAGATCATTGGCTGGGGGAGGAGAAGAAGAAGAGAGGGAGAAAAAAAGAGGAGAGGAAGAAGGAAAAGAGAGAGAGAGAGAACAAGAGTGTTTTCTGGGAGAGAATAAACTGAACTATTACTCACGTTTTCTTTGGAAATATCCGTCCATATCAGTCTGTGTGGACACTGTAAGTGTTTGGGGATATAGACTGTAGTGAGACGGGGTGAAAACGTTAAGGACCCGACAATAAAGTCGGGAGTTGGCGGCAGGAGCGTGGAGTGAACCGGGCAGAACGACGGGAGTCGCCATTGCCGAGACGTCGGAGTGGAGGAGACTGTTCTGTACCGGCAGCCCGGCTCTGTACGTTGGTGCCGTTAGTAACGTTTGCTGTGTTTATCTATCATATCCACAACGTGATCACTGTTTTATTACTGTATATGCGTGATCCACAGAGTCTACAGCGAACTGTGAGTTGAACTGAGCCTTTTTGGAATCGCGGGGACCGCAATCACCGCTTCGTGGGACGACGCACAGGCCTGCAACGATAGTGTGTGAGTGTGCGCGTGCATGAGTGTGTGGGCCCACGTGTGTGTTTTTTGTTTCATGTAAAATCAAGTTCAAGGGTGTGGTTTACGTTCAAGGTTTAACCTAGTATCGTGCATTGGTTTAAAGTCTTAGCAGTTTTAAAAGTTTAAAGCTGAATACAAAAACAAAGTTAAAGACAATTTAATACAAAACAAAAGTTAAAGACAATTTAATACAATATAAAAGTTAAATACAATTTAATACAAAACAAAGGTTAGGGACAATTTAGTTTAATTTACAATCGTTTGAAGTGAACCATTTTCTCAGTTTAATTGTGCATTTGGGAGATAATTAACTAATTTTTATAATTATAATCTTTTGGTATATTTCTGACTACAGCAAACACGTTAGTTTAACACTACTACATTTTGGGTGGAAATAACATCTGGGTATTGCAAGGTATTTTGTTTAACTCTTTTAAAGGGATTTCCAAGCTGTAATCTTGGTGTGAAAAAATATAGGGTAACCAATTGCTATTTCATTTTTGTTTTCTTTTCTTTTATTGTTCCTGTTATTATTATAATTTTGTTCGATTCTCATATCTTTGTCTACTCTTTTCAAAGGGAATATTTTTATTTTATGCAAACAACAACATTCTAAGACCTTCACTAAAGTTTATTCCCTTATATTGAAACGTTGTCTGGGTCTATTATTTACAAGTAAGCTGTTATATATATATGAAGTGTTACACTACACTGGTAACCAGTCTTGTTGGTAGTTACGAACTCAACATCACCCCAGTCAGTGAGGCTTTGGGGTGCTACATAAATAAAAATAAAACTAGTAAACTACCTTAAAAAAAAAAAAACATTTACACAACAGAATATTTTTAAAGTGAAAAGCTGATGTACAATATGTAGACGATGGTGATGGATAATGATAAGATAATGATTTAATTATTTTAACCGGACCTGGATTATGCGTGCAGGGCAGGCACACACATGCATGCACAGGAGACACATATGTGTGCCATTTGTGGTGCACTGCAATTATTTCATAATGGCCTAATTGCTGTTATTTGAGATGATCACAATTATTTTTTGCACAGTTGTTTCCACATTGAAACATTCTGTGCTAACCCTAACCCATTACGTTAACAGAAACATATTAAAACCAAAAATGTGGACGTACCAGTTCCCTGTTAGTTGTGTTGCCATTTAGTTGTAATGCTATCTGCCCCGTGGATCTCTTGCTTACGTAGTGTGGACATGCCACCCTGCAGCGTGATACTGTATGTCCTATTGCACGTTGATGCCAACGGTGATTCACCACATGGAATTCAATAGAGCAACAGGGCCGGATCTAGGCATGGGCATGGCGGGGGGCAATGCCTCCCTAAATGCCCTGACTGCACCAGCAACCCTAACCCCCAAATAACCCAAATTTCAAAGATATTTCAAGTGCTTATATTTAAAATGATCTCAAACACTACTACTGCTACTAACTAACTACAGTTGTGGCACCACAAAACCAACAGCATTTCATCATTGGAAACAATTTAAACAAAACTCTCTGAGTCAGACCTTTAGCTTTATGCATGCTGCGTGTAAGTTTAAGTCCTGTACAAGATATAAATGTTGTGTGTCACAGAGCTAAAGAATTTAAATGAAAATGGAATGGGGGACGACTTCATGGCATTTTGCCTAATGGTCCAGGCGCATGCCACTTAATATAGGCTCTAGCCTGACAGGATGTTGTGTGTTCATGACCTTTGATGCATGTCTCTCCCCTTCTCTCTGTCGCTCTCTCCCGTCTGTCTTCACTGTAACCATCAATGAAGGCACAAAAGACATTGAGGCTATTCCTGTACACATTGACCCATAGTCCATGTAGCTCAGGGGTTGACACTAAGGCCTCAGAGGCATTTGCCCATCGGGCAAGTGCAAGTCAGGTTCTACTTGCCCTCAGGTCATGGTCACTTGCCCCCCAGGTTCCAGGTGGTCCCCAGTTAAGTTGGTTAACCAGATGTAACTCTTGAGAACGTAAAAATGAAACCAAATGGACCCTTGCGGGTCCACTTGGTTTCATTTGTACACTCTGAAGAGTTAAAATTCATCATCTTAATTAGCCCAGGTCTACACTGTAGAAGATTAATGGTCATTTTGATGTGTATGTTAATTTGCCTGTTTTGTTTCCCAAATCCAGCCTGGAACTGTGGACAGCTAGAAAGCAGGGAAAGACACAGAGGCAGAGCGCAATGACTGCCTTCAAGGAAAATTTATCTTGTGTTGTGTTATAGCGCACTAAGTTGCACACTTGCCCGATCGGGCAACCAGGAAGCAGTCTTCACTTGCCCCACCATTTTTTTTTTACTTGCCCCGGGCAAGCGGGCAAGTGTTAGTGTCAAGCCCTGTAGCTCCTATCATAGTCGATGATGTACCTCTGTGTTGTTGTCGTGGACACAGTGTCTCAGGAGTTGTGCGAAGCGGCCAACATCGTTCCTGTGCCTCAGGCTCTGCCGTTGCCGTGGGAACCCCCCGCTGCCAGCCCCTCCCCCTGTGGCACCCCCCCGCTGACCTCCGACCCCTGGCACGCTCACCTGGGTAAGGGTTCTGACCTTTGGCACACTCTTGCCTAGGTAGGGGGACAGCCCTGTCACTCAGCAGCATTAAAGACTATTAAATGCTGGCTATTAATGTGTATGGACACTTGTTTTTTGTGTAGTTACCTTGCCATGATCTAGTTCAGGGGTGCCCAAAAGGTAGATTGTGATCTACCAGTAGATCACACAGGCCATGCAGGTAGATCACATGACCCACCCAGCCCAGCACTTGGACCCTGATAGATCTGTAACTCTTGAGAGCGGTAAAATGAAACCAAATGGACCCTTACGGGTCCATTTGGTTTCATTTTACCGCTCTCAAGAGTTAAATTATATTATTATATTAAATTATATTATTTATATATATATATATATATATATATATATATATATATATATATATATATATATATATATATATATATATATATATATATATATATATATATATATATATATATATATATATATATATATATATATATATATATATATATATATATATATATATATATGTATGTAGCAGGTGGCTACAGCCTCTGTGGTGATGGCCTCCAAAGTCTAGTATCTGCCCCCGGACCAAGGGGATGTCCTCTTGGTCTAGTGGTTAAGATGTTGGACTTTCACGCGGGAGACCCGGGTTCGAATCCCGGGCGTTACATATATATATACATATATATATATATATATATATCTCAATTACGTAATTTTCAGTCCACACAATTACAAAATGGAGAATAATTGTTACTTTGACCAACATTTTGCCAGTTCTCTTTCCCAATTTTGGACAAAAACATGAAAGTTCTTAGTTCACGAACTCTCAACTCAAACCTCAAATACTGTTTTCAAACATCAGTAATAGCATATACAGGAAAACCTTCCAATTCTCCCCCTCTATTTTTCATTATAAGTGCATTATTCTTAAACACTATTACAGTAAGTAACACCATGACCAACTATTTCAAAGCTCAAAGTTTGAAATGGATTTTCAGTAATTGATGAATCACATTTTTGATGTGTAGATCTTGTTGAGCCGGTCATTTTGAAAGTAGCTCTCAAGTCCACATGTGGACCATAATTAAAAAAAATGTTTTGGTGATTAGAAATTGTTAATTCAAAATATGCCCCTCATTGAGTTACACTAAAATGGCTCTCAAAGTCACTCTTTTAGTATGTAAACAAACCCAAACAAGTTGATTCGCAGGGCCCACTATTTATTCAGCATCTGAGCCACGGACCACCTTTGATGACATTTTAACTCCACAGACTCTAAACTAGATTAAAAATATATATATTTCTTTTGCTTTTGTCCTAATTCCAGGCTGGATTTCAGAATCCAAACAGGCAAACATGCAGATCAAAATGACCGTTAACCTTCTACATTCTCTAGTTGTGTAGACTTGGGCTAATAAATATGATAAATATTTTAACTCTTGAGAGTGTAAACATGAAACCAAATGGATCCGCAAGGGTCCACTTTGTTTTCATCTGTTTAACCAGCTTTCCATCATTTAGCCTGGGGACCACCTGGAACTCTCAAGGACCACTGGTGGTCCCTGGAGCACTGGTTGAAAACCACTGCTATAGAGTGCACCAGAACTCATGTGGTTTTATTTTTTGGTAAAATGTTAACTTCCTGTTGCTTTTAGCATTTTTATTAAAAACAAAAGCTGGACTGGATCCACGGATCCACAAAGCGAGATCTTCAAATAGTAGCCTAATATCAACAATATGAACACTTTTATGTAAACATAAAAGTAAAACTACTGAGTTATAGCTTTGTGTGGTCTAGTGTCTGAATCAACTTTGTGTTTGTTTACGTAGTAAAGTATGAGGAGCATGTTTTGAGTGATCAATTCCTAATCACTGGGTCAAATAAGTGGTTCCTCAAAAAAGGTACTCGTATCGGTATTTTTTTTAAATATGGAAAAAATTGATTGTTTGAATTAATGTCTGCATCTCTACATCCTATAGGACTGCACCGACGGGCTTGCCTTCATGTTGATCGAGGTGTTTCGCTCAAACCTGACCCCCCTGCAGCTGGTACCAGCTTCAACAGTTCCTCCACATGCTGGTTAGTTGGTTGTCTGTGTCTCAGCTGTCCTGCTGTCTGTCTCTTCTACACCGTCATTCAGCTATCCTAGCTATCCTACTGTCTACTGTCCTATAGTGCTGCAAATATTGACCAAAAATGACAGTCGAATATTCATTTTAAAACACTCCATGGTTTGGAACGAATAAAGTTTGATAGTTTTCAAATTTCTACAGTGTATTAGAAAGGGAGACAGGGGGTGATATCCCATAAGAGGGCACTAATGTATTTTAGGCATGTCAATAGGAAGGAGCTGCAGCAGCTGTCCTACTTATATTAGGCAAAAACTCATTATATTATAACTAATCTACAAGCTCAGAACGCCTTGCGTAAACAATGCATTTTCACTGTTAAAGTCGCTCTGGGTTGATAGTCGTACTCAATCACAGGTGTGTTCATTAGAGTCAGAAATACTTTGTTTTTAATCCCATTCTGGCATCCAGACATTGTATTACTTGTATTAAACTCAATCATCACGTTAGAATATATATCTGAACACATTATATGGTAGAAATAAGTCACATAGCAGTAAAATGGCAGAGTTGAGAAACAAATTGTAAACAAACATTCCAAGCGACACGTGTATATAGCTCAGCGTAAGCTGTCCCTCGCACTATGCCGTCCCATTACCTCAAGGGATGCATGCTCTGATTGGTTCAGAAACCCTCTGTGCCAGATAATCCGGTGGGATCCATAATAAAAAGCCCACCATTCCCGGTTCACCGGAACTTTATCCTGAATGTGTCTGTCCTCCAGGCCTGCCTCGTCCCTCTCAGACACCACCGGCTCCTCCCAGCAGGGGGCAGCGCTGTCCTCCTCCGTGGACTCTGCAGCCTCCAGGACAGGCATGGACATTTCTGCTGGCAGCTCAGTGCACAGGACGACAGGAGATGAGCTCTGCAGTGCCTCCAAGGTGACACCGATCTGATTCCATTTCAGGGCTTGACACTTGCCCGCTTGCCCGGGGCAAGTAAAAAAAAATGGTAGGGCAAGTGAAGACTGCTACCTGGTTGCCCGATCGGGCAAGTGTGTGACTTAGTGCGCTATAACACAACACAAGATACATTTGTCTTGAAGGTGGTCATTGCACTCTGCCTCTGTGTCTTTCCCTGCTTTCTAGCTGTCCACAATTCCAGGCTGGATTCGGGAAACAAAACAGGCAAATTAACATACACATCAAAATGACCTAATCTTCTACCATCTCTAGTTGTGTAGACCTGGGCTAATTAGATGAATAAGATATAGAATATAGAATAAGATGATGAATTTTAACTCTTGAGAGTGTAAAATTGAAACCAAATGGACCCGCAAGGGTCCATTTGGTTTCATTTTTACATTCTCACCTGTTGAAAACCCCTGGTTTAAAGCACCCCAGTAGGAAGTAAACTTGAATGCAAAAATTTACAATATATTTTTGCAGGGCAAGTGACCATGACCTGAGGGCAAGTAGAACCTGACTTGCACTTGCCCGATGGGCAAGTGCCTCAGAGACCTTAGTGTCAACCCCTGCATTTGATTTGAGACTTGTGTGTAGACCAGTGATCGTTAAAAGTTGCAGTTTCAAGGAACCGCCCCAATATTCTGAGAGTGTACAAACCAAGTGGGTTTAGTTTTTTGGAAATTTGCTGCAGTTGTGTTACACTGCATCCAGACTGAGTTTCTGATGCATATGATGGATATACCTTTTAAACGAGAAACTGTGCTGTCCTGACAGTTTCTAAAATGTATGATTTAACCCTTTTTTTTAGGCAGCTGAACCAAGTGATGGTTCTCCTCGGGGTTGCCCAGATGGCTCCAGGGATCACCTGTCCAGGTTAGCAGAGCTTCACATTGTTCATTGTCGGTTGAACAAAAATGTAATTCAGTACAAAATGCAATCAGTACAGTCAAGACATGAATGCAATCAGTACAGGGTAGAGTCACACATGAATGTAATCGATACAGGGTACAGTCAAGCACACAACCAAAGTGATCACCTAAAAGGGTCCTTGCAGTCTTGTTTCCATTCAGGTCCTGGGTAATTCAGTATTCCTAATAATCAGGGGTGCACATAAGTGGTGCTCAGGTGCTCAGGAGCACCAAAAATCCTACAATCCAGGGGCGGGAAGCTCCTTTGAGCACCACACAGCTGGGGCTCATAATGACTGGCCGACTGGGCCAGTAAAAAAAAGCTGTGAAAATGAAATAATCATAACTATGAGGGTCACCGCATGAGCGATGAGGGTCACCGCATTTTGGGAGCACCAAGTAACATCCCCAGGTGCTCCTCTGTAGTCTTGGGCAATATACCGGTATTACCGTTTATCGCGATATTGGAAATCAATACCGAGTAATATCGTTGGGTCTATAAAAAATATCGAATACTGAATATTGTCAAATACCGACATTATACTGTATTATATTAAAATATGAGCAATGAGACTTTTAATTGTAACTATACAAACAATTTTCATGTTACACACATGCCTAAAATAGCCCTTATTTGGGCTAGGCTTTTTGGAAACAATGTATTTCCAACTCCAGTTTTTCCCTATTTAGGCTGCTTTAACAGCAGAGTGCTCAGTTTCTGACCCCTCAATGTCGCAATTCTGAGAACTAGTAGACTGGTGGAACGTGTCCGACTCTGATTGCACACTATTGCCATCTAGTCGTCAATACCGGTAATATCGAATATCGAGCTAATTAACACGTTATCAATACCAATATTAAAAAATCAATACCGCCCAAGACTACTCCTCTGAGTACTGGACCAAAATAGTTATGTGCACCCCTGATAATAATCATATATAGTGAAACCTAGCGTAACGTTGTGGTGTCTTTGCCGTTTCCAGAGTTCCAGAAGGTTGTCCACAACCACCGTTCCCACGTTTCTCCTCTGAAGAAGAGACAGAGGAGGAGGAGGACATGGAGGATGCTGCAGACAGCTCCAGGGATGGTTCCTCTGTCCCGTCTGGTCCTGGAGCTTCTGAAGACTCCTCCAGAGACGGTTCCTCCTCCACGGTATCTCCTTCAGGACCTTCTGAAGACTGCTCAGGTGTTGAAGGTTCCTCCAGCAGCTCAGACGAGGCGTCCAGCCCCGCGCCGCGCCCAGACTGCAGCTCCACGCAGGAGGACAGGCAGGTTTAACACATTTACACCCCGAGCACGTGTCTATGAATGTCTTCTAAATGGTGATGGTTTTGGTTCTCCAACATTTCACGTTAACCCTAGGCCAGTTACGTGCATGATGTCGAAGGTTGTTTTGTCTAAAAGACCGCAATTTCCGGACTATAAGCCGCACCTGAATATAAGCCGCACCAGCTAAAATTGGGGCAAAATACTGTTTTTTCCTTGTATAAGCCGCACCTGACTATAAGCCGCACCAGACAATAAGCTTCATGTTAGAGCAGTGGTTTTCAACCTTTTTGATACCAGGGCCCACTATTTATTCAGCATTTGACAACATTTTTACCCCACAGAACCCAAAACTAAAGATTTCTTTTGGTTTTGTCCACAATTCCAGGATGGATTTTCGCAAACACAACAGGCAAAACACAGAGATCAAAATGACCATGACTTATGACTTCTTAATTGAGTGGTGCTAATTTAGATGGTGAATATCATTAAGAGTTACATCTGGTTAAACAACTTTCCATCATTTAGTCTGTGGAGCCCACCTGGAACTCCCTCAGGACCACCCCTGTGTTACCTGTAAAAATCCATAGATTGGCCGCACGGTTGTATAAGCTGCAGGGTCAAAAGCATGTGAAAAAAGTTGCGGCTTATAGTCCGGAAATTATGGTATAACATTAATTTGAGGCAATTACCATTTATTTTACATGATTGTCTAACGGCAGGTCTTACTCACCTAGAAATGACCAAAATCGTCGGGTGCTCGCTCATACATGCACGTGCGTGGTCTGTATGTCCATCACTGATCATAATCCAACAATCGCCGCGACAATACGGCCTGATTTGACTTACTTATGATAATAAACATAATCGCAGCGATTGTTGGTTGTAGGTGATCTACAAGCCCTCGATGGTTGGAGGGAAACACACAGCAATATGTCTCTGTATAACCAGATTAATTAACAAAATTAATTCATGCAATTAACTCATTGTTTTTAATATTGCCCAACACAAAAAAGGGGACGATCCCCTTTTTAGTAAAGGGGCTTGACCGTCTCATGCTGTAGCTTCTTGCAACAATATCTCTAAATTAATAATAAAAAATATCCCCCTCAGGAATGCCCTGACCTTCCAGACCGTGGGAACACTGGATCGGGACAATAACAACAACAACAACAACAACAACAACTCTGGTGAGCCAGACAACCACAGCGGCAGCCAATGGAACGGCAGTAGCAGGAGTCCCAGGAAGCTGTCGGCTCCTTCCCTGACCAGGCAGTCCAGTCTGGGGGGTCTAGGGGGCTGCCGACCCCCTCGGATCTCCTCGCTGGGCAGGCAGTCCAGTCTGGGGGGCTGCCAGGCTCCTCCGGGCCCCTCGCCGGCCCCCAACTCTGCCCAACACCAACAACGCTACTACCCCTTCCCCAACCGGAAGGCGCCCAGGATTTCCGAGGCGGCACGCAAGCTGGGCATGTACGCGTCCTTCTGAAAGCTCTAACGTGGCTTCTCAAACCTCACGGGTGTGTGATGGGACCTCTTATAGTTCCTAGGGGACCCCCTCCCTGTTCGTACAGGACCCCTGGTCGTCCCTCCAGTTCTTAGATCAGGCAACAAGCAAGTAGTGGAAAAATAGCGCAATCTTCTAGGTTGCGGATTGCTAAGCGCGTGTTAAGTGCTAGTGTACTGTAGGAAGAGAGTAGCGACACACTTTAATCTCACGCCTCGTGCTGGCTGGAGCTCTGCAAGTTCCAAACATAGGCCTACATAGCTAACCACTGCATCACAGCACAGCTTGTTTGCTCATAATACACATAAACTAAAGCGAGTTATATAGCAAATTATTATTTACTAGAGTGACGAGAGGTCTAAAATGAGATCTAAAATGCCCTAATTTTGCCGATTTAACTGAGATGACGTGGTCTGCTGTCAGTGGACCTGGGTGATCAGAGTGGTTTTGTTTGGAACTTGAATCCCTCCTTACTAGGCGGCTATTGGCTTTTCAGCCAGTGGCCTCTCTGTTCAGCTGTAGCATTGGAGTCAACTGGGAGTGTCGCTACTCTCTCCTATTCCAGATACTCTACTAAGTGCTAAGTACTTGTCGATCAGAAAGGACCCTGATTGGTCTGTCATTCCAACCCAGAAGGTCTTTTCGATTTGCGCCCAAGGCCGTGTTTGCAAAATCTTTGCTGTGGCTGGTGCCCGGTTTATGGCTATATGGTGTAGTGGTGCAAGTGGTAGGAGGAACGGGCCATAAGGACTTTTTGTTTTCCGCAAAATAACAACTGGACCACATACACACCACATACAAGGTGTCAAGCATGTGTGCTCGATAATCCAAGTGATTGTCTTCTACAAACTGGACATACACCTGTCACGGTCAGTCTTGGTCAAATAGCGCTTATCTTGCCTTACTGCAAAGACCAACCTGGCAATTTTCCCATAACTCTAGACCAGGGGTAGGCAACCTTTATGACATGAAGTGCAAGATTTTTTTTCCTTGACACTCCGAGTGCCATCGCAAAAAAGTTACACTTTTTAATGGCCATTTGCTCTATTAATATTGTCTTGCTTCGGCCGTATGTTATTTCTTATCAGAACAGTCAGACTGGTAGATATATTTTTTCCCTGACACATTAGATTGATCAATCAGACATGGGTCTGTCACCGAATGATTTCTGCGTCTTTCGTTTCAAAGTGCTTAACACTGGACGTCTGACACAACATTCTCCAAACATAAAACACAGACGGCACCGTCTTGCTGCAGAACAAATCCATAGACCCCTCCAAATGGACAGGAATGTTTGTGCCCTTTTTAGGGATGTTTGTGATGTTCTCTCACATGGAGCCAGCTGAGCAACAGAAACGAATATGATGTAATGTTAAGAGCTGCACGCTGCGTGATAAATATACAATCTAAAGCTCACAGTGCATTATAGGTGAGCTGCACCTAGTTATAAAACTAGGTGAATTACACCGCAAATACTGAGGTATAATCTTTATTTTACAACATGCACATTCAAGAGCAATGCAGTTTTAATACAGAGAAAAAACAAACAGAATCTGTCCATGTGCCAGCCGATGCCACCCGTGCCTAAGGTCGCTGAGCCCTGCTCTAGACCATGTAAATAGAGTAGAAATTGCTCATTGACCAATTTCTACTCTGCGAGCGAAACTAGAATACGCAGATATCTGATTTACAGTAGAGGCTCAGAATGTGCGACATTGTGACATTGTGCATTTTGAGCTTCCAAAAAAAGGGGGAAAAAAGTGTTTTGATTTGTTTTGTGTTTGTATTTCTTTGAGCAGAGCTTAAGCTGTTTTTCTGAAGTTGAACCACATAGAAATGTAACATACCGTCTAGAATAAACACACTGCTCCCTGCCTCATCCTTTATTTGAGCTTTATAAACTGCACAGAAGCAGAAATGGAGGGCATTTCACTTTGAAGTTTCAGCCTGAAAAGCTGATCTGAAGTTTCAATCAGAGCTTTTGCATCACTTCTAGCTACGGGGCACATAGATAGAGGGACAACTCTACTCTGAGCTATACTGTTTGTTTACAGTAGTCGCTCAGGTGTGCCACTTTACTATTAGGCCTATGTGGCTTATTTCTATCATGTCATGTATCAGATATATATTCCAATGGGATGATAATTAACCCAGTAATACACCAACTGGAAACCAGAATGGGATTAAAAACAGCATTTGACTGAATGTAATCTAGGCACCTGTGTGGAAGACTATTCAGAAATTGCATGAAAAACAGGTCAGCTTAATTTCTATTGGATTTTATTGGCATGTCTTCACACAGGACGTTTTTGTTTTCTGCAATGGATGCGGTCTAAAAGAGTGAAAATGTATTTTTCCAATTCACTGGGCGTTTACATTGTGCATCCCATATTTAATCTATTTCTCTAAAATATGTATATGCATAGATACACAAACATTATACAGATATGTGTGTTCCTTGACCAGTTTTTGTACAGCGTTGTGCTTGAAATGTAGTGTCAATCTGCATTCTGTAATAAACATCAATTGTCCTTCCACCACTTCCATCATGACTGCTGTGCTCCATTTCTAGCAGGCTAGAGATGATCCAACGGCGACCCCTCGTGGCCGACCGACGCCACAGCAACACTGCACGGTTACTACTGTAGCGTCTGTTATTTTCACTTTCCTTTTCCTGATAAAGGAGGAGTTGCATCCACTGACTGACTCAGTCTGTAAACACCTGCGGAGCTGGAACACACAGTTTTAAAACACACACACACACGTCGCTGGAAATGGACGACAACGGACAAACTACACGTATCTGTGATCAGTGGTGAGACGTTTTAGATCTTCATTAGAAGTCAGAGTTTAAAGTTATAGCAGTGTTTGTTGACGTTAAAGTACACCTAGAGCGGTCTGTCTGTACAAAGTGCTCAGATTGCTGCCAGCACCTTGAACCTTGTGACAGTTGACTTGATTTTATCGATGTGGGTTTGTGTGAGTGTGTGAGTGAGTGATTACTGAGCACTTTTATAGAGACATTCTTCCCATTCTTGTCATTCATATCCCATTTCATGGGTGTCATCTGTAGTCCTCCACCAGCAAATCACCTGTGAGGTCCTAAACATGTCTGGTGGAGGACTATTGGATGAGACCCATGAATATGACTTGTAGAAATAATAAGTCCCCCCCCCCCCCCCCTTCTGTGTTAACTATAAATGGAGGTCTAAAAAACACAAACATTAATTAAAGTACCTACTCTTCCTGGGCCTGTGTGTCAAACAGGAGGGCTGTGGGCAGTTCAGAAACCTGTCTTCCCAGTGACATCACTGATGGGGAATCCTGGTTTATAGAAACTGTTGGCTTTCTATTTCTGAAACGTTAGGGCTGCAACTAACAAGTATTTAACCGGTTAATCAGATTACGACACTACTTTAAACATCACCTTAAAATATATATTTTAGATATGTTCCAACTAGGATTGTTTATAGTATTTTTTATTCGGATTAATCACAGCTTCAAAATTAATTTAATCATGGTTAATCGCCATTCGAACTATGTCCAAAATATGCCATGTTTTCCTACATATTATTGCTCAGATGGAAATAATAATACATATGATTTATATAGCGTTTTTCAAGATACCCAAAGTCGCTTTACATTGGTAGAAAAGGGAAATAAAAACATGTTTATTTGAAAAGAGTGGGTATAAAATAATAAAAGGTTTTAAAAAAGAGAAGGGGGAGAATGCTATGTGGGGAAGGCTAGTCTAAAGAGGTGGGTTTTGAGTGTGTGTTTGAAGGTTTCCAGGGTGGGGGCAGCTTTGATGTGGGCTGGAAGTGAGTTCCACAGGGTAGGGGCAGCCACTGCAAAGGCCCTGTCCCCCCATGTTCGCTTGTAGGACTTGGGCAAAACAAGTTGATTGGTTGTGCTTGACCTGAGGGAGCGGGAGGGGGCATGGCGATGGAGGAGTTCAGAGAGGTATGTGGGGGCCAGGTTATTGAGGGCTTTGTAGGTGATGGTGAGTATTTTGAAATCAATCCTGTGCTTGACGGGGAGCCAGTGGAGTTCGTGGAGGACGGGAGTGATGTGATCTCTGGACCGGGTTCTTGTAAGCAGGCGGGCAGCAGAGAGCAGAGAGAGCGAAAGATAAATAACAATAGTAATCATTATGGCCACTTTCCCACTGTGTATGCGTGTGCAGTCATAAAGAGGTGTCGGAGGTGAACTTTGACCTGCATGAGTCTCACTGCAGACGATTCCTCACACTGTGTCCTGACTGTGACGAACCTGTCCCTAAAGACTCAATGGAAACACACCGCTCTGAGCAGCACACACAGGTACACACACACACACAGGTACACACACACACACACACACACACACACACACACACACACTATCCCTCACTCTCACTGTCATGCATGCACATTTTCAATGTATTGTAAGTGATTTCACGTAATTCAAATTGTTGTTGTTTTTTTTTTTTTTTTTCTTTTTTTAGCGAATCCTCCCTACTATAGGGTGTGGTGAACATTTAAGGAGATCATCTCTGTCCCCAGTGAGCCCCTGGGGTCATAAAACCCTAGTTTCAGTTTGGGCTTTGGGAGAAAACCTTTCGTCCAATCAGGATGAGAGGGCAGCCTTGGGGGTGGGCCTTGGTGTACTTTGCTGTTGGCCTGTTGCACTTCTCCCCAGTGTAGAGTGTGTGCATGTGCATATCTTGTTACCAGGGAGTCCGGAGGGTTTTCCAAATCACCTAAATCGCTCCTTTAAATACAAATGCATGTATTAATTTCTGTGTGTGTGTGTGTGTGTGTGCGTGTGCGTGTGCGTGTGTGTGCGTACGCACGTGCATTTTAGGTGAAGTGCGTCCTGTGCAAGCAGACGATGGAGCGATGTCGTTTAGTGGATCATGAGGTAAAATGTCTACTATTTGTGTTGTGTGCGTCAAACATGCACCTGTGTGTGTGTGTGGGTGTGCTGCACCTGCTGGTGTCTCTGATATGAAATGTAAGCTTCCAGAGGATGCACAGCCTTGCGGAAAAAAGACGTTGCATCCAACGTCTCTTTCCACCCGGCGCCTGTTTAAAAGGAGTGCTTGGTGTGCTGCCTGCAAGTGCTGCCAGCCGGGTGGTGCTAACCCCTAACTCTACCTCTTGTCTCCCAGTCAGATGAGTGTGAGGAGCGCTTGGTGTGCTGCCAGCCGGGTGGTGCTAACTAACCCCTAACTCTGCCTCTTGTCTCCCAGTCAGATGAGTGTGAGGAGCGCTTGGTGTGCTGCCAGCCGGGTGGTGCTAACTAACCCCTAACTCTGCCTCTTGTCTCCCAGTCAGATGAGTGTGAGGAGCGCTTGGTGTGCTGCGAGTACTGCCAGCTGGCGGTGCCATGGCGCACCCTGGAGGGCCACAGCGTGGCGTGCGGCAGCCGCACCGAGCGCTGTGACGACTGCGGTCGCTACGTCACGCTGAAAGGCCGCGCAGAACACGCCCGGACCTGTCCTGACATCTACTCAGCAGGGGCAGGCTCCCGGGATGATGGTAGAGGTGCAGCCGGCAGCACCGGCACAGATACAGCAGACAACGGTATGTATTTTCATGAATCACACATGGATTGGTTGATTGAATACCGTAATTTCCGGATTATAAGCCGCACCTGAATATAAACCGCACCAGCTAAATTTGGGGCAAAATACTGATTTTTCCTTGTACAAGCCACACCTGACTATAAGCCACACCTGACTATAAGCCGCACCAGGCTTATAGTCAGGTGCTTCATGTTAGAGCAGTGGTTTTAAACTTTTTCACAATTTAACAACATCTTCACCCCACAGACCCCAAAACTAAAGATTTCTTTTGGTTTTGTTCACAATTCCAGGATGGATTTTCGCAAACAAAAGAGGCAAAACATCAAAATTAGACCAAAATGAACATGACTTATGACTTATTAAGTGGTGCTAATTTAGATGGTGAATATCATAACTCTTGAGAGTGTAAACATGAAACCAAATGGACCCGCTAGGGTCCATTTGGTTTCATTTTTACGCTCTCAAAGAGTTACATCTGGTTAACCAACTTTCTATCATTTAGTCTGCGGAGCCCACCTGGAACCTGGAAAATCCATAGATTTGTATAACCCGCAGGGTCAAAAGCATGTGAAAAAAGTAGCGGCTTATAGTCCGGAAATTACGGTACTTTATTGGCAGAAAATGAGTACAGTTAGAGAAAGAGTAGCAACACTCCCCTTTGACTCCAATGTTACGGCTGAACAGAGCTGGCTATTGGCTGAAAAGCATCACGTGACGCCTAGTAAGGAGGGATTCAAGTTCCAAACAAACCACTCTGGCCATCCAGCTCCATTGACAGCAGATCACACGTTCGCAGCTAAATTGGTGAAATTGCACCGTTTTAGGACATTTTAACACATTAACAGACCTCTCGTCACTCTAGTGAATTATGATTTGTTTTATAACTCGCTATAGGTAGTATATTATATAGAAAATAGGCTGTGCTGTGATGTAGGCCTATGTTTGGAACTTGCAGAGCTCCTGCCAGGCGCGAGATCAAAGCGTGTCGCTACTCTCTTTCTACAGTGCACCAGGTACAGAAATGTAATCACTACAGGGTACAGTCAGATACGGTGTATATGTAATCAGTATAGCAGTATGGGGTGCAGTCAGACATAACTGTAATCGGTACAGGGTACAGTCAGATATAAATGTAAACAGTACATGGCACTGCCAGAATATGGAATCGGTGCAGGGCAGTGGTCAAATGTTTTTTTTTTTTTTTTGTTTTTTTTAATTGAGATGCACATTAAAAACATAGCAGTACAGTTGTATCGAGAGAGAAAAAATACAGTCATATTCAGCTTGAAATGCAGTTATAACTCTATAAATGAATTTAGATAATGCATGTGCTCCCCTTTTAAATGCATATTCATACCACATGTTTTATCTTTCTTAAATTCAAGTCCTTCCACTATGTACGTATAATGTACAGTCTGTGTGTGATTCTGTAAGGTGTAAGGCGTGGCTAGGCCCCCGAGAGCATCAGTAGACGTCACTTAGTCGAAATTCAACGATTGTGGCAGTATATTAAGATTGTGTCAGTATACACAATCGCTAAAAAGAGCAAAATAATGATTGTCCGAAGCAGAGAGGATAGGCAATCAACCTTCCCTGACTTTCATCTCTCTGGATCTGTTCTCAGTGTATGTAGTGAGATTAAATACCTGGGACATGTAATTTCTAATGACCTCTCTGATGATAAAGACATATATAGACAGCGCCAGAAGCTGTATGCACAAGGTAACATGCTGTGTAGGAAATTCAGCATGTGCTCAGTACCAGTGAAGATCTCACTTTTTAAATCATTCTGTACACCGCTGTATACTGCTCACCTGTGGTGTCGATACACACAAGCCAGTATCAGGCGTCTGACTGTGGCCTACAATGACTGTATGAGACTGTTACTGAGAGCTCCAAGAAGCTCCAGTGCCAGCCAGATGTTTGTTAGTGCTGGGGTTCCTACCTGCTCTGCTGTTCTACGCAACCTCATGTATAGGTTTATGTGCAGGTGCTCAGAGTCTGTAAATGACATCATTAATGTCCTAACTAACCCGATGCGTAGCTCTGTTAGGTTCCACTCTAGAAGGTGGAACCACTGGAGAACGTGTTTGTATGTTCAAAACTGAACATGGTGGAACACTTTTTATTGTATTTTTTTCTTCCCTCTCTCTTTTTTATTTATTTATTGTTGTACTGCTTGATGTATGTGATATGGATTCCCCTGAGTCTGAAATAAAGATTGAATTGAATTGAATATATTAAGATTATTACCAGATAGCCTGGTTCTCTACATAGCTTATGAATGGAGCCCAAGTAGTGAAAAACCTCTCCCTAGCTCCAGTCACTGAGTATCTGATCCGTTCTAACTTAAGAGCGCCCATCACTTCCCTGATCCATTGATTAAAAGACGGTGGTTTAATTGCTTTCCAGTTCATGAGAATAAGACAACGCGGTGGTTTAATGTTTTAGGCCTTCACCTCCATTGATTGTTTTCTTTGCTTTCCAGGGCATCTGTCAGTGATTTGCCTGAAGTGCCAGAAACCATTCCCAGCAGAACAGATCGATGAACACGAGGTATAATCTATACCCAGGGGTTTTCAACAGGTGGTCCGGGGACCACCAGTGGTCCTTGAGAGGGTTCCACGTGGTCCCCAGGCTAAATGATGGAAAATTGGCTAACCAGATGTAACTCTTGAGAATGTAAAAATGAAACCAAATGGACCCTTGCGGGTCCATTTGGTTTCATTTTCACACTCTCAAGAGTTAAAATATTCATCATCTAAATTAGCACCACTTAAACAAGAAGTCTCCACTGTTTTGTCTCCAGCCTGGAATTGTGGATAAAACCAAAAAAATTGTTTAGTTTTAGCTTTGGGGTTAAAATGTAATCGGAACGTGGTCCGTGGCTCAAATGACGAATAAATGGTGGTCCCTGGTGTCAAAAAGGTTGAAAACCCCTGATCTATACCCAAAAACCATTTCCCCCTTCTTTTTTTGTTAATGAGGTTCATAAGACCTAGAGCACTTCCCTGGGGTTCTTTATGTGTCTAATATGTGGTTTTAGATATTTTAGCAGTGAGCCCAGTGTCTCTGTCATGGTCAATACTTCCTGGACTTCAAGGATGGTAGATATCGGCTGAAATCCGTATGTTCTCCTAAATTAGCCAGAGAGACTGAATTCAACATCAAATGTTGGTCCTCTGTGGATAAAATGCATAATAGATAGTGGGCAGTGTTGGGAAAGTTCTCTTTTTTTCTGAAATAGTTCAGTTCATCGTTCATACATTTAAAAACGAACTAGTTCCGTTCATAGTTCATTGTTGAACTTTTAGAACTAAAGTTCATGGTTCCAAAAAAAGAACTATTATAGTTCTTTTTCGTTCTTTTTTACCTCCCTCTTTTTTTTGTTCAAAATGATAGCCCATAGCCATATACAACTGAAGATGTCCTTAATTGATCCTTTTTATTATGGGTCAATCTGTCAAAGTTTTTGTTTGTGAAGATTTTATTATGAAGGCGCTCAGTTCAGTCCAGCCCTCTGCATCTCTGTGTGCTGAAAATCAGCAGAAATAGAGATCAACAAGCTCAAAGTGCGTCACTGAGTTTGTAGATCTGCTCTATTTTCAGCTCATTCTAGTCTCACTCTAGAACAGGGCTCAATGCTTAGCATTTTTCCAAGAAGGCTACTATTTTACAATATCAATATATTCACATAGCCAGGTCGACTGAAACCCCGACCACCAATTAATTAATGCAAATGAGACCGGGCCGTCGCGGGTATTGTTTCGGTCGGGTATCCCAACTCTATACAAACCTTAAGGCCGCCCCTGCTTGTAGCAGGCTAATTGTAGCCTACCGGTAAATAAAAATGAAAACGACCCGACGGCAAATCAGTCAATGATGATGCACAAGTGTTTGTGCGTCCGAGCGCGCACGTGCATGGTGCGTTATTTATGATTAATCACGGGATAGCAGCGGCACACATGCGTGAGGCAAAAGGTTGCTGCAGACAGTAGGCTATATGATTCAAATACACGCACAGCGCAGGAAGATTATACATTTTACCAACATGAACAGCTTTAGTAGCTCATTCAACGTGTTGGAGAGAAGCGTCCTTCCTTGGTGCTGTGTGTTGGCTGTCTGATGCTGTACGCTACTGACAGAGCAGAGGGAGGGGCGGGGCGGTGGGCAAGGAGAACAGATCTTCAAGCTAAGGATGCCTCGAGCCTCAACACGTTGATAGCTTGTATATCTGCTCTATTTTCGCGAACAACACCGCCGTATTACAGTCATATAAATTTAGGTATAGAACTAAATTTATATTACTGCTCTTGAACGAAATCGAACGCAGGAAAAGTGGCGTTCACTCACGCCAGAAATGAACGAGTTCACACCGCCGTTCTTCAAGCAGATATAGGGTCCCTTCCGTTCAAGTTCCTTAAAAATACGAACCGTTCAAAGAACTTTCGTTCTTTGAACGCGTTCGGGTACAACTCTGATAGTGGGTCCTGGTATGAAAATGGTTGAAAACCACTGCTCTAGCGCAGGGGTGTCAAACTCAGATACAGAGTGGGCCAAAATTTTAAGTTTGAATGAACTAACCTTCTAAAGGTGAATTCCACCATTTTCAAAATTTTCCTGAGAGGGTACAAATGTGAACCAAATGGACCCTAGTGGGTCCATTTGGTTCCATTTGTACCCTCTCAGGAAAAATGGGTCTGAAAGAAAAATCATTAACATGGTGAAATACATCTTGGTGATGTCATCAGCTGTATTTCACCATGTTAATGATTTTTTCAGACCTCCATTTTTAGGAAATACAGAATTGGGGGAACTTTTTTTTATCATGTCCACACAACATCTCGAAGGTAAATTAATGACGTATTAAAATGTTGAAAATGGGTGGTCTTCCCCTTTAATTTGATAATGTCTCAAGGGCCAAATGAAAGTGCATTTTGGATTTTGGCAACACTGGCTACAGTGACACCTGTTGTCTCTACATCTAGCTGGAGTGTCCTGCATCGTCCGACGAGGAGGAGTTGGAGAAAGGAGAAGATGAGGAGGAGGAGGAGGAGGTGGAGGATGATGAAGAGGAGGAGCAGGAGGACCAGACTCCCTGGCTCATGGAGCATCTGAAGGGAGCCTCCTTCTCAGACCGGCCCAGACAGGAGAGGGATTTTGGGGGAGACCCTGACCAGATCAGTGCCTGTCCTCACTGCCACCTGGCACTGCCCCTGGGCACTCTGCGCTGGCATGAGGTACACACTGGGGGACACTGTTACTGCACACACACTCTGTTACTGAAAACACAATCTATAGCAACGATTAATGTCACAATATAGAGCTATTTAACTCTGTTACTGAAAACACAATCTATAGCAACGATTAACCCTCTATGGTACTGAACGGGATTTGGTGTTCTAAGCATTATGTTTTAACTATTGAAAAATAGCAGATCTACAAGCTCATAGCGCGCCACAGAGTGGCGCGCTATGAGCTTGTATCTCTGCCATTTTTGAAAAATCGTGAAAACGTGGTGCAAATCTATGAATATACAGTATGTTATTTCCAAAGCAAACATTTTTAACTCAAATCTTTGCTTCTGGGGGATCCCTAGAACATATTTTCAGATATATTAGTGTTTTCAGTTCCAGAAAACACAATCTATAGCAACGATTAATGTCACACTATAGAGCTACTTAACTCTGTTACTGAAAACACAATCTATAGCAACGATTAACCCTCTATGGTACTGAACGGGATTTGGTGTTCTAAGCATTATGTTTTAACTATTGAAAAATAGCAGATCTACAAGCTCATAGCGCGCCACCGAGTGGCGCGCTATGAGCTTGTATCTCTGCTATTTTTGAAAAATCGTGAAAACGTGGTGCAAATCTATGAATATACAGTATGTTATTTCCGAAGCAAACATTTTTAACACCGTTACATTGCAACTAACAATCATTTTCATAATCGTTTCATTGGCCAATTATTTATACGATTAATCGGGTTGCGACACTTCTTTAACTATCACCCTGAAATATATATTTTAAAAATGTTCTAACAAAATACATTTGATTATGGTTTAGGCTGCTATCCAAACAAACAATTGATTAAAGAATAGCTCCACACGTGTCAGTCGAAAAGAAACATACGTAATAATTTAGTTTAGTTACACAACGCTAGAAATGGGTTAAGTGGGAAACAACCATGATAAGTGATTAGTTGCCAATCTGATTAATCGATTGGCATTAGTTGACATTAGTTGACGACTAATTCATTATCGATTCGATTACGATTCATCGATTAGTCTTTGCAGCCCTACTTTTACTGACCACACACTGTGTAGCAATGCTAACTGTCACAATATAGTTATACTGAATACAGACGGTCAGATGACTGCATTGTTTTTATTTTAACAAATTCATGTTCTTGTTCCTCTCTGCTTTCATTACAGACTAAATGTCAAATCCATGTCAACTTGAAATGAAGATGATGGAGCCTAGATATAAAACAAAACAGAACAAAAAACACTTGGAGATGACATCAGATCAAAAACATGGAGACGACTAGCTTTGTTAAACTGCAAAAAACACTAGAAATATTACAGTGCCTTTAAAGTAATGAAGGATAGTATTGTTCTTCTTGTTAATAAAATAGATATACGATAAGTCTGAGGTTGAAATTCTTTTATTCAAACGTACATGGAAATCTTGAATGTTCATTATCGTTCACTGCCAAACTACAGATGTCCCGATACCACAATTTCTGTGTTAGCCGGTACCTGTGTTTATTGCTATCCAGTTAGTATTGCACGCTGTATTTATAGCAGACTTACAGTTTTGGCAACTACAAAGTAAACATCCACATGGCCAACATTTTATTTACCTGCCATAATATCTACCTCCTTACCCCTGTGACGTATCGGTGGTTAGACTGGCATGTTCGCCTTCACCGATATGCAGTGCTTTTCAGTTACACATGTAACGCCCGGGATTCAAACTTCAAACCACTAAACCAAAGGGACATCCCTTTGGTCTGGGGTCAGCTACCAGACATGACGACAGAGGCTGTAGTCACTGCTACACCTACTGTGTTGGGACATCTCTAGTTCAAACCTTGTGAAAATGGTCAAGTAAATAGCCAAAGCTTAATATTTAGATTTAGTCTGGCCTAATCTAGTCATCTCTGGGGGCACGACACTTGAGGTCAAATGCTCAAAGTGTGATTGAGGGCATTAAGCATGTTTACCTGCACCCACTGGTGTCAAACTCATTAGCGTCAATATCAGCAGCAGTTCTGGTTTTCAATTTTAAACTGGAACCTGTTTTTTCTTGTCCACATTTGAAATTAAATCATGGCAGTCAGGCTGAGCATGGACAGAAACAGTATAAGGGAAGTTGAAATTTAAATGTACGGATGTCTTACAAAGGAAATCAGGTTGCGATAGATATCCATCCATTGTGCAAATCTGCTCCTTATTTAAACCAGATTGCAGAGTGGAAAATGGCAGATGAAGATGAAACCACTCTCTTACACCACCATGTGATCATATGAATTTCCTGGACCAATACCGCCCAACCTGTGCATTGATTGATAACATGTAAAACAGTACAAGGTACAGTCAAACACAGCATTGATCCAAAAGAGAAAAAAAAAAACCATGAAATACCATAAGAGAAAACAATATCACTCATGTACAGGTTAGAATGAAAAATACAATGATGGAAACATTTTTCCATCATTGTATTTTATCATTGTATTTTATATTTATCCACGATTTTGCAACCCATTTTTTCACCCAGTGCCAATTCCTAATGTGATCCTAGGCTCTACACACCCTCCACCAACCTGGGGAGGCAGCGGACTGACTTCATGCTTCCGTCAATGCATGAGGAGTCCAAGCTGCCTTCTTTTCACCTGACAGGGGGGAGTACTTTTTATTTACATTGCAATCTCAGTATATTTTTTATTATTATTATATTATTTGATATCACCTCATATGAAAACTAAACAAATCATCCCAGCCGTTTAAATCACTTGGAAAACAATCAACTGACTACAAGAAACTAGTCAACACACATGCACGCAAACGTGTGCACGTGTTCTCAAGAGCAAGCCTGCGTACTGCATTGTGGTATAGATATACTCAGCTGAATGTAGTGACCGTCGGATGCTCCCTACAATTCCAGGTGCATTGTGGGATATTTCAGTCCAGTACTTTAGTGCAGCGTGGACCTTTTCAACCTTTTTCATACCAGTGTAAATATGAAACCAAATGGACCCGTAAGGGTCTATTTCGTTTCATTTTACACTCTCAAAGAGTTACATCTGGTTAACCAACTGTCCATCATTTAGCCTGGGGACCACCTGGAACTCTCTCAAGGACCACTGGTGGTCCCCGGACCACCTGTTAAACCCCTGCTTTAGGGTACAAAAATGCTCACTACATAGCCTATTTGAACTCTCAAAACAAAATGGCGGGAGCCCAAAGTAGTGCACTGTATGGGGCATAGGGAATGAATTTGAACACAACCCACAGGTCACACGACAGGGCCATGTGGCAGGCAGCCAATCAAAAGCCACTACTCCAGGTGACATGACGGGTCCTTGTAGCAGCCAATAAAAAGCCACTACTCCAGGTCACATGACAGAGCCTTGTGGTAGACTGATCCAATCAGGAGCTTCCCTCCGTATGCGGCGGCGACTGATGAGCCAATGATGGTGGTCCCATCATCAGTGAACACCTGTGTGACCAGCGGACGATCCGATTGGATGTTCTGGATGCGGATCACCTGGAGGAAAACAACAACAACAACGGTGTAGTTTAGGTGTAGTTAATGGGGTTTAGGTTAGGGCCTAGATTTTCGCCAACGCTAAAGCCTTTATCCCTTAACTTCTTTGCCTTTTTAAACTATTTAAAAAAAAAAAACATTTTTCAAAAATAGTAAAAAAGGGATAAGGAGTTTGGGATAAGGGGTTTAGTATGCAACGAAAATGGAGCCCTAGGTCTCCAAACGTATGTGGGCCAGTTTATCTAAAACTACATATTACATATAGTATGACTGATAGTGTACTTTTTTGATATTTAAAAAAGGCCAAGTTATGTGTTTTTAATTGTGTTGCACTCTTAACTTTTGCCTTTTAACCTATAGCTATTGTCTTTCTACTGCGTTCTATCCACTGATAGAATGTAATGTATTTTACTGTATTTTTAGGGGTGCAGTCTGCAGTGATATGATACAAACATGGTTGTGTCTATTGCACCTGTCTGCCACATGGGGGCAGCGATGTGTTGCTTCAATCTGTTGGACATAACACATTTCCTTTCAGAATAATACAGTCAGTCAGTTTGTCAGTTGATTATTTAACTGATTAATCAATTAATCAGATTATGACTCTTATTTACCTATCACCTTAATGTAATTGAAAAAAGGTCCTAAAAGAAAAATCATTAACATAGCATGACACCATCAAGTTGTGTTTCACCAGAAAGTTTTTTTTTAATTGTCTGTATGATTGAGCACCAATAGCTGTAATAAATTGTCCATTTCAATAATCGATAATCGATCAATAACATATTCTGTAACTGATATAGACCTCCATTTTCGGTCCAAAACCCCTTATTTTTTTGTACTATTTTGAAAACCTTTTGGAATAGTTCAATGTGCCAATCTATTGACACATTGTGATCCTGTAGACTGGCCATTTAAAGATGGAGTGCCATGATTTTTTTCTACCCTAAAACATGATCATCAGGTATTAATGTTATATGAAAAGTAAGATTTTCCCCCCAAAAGTGTACAGTGTTTGTTAAACTGTCATTTTTATGATTCCACTCCACCAGTTCATTAAGTATGCCTGGTTTGCCTGGTGGGTGGTGATGGGTGGAGATCCAGCTGAACTGAAGCCACACCCACAGCTTTAGTTGTATGATAAAGGGGGAGGAGTTATGGGAGGAGCTGAGCACATGATGTCACTATACTGAAGTTTTTTTTCATTGGCACGTTTGACTGGAAAGGTTCAGCCCCCAGGAAGAAACCCTAAATACAAAGGGAAGACATCATTGCACATAAAAAAACACACAAAGGGGTCTATTTACATACTGTCACCTCTTAAACATGTACAAAATTGGAAAAAATACAAAAATCACGGCACCCCCACTTTAAACTATTTAAAAATGTTTTTTTAATATAGTTTATAGGCAAAGAAGTTAAGGGATAAGGGGTTTAGCGGTGACGAAGATGGAGCATGGTTGTGAAGTCTGAAGAGGATTTTTTCAGACTACTGTGATGACGGTGATAATGAGGATGAAATAATGAAAGGAAGAACATTGGCTGACCTCTGACCCCGGGGGGTCGTTGGGGTCGTTGCTAATGAACTTGTATCCGTTGGGGTGACATCCCAGCCAGAGGTCACCTGTCAGCTCATCCACCTCGATGTTGTCGCAGAGAGAGCCCACCGCCACCGCCTGGAATGATAGGAATGAAACCACTGTGTTGCCTTCACAGTTACGCATTTTCTCCTGAGACTAGAGTCTAGATTTTGACTCTAGAGCAGGGGTGGCCAACCAGTCAGAGACTAAGAGCCACTTTTTTACCGTGTTGCTGCAAAGAGCCACATCATACAGATGGACACACATGAACATCACCCCATCCCTTCCTCTCTCTCTCACACACAGACCTCTGCTCAGCCAGATTTATTGTAAACGTCACACACCAACATGATAATGACTCCTAGCCCCCACGACCCGACTTCGGATAACCGGTTTAAAATGGATGGATTATGTAGGCCAGTTATTTTCAATAATTAACATTGTGTGCACTGTCTCACACACAAACTCTCAGTTGAACCAGTTCCACAAACTAAAATATAACAATGTGAGGAATGAATGGCTGTGCCAGGCCCAGCAATTTTGACACTTGTCATGTGAAAGGCCCTTAAGAGCCACATGAAACCAGCCAAAGAGCCGCATAAGGCTCAAGAGCCACAGGTTGGCCAGGCCTGCTCTAGAGTCTAGTTTTTGACACTAGATTCTACCTTTTGGCACGAGATTCTATATTCTAGCTTTTGATGCTAGATCCTAGTTTTTGACACTAGATTCTAGTTTCTGACGCTAGATTTTAGTTTTTGACGCTAGATCCTAGTTTCTGACACTAGATTCTAATTGCCGACGCTAGATTCTAGTTGCCGACGCTAGATCCTAGTTGCTGAGGCTAGATTTTAATTTCTGACATTAGATCCTAGTTGCTGAGATCCTAGTTGCTGACGCTAGATTCTAATTTCTGACATTAGATCCTAGTTGCTGAGATCCTAGTTGCTGACGCTAGATTCTAGTTGCTGACGCTAGATTCTAGTTTTTGACTCTAGATTCTAGTTTTCCTGAGAAATCTGTTTCTGTGTCAGTGATGCTCAACATATTTGATGCCAAGGAACCCCCATAATTATCTGAGGACCCCCATCTGAAAACCTGTTGTGCTAGGGATCACCCAGAAGCAAAGATTTGAGTTGTTTGCTCGAAAAAAATATATTCAAAGATTTGCACATCTTCACATTTTTTCCCCAAAATATCAGACCTACAATCACATAGCTCTATGAGCTTATAGGTGTGATATTTTTCAACATCTGAAGTATAACATAATGCTTAAAACACCAAAATGCGTAACAGTGCAGAAAGGTTAATCACGTTGACAGATTTCTCACGACTTTCGACATGATTGTTGCTTTTCGCGGCTGCTTGTCATGACAAAAGTCGTGTTGTACTTTTGTTTTTATTGGTAAACATAGATTACCTTGCTGACTATCGTCCCATAAAGTCTTTTAGGTGTTAATGTTACTACATTACCCAGAAAACCGCTGCCGCCCCTCAGCCCCGTCCCCAAAATGTCTCATAGTTTAGGATTATGATCTAGAATCCAGGAGGATCAATAAAAACAGTGTTTACCTTCACATGAGTTAAACGGTGTCCTTCGTTTAGCTCAAACACTTCCACTTCGTGATCCATGATGTCAGAGACATACACCATCCTATGAATACAATAGCATGACATCACACACCATCCTATGAATACAATAACATAATTTTATGACTAAAATAGCATGATGCCATACACCATTCTATCAATTTGTAGAGCATCAAGGCATATAGAGCAGAGCAGTCCCATCACTTTCATGATGTCGCCCGTGGTCCAGAAATGTTTTCCCTGTTCACTTTCCTCAGACTTAAAATAATTTATATGAAGACGATTATGCTGCGGACACAACAGGATACAACAGCAGGATACAACTTTCAATTATTTGATTGTCCCAAAACATTGCAGATGTTTTGGCCGAGTTGGCTTTGTGTGTGGCGTAGCCTAACCGTCTTTATATAAATGATTTTCGAACAGTCTATGAGGAAAATGAATGGGGAATCCATTTATGGAGCAAGGGTAACGTCACAAGAGGGTTCGGGACTGCTCAGCTCTATTACCGTAATTTCCAGATTATAAGCCGCACCTGAATATAAGCCGCACCAAGCTTCATGTTAGAGCAGTGGTTTTCAACCTTTTTGATCCCAGGGCCCACTATTTATTCAGCATTTGAGCCACAGACCACGATTTAACAACATCTTCACCCCACAGACCCCAAAACTAAAGATTTCTTTTGGTTTTGTTCACAATTCCAGGATGGATTTTCGCAAACAAAAGGAGGCAAAACATCAAAATGAGACCAAAATGAACATGACTTATGACTTATTAATTAAGTGGTGCTAATTTAGATGGTGAATATCATAACTCTTGAGAGTGTAAACATGAAACCAAATGGACCCGCAAGGGTTTTTACACTCTCAAGAGTTACATCTGGTTAACCAACTTTCCATCATTTAGTCTGCGGAGCCCACCTGGAACCCTCTCAGGGACCACCCCTGTGTTACCTGTAAAAATCCATAGATTGGCCGCACCGTTGTATGAGCTGCAGGGTCAAAAGCATGTAAAGAAAGTAGCGTCTTATAATCCGGAAATTACGGTAGTATCTAATACAACACACACACACACACGCACACGCACACGCACACACACACACCTCTTATCGGGAGACATGTTGATTCCGTTGGCAGACAGGAAGCCTGTGGCGACCTCCGTGACCTCGGTGGGGCTGTAGTAAACCACGGTGCATTGTGGGTATCCCAGCAGGACCGTGGCCATGTGTAGGAACTCGTTGGGTGAAGTGGCGTCGTTGGTGGCCAGGAAACTGTCCACGCCTACCGCTACGATGTCATTCACACTGAGGAGACACACACACACACACACACACACACACACACACACACACACACACACACACACACACACACACAGAATGCTGTTCATTTACCCTGATGATGTCATCGCTGTCTCGCCCAACGATAATACCGTAATTTCTGGACTATAGGCCGCTACTTTTTTCACATGCTTTGGACCCTGCGGCTTATACAACGGTGCGGCCAATCTATGGATTTTTACAGGTGGCTTTTTTAAGAGGTTTTCAACAGGTGGTCCCTGAGAGGGTTCCAGGTGGGCCCTCCAGACTAAATGATGGAAAGTTGGTTAACCAGATGTAACTCTGAGAGTAAAAATGAAGCAAAAGTAAAAATGAAGCTCTCAAGAGTTTTGATATAAGAGTTATGATATTCACCATCTAAATTAGCACCAATTAATTAACAAGTCATGGTCATTTTGATCTCTATGTTTTGCCTGTTTTGTTTGTGAAAATCCATCCTGGAATTGTGGACAAAACCAAAGAAATCTTTAGTTTTGGGTTCTGTGGGGTGAAAATGTTGTCAAATGGTGGTCTGTAGCTCAAATGCTGAATAAATAGTGGGCCCTGGGATCAAAAAGGTTGAAAACCACTTATTGTCAGGTGCGGCTTATACATGGAAAAATCCGTATTTTTCCCCAAATTTAGCTGGTGCGGCTTATATTCAGGTGGTGGTATATTGGTTATAGTCCAGGTTATAGTCCAGAAATTACGGTAATTGGAAAAATATCAACTAGAGCTGCACTCTGTCGAGTGCCACATAGGCCAGGATGAGTTCACATGTGCAGGAGGTCATAGTTCACTTGTGCAGGGGTCATAGTTCACCTGTGCAGGAGGTAATAGTTCACTTGTGCAGGGGTCATAGTTCACCTGTGCAGGAGGTCATAGTTCACCTGTGCAGGGGTCATAGTTCACCTGTGCAGGGGTCATAGTTCACCTGTGCAGGAGGTCATAGTTCACCTGTGCAGGAGGTCATAGTTCACCTGTGCAGGAGGTCATAGTTCACCTGTGCAGGGGTCATAGTTCACCTGTGCAGGAGGTCATAGTTCACCTGTGCAGGAGGTCATAGTTCACCTGTGCAGGAGGTAATAGCCAAGAGGCCAATGGCAAGAGGGTCATACTTACGTTGCTTCCTGACTCTAGAAGGAGGAGGCGGGTACAATATTAGGAGACGGGAAGTATGTTGGAGTCTATTCATTTCCAAAGGTAGAATGAACGTGAACACAACTTATGATCCATTCCTTAACTCCATGGACACTGAACTAAATACTGGACCCGATCATCAAAAGGCATATATTGTTTACAACATATTCATACTAAAATGGCTTCTATTAGCTAAACAAATCAGAAGAAATTTCACTTTGTTATAAATTATTCTTTATCCCACCGCCCAACTCTCGCGAGATTTGTTAGGAGTCAGGAAGAGTCTCTTTGTAATCTGCAGTTTCACATACGACAGATAGGGGGCTCTGATCGAAACCATTACTACTTAGGAGACCATTTGTAGGCTTTGTAGTCCATGTCATTTATATAGTGGCGCCAATGGGAGTATGGCCATCTTTATAAATAGAGTATCTTTGGTAATAGTTCACATGTGCAGGAGGTCATAGTTCACCTGTGCAGGAGGTCATAGTTCACCTGTGCAGGAGGTCATAGTTCACTTGTGCAGGAGGTCATAGTTCACCTGTGCAGGAGGTCATAGTTCACCTGTGCAGGAGGTCATAGTTCACATGTGCAGGAGGTCATAGTTCACCTGTGCAGGAGGTCATGGGTGACAGTCTTCAGGTGTATCAGGGTGTTGTCTTCTAGTTGAAAGATCTCTACTTGACTGTGACGAGGTGTAGGATGATTCACCACAAACACATACACACTGTCCTCTGAAAATACACAATATGCACACTGAATATAGACACAATATCAATGTAGAGTTGTAGACACAAAATACACAACACTGCACACACCAAATGCACTCGGATTAACCGAAACTCTGTTAAAAAATGTCTTGAAAATGAGGGACTGTCCCACGCAAAGAGGGACATCTGGTCACCCCATGTATGGGACCCTCGAGTCATTATGAGTAGTGTCGTCTGAAAACACACAATATGTTCACTAGACTACTGTCACGCGAAAAGACAACGAGGAACATGAAGTGTGTCCTCGCAAGTGATCCAACGGCAAGTCAACAACAAGTCACTGCTCGCCTGTTTCAGTTTGAGCCTGGCAGCAGATACTGATCTATTAATGACTTCACTTTACTGAGCTCATACAGGCGTGGGAACCAGACGGCAATCTTCACTCTTCACTGCTTTACCAACTCACCCACGGAGTAATAGGAAGGATAGAGACCGAACGTCTACTTCCGACACTCTTATTTTTGTTGTCCAAAGTGCGGACATTCAAACATGGCGCTCAATGTTTAATTTCAGCAGTGAGAGTTGGCACTGCAGTCCCATCTCTCACCAATAAGGCAGAGTGCTTCGACGTTGGAGATAGCCCCTGGGGTCACCCTTTACCAACTCACCTCGCAGACAGTAAAGACATCTGTCTTCAGTGTCTGTACCTAACACTAGTGATGCACAGATCGGTCTGGCCGATATCACTTAGACCGCTTTTTACCCTAATGCCAAGGCCAGGCCAGACGGCTCTACTAGTTATGTATATACTGTATAGCTGAGCAGTCCTGCTACCTTGTGACGTTGCCCTTGTTCCAGAAATGGATTCCCCATTATTTTTCCTACATTATCGAGGTCAACCACACTTTGCAATTGCAAATTGCATCGCTCTAGTTTCCCATGTCATCCTGTAACTGAGCAACAGTAGTGTAATAGACATACGCTGTTTCAATGAGAAGCCCAGAATCGCATCCTTTTATTGGACAAAAAAAAACAAATATACTGTATATCACTACAGACGAGTCGACCAAAGTATTCGATCCGACCACCAAAAAACACGTTTAGTTAATGCCCTAGTAGTAGTAGTGTACCTTCTATAAACACAGATATTCCATGGGGGTTGAAGGATTCCAGTAAACGTGGATCTGCTTTCATCTCCAGCTCCACAGGATCTGCTGCTGAATCCACCAGATCCAGGGAGTACATCTTCCCAGGAGAGTCTGAGTAGGACGGCAGGCCAGGATACTTCAAACCCTGAGTACAAATACACCGTTACTGCACTGATCCGGGGAGTACATTTTACCAGGATACTCAAAATAGGACCGCATGCCAGGGAACTTTAACCTCTAGGTTAAAGTTATGTCAAACTCAAGTTCCAGGAGCCAAATGAGGCCTCTGAAGGAATTATCTTCAGCCCGCGGGGTGATATTCAATTACTATAATTACTATTAGAACTGGCCTTCTGTTATATTGCACACACCATGTTAAGAAATGAATGCAGCTAAATGTTTTACTTTCACAACTCAATTGATTTACTTGCTCATTTTACTATGAAAGCAGTGCTTTGTGATGATCATAGAACAGGAAGCTGAACTGAATTTTTCAGGATTTTTTTTTTCCTAGGTCATCCTTGTAAACCGGTGTCTTGAGTGTTGAAACTCCGGGCCTCGACTTTTACCTTTTTTTTTTTCCCTATTTTATCCCGCTGTGGATTTGAGTTTTACATCCCTGCTCTGGAGAAAAATACTCTCTTACTGTACTGATCCACAGATTTCATTGAATTGAAGTAGCCTAATGATACTGCATTTACATATCGCCTTTAACAAGGCGCTTAGGATAGACCCCCCCCCCCCCCCCCCCCCCCCCCCCCCCCCCCCCCCCCCACACACACACACACACACACACACACACTAAACAGCACATCAGGGTTCATGTAAGCTCGTATATTTGGTATTTCCAGTGTTTTAGCTTTTCTTTTGTATCCCTACATACCGTACTGAGGATGGCACGCCCATTACTCAGGATGGTCAGGTCTTCTGCTCCGAAATCTGAATAACAAACATAAATACATACATACATACTAGTGACGAAGAAGAAGAATGAAGCTGCGTGCACACTACACTTTGCACTGCGTACATAAGACTAAAGATCTCAACGGGCCTGAAAATCAAGGCCTGGCTCTAACATTTCAGACCCTAGGCCCGGCCCGACTAAATGGAATAGATTTTTGGCCCTACCCGGCCCTAAACTGTCAGGTTTGGGCAAAATATGAGAATTCTCCACAGAATAAAAATAAAATGGCAATCAGCACCATCTTCATAATCGGTAAATACAGAAAATAACTATTATTCTTACTATAATAAAATAATTCAATATATATATATATATATATTATTTTCTCATGGGGCCTGAGGCCCCTACTGATTAGCATAGATTTTAGAGGCGAACCGGCCCTAAATGTCGGGTCGGGCCTGTTCGGGTTCGGTCCTGGTCGGGTTCGGGCAGAGTTTGAGAACTCTACATAAGACACAGCTTTTTGATGTTATGTGACGTGTTTTATACAGGCTACACTTTGCACTGCGTACAAAAGATGCAGCGTCTTGATGTCATCATACAGGCGACTGGATGGAAAGACACGTTGGACGCAACTTCCTTTTTTGTGCAAGGCCAAGATCTGTGGTCTGAGCACAGAGCAGTTAAAGACAGCACAAATATCAAGTACTTGTGGAGGTCCTCCTTACATTTGTATGTCGGGGTTATCATGCGGACATGTTGGAGGTGTTACACACACCAGTCAATTCTAAATCGACAGACTCACTCTTGAGGGCTTTTTAAGCCACTTCCACTCAAGGCTGTTTGGTTTCAGATGGTACTTAATATGTTGCAGGCTCCCCTGAGCGCACATACCAAGTGCAAGGGCGTAGGACGCGTGGCGATGAGGCGGTTTCAATCCAGTGCTATTATTTATGTCTATGCTCAAACTGAGTGGAAATGTTTAGGGTGAGGTGAGTGCTGAGGGTTTGGTTTCAAAAAAGGGGAAGTGCACTCCTTGCACACCTGTCTCTTACCCCGGCCACACACACACACACACACCACACACACATGCGCTGTATGGCTGTGAAACCTTTTCCATACCAGTTTTTCAGGTACTTTCCAATGCACTTGACCTCACAGTGAGATCACTTGTCGCTCTCGGGGCTTCTCGCCCTCAGGCGTCTTACTGGTTAACCTGTCTGACTGTCTGGCTCAGATCATTACTGATACAATTACATAATATCACTCATATATACACCTCCATAGACATAAGAAAGCTACCGTAATTTCCGGACTATAAGCCGCTACTTTTTCCACATGCTTTTGACCCTGTGGCTTATACAACGGTGTGGTCAATCTATGGATTTTTACAGGTAACAGGGGTTTTCAACAGGTGGTCCCATAGGGTTCCAGGTGGTCCCCAGACTAAATGATGGAAAGTTGGTTAACCAGATGTAACTCTTAGAGAGTGTAAAAATGAAACCAAATGGACCCTTGCGGGTCCATTTGGTTTCATGTTTACACTCTCAAGAGTTATGATATTCACCATCTAAATTAGCTCCACTTAATTAATAAGTCACGTTCATTTTGATCTCATTTTGATGTTTTGAATTGTGAGGGGTGAAGATGTTGAATAAATAGTGGGCCCTGGTATCAATAAGTTTGAAAACCACTGCTCTAACATGAAGCTTATTGCCTGGTGCGGCTTATAGTCAGGTGCAGCTTATACAAGGAAAAATCAGTATTTTGCCCAAAATTTATCTGGTGCGGCTTATATTCAGGTGCGGCTTATAGTCCAGAAATTACGGTAGATAGCTTGTCCGCGCTGCTGGCCAATGGAGAGTGACGTTACATGGGTATAGACCTGCGCAGTGACGTCACCGGCCCGGTTCCACTAGTGTTTTCCTCATTCATTTTTCTCATAGACTTTTAGAAAATAATTTATATCAAGACAATTTCGCCGCGGACAAAGCCAACTCGGGCCGTGACAAATCATGACAACACACGCAATATCATCATATAATATCCTAATTAGCAAGAAGTAGGAAACGGCAGGATACAACACTTTTTGTTTCGTTTTCATCTTAGAAATGATTTGATTGTCCCAAAAGATTGTGTGTGTCATCATGATTTGTCACGATCCGAGTTGGCTTTGTCCGCGTTGTGATCGTCTTTATATCAATTATTTTCGAAAAGTCTATGAGAAAAATGAATGGGGAAAAGACTTCTGGAACCGAGATGGTGACGTCACTGCACAGGTCTATAGCATAACATTGTCTATGAGCATATCCTTTTTAAATGGATTGATTTGTTGTAAACGTTGGAGACGTCTGCATACAGTACATATGAGCCTTTATTTACGTTTTTAGAAAAAAATAAAATTAAGCAAGCTTTTTTTAGTAGCCTGACTGTAACTTGAATATAATATGCTACTCACCGAGATTCTTCAATAGTTGACAGTTGGGCAGATGTTTGACAGCCACCTCTCTGCTAGAAAGCATCAATTCTCTGGAAATACAACTCTTTTATATTAGTATATAGGCCAACTATCACTTAATATCATTATTCCTGCAACATGCCATATCTGCATATCAACAGCATAATATATGAATCATTTTCAAAAAAAAAAAAAAAAAAAAAAAAAAAAAAAAATCTATCACGAGGAAAGTAGGCTATACTTGAATTGTAGGCTACTGTAATTCTCCAAGCTGTTGTCAGCTTTGTTGCAGTGTGTAACACTCATTTCTGTTAATAAAACATAGTTCATTCATTCGGGTTAACTCTGTGCTTCATTAAAATGGCAATTGTATTTTAGAGAGAAGCTGGGGAGGACCCGAAACCCTACCCAGCTTTGAGAATAGAATAGAACAGGGTCATTGCTACGGCAAGTAGTTATTATTACGTCGTTTTGTTTCTTTTCGGGGGAATTCTAAACCCCCGGCCGCGCTGCGCGGCAGTGGGACACTGCTGGGGAGCAGTGGAGGCGAGCCCTGTCGGCAGGGCGTCAGTGAGAGCTCGCTGTCTAAAGCACAGGGACCAGGGCTATGGCTTCAGAGCCAGCAGTAGACCAGGTGCGACATTGAGGGGGTCAGAAACTGGGCGCTCGAGCGCTGTTCATTGCAGCATCTTAAGAGCCAGTGCAGCCATTCATGTATGTCTACTTTTTCGGTCCAGGACTTGTTGTCCCTTTTTGTTGTCTCCATTCTCAATAGACGTCTATGTAAAAGAGCCGCCATCGGTCTGGTCCCATGAAGTGAACGGAGTTTGCGCAACTCTGATTAGGCTGTAATACTCTCTCTGGTAAACTTTAGCCCACATTGAGAAACTCCACAGTCTCAGTCAGGAGGAGTTTACAAGCAGCAGACTGCGCTCGCTGTGCAGAGGAAAATCATGACAGTGCGGTTTGCTTTACACGTTTGATTTGTGTGTTTGCATAAGTAAATAAACATACTTTATTCTACACACCTGAGTCTGATGAATCTGTGTCCAGTGAAGGCTGCTAAAACAGCGACAACAACAGCAGCGACCGCAGAGAGCTTCATGTTGGAAACTGAAGTAACAACAACAACGAGGACAACATGGACTGCCTGCCTGACAGCTCCGTACAATAAGCAAGGATAAGGATCGGCCGAGCGAGCTATAGCAGGGATAAGGCCTTCAGAATAAAAGCTCAACATCTCGTATTGGATACAAGTTGTTGCAAAAACACAGCACTTTTGCATTGTAATAGTGTTGCAGTAGCCTACAGCAATTCTACACGCTCAAAACCCAATAGGGTGCATTTTGAGCTTGTAGATTTGCTGTTTTTTGCTATTTCAGACCTTTGACCTTACGAGGAGGTCTGTCTAGACACGTGGATATGTCCCACTAGTGGTTGATACGAACTGCGAAGAGTCGTCTTTTATCTAGTGTCCACTTTGGTCTGGAAACGGCACTCTCCTTTTCCCTTGAAAAGGGCCTATAAATTTTTAAAATACACCTCTCCTGCTTAGCGGACAGTGGGGTGTTGGAGAGGAGGTCTGCCCAGACACGTGGAGATGTCCCACTAGTTGTTTTTTGTCCAGCAGCCTATTTGCACTCCGGTAATCAGTAAAAATACATTGGAAAATGATTTTGTTTCGTATATTTTCGTTTACGTACTTAATTTATTGTCTTAATGTGTAAACGAATCATTCTTATTTAATTTACCTTACCGGGTACTTTTATTTTGAAGAGCCCACCCACCGAATACCTTATCCTTGCTACCTTATCCTTGAATACTTGGAGTAGGCTACTTACATATGATTTGATGGATGGATTTGATTGGTCGAGCGTGACTGACGACGCACCATAAAGTGGGCGTGGTCGGCGGCCCGCGGGAAGTAATGAAACGAGAGAGAGACTATCTGGAAGTTCACCGCAGGGACTTGGTTTGGTTTGATTATTATTCTGAGTATTATTTAATAATACTGTAGGCCTACTCGTAACTATCGGTGGAATATAGGCCTAGTTAAGGTCACAGACAGCTCAAAAGGAGGAGGAGGACTGTTTTAACCCGCGAGGATCCACGTTTAGGTAAGATTTTTTTATTATTATTAGCCATATCTATGAGTGACACAGCTACTGTATGCGCGACTTGCTAAAAGTCTTGTAAACAATGACGCTGTACACTTTTGTTTTAACACAAAACACAGTAGCCTACATCCTCTGGCTGCTTGTGAGTAGGCCTAATGTTTAATTCATTGTTTGGCCGCCGTGCCTTGTCTTATATAGACTACTGTGTAGTTCATAGGCTGGGTTACGATGGGAAGAGAAGCCTGCAGGAGCTGGTTGTTGTTGTTGTCATCGCCAGTGTAGAGAGGGGCATCATCATGCTCTCTGACTGGTTGTACCGCGTAGGGCCTACGTAGGCTACAGCATAATATTGTCTGTAGGCCTACTGTGCATCTGACATAGCCTACTTTGTAGCAACATAATTCATAGTTAGGGTGACCAGATCCAAACTGTTCATTTGAGGGACAAAAGTGTTGCATGTGTGGGACAAGTGGAGTGTGGAAACGGGACAAAATGTCCCGTTCAAGATTCCATTTCACACAGCAAAAACAGCTGATCTAAAATCAAAAATAGCTGATCGTAGATCACCTATTTTTGATACGACAGTTTGCAATGTGGCCTCTCTAGAGTGAATGTGGAAATATAGTGGTACCACAAGTGGGAATTATAAAAAAAAAAAAAAAAAACATAGCAAGAAATGATACATCAGAAATCCAATTATTAGGGCATTTTGAACACTGATGTCTGTCAGTCACAATGTGGGACAGAGCCTCAATTTGTGGGACGCTTCAAAAATCTTGAAAATGAGGGACTGTCCCACGCAAAGAGGGACATCTGGTCACCCTATTCATAGTGGGTAGCCTATAGTGGGTGACATGGTATCACTGTTGAGTAGCCTACTGTTGTTGTTGTTGTTGTTGTTGTTGTTGTTGGTGGTGGCGTGGTGATGGTTTTCATGTGCGCAACGTGGAGTGCGACTCACTGCACTGGTAATACAATGCAACTAAATTGTGCATACATTAAAAACAAAGAGAAAAGGAGTATTTTAATTGTGTTCAGGAACAGAAAATAACGGAAAATAATCTATTAAGTTACTTTTTATAGAAAGTAATTTGTAACTTAACGAGATTAGTTTTAGGGGCAGTAGTCCAATAATCTAACGTCGTTAGTTTAGAATGTAACGATACCCATCACTGTAAGCAACCTTTGACTCGTTTTTTTCATGTAGGGAATAACTTACAAATAAACTATTGGTAATTGCTGGTTGAGTTTTTTTGGGCTTGTTTCTGTACAGTAGTTGTATATTTGAGCTTACATTTTAAAGCTTAAACCAGTGTTTTCCCACATTTATTCACGTCAAGGAACCCCAGGTTAATATGTAATTGTCCACAGACAACCACCAGAAAATACTGTTTGCCTTTATTATTCAAATAAATAAAATAAATAAAAATAAAATATACTCAAAATATTTCGAAACCTGGCAACACAGACTGACTCTTCTTGTGACTAAAATTGTGTTGTTGCACTTACCTTTTTTTCGAGTGGCTGGTGCAAAAGTAATATAATAGTAATATGTATTACACTTGAGTCCAATAATAGTAATAATAATAATAAGGGTAATAATAATAATAATAATAATAATAATAGTAATAATAATTTAATAATGCCCAGCATTATAATAAATAATATTGCCAACACTCCGAATATTGCCCAACACTCCTGCCCATAGGCAGCCATGCCCTAGGCTGTGCCACAAGTACCTGTACTTCATCTGCCATGCACCTCGTATCCTGTCTTGGTAAATGCTGCCACCTGTTGGCTCAGTGGGTGTATGGTTCTGGCCAGTAATGACAAGTCTGCTCTGCATGGCATCTTCCATGAGTCTTGCTTAAACCAGGGGTGCTTCGCGCCAAGGGCGATGAAGCCGCACCCATACCATTTTCAGTTACAGGACTTCTATTAGTCAAGTAAAGCATCAACAATAACATCAGTTGTTGTTGAAGTTCCAACAGACACGCAGCATGCATAAAGCTAAAGGTCTGACTCAGAGAGTTTTCTGTTTTCAATGATGAAATGCTGTTGGTTTAGTGGTGACACAACTGTAGTTAGTTAGTTAGTTAGTAGCAGTCGTCGTGTTTCAAATCATTTTAAATATATAAGCACTATAATTTGAAATATCTTGGGTTGTTTTGCATGGCATCGTGTTTGGTGGGGCAGACTGTGTATTTAGGGCGGCATTATGGGGAGTTATGGTGATGCTCAATAGTGTCTGAATCAATTAGTTTGTTCTTGTTCATGTACTAAAAGAAAAACATCAAAACATGATTTCATTTTTATAATTGAACCGATGAAGGGCTGTAAATAAAATACAGTACGCTACTTGAGTAAATGTATTTATTTTGTATTTTATTTTATTTTATTTTCATGCGCACACGTCAATAATTTGAGACCATTCTGTGTAAAACAGTAAAAAAAAACATACAAAACAAGCATTACTTTGTACAAATAACCCATGGAAGACGAAGACACATACACACACACACACACACACACACACACACACCCACACACACACACACACACACACACAGTGACCAAACGCCTTCATATATGTACATACTTTCTCATAGTTTCTAGCTTTGGATTACTTATAATTTATAAGATACATACACCTCCTATACAGTAAATATCCTGCTCTCAGCGCGGGACACGCGGGAGAACTATACTAACGGCTAAGTTATGACAGCTATGACAGAGTAGGGGTATTACTGCACATGTACAGCAATACCCCTACAGTAATACCCCTACTCTGTCATAGCTGTCATAACGTAGCCGTTAGTATAGTAGTGCTTAGTTGTAGTATGTTTTAGTATGTTAGATGTATAGTTTTAGATTTAGTTGTAGTATTCCACAGTTGTAGTATATTATATGTCCTTTAGCTGCTTAGTTGTAGTATGTTTTAGTCTTAGCCATATAGTTTATATGTCCTATCTAGTTCCTGTCTAGCTGTCTGTTCAACTTTCACCACTTGCCACTTTATAATTATAATTATACCTGGTTGTAGCTTAGCACCTTCATCCCACTTTATACTGTTACAGTTGCACTTTAATGCTCTAGTCTGTTGCACTACGTCACTTACTGTTTCTTGTATCGTTTGTATTTGTTTTTGTTTTTTGTTTTCTTATTGCACTGTCTATTGTCTTATTGCACTGGGGAACAATGGAAACGTTATTTCATCCCTGTATAATATACAGGGATGAAATAACGTTTCCGGTGTCATTCCGGTGTATGTCAGGACATAATATGTCCTGACATACACCGGAATGACAAATAAAGAACCTTGAACCTTGAAGAACACAGCGGCAATCAGACAGGTTGTTAATTTAGGCTGAACTGAGATACGGTTGCAAAGGAAAGAATGACTTCTGTTCTGTCCGTGACAATAAGCAATGTTATATTTTGAGTTCTACACATGCACATAGAGCAAATATAAATCAGTGAAAGCATTTATTTTTTCCCCCCTTCCTCCTTCGACCTGGGCTGGTGAGAGTCGACTCGCATTAACCCTCCAAGGCCCGGACTTATTTCTACTTGATAAAAAAACTGTTTTCAACCTTACTACTAGGTTGTACTACCATGATCTATTAAAAAAAGGAAAAAAAGAGAAATATTTTATTCATGCTAATTAATTAATTAAATAATTAATTATAATTAATAAAAAAAAAAACTTTTTTTACATACTTTTATTAGGGTTAAAGGCTAAAGGTCAAAGGTTAAAAATCATCAAAGTCCAGAGATTAATTGAAGAGGCTAATTGCAGCCTCTCTGGGGGGTATTGTTATGCAAATATCATGACCAATTTCAATGAAATTCTAAACAATCAACCTCAACCATGATATTTATGTGAAAAAATAACAAAAAAAAATGATAACATTTTTTAAATAATTAAAGGGTTAATGTTGCTAAAAAGCAACACTGGGCCTTCTAGGGTTAAGTAAATGGATCGGTACATTTATTTTATTTATTTATTTTAGCCCTGGTGTGTGTGTCCTTCCGTCCGTCCGTCTGTACGTCCGTCCAGCCAGCCGTGTACAGCTAATCTCCAACACCATTTTCTTATGCGTGCCAAAGTTTGCACACACTTTCCTAGATTCCAACGACAAACCTTTGCCCAGAATTCCCCACAGTGGCCTGTTTTAAGGCCGATTTTCAGGAAGGGCGGAATCATTTTGCGACTGCAACCACTGGTCGCCACCATTATGTAACGGTCACTACTGTTGGCCCAGTCATGGATTTATGTTATTTTCCAACTGCCGCAAAATCATTTTGTGACCAAGACAGCTGGTCGCAACGGTCAGGGCTTCATGATTGGTTTAGGTATAGATTTTACCTAGGGTTAGGGGTCAGGGTTGGGTTTAGTAGCAACCGTAAAGAACGGTCATGACCATTTTATAGAGCCCACAAAACAATTTCGCTGTCTCTCCTGATTTTGACAAAACAAATTTCTGTATATTACTCTGTACATACACTTTTTACATAGCCACGTGAACACATATCTGCACCATCCCCCAACTTCCATCTTGATTGGCTAAGATTAGCTTCTGAAACTCACTTGATTGGTCCACAATAATAATAATTATAATAATAAACTTAAATAAACTTTGACATATAATAAGCTTTCTCTGCCAACCATCACCCGCACATAATTGTCGGCAATGGTGGTGGTGTATAACTATTGTTAATTAACATTGTCCAATTAACATTGTAAAATACATCCCTGTGATGTACTTCACCATCTTAGTTTTTTCAGACTGTGAGTTAGCTAGAAAACATCATAGAGTTGAAAAGGAGTAAGCCCCCCACCCCAACAAAAAAACATCATTCTCCACCAGTGCACGCATTTTCCACCACTACCCACATGTCCATCTGTCTGTTGCCCGGGCCCCACTACCTGCAACCACACTCGGCCACCTTCATCTCCTCGTACAGGTAGCGTATAGTGAGTCGCCCGTTCTCCTGGTACATGACGGTGATGGGGTCCAGCTTGGTGGGCACGCAGCACGCCATGTTGGCCCGCTGCGGGTTGAGAACGTTGACCAGTGTCTGGATGAGCGCGTGCTTGGACGGCGTGACCTCGTCCGTCAGCGGAGCAGAGCAGAGGCCGCGGCACTCGAAGGCGTCGTACTCAGGTGGTGCCACGATCCAGCTGTCCCAGCCGATGTCCTTGAAGTTGACCTTGAGCGAGGTCCGGCGGCAGTATTGGCCCCGTGGCGGTGGCCCCGCCTTCCTCCTTCTCCGCCGACGCCTCGGGCGCGAGATCGGCGATGGCGAAAGAGAAGATCGTTCCTCCTCCAGCCCCTGGAGTTGCGGGACCTCGTTGGGGAGCTCGGCCCCCGAGTGCAAGATGGCCGCCTCCTCGTGGAGGATCATCTCCTTCAGCTCCTTCCTGGCCTCCCTCCGCCGACTCCCCAGGTCGTCGGAGAAGACGATGAGCGCCGCCGAGCTGTTGTCCCCGACGGACGTGCTCACCTCAACGCCTCCTCCTCCTACTCCTCCTCCGCAGTCGTCCATGACCACCACCTCTAGCTGCTGGTTGGCACCCGAGCTCAGGACAGCCGCCGTCACGTCGAACATCTCCCACGACGTCGCCCCTGAGGCCGCCGACACCTCCTTGCCCTCCAGCAGGTGCAGCCGCTGGTCCACCTCGCGTGCACTGTCCACCTCGTAGACTTTGACGGTGGCCTTGCAGGAGGGCTGGCCTGGGGCCGGGGCCGGGTCCGGTCCGCGGGTTAGGAAGAGCCGCAGCTCTGCGGCCGTGACCTTCTCGTGTCCCGGCAGGCTGACGTTGAACAGCAGCCGGTGGCTGTGCCGCGTCCCGTTTCTCCACGAGTGGACGATATCTGTTGGGGGTGGAGAGATTTAGAACGTGGCGTCAGGGGCGTTACTGCCGCCATTGGCGATTTTTAGGAAGCTGCCAGGGCACTTGCCCCCCTGGTGGCAAAAAAGTGGAAAAACACATACTGGTCGGCCTACCGATTGGCTATAGTATGTTCCCAAAATATGTCAATATATATATTTTTGCCTTTTTACATTGTTAATGGTATGGTGACATTTATGCCAATTATCCACATTGCTCAACTGCCTAGTCTGTCTAATGGCAAAAATGCCCCTGGACTAGCAAGTAGACTATACAGTGGAGACTGACAGGAAATAAGGAGAAGGGGGAAGACATGCAGCACTCAAACTCAAACACAAAACACTGTCCCTATATGTGGCACGCTATACAAACTGCTATGCAAACTGTCTAAAGGCAAAGATTATTGCAGAATATTGCGTGGTAAATATGCGGGTCATGTGTTGAGATTACACCACCTAGCTCCAAAATATACTTTAAAGCATTTTTCAGGAAATTTGAAAAAAACACAGCAATGCTGTGTCATCAAGTCAATGTTGTGCACATTTTATATTGTCAATTACTTCCATGGGGATGGGCGGTGGGGGGTTGTCTAGAACATGTACATTTGAAAGATTTCCCCCAAATTGTAAATGTTAAATTTATTATAATTATTTTAATAATTTTAATGAATTAGAATTAGTGGTGGGACTCGATTAAAAATTTTAATGTAAAAATAATTACCCTCAATTCATCAATCACACATCAATATTTGACCCTGAGAAGTCATTAAAACAGGTTGGCATATACAGTAGTGTGTGAGTGATTTTTTTTTTCCCAAATCAAAACTGTGTCCACACTGTGACGTGTTATGTTGAGGGTTAGGGTTGTAATTTTGGCCCAATGCGGGAGGACAAAACAGCGGGAGTTCGGATCAATGGCAGTCCTTATTGGTTACCGATTCGATTATTCTCCCATTGTGTGAACCGGTATGATCGGTACACCTGAAATTTGTCCAGTGAAAAGGTTCTGTGTGTGTGTGTGTGTGTGTGTGTGTGTGTGTGTGTGTGTGTGTGTGTGTGTGTGTGTGTGTGTGTGTGTGTGTGTGTGTGTGTGTGTGTGTGTGTGGGTGGGTGGGTGGGTGGGTGCGCGTGTTTTTTTAATCACATTATTGTTTCAAATTACTATTACTTTGTATTACTGTATTAAAGTAATAGTAAATTGAAATCTCTTTTTTGCTATAGTCAAAATATGTCTGGGTATTTCTTGGGTTAAAGGGGTGTAAAACTAAGTGCAGAGTTACATGCAGGTTCCCTCCTAATTTTATACGGTTCTGTGTTGTTGTTGTTGTTTTATATATATTTTTAATCAGGTTCATTCCTCAATAACTCTTGCAGAGGGGGCTAGGGGAGGGAGAAGACTATGAATGACATTATGATGCTGCCATAACTGCACTAGATATTGTAAAAGTTATCTATTCTGCTTATATTTTTTTTCTTCATAATTACTATTTAACTGAGGTCAGGGCTTGACACTAACACCTGCCCACTTGCCCGGGGCAAGTAAAAAAAATGGTGGGGCAAGTGAAGACTGCTACCTGGTTGCCCGATCGGGCAAGAGTGCAACTTAGTGCACTATAACACAACACAAGATAAATTTGTCTTGAAGGCAGTCATTGCACTCTACCTCTGTGTCTTTCCCTGCTTTCTAGCTGTCCACAATTCCAGGCTGGATTTGGGAAACAAAACAGGCAAATTAACATACACATCAAAATGGCCATTGATCTTCTACATTCTCTAGTTGTGTAGACTTGGGGCTAATTAAGATGATGAATATTAACTCTTGAGAGTGTAAAAATGAAACCAAATGGACCTGCAAGGGTCCATTTGGTTTCATTTTTACGTTCCCGAGAGTTACATCTGGTTAGTAAACTTAAATGCAAAATTTACAATATATTTTGGGGGGCAAGCGACCGTGACCTGAGGGCAAGTAGAACCTGACTTGCACTTGCCCGATGGGCAAGTGCCTCGGAGACCTTAGTGTCAACCCCTGGAGGTGTATGAGGAATACGAGCCACTAGTACTGTATTGTATTGTCCTGCATTGTCTTACATGCTGCTCTAAGTCTGTATGTCCAAGACAAATTTCTCTCACGAGACTAAATCAAGTAACCTTCCTCCCCTCGGAACCTCCTCGTGGCCGTACCTTGCACGCTGAAGCTCCGTATGACGTCGGACTGTGGTCTGGCCGCGCTGTCGGACGCGTACTTGTTGTAGAGCTCCATCATGAACTGCGGAGGCTGGATCCTGGCTGCTGCCGCTCCTCCTCCGCCGGCGCCGATGCTCTCCGGCGGGACGTCCGACAGGTTGAGCTGCCTCAGCAGGCCCTCCTTCACGCTCCCCAGGAGAGTCTCCAGGCGGCGGGAGCTGTCCTCGTCCTCCTCTTCCTCCTCCGCCAAGTCCTGTGCCAGGCGGCGCCACGGTAGCGGTGGTGGCGGGGAGCGGCCTCCTCCTCCGACGGCGGCGTTGGAGCTCCCCCTTCCTCCAACCTCGTTGTTGGGGTCCGTGGTGGTGGTGGTGGTGGTGGGCTTGCAGGTGCAAGAGCCTGTGGACGTCAGCAGGCTCAGGCACAGCTGGAAGAGAAACGTCCGCGAACACCAACGCATGTTTTGTTTTGGTTGGTGTTGTGTGTTTTTTTTTTTTTTCCCCAACCTGTATTTACGGTATATATTCCAACAGATGTCGAGCGCGAGATCTGGGTTGTTGTCTGGGTTGTTGCTTTTTTTTTAACTTCTTCCTCCCTCACCAACCCCTGAACAGCTACAGCTATATCGTCCACTCCACGGGGGGCTTCAAAAAACTGGCGTTTAGGAGGGGACGACAGGGTTCTGGAAAAATCGGAATCGCCCTCTCCGCTGCATCATGCATGGGGGTCTCCCGAGGTCTTCTCCCATGATCCCCCAGAGTAAACAGGGAGAGGGGTAATGGGGACTGGCGTGGACCAAAAATAGTCTTAAGCCCCCGTTCGGGTTTATCTCTGCCATTGATGCCTTCTTTTGGCGTTATCTTTCAGAAGGCCTCGCCGGGGCTGCTAATGAAGACACTGTAAACACTCGGACGGCGATAATGAGGGCGAAACGACGGAAACTGACAACAGGACACTTTGTCACTTTTCACGAGCGTTGCTTTTTTTCCCCCCAGCTCGCTGTGGGAGGGTGCGAGCGAGGCCACCGGAATGGCAGTTCTTGCTTTTGAGAAATGTACACAGCATTCCTTTGGCACATGCAAGCGTCATCATCATCATTGTTACCACGGCATAATGGTGATGCATATGTGTGGCCTTACGTGTTCCCTGACTCCCCACGTCCGACATCGGAGTGCATCGTTCATATAACGTGTCGTCATGGGTTGAGTCAAGCATGGCTAGGGATGGAATGACTAAGGGGGCTCTCGAAATGATTGAGGGGCCCCGCTAAAGTGGGTCTGATCACTGGTTAGACTGGCATATTCACCATAGTGTCAACCCCTTACCCCTGTGTCTGATCACTGGTTAGACTGGCATATTCACCATAGTGTCAACCCCTTACCCCTGTGTCTGATCACTGGTTAGACTGGTATATTCACCATAGTGTCAACCCCTTACCCCTGTGTCTGATCACTGGTTAGACTGGTATATTCACCATAGTGTCAACCCTTACCCCTGTGTCACCTGTGTATCACTAGCATATTCACCATTCATGAATGAAAACCATGCGGTTTTGTCAGATCAGCAACAAATAGATGAAAAGTTAAGGCTCAGCAATAAAAAAAAATATAAAATGACAAAAACAGATAAAAAAACACAGCAGGGGCGAAATCCAAAAGCGACCTCGCCCGCGGGCGCCCGTTTTCAAAAGCGGGCGCCCGCTTTCACAAAAACGGGCGCCCGGTTTCACAAAAACGGGCGCCCGTTTTCAAAAGCGGGCGCCCGTTTTCACAAACGGGCGCCCTTTTCAAAAGGTTATGGTTAGGGTTAGGTTAGGTTTAGGCATAGGTTTACTGAGGTTAAGTTTAGGGTTAGAGTTAGGTTTAGGCATAGCCTAGTTTGTGAAAACGGGCGCCCGCTTTTGAAAACGGGCGCCCGCTTTTGAAAACGGGCGCCCGTTTTTGTGAAACGGGCGCCCGTTTTTGTGAAACCGGGCGCCCGGTTTTGTGAAAACGGGCGCCCGGTTTTGAAACCGGGCGCCCGCGGGCGAGGGCTCAAATGGATTTCGCTGGCTCTCGAAAAACATGTAAAGTCCTGTATCCGGCATGCGTCGACAGTTTATTTTATGTTTATTTTGTATTTCGAAAGTATAGGAATTAAAGCAGAGTAAATATGATTTATTATAAACTCGGGTAATGTTTGGATATCAGTTTTTGGGGCACACGTCTGAACGGCGTCGTTAGTATAGTGGCAACCAGTAGCAGCTAAGTATAGGGACTTGGGTTCTACACTTGGGAAGTATTAGGTGAGAATGCGAGCTAAGTCTTGGACAAGCCATTCCATATGCAGCTTCACCCCTACAAACAGAAAATAACTTGCATTTCAAAGTAGTAGCTCATCCTTACTTATCTTATTTTGTCCAGGACACTTGTTGCTTGTTTCAAAAGTTTGTCTTTTGACATAGACTTCGAGTTAATGTCTGAATGTGTTTTGGGCCAAGGAGCAATACAGGACGGTGTAGCAAGATACAAATTATATTTAAAAACCTTTGTGCACTTAACCAGAATGAAAAAATGTGTAGTTTAAATATCTCAGCAGTGACCTCTTACAACCATTGTACAGTAATATGCCGGTAACCTGATATTTTGGAAAACATCAGACAATTGAATTTAGGAATGTAGTTCTTTACGCCCCATTGCCTTCTCAGCAGAAAATGTTATTCATACTTTTTTTTTTTTAAGGTAACAGCTCATGGCAAATTGTTTGGACTCCCAACTCTCCAGCTCTCTGAACTAGCTGCACTGTAGCTCCAGCCTCAAAAGAAATGATTTGGAAGATTTACATCTGGCTCTCTTCAAGCTGTCACATTGTATAAGGAATGCCCTGCTGACTAGTTGATGGAGAGGCTCAAGAGAGAGAGGTTTTTTTGTGCAAGATACTAGAACGTGGCCCTCGCCCCCAGGCACGGATCTAGGCATAGGCAGTGGGGGGCAATGCTCAAATCCTTAAATGCCCTGACTGCCCCACCAAACATGATGGCATGTAAAACAACCCAAGATACCAAAGAAATTAAATGATTTGAAACACTACTACTGCTACTAACTAACTACAGCTGTGGCACCACTAAACCAACAGCATTTCATCATTGAAAACAGAAAACTCTCTGAGTCAGACCTTTAGCTTTATGCATGCTGCGTGTCTGTAGCAACTTCAACTGCAACTGCTGTTATTATTGATGCTTTTCTTGCCTTATAAAAGTCCTGTAACTGAAAATGGTATGGGTGCAACTTCATCTGCCCCGAAGGTGTTTGCATTTATTTGGCTTAGATATTTTTGGCTGTTTATTATTTTCAAACAATCCCTTGCTGTAAATCCTACTGAAATTAGGTGAATATCGCATATTATGTGTCATAATTGATATATGCATGTGTGCAGACACTATGTAGTGTTACATAGTCCACAATAAGAGCATGCTCAGAATGGCAAATATTATTTAGTCTAACCCCTCACATGTCCTGAATAAAGAATACCAGCTAATGCCATCTATGAGGTGGCTCAGAGTTCCTAAATTTAAGAAAAACAGACTAAAGAACTCTTTTGTACATCAGTCTGCCCTGCTTAAACCAGAATCGATAAATCGATTTTGTAATGTATTGTACGTTGTCTTATGTGAACGGTGTCGCCATGGAGGCAAGACAAATTTCAGTGTAAACTGAATAAAGTTGTATCATATATGCGCCACGTCGGGAAGAGAAATCCTCCTTGTAGGGGGGCCCTTTGGCTGGTGGCGGCCCAGGGGACCATCATTTATTTGTCTATTAATGTGCACCAATGTGCAACAAACACATCACACTGCAGGAACATGCGTCAAGACAGTCTTGACCCTTTGGTTTGTGTGTAAGGCTTCAGGCTCAGTGTTGCCAACTGCCAAAATCCCAAAAGTGTGTGTGTGTGTGTGTGTGTGTGTGGGGGGGGGGGGGGGGGGGGGGGGGGGGGGTGTATACTGTATATGTATATACCTGTGTGTCTGTGTGTAAAACATACAGATCAAAATAACCATTAATCTTCTACATTCTCTAGTTGTGTAGACTTGGGATAATTCACATGATGAATATTTTTACTCTTGAGTGCGTAAAAATGGAACCTGCACCCCCAAGGGTCCATTTGGTTTCACCCCAAATGGACCCTATTTCACCCCAACTCACCAGTCAAAAAGCGCTAGCTTTTCCGCCTGGAGCTTTTCACACAAAAAAAAGCTAAATATATTGACAAATGTGCCAAGTTGGCAACACTGTTTAGGCTTAATTAAGTTGTTATATCTCTGTTCCTAATTTGACGCATGCACATGCATTTGACAAGCGTCATTCATTGGACAGAAACAAAACAAAACAAAAACATATTCTCAAAGCAAAGGCTGTTTTTTTTTTTCTCAGACAAAAACGTGTCGTTTTGTGACGAGGGTAAAGTTCAAGCGGCAGAGTGTAAATTTAGCCTCCGTTGGTGGGAGAGGAGAGGAGACCAAACTGGAAGCAGTGTGGTGTCAGTGAGCTTCGGGACGTTGGCCTGGGCAGTGTTTGATTTAACTCTGAGAGAGAGAGAGAGAGAGCACCACAGGGGTCCATTTGGTTAACACCAGTGGTGTAGTGCAGGGCTTTTCAACAGGTGGTCCGGGGACCACCAGTGGTCCTTGAGAGGGTTCCAGGTGGTCCCCAGCTAAGTTGGTTTACCAGATGTAACTCTTGAGAACGTAAAAATGAAACCAAATGGACCCTTGCGGGTCCATTTGGTTTCATTTTTACACTCTCAAGAGTTAAAATATTCATTATCTTAATTAGCCCACAAGTCTACACAACTAGAAGATGAATGGTCATTTTGGTCTGTATGTTTTGCCTGTTTTGTTGCCCTAATCCAGTCTTGTATTGTGGACAAAAGCAAAATAAATCTTTAGTTTGGGGCCTGTGGGGCTAAACTGTCCTCAAATGGTGGTCCGTGGCTCAAATTCTGAATAAATGGTGGCCCCTGGCTCAAATTCTGAATAAATGGTGGTCCCTGGGATGAAAAAGGTTGAAAATCCCTGGTGTAGTGGAGGGGGGACGGCGTCCCCCCCAATTCTCACATCTAAAATATTTTTGGGGCAAAAGCAGGCCTAAGTTTTTTGTCTTGTCATTTACTTTTATGGATACAATTAGGTATTGTAAACAATCTTTCTCAATATGCTATTCTTGTTTTAATAACGTGTCTGTGTGTGTTGTGCAGGTGCACGCAAATGTGCATGCAAATGTACGCATGCGTGCACGTGTCCTAAAGGGGAATTCCACTAATCTAATTTTCAATATTTTCATTAATATACCTTTAGAGATGTTGGGTGGACATGGTAAAAAGCCCCCCCCCCCCCCCCCCCCCCCATTCCGTTTCCTAGAAATGGAGGTCTGAAAAAAAAACTCATTAGCATGGTGAAATACATCTTGATGATATCATCAAGATGTGTTTCACCATGTTAATGAGTTTTCTTTGTTCTGAGAGCGTACAGATGGAACCAACATTTTCTACATTTTCTCATTTACTTATACATATTCAAATGGTTCAAAATATCTGACCGACAAGCTCACAGCGTGAGCTTGTAGTCGATCGACTTGTTAACAGTTTTAAAATGTGTGTGTTTTTTTTTAAATAGAACTGCGCAGTGCCATCACCAACCCTGTTTCACTAGTGGGTTCCTCATTCATTTTCCTCATAGACTTTTCGAAAATGGTTAATAAAAACACGATTGCGCCGCGGCCAAAGCCAACTCGGGTCGTGACAAATCATGACAACAATAACACAATATCATATCAATATCATATAATATCTAATAGCAAGAAGTAGAAAACGGCATGATACAAGACTTTTTGTTTCGTTTTTCATCATAGAGATTATTTGAAGTTTGTGTGTGTCATCATGATTCGTCACACCCACCCGAGTTGGCTTTGTCCGCGGCGTAATCGTCTTCATATAAATTATTTTCTATGAGAAAAATGTATGGGAATCCGTTTGTGGACCCTTGTGGGGTCCAGAAACGAATTGCGGGTCCATTTGGAAACCAAATGGACCCGCAAGCGCAAAAATGAAACCAAGTGGACCCTTGTGGGTCCATTTGGTTTCATTTTTCCGCTAGTCCACAAGTTACCCCAGATCCCGCAAGTTTCGTGCTCAGACGGACAGGGACTCCGCCAGGATACTCAGGGACGGACACACAGAGCCCCTTATAGAAGTGGTTGCACCACTAAAGACAAGCTCATGTGGGCATTAAAGGGCTAAAACGGTTGCCCAACAACTTGACAAAATACTGTAGTCCCTTTACGCTTAAATAAACACGAAGAAAATCCCCCGACCCCTCTCTCTCTCTCTCTCTCTCTCTCTCTCTCTCTCTCTCTCTCTCTCTCTCTCTCTCTCTCTCTCTCTCTCTCTCTCTCTCCTCTCACCCAGCCTCTCACGCTGGCTTGCATGAAAACGTCTTTATGCGGAGGAGCTCTCTCAGGCCGATCCGGAGTTGCTTCTCTTGTGGAAGTCGGTCGGTGGTGAAAGACATGAACAATATGCGCTGCTGGCGGCGACTCCACATAGATCTGACTCCATGCAGGGCTGGGTGGTGGTGGTGGTGGTGCAGGGGTGGATGTAACATGTGCCATTTGGGGGGGGGGGGGGGGGGGGGGGGGCAAAAGAACATGTTGGAGGGGGCAAGAGAAAATGGTATGGGGCGGCTTCGCGCCACGGGCGATGAAGTCGCACCCATAACATTTCGGTTACAGGACTTTTATTAGTCAAGTATAAGCATCAATAATAACATCAGTTGTTGTTGAAGTTACAACAGACACGCAGCATGCATAAAGCTAAAGGTCTGACTCAGAGAGTTTTCTGTTTTCAATGATGAAATGCTGTTGGTTTAGTGGTGCCACAGTAGCAGTAGTGTTTCAAATCATTTTAAATAAATACAGCACTTTAACTTGAAATATCTTGGGTTGTTTTGCATGGCATCGTGTTTGGGGGGGGGGCAGACTGGGTATTTAGGGGGGCACTGCCCCCCCATGCCCATGCCTAGATCCGCCCCTGTGGTGGTGGTGGTGGTGGGGGGGGGGTTATAGACAGCAAACCAAACACAGCGCTGCATGAGAAAGTCATGTCGCTGAACGGGCCTCGCGTCCGGTGATGTCAGCCAAGGTCCCTGCGTCTATAGCGCTACTGTATGACCCATTCATTCTCCATTCACATAAATGACTCGACTGTAGATGGCTTTGTGTGTACCCATAGACGGATCTAGAAATTATGGGCCCCTGGGCCGCCACCAGCCAAAGGGAAGATTTTTCTTCCCATGGCGGAGCCTAGTGTCTGCACAGACGCGGCGTAATCATCTTTATATGAATATATATATTTTTAAAAAGATTAGGACTAGAGGACCGCCATAGCTCCACTGTTCCACACTCCCTCCAGAGGACCGCCATAGTTCCACACTCACTCCACAGGACCACTATAGTTCCACACTCACTGCATAGGACCGCTATAGTTCCACACTCACTCCAGAGGACCGCTATAGTTCCACACTCACTCCAGAGGACCGCTATAGTTCCACACTCACTCCAGAGGACCGCTATAGTTCCACACTCACTCCAGAGGACCGCTATAGTTCCACACTCACTCCAGAGGACCGCTATAGTTCCACACTCACTTCAGAGGACCACTATAGTTCCACACTCACTCCAGAGGACCGCTATAGTTCCACACTCACTACAGACGACCGCTATAGTTCCAGCGTAAAAGCAAAACCCAATGGTCCCTTGTGGGTCCATTTGGTTTCATTTTACGCTCTCAAGAGTTAAAATATTCATCATGTGAATCAGCCCAAGTCTATACAACTAGAGAATGTAGAAGATTAATGGTCATTTTGATCTGTATGTTTGACTGTTTTGTTTCCCAAATCCAGCCTGAAATTGTGGACAAAAGCAAAATAAATCTTGTAGTTTTGGGTGTCTGTGGGGCTAAAATGTCATCAAATGACGGTCTGTTCCTCAAATTCTGAATAAATAGTGGGACCTGGTATGAAAAAGGTTGAAAGCCACTGCCCTATTGGCCTGAATGTGTTTTTTCTTTTAGTCCTTTAATATTTGGGGACGATATTATTGTACATTCAATGCTCTTTTTACCCAAAGAGTCTTGAAAAATGGGGGGTCGTTTTATAACCAGGGTCGTCTGATGTTCGAGGACAATACGGTTAGGTATACAGTATAACTATTAGGGGTGTGCTGAAATATCGTTATCGTGATAATATCGTATACTTCCTCCTGCAATGCATATCGTATATTCAGGGCTTGACACTATCATCTGCCCGCTTGCCCGGGGCAAGTAAAAAAATGGTCGGGCAAGTGAGTACTACTATAACACAACACAAGATAAATTTGTCTTGAAGGCAGTCATTGCACTCTGCCTCTGTGTCTTTCCCTGCTTTCTAGATATCCATAATTCCAGGCTGGATTTGGGAAACAAAACAGGCAAATTAACATACAGATCAAAATGACCATTAATCTTCTACATTCTCTAGTTGTGTAGACCTGGGCTAATTAAGATGATGAATTTGAACTCTTGAGAGTGTAAAAATGAAACCAAATGGACCCGCAAGGGTCCATTTGGTTTCATTTTTACGTTCTCAAGAGTTACATCTGGTTAACCAACCAAAACTGGGGACCACCTGGAACCCTCTCAGGGACCACTGGTGGTCCCCGGACCACCTGTTGAAAACCCCTGGTTTAAAGCACCCAAGTAGGAAGTAAACATAAATGCAAAATTTACTATATATTTTTGGGGGGCAAGTGACCATGACCTGAGGGCAAGTACAACCTGACTTGCACTTGCCCGATGGACAAGTGCCTTGGAGACCTTAGTGTCAACCCCTAAACTATTAGGGGTGTGCTGAAATATCGTTATCGTGATAATATCGTATTCTTCCTCCCGCAATGAATATCGTATATTCCTCAGCAAATATCGTGATATTTGCGGAGGAATAATTCCGGGAGGAAAAACGGGACGCAGAACTAAAATGTTAAATGACTTCTATAGCTGCTTCATTCCCAAAAAAACAAACACAACATAAAAACAAAAAGCCCGGTATGAGAATCAGTTGAGACGGATACAAGCGAAGATTAATAACTGAGGATATACATTAGTAAGTTCTGATTTTTACCTTTTTATTCATTCATTTATTGTTTTTAGTTTTAGTTTTTCAGCTGCACTTACAGTATCATGATATATCGTTGATGAATTTCATGCAATATATTGATATATCGCAATATATCAAATATCATGATATATTCATTATACCATTACCTATATCGTATCGTGCGGGACCAATATCGTCCCAGCTCTAATAACTATGGGTGTCCTTGACATGAATAACGTTGAGCACCACTGATATATATAGTTTTTGTTTTATTTTTATTTTTTTGAAAAGTGTTTAGAAGTTTAGAAGCATTTCAAAAGCAATCCTTTTTTTATTTATTGTAATCAGCCTCTGGTCTATAGGGTTAATGCAGCGGTTTTCAACCAGTGGTCCGGGTCCATTTGGTTCCTTGTTTACACTCTCCAGAGTTAAAATATTAATCATTTCAATTGTTTTGTTTCCCAAATCCAGCCTGGAATTGTGGACAAAAGCAAAAATAAGTCTTTAGTTTTAGGGTTTGTGTGGCTAAAATGTCTTCAAATGATGGTCCTCCATGGCTCAAATGCTGAATAAAATGTTGGGCCCTGGTACCAAAAAGGTTGAAAACCACTGGGTTAATGTGCATTCAAGAAACTGTAAACAACACCCCGCACTGTACAAGAGGGTAAATACTGTAAGTCATAGATAGCCTATAAGTGTCTACTAGTATACTTGAACTGAGTCAAGTCAGTCAACCCAACTGCCACTGTACAACAATAATAGTGTTCCCAAAGAGAACAGTAGGGGGCAGCAATGCACTACTCCCTCTCCCTAGGAAAAGTTCATTCATGTAAATGAAGGTTGTGTGTTTGATGAAATGTGAGTCCTGTATTTTAACATATTTCTGCGACGACAGGCCTGCATATTTGACTGTCCTAAATTTGTTATGCGCTTTGTTTGGTAGTTTGTAAATGCAACCAGAGTCTAAAGCAGCCACATGTGATGCATTCTATCCATTGTATCAACATGCATCGGCTCTGCAATCAATTCTTTCTTTCAGTGCTTTTTGCGGACAAAGTTGCTGCAAAATCTCTTATGGCCCTGATACACTAGCAATATTTTGATCAATATCAACTAATTAATGTCAACATCAACGGGCAACATGATGAGAGACATGGCAACAGGCAACACCCATTAAAAGGGGAATTCCACCCATTTTCTTTTTTTCCTGAGAGTGTACAAATGTGAACCAAATGGACCCTAGCGGGTCCATTTGGTTCCATTTGTACACTCTCAGACAAAAAAGAAGCCTTAGTTTGCATTGAATCATTTTCACCCAACTCAAAATGTTCATTTAGTGAAATAAAAGTTACAAAATCCCTGTTTTCGTCCACCGCAGTGAAGCAGCAGCAGCAGCCATGTTTTCAGAAAAGTTTATCTGTGGGACTCTATAGGAGAAAGGATCCTGAACGCACAAAAACATGTGTGTTTAGAAAAAGGATCCATAGATTTGTAGCCAGGGCCTTCATTTATCACAAACCAACAACTACCGAACTATACCTGTACATTTCATTTGAAAAGTAACCCTAAGTATATCACGTGTAGGCCTATATCACGAGAGCAGCCCGCTGGCGTGTGTGGACGTTCATGTTACATTCACCTCTCAGTAGATAGTATCATACATTATGACAATAGTATATACAATATACAAACGCCGGAACAAATTGTAAAAAACAAAAACAAAACAAATGTGAGCACCTCATGCATGTATAAAAGTTTCAAACTCATGAAATTCAGACAGTCGTACACCTGTATTTACAAAGGCATCGTTATTTAGTTGTGTATTTAGTCTTGTTAGCTATGTAACACTATCCTACACAATACTATTTACAAGATTACACTGTATCTCGGTTTGGGGCGACCCCTTTGCGCGGGGTCGCTGTTGCTTTTCTGTCCAATGAGCAGTTTGTGGGCATAAAAAATCCAGTTACTCGGAAACGGTCGAAAAGACACAAGGCGAGGTAGACCCCGAAACTCAGAGGAGGAACTGGAGGGAAACGAAGGCTTCAGTGGAATGATGGGAGTCTAGTCTTCTTCGAAGAACCCGGGAGGCCATTTCGCGAGAATTGTCATCATCTCACTTCGCAGCACCTTGGCATTTTTCATCCGTTTGAACCCCCGTACGACACGTGGTGTGTGCAGGGCCGACTTCCCCTAGGGCTCCATTCCTTTTCCTCCCCCGAAACAGTGAATCTGCTTGACGACAACAGCTGATCTCACAAGCTCTTGAAGAGCAGGTATGGTCGCCGGGAGTCATCCGGATCGTACGTTGGGAACCCCACACACATACCCGGAGCCACAGCATCCAGCACGGTATTGATTAAGTGAAGGAGAAAACAAATAGCTGTCCCATGTTTCTCTTAGAAAATGCAGAACTGACAGTTAATAGTATTGGTTTTTGAGTCCTCCTCACCCTCTGTGACATGAAGTCACGTTGGCTAGACGCCAGCCAGGGCTACGCCATCATTACACCTCAAGTGACAAAACCCATACCGGAAGTTCGGGGGAAAAAATAAAAAACACATGTCGACCTTTGGAATATGATTTCAGGAATATAAAAGAAGATGTTATGACAGGTGGTTTTCTAAGCCGTCACATGACCAAATTGCATTGGTGTCTTTTTTTCCTTGTATTTGCTCCTTGATTCCTACTCGTCGTCCTCATCCACCTCCGGGGTCCTACCGACAGGCACAGGTGTCCACGGACATGCCCGGGTAAACCTTGAGGACCATGTTGCGGTCGGGGTCCAGGAAGAGCACGCCGAGGGGACTCATCTTGTCCGGCACGCAGCAGGGCTCGGGGACGCCAGGGACGATGCCCACCGCTCGCACGATGCTCTGGATGGTGGCGTGGTTGGAGGGCCGGACCACCTTTTATAGGGAGAAAGATAGACAGAAGCGGAGAATGCTTAGACCGGTGATTCTTGAACACTAAACGTAATAGAGGCAAAAATCAAAATAGATATACTCAGTGTTGGTCTATATTACTTAGGAAAGTAACTTCTTTACTTTACTCGTTACCCCTTAGACAGTAATATCATTACTTTACTATTACTGGAATTGAAGAGTAATATATTACATATTACGTTATTACTTTCCCAAGTTCTCAACTCCCACCTTTGAAAAAATAGAGATGTACAACATAATCTGTTTAGCGAGCTCTTTTTAGAACTGAATCCAATTTATTGGAATAATAAGTCTCCAATCCCACAAACTGCACCTGAAAACAAAGCCAACAAAATCCGACATTGTAAATGTCTTTCTTAGATAAAAAAAAAAAAATCTACATTCTACATTCTAGTGCACATCTCTGTTGTTACAGTACCTGTCGATAGCTTGTAAATCTGTTCTATTTTTGCAGGCAACAACAAGCTCATTTTAACAAGTAACTTGGTGTTACTCGCAAGGTAATGCATTACTTATTACCCATTTTTGAGTAATATTGTTACTTTACTTTTTGGAGCAAAAGTAATAATATTACAGTAATATGTAATCTAAAATTAGTTACCGCCCAACACTGATATACTGTATATCTATATTTTTTCCCCCTTTACGTTGCTTCTGCTTTGATGCTGGAGCTGTTTCTTGCTCACCTTGGGGATGGGGAATCCGCAGGTCCCGGCGCAGTAGTAGGCGTCGAAGGCCTTGGGCGCCAGCACCCACTCGCTCCAGCCGATGTCGGCGAAGTCCACGCGCAGGTAGCGGCGGGCGCAGACCCGTGGCTCGCTCCACTGCCTCCTGCGGGCCTTCTTCATGGTCCTCTCGTCGAAGCTCAGCACCTGGGGCTTGCCGCCCGGGCCGGCGCCACCCTCCTGGCCGCCCGCCTTGCGGCCGTGCTTGACTGCTGCCGCTGCTGCCGCCGCTGCTTTGGCCTTGGGCGGGACGTAGGTGTTCTGCCACAGCTCGTGGTTCTTCAGGCTGCCGAAGTGCACCTCGGGGAGGTCGTTGGTTTGGATCTGCCTGTCCAGGAGGTCCCTACGTGCCCTCGAAGCCGAAGCGAAGCTCGGCATGTTCGGCACCGACTCCACGCCGGAGAGTGGAGAGGAGGAGGAGGAGGAGGAGGAGGGCCCGTAGCGCTGGAGCGATGCAGCCACGCTGTTGGGCTCGTCGATGGCGCGGTCGTCGGCGTAGACCAGGACGTAGGGCAGGTTGGTGAAGGAGGAGGGACGCTGCTGCTGATCGGTGTGATGATGGTTGACCTTAGTGGCCTGCTGCCTCTGCTGCACCTGGGATTATAACAGGAAATACCAGAATAGTCGGCCCAAATAAAACCCGGTCCCGCCAAAATGTTGCGACATTGAGGGACAAACTGGAGTGTGAAATGCATTGAGGGCGGCACAAATAAGAGCTGATCATCAACTAGTCTCAACAGGCAACACCCACTACAGGGATGTATAATGATCAAAGCTGGGTTGTTAGTGTGCATGCTGTACTTCTGTAAACAAACTAAAATAAAGGAATTTAAAAACTTAAAACCTATAAGCCTTTAGAAACACATATTGTGAGTTATGTAAAATTGGGTGTATACTGTGTGCACAAAAACACAATAAACATGACAACTCGGAACGTGACTTTTTGTGCCACAACAAGCCGTACGTATACCTGCGCTCTCGGCACTCCAAAGTCAAACTCTGCGTGGAGCAGCGGTTCCCCGGCGTCCCTGGCCCGTCGCACCAGGGCGGTGACATCCACGGCCTGCCACGCCGAGCCTCTCTTGGGCGGCGACAGCGTCACGTTGACGCCCAGCGCTCCTCCTCCTCCTCCTCTGAATAGCAGCTGCGTCTCGGCGCCTGCACAGGACGGGCCGCCGTGAGCGCGGCGGCATGGCCACGACGGCCGCGGGAGCGGGTGGGGGTGGTGGAGGCTGGCGTGGTGTTGGGGGCGGGGCCTCTTGTACAGGAAGTGAAAAGAGGCGGACAGGACGTGCTCCGACTCGGCGATGGAGGACAGGTTGAAGCGGAAGCTTTCTCTGCCCTCGGAGGTTCCTGTGGGAAAAACACATGAGGTGAACGATGTGACTTATAAGGCTCAGTCATACTCCGATGACTTATGGCCCTGCTACACTAGCAATATTTTTCATTCATTTTCAATATCAACTAGCAATGTCAACATCAACGGGCAACATGATGAGACACATGGCAACAGGCAACAAAGGGGAATCGACCCATTTTCATTTTTTTTCTGAGAGTGTACAAATGTGAACCAAATGGACCCTAGCGGGTCCATTTGGTTCCATTTGTACACTCTCAGAAAAAAGAAGCCTTAGTTTGCATTGAATCATTTTCACCCAACTGCCACCCAACTATTCATTTAGCGAAATAAAAGTTACAAAATCCCTGTTTTTGTCCACCACAGTGAAGCAGCAGCAGCCTTCAGAAAAGTTTATCTGTGGGAGTCTGGGAGAAAGGATCAGGTGACGCCAAGGAGGACTGGGATTGGAGGATTCAGAAATGTTGACCAGTAGAGGGCGCTAAAGATCTGACTTTTCTGAACAACCAGGAGTTGGTCATTTTAAGGCTCAGTCATACTCCATGGTGAAGTGGCTCGCGGTGAAACGGTTTCACTGTGGTGAAGAGTTTGTATGATACCGTAGAGGGGAAAAAGTTGCCTATAATAAACTTAAAGATAATATAGCCAACCTTTTAGCCAAAAATCAATATAGATATATAGGCTATAACTACATTTTTTCCCCATTCTACGTTGCTTCTACTTTGACGCTGCAGCTGTTTCCCTGCAGATGGACACTTGCTTCATCCTGCACCTTCTGGACTGGGGGGGGGGGGGGGGGGGTAGGGGGTGAGGCAGCGTTTTAGCCAATCACAGCACAGCAGTCTCCAGCAGATTCATATAATGAGCCAATAGAGTGGAGGTGAGGAGGAGCTAGAGTCTGTTTTTAAATAAACCTGTTCACAAACACAGTGTTTGTACACACTGAAGTTGCATCTATTGCCTTTAAAGTAGGCCTCTTTCATCACTGTCAAAAAAAGTGTGAACACACACACACACACACACACACGCAGGCACGCGTGCCCACACACAAGGCAGGTGTTTAGTTCATCATAAAGCAGCCCTAGGCCTACAGCTAGCACTGTCTGTCTCCATTTCTCTCGTTTCACTATATCTTATACTACTAGTGTGCACAATATACCCCCCCCCCCCCCCCCCCCCCCCCCCCCCCCCCCCCCCAGCGCCCCTCCCTGTCAGTTCCGTGTGATTTAGTGCCCCCCGGAGGGGAAGGGGGGGCAGCATGCAGCTAGTTTCCGAGTAGCGCTAATTCCCCAGCAGCAGCAGCAGCAGCAGCAGCAGCAGCAGCAGCAGCAGCAGTGGTCTAAGGTGTTAGACAAGAGGCCATTATCACACCCAGACTCACGGGAGTGCCTCAGAGGAGCCCTCTCCGCTTTAAGCACTTCCATATGGCGGCATGCAGGCTAGTGAGCGGTATGAACCAGCAGCCAGCCGGTCCACACACAGACAGACAGACAGACAGACAGACAGACAGGGCTACAGTAAGTGGACGGACGGCAGGACGGACGGCTCCGGTTCGCTGTTTGTCTTTCAGACGCCAGAGCGGGGCTGTGTGTGTGGTGCGGTGCGTTGTGGTGTGATGGGTGGGCAGGGGCGGATGCAACGTGTCCCATTTGTGGGGGGGCAAGAGAAAATGGTATGGGGGCGGCTTCATCGATGAAGGCTTCAGCGATGAAGTCGCACCCATACCATTTTCGGTTACAGGACTTTTATTAGTCAAGTAAAGCATCAATAATAATAACATCAGTTGTTGTTGAAGTTGCAACAGACACGCAGCAATAGCATGCATAAAGCTAAAGGTCTGACTCAGAGAGTTTTCTGTTTTCAATGATGAAATGCTGTTGGTTTAGTGGTGACACAGCTGTAGTTAGTTAGTAGCAGTAGTAGTGTTTCAAATCATTTTAAATATAAGCACTTTCATTTGAAATGCCTTGAGTTGTTTTGCATGCCATCGTGTTTGGGGAGGGGGGGGGCAGACTGGGTATTTAGGGGGGCATTGCCCCCCCCCCATGCCCATGCCTAGATCCGCCCCTGTGGGTGGGTTGTATGGATGGATGCGTGCGCGCCTGCTTGCCGGCCGGCCTCAGGGACGTGCGCACATAGACGTCAAAGGGGGAACTCCAGACAGCCCCTCATATGTAAAACAACCGCCTTTTCCAGGACCATGAATGCAGCATTTACCTACAGTACATGGCAAAAGAAATGCGATGCAGGCAGCGTATCCAAAACACATTCAGCGGATTGGAACTTGAACACGTTTGTTGAGAAATCCATGTTGTTCCCATTCTTCCTTCTCCTAATATTCACGCAGATACGGCAGTAAAGCAAGTTGGGTATAGCCCTCTCGCTGTTGGCCTCTAGGGCAGTACGACATGTTGAGAGCCTGTTGATCTGCTGTTTTTGCCATTTTTCATCCCAAAAGTGCCCTCTAACGGGATCAGCCCCTGCCTCTCTCAAACACACTGTATCTGTGCGTCTCTATGGCTGGCCTGGAAGTCAGCGAGACGCCGAGATGGTTTGAGATTGAAGTTGTCTGGAGTCAAGAGAGGATGGTGGTGGGGTGGGGGCAGGGTGACCAGATGTTCCTCTTTACGTGGGACAGTCCCTCATTTTCAAGAGCGTCCCACAAATTGAGACTCTGTCCCACATTGTGACTGACAGACATCAGTGTTCAAAATGCCCCTAATAATTTGTAGTGCCCTAATATTTGGATTTCTGTTATCATTTCTTGCTGTTTTTTTTTTTTAAGAATCCTCCCATGGTACCACTATATTTCCACAGTCACTCTAGAGGCCGCATCGCATACTGTTGTATCAAAAATAGCCGATCTACAATCTCAAAACGCGTCGCACTGCGACGCGTTTTGAGATTGTAGATCGGCTATTTTTGATGTTATACCAGCTGTTTTTGCTATGTGTGAAATGGAATCCTGAAATATTTTTTGGAATATTGACATCAAGATGTTAATAATTTTGTCCTGTTTCCTCACTCCACTTGTCCCACACATGCAACACTTCTGTCCCTCAAATGGACAGTTTGGATCTGGTCACCCTAGGTGGGGGGGGGGGTGGTGGTGGTGGTGGTGGTGGTGGTGGGGTTATAGGAGTCTTCATGGGCCGAGCTGCACTGCTGCTGCCGCCGCTGAGACTGAAAGGGTCTGTTTTTTTGTGTCAGTCAAAGTGCATTGGGGGAGAAAGAGATGGGAGGGGGCGGTTTTCAAAATAAATATGCGAGATGTGAAATGCGAGATGTCGAGTTTTGATGTAAAGGCGAGTGGACAGTTTTCTCCCCCCGTTTTTTGCGTTATTTCCTTTAAGGAGACGGTTTTGGAAAGCTGAGAAAGGAGAGGAGACAGGAACCGCTCCCAGGTCAACAAGAGGGTCTTTTCTCTGTTGATTGGAGGCTTAACCACTCGGACCCCCAATCTCTGGAGACTTTAAACCAGTGTGGTTCTCATTGTGGGGTTCCCATCTTGCCTCCCCCGCGTTATAAAACAACAAAAATCTGTTCAACCCATTTTGACCTAAGACGTGATTTTGCAATGCCCCGACCCTCAGCCTGGTTGAGGGTCGGGGGTTTAGGATTAGGGTTACGGTTGGAGGGGGCTATAGGGTTTTGCTACAAACATGCCTAAACCCTTCTCTAACCCTAAACTTAACCGCAAGCGTCAAATAGGTCCACCTCCATGGCGTAACGGAATTAGTAGAACACATATCCACAGCAATTGAAAACAAGGAATATACAGTAGGGGTCTTCATAGATTTGAGCAAGGCATTCGACACAATTCATCATGACTTGCTTTTGAATAAAATTGGAAAGATACGGCTTTAGAGGAATTGCAAACACATGGCTTAGAAGTTATCTTAGTAATAGACATCAGTTTGTAAGAATAAATAATACTGACTCTGAAAAGCAAAACATCTCATTTGGCGTTCCTCAAGGATCTATACTCGGACCTAAATTATTTATTTTATACATAAATGACATATGTGAAATATTAGAAAAGATAAATTGCATTCTCTTCGCCGACGACACTAGCCTGTACTGCTCAGGAGGGAACCTCGAGCAACTCCTGGTAACAGTAGAAAAAGAGCTAATGACAGTAAAAAAATGGTTGATATTAACAAATTATCACTAAACATAAGTAAAACTAAATATATCATCTTTGGTAATAGGAAAATCAATAAAGCATATTAAAGTTAAATTTGCAGAAGTGGAGATTGAACAAGTCCCGGCCACCAAATTCTTAGGAATCACAATAGACAATAAACTCAATTGGAAAACCCACATAAGCAACCTGAAAATCAAAGTCTCCAAAACATAGCAATACTGTATAAAATGAAACCAATTCTAGATCAAAAATCACTTTACTTACTGTATTGCTCCTCCCTCGTACTCCCACACATCAGCTATTGTGTGGAAGTATGGGGGAGCAACTATAAATCCAACCTCAACCCAATATTCCTCCTCCAGAAGAAAGCAATCAGAATAATTAATCACGCCAATTATTATGCACCAACTAACCCACTCTTCATTAAGTCCAATACGCTAAAATTACATGATTTGGTAGACCTTTCTACAGCAGTTATAATGTACAAAGCACATCACAGACTACTCCAACCTGTGTCCAGGAGTTGTTCGAGGTTCGAGAGAGCAGATACAACCTTAGGGGATCGCTATTTTTAAGGGTGCAAAGGCAAGAACAAACAAAAAAGGAAGATGTGTCAGCATTAGAGGTGTCAAACTATGGAACGCATTGGAAACCGATTTAAAAAACTGTACTTCAGTCAATACATTTAAAAGATTATATAAATCCAAAACAATTGACAAGTATAGAACATTAACATGAAACAGTATTCTTAAACGAAGCCAAACGTAAGTCATTATTATGGCAAAATTAGACATAATTCTTACAACAAGAATATACACATACAATATACATCTATTTACACAGTATTCATATTACTATAAAAAATAAATATATAATTCCTATTCGTGTGATTTTGGATTCCCTGTGGTCAAACCAGTTTTCTCTTGCCGCCTCCTCCCTTTTCACTTCTCTTCTGTTTTCCTCCCTTTTTCTTTCTTCCTCTCCCCAACTACCTTTCCCATGTATTCCTTTTCGTGTTCGTGTGTGTGTCTGGGTGTGTATGTGTGTGCGTGTGTGTACGTTTGTGAGTGTGTGCGGCGCTAACATGCTTGTGGATGTGCGCTTGGGTGACTGTGTCTCTTTTGCTTTTCTTTTTTTCTACTGTTTTCTCTCCTGACTTAAGTCCCCCCATAGTGTGTAGTCACATATATATTAAAAATCGCCAGTCTGATGATGTCTAGGGATAGGCAAAATAAGCCATTGGCTTCAGCCTAAACCCTTTTGGTCATGACAATCCGTTGTACAACTGTCAGATGTATGATGTCATGGAAATGTCCACTGTATGACCAAAATAAAATTGAACTGAACTGAACTGAACTGAACTGAACTGATAGTGGATTTCCAGCGCATGTTCGGAGCGCTCAGTTTCTGACCCTCAATGTCGCAACTCTTCTACTATGAGCCTATGCGCAGCGCATGTTATTGACGTAGAGTGTCGTTGCATCCGTCATTTTGTCTGGTGCAAAAGAACTTGTCCAGTGCAAAAAGGAAGCCGGCCTCCTTCGCCTGGAAATGAGCCAGCTGAGGTGGTTCGGGCATCTGGTTAGGATGCCTCTCAAGAGCCTCCCTAGGGAGGTTCTCGAGGCAAGTCCCACTTGGAGAAGACCCCGGGGCAGACCAAGGACCAGATTACATCAACTCTCTGGCCTTGGATCGTCTTGGGATCCCCCAGGAGAAGGTCGCTATAATGTTGCTTGGGGACAGGGAAGTCTGGGGTTATCTGTTGGAGCTGATGCCCCGCGACCCGACCTCGGATAAGTGGAAGATGGAGCCCTTTCCCAAGTTCCACCCACAAAAGAACAAACACAATCTGTTTAGACAACTTGTACACAGATCTTAAATCTGATTTTGTTGTTCTGCATAATCTTGAGGAAAAATGTTGCCAGTTGTCCAAAAGAGGCAAATTGAAGCTATTAAAGAAGCTATAAAAGCTATAAAAAAGAAGCTATAAAAAGCTCTGTGGCCCTTCTAACTGTATATACCAGTAGACACTTTCCCCATCTTCACCTGTTTTTATTGTCGCCTATTATATTTGTGACACTTGCTTTGGCAATGCACACGTTAAATTGAAATGAGTCTTTCTACAATAAAAACACAGCACTTTTTATTGTTGCTGAAATGGGGTTGACTGGGCTACAGGGGCGGATGTAACATGTCCCATTTGGGGGGGCAAGAGAACATGTTGGAGGGGCAAGAGAAAATGGTATGGGGGTGGCTGAAGTCACCCCCATACCATTTTCGGTTACAGGACTTTTATTAGTCAAGTAAAGCATCAATAATAACATCAGTTGTTGTTGAAGTTGCAACAGACACACAGGTCTGACTCAGAGAGTTTTCTGTTTTCAATGATGAAATGCTGTTGGTTTAGTGGTGACACAGCTGTAGTTAGTTAGTAGCAGTAGTAGTGTTTCACATCATTTTAAATATAAGCACTTTAATTCGAAATATCTTGGGTTGTTTTGCACCGTATTTGGGTATTTAGGAGGGCATTGCCCCCCCATACCCATGCCTAGATCCGCCCCTGCTGGGCTATACTTCGAATGCGCCTCGGTCAGTTATCAGTACTCAGCGGCTTGTCAGGTGTTATCCTTGCTTAGTTTACACAGAGGTTCCAAACGGAGCTATAGGTAGGTACTAGTAGAAAGGCACTCACCATGAGTGGCATCGGCCCTGAAGCTCCGCACCGTGTTGCCGTCCTTCTCGCTGGCGCGCCGCGGGTCCTTGCTGTAGCGCTCGTACACCTTGAACATGTTGATGGAGATCATGTCCCTGTGGTGATGGTGATGGTGATGCGCGCTGAGGAGGCGACGCTCCGATGGAGAGAAGGAGGAGGAGAGCCGTGCCGGCCCGGGGTCGGACGCACCGTCCTCTTCTGTTCTCATCATCTTACCGTGTCCACCACCACCACCGCGGCACGACTCCAAGATCGCCATCACGCGTAACAGATGCAACAGTTTGCTCGCCATAACTGTGCCTCGATCGATCTCGATCGCGGAATGAATTAGTCCATGAAAAAAAGTGAGTGAGTTGCGTGTGATGTAGAAGATAATCAAGTCCCAACAGTTTATTTAGGGGGGTATATATGGAGAAATAAAAACGGATTGGATTCCTTCTTCGTGCGCCTTTTTACGCACGGGACGCACGTATGGGACAATTAATTAACGAACGACGGTGGCGCCCACCCGAACGCACACACGAATCACAATCACACACGTATAAAATCCAGGGAATTAATCCGTATGACGGTCATTAATCCGTGTGACGGATGCACCACGCACGCACTGTTTAGAGACTCGATCCCAGCCGGGCAGTGAGTAGTTTCTACACACACACACAGTCAGTGTGGGAGGAGTGAGCGGAGCTCTCTCTCTCTCTCTCTCTCTCTCTCTCTCTCTCTCTCTCTCTCTCTCTCTCTCTCTCTCTCTCTCTCTCTCTCCTCTCTCTCTCTCTCTCTCTCTCTCTCTCTCTCTCTCCCTCTCGTAGCATGCAGCTACATGATGGAGCTGACAAGGGAACCCCCCACCCAAAGACCACCACCACCTGCACGCCCATCACGGGATGACTTTAAAAAAAGGTTTTGTCTTTTAATTAGCTGCTTGACTTACTTGACGGACAGACAGACAGACAGACAGTGCCTGATCATTGTTATTATGCTGATTATAATTAGAGACCGCACACATGCAGTCAACAGTTCCATAGCCCCCCAACTAGACAATTCAATTACAAAGAAAAACAGAATAAAATAAACCAAAAAAGAAACAAATTAATTTGAAATTTGTAATTAATGCAATTAATCAAAATCAATTGCATAGTCATTATTTGACCTGATAGCATTTTTGGACAATTAATCACATGTTTACAGCAGCCAGTTTTGAAAAAGCGCATTTGTTTTAGTGAGTCGGTAAAAAGTTATTTCCACAGGGCAGATCAAACAGGGGCGGATCTATAGGCAATGACTGCCCCACCAAACACGATGGCATGCAAAACAACCCAAGATATTTCAAATTTAAATGCTTATATTTAAATTAATTTGAATCACTACTACTGATACAGTTGTCACCACTCTAAACCAACAGCATTTCATGACTGAAAACAGAAAACTCTCTGAGTCAGACCTTTAGCTTTATGCATGCTGCGTGTGTGTTGCAACTTCAACAACAACTGATGTTATTATTGATGCTTTACTTGACTAATAAAACCCCCCCCCCCCCCCCCATTTGGGAAATGTTACATCCGCCCTGAGATCAAATAGCACTCAGATCACTTATCACTTATTGCTTGGCATAGCACTAATGTTTCATATATAGGGCCCTTGGCAGCCTTGCAAAGTATATCTGTTCCCCCTCAGATATGTCACTATAAGGAGCTACACTCAACAAAAATATAAACGCAACACTTTTGTTTTTGCTCCCATTTTTCAGGGGATGGACTTAAAGCCCTAAAATTCTTTCCAGATATACAATATAACCATTTCTCTCAAACACTGTTCACAAATCTGCCTAAATGTGTGATATTGAGCACTTCTGCTTTGTTAAGATAATCCATCCCACCTCACAGGTGTGCCACATTAAGATGCAGATGTGACATCATGATTAGTGCACAGGTGTACCCCAGACTCTCCACAACAAAAAGACACCCTGAAATGTGCAATTTTCTTTTGCCTTATTGGGCGTATGGGCCTCCGAACCAGTCAGTATCTGGTGTGACCACCATTTGCCTCATGCAGTGCAACACATATTCTTCGCATAGAGTTTATCAGATTGTCAATTGTGGCCTGTGGAATGTTGGACCACTCCTCTTCAATGGCTATGTGAAGTTGCTGGATATTAGTGGGAACTGTTACACACTGTAAAAATGGTAATAACACAATATTACCACATTATTACCATTTCGACAGCGCATACCAGTTCCCACTAATATCCAGCAACTTCACATAGCCATTGAAGAGGAGTGGTCCAACATTCCACAGGCCACAATTGACAATCTGATAAACTCTATGCGAAGAATATGTGTTGCACTGCATGAGGCAAATGGTGGTCACACCAGATACTGACTGGTTCGGAGGCCCATACGCCCAATAAGGCAAAAGAAAATTGCACATTTCAGGGTGTCTTTTTGTTGTGGAGAGTCTGGGGTACACCTGTGCACTAATCATGATGTCACATCTGCATCTTAATGTGGCACACCTGTGAGGTGGGATGGATTATCTTAACAAAGCAGAAGTGCTCAATATCACACATTTAGGCTAATTTGTGAACAGTGTTTGAGAGAAATGGTTATATTGTATATCTGGAATAAATTTTAGGGCTTTAAGTCCATCCCCTGAAAAATGGTAGCAAAAACAAAAGTGTTGCTTTTATATTTTTGTTGAGTGTAGATGGAAAAAAATCTAGTGTTGTAGTCAAGAACGACCAACTAAACCAAGTCAAAGACAAGACCAAGACCTAGTGGGGCCGAGACCAAAACGAGACGGTGACAATCACAGACTTGGTCAGACGACACTAGCACCTAGAGGGGTGGAGAACAAGACCAAGACCTAGAAGGGTCGAGACAAGACCTAAAAGGGTTGAGAAGAAGGCCAAGACCTAGAGCAGAGGTTTTCAACAGGTAGTCCGGGGACCACCAGTGGTCCTTGAGAGGTCCATTTGCGGGTCCATTTGGTTTAATTTTTACACTCTCAAGAGTTAAAATATTCATCGTGGTCCGTGGCTCAAATTCTGAATAAATAGTGGGCCCTGCTATGAAAAAGGTTGAAAAGCCCTGACAGAGAGGGGTTGAGGCTGAGGCCAAAAAGACAATTTTGATTGTTCCGTAGTGATAGTACAACATAACACATTACAGACACTTTAGTTGTTACTGTACAATACTAACTGTCGGTTTGCAGACGGCTAAGGATATGCGCGTCATCCAGCACTGTGCTCTGTATCAGACAGCTGTATGGGTTCCTCGATCCGCACAACGGATATAGAACATTTCCTTTGCACATTCCATCTCGTCTCGAGAGAGTGGTCTTGGTGGCGAAAGAGACCATGAGACATTAGTTTCCGAGGTTGTGACAAGACCAAGACAAATTTTAGGTGAGACCAAGACAAGACCAGTGTTGTAGTGGGACTTTGAGAAGTGGGGGGGATGAGTGTACAAATGTGAACCAAATGGACCCGCGGTGAGACCGAGACAAGACCAATTGAGGGCGGGACAAAAACAAGACCGAGACGACGAAAATTCGTCTTGAGACTGGCCTCGAGACGAGACAGTGTCTCGAGAACTAATAATACCGTAATAATAATAATACTCTGGTATACTGCATGTATGACGTAGCCTATATCCTTCTGCATGATCCATCACATGGCTGCTGTTTTAAGATAAACCGATAAAGGTTTTGAAGCATGGCTTAAGTCATTTACCAGAGGCTCAACTCTCCTCCGTCCTCCTTAAAGTGACAACATAGATACCATACGGCAAACGATAACAAGCGCGCAAGAATGATGGCGTAAAGCCAGGTTTAACCCGCCGCAGTGAGCTATACATGTAGTGATGTAGAGATTGTAGGGAGGAGGAGGAGAGGAGGAGAGGAGAGGAGAGGAGAGGAGAGGAGGGGAGAGGAGGGGAGAGGAGGGAGAGGAGAGGAGAGGAGAGGAGAGGAGGGGAGGAGGAGGAGAGGAGGGAGGAGAGGAGAGGAGAGGAGCATATAGGCGGATTATGAAATTAAGGGCCCCTGGGCCACCACCAGCCAAAGGGCCCCCCTACACCGGAGGATTTTTCTGCCTGGCGCGGCGGCGTGATGGTTTAGGACTTTTGGGGCTATTTTAGTGACACAAAATTAGTAAACCCATTGACCGTGTGCACCATTATTATTCACTTTTACCCCTTTTTTGGGTGGGCCCTGAGCTTGAGCCTCTTAGCGATCACGCGTACACTCAAGCTCATGGGCCCCCTAGCTCAGGGGCCCCTGGGCCTGGGCCCAACGTGCCCGTTGGATAATCCTTCCCTGGAGAGGAGGAGGAGGAGGAGGAGAGGAGGAGGAGGAGGAGGAGAGGAGAGGAGGGGAGGAGGGGGAGGAGGAGAGGAGGGGAGGAGGAGGGGGAGGAGGAGGAGGGGAGGAGGAGGAGAGGAGGGGAGGAGGGGGAGGAGGAGAGGAGGGGAGGAGGAGGGGAGGGAGGAGGAGGAGAGGAGGAGGAGGAGGAGAGGAGAGGAGGGGAGGAGGGAGAGGAGGGGAGGAGGAGAGGAGAGGAGGGAGGGAGGAGAGGAGGCGTCCCAGCCAGCCATGAGTCAGACAGACAGCCAGTGTTGCCAACTGCCAAAATTCAAAATGCACCAGTGGCACTTCCAAAATGCACTAGAACAGGGGCAGATCTAGGCTAAATACCCAGTCTGCCCCCCCCAAACACGATGCCATGCAAAACAACCCAAGATATTTCAAATTAATGTGCTTATATTTAAAATGATTTGAAACACTACTACTGCTACTAACTAACTACAATTGTGACACCACAAAACCAACAGCATTTCATCATTGAAAACAGAAAACTCTCTGAGTCAGACCTTTAGCTTTATGCATGCTGCGTGTCTGTTGCAACTTCAACAACAACTGATATTATTGATTCTTAATTGCGTAATAAAAGTCCTGTGACTGAAAATGGTATGGGTGCGACTTTATCGCCTATGAAGCCGCACCCATACCATTTTCTCTTGCCCCTCCAACATGTTCTCTTGCCCCCCAAATGGGACATTTTACATCCGCCCCTGCACTAGAATACGCTAGAGCAGTGGTTTTCAATTTACAATTTAAAATTTAGACATTTAGCAGATGCTCTTAATCCAGAGTGACTTACAATAGTGAAAAAAATACAATGTATCAGAATTTACAATACAATGTAATCACTAAAAACTGCAATACATTAGGCATCCTATATAAATGGTAAATAAATGGTAAATGGTGATTTTATATTCATCCATTCACGCATGCACACATTCATATACACTGGCAGTGGAAACCATGCAAGGTATCTACTAGCACATCAGGAGCAATTAGGGGTTAAGTGTCTTGCTCAGGGACACATCGACACTAACTCTTGGGGAGCCCGGGATTGAACCGGCAACCTTGCGGTTACCATCCGGTGACTCTGAGCCTGAGCCACTGCCGACTATAAGTCATTTCAGCAAGTACTGTGGGTTGGTGCTATGGGCCGAGATGGAGTTTGAAGAGGTGTGTTTTCAGACTGCGGCGGAAGATAGGTATAGTGAGTCTGTGGTTCTGATTGCAATGGGAAGTGCATTCCATAGTTTTGGAGCCAGGAGGGAGAAGAGCTTGGGGCGCGTGGAGCGTTGTCCAGGCGTTTTTATGCGGGGGTACTGCCAGCTTCTAGTGTCGGCTGATCGGAGTGAGCGCACGGAGGGCTTGTAGGGTTTTATGAGACCAGTGAGATATGGTGGAGTTTTCAACCATTTTCATATCAGGACCCACTATTTATTATGCTGTTTAGCTACGGAGGACCACCATTTGATGTTGAGTTTAGTCTTTCGGACTAATATGATAACTGGCAAGATAAGACTAATAAGATAACTGGCAAAATGTTGGTCAAAATGACGATTCTTCTACATTTTCAAATGTGTAGACTCTTGAAAATTATAGGTAATTCAGATGTTTAAATATAATTTAACTCTTGAGAGCGTAAAATGAAACCAAATGGACCCGTGAGGGTCCATTTGGTTTCATTTTACGCTCTCAAGAGTTACAGATCTAGAAGGGTCCATTTGGTTACCAATGGTCCTTTCTAGGAAGGAAGGAGGACTCTATCATATAGGAGGAAAAATGGTGAAAAACGAGGGTTTTATCTCTGGTGCCTGTCAACCAATTTCGCCCCAATAACTCACCAGCAAAAAAAGTACTAGATTTTCCGCCAGGAGTTTTTCACTAATTTTGGCGCTAGGGGGGGTGTCTGGAAGAAGGCTAAATATAGTGACAAATGCGCCAAGTTGGCAACACTGCCCCAGCCAATCAGCCCTTCAAGCAGATAAAGAAAGAAAGAAAGAAAGAAAGAAAGAAGAGCGGTCTGTGTTTGTGGTTTTGCTGGCTCCTATCCTGTTTGTCCTTCCTAATCTGTGTAAACAGTGGAATTAAATCTATTTTGAGTGTCCCCCAGGCTCCGTTTCCTCTGGTGAGCGCAGGGACGTGCACACATAGGCAACAAAAAGGAGCTAGATCAGGGGTTGACACTAAGGTCTCCGAGGCACTTGCCTATCGGGCAAGTGCAAGTCAGGTTCTACTTGCCCTCAGGTCATGGTCACTTGCCCCCGAAATATATCGTAAATTTTGCATTTAAGTTTACTTACTACTTTAAACATTTCCTTTCACAGTCGAATACCCTGTTTTGTTGAAATCAGCTACAGTAAATATTCAACTCAGTATTCAAATCAGTGTAAATCAATGGTTCCCACAGTGGTTCCATAGTGGTCACAGACTCAGGGGTCTGTGATGCCAGCAAATGATAATTTGGAACCAAATGGACCTGGGAGAGAGATAGGAGAGATAGCTAGAAAGCAGGAAAGACACAGAGGCAGAGCGCAATGACCACCTTCAAGACAAATTTATCTTGTGTTGCCTGATCGGCAACACGAGATATCTGTTTGCCCGATCAGGCAACCAGGTAGCAGTCTTCACTTGCCCAACCATTTTTTTTACTTGCCCCGGGCAAGCGGGCAAGTGTTAGTGTCAAGCCCTGAGCTTGATTTTTCTTTGTTTTTTACCCATCTGCATTTTTATAATTGGGCCTAATCTAGAGTTGCAATTCGCTCCATCGACTCCTCATAACAAGAATTTTCATCTGCGATCTGCTTGTATTAAAAGATGTTAAACTCACCAACATTGCAGCTGTGTGGAAAGGTTGAATTATCCTCTTTCTATCTGCAAAGCGTTTATTTGATAAAAATCCAGCATCGACATGTTGTCGATGCTGGATTTTGCAGGCACTCGTTTGTATTAACGGGTTGGACTGTTGTCTCCTGCATTATGTGCAAATTCTAAACAGGCGGTACACAGGGCCGTTCAGTGACTAATGAACTAGTGACTAGATTTTTATCAAACAAATCCTTTTCCAATAGAAAGAGGATAATTCAACCTTTCCATACGGCTGCAATTTTGGTTAGTTTAATATCATCTAATGCAGGGGTCAGCAACCTGCAGCTCAGGAGCCGCATGTGGCTCCAGAACACAGCCCTAGTGGCTCAGTGGCTGTAGCATTATTACATACACACTGGGCTCTAGAACACAGCCCTAGTGGCTCAGTGGCTGTAGCATTATTACATACACACACTGGGGTGATCCACACCAACATAATATAAACATTTCAGTCACCCAAAACGTGAGCCAGACTGTCAAAAAAAGCCCAGCAGTTATCAGAGGTGGAGCTTTCAATCTGAACCACCCATTTTCAAAGGTTTACTCAGTTTACTATGTCATTAATATACCTTAGAGATGTTGTGTGGACTAGAAATGGAGTTCTGTAAAACACCTTTATTTTTTTTTAGAAACTCCATTTCTGAAGAAAGGTTGTGTTTCACCATATTATGTTTCTTTGAGGACCTTTTTTTCTGAGAGTGTGCAAATGGAACCAAATGGACCCGCCAGGGTCCATTTGGTTCACATTTTGCACACTCTCAGGAAAAAAATAATAATAAAATGCGGCTCCAGACAGCTTTTGAATTTAATTTTGGGTCGAAAATGGCTCTTTCAACATCTTGGGTTGCCGACCCCTGATCTAATGCAAGCAAATCGCAGATGAAAATTCTTGTTATGGAGGAGTCGATGGACCGAAATGCAACTCTAGATTTCGCCTATTATAAAAAAAAAAAAATCTAGAGTTGCATTGCGGCTAGCCGCTGTACCTTTCTGGCTCGCCCAAAGTTTACATTCAGGATAATTGTGCTTTTTTTCAGAATCACATCACCAGTAGCTAACATAGTGCTAGGTCGCGCCCTGAAAAAAGCTAATCTTCAAGCTCACAACAGATCACAGCACCGCACATTGTGAGCTTGTAGATCTGGTTGTTTTCGCTGTGTTTGTCCTACAGTGCCCTCATACAGGATTTCAGCTCAAGTCTAGAGACACTCAGAAGCTGTATATTTAGTTCACTGACTGCATGGCGTCCCCCCAGGGGTGAGTGCTTAAGACCCTTCCTTTCTCTCCCCCTATGTACCACATGGCTTAGATCTACAAGCTGACAATCAATAGGCTACTGTTTATGGGGTGCTGGTTCTCACATTGTATTTGTATTTAATATGAAAAGGTTGCAGTTTGTATAGATAGCAATACTGTTGGTAAGATCGCTATCTTTGCTTTCAAATTTTAATCTTTGAAATTCAACACGATCACGGACAGTGATAATCAATCAATAATATCATCAGTTGTTGTTGTTGAAGTTGCAATAGACACACAGCATGAAGCATTAAGCTAAAGGTCTGACTCAGAGAGTTTTCTGTTTTCAATGATGAAATGCTGTTGGTTTAGTGGTGACACAATTCCAGTTAGTATAGGAGTAGTAGTGTCTCAAATCATTTTAAATGTAAGTTTAATTTGAAATATCTTGGGTTGTTTTGCATGCCATTGTGTTTGGTGGAGCAGACTGGGCATTTAGGGGGGCATTGCCCCCCCCCCCCCCCCCCATGCCCATGCCTAGATCCGCCCCTGACACATATGGAACATTCACAGCATGCAGTGAACAAAGGAAAACTGCTTTCACATACTGTACATTATTATGATCCACACAAATGGAAGACGTAAACTTAGGGACTCTCTCAAACAACTGCGGTTTTGCGGTCTTTGAGAAAGTTCCACGTGGTCCCCAATGTGCAGCAAAGTGATATGAGAGTTGGTATGGAATTGAATGTTACATGAACCTCTCAAACACTTTGAGTGGATCCGTCCCACTCACTGGTGATGGTTTTCCAAGGTTGCACTTGGTCAGGATCATAGTCCCCATGGGCCACAATCTGTTGAAAACCACCGCTAGCATAGACCAGGGGCGGATGAAACATTTGCCAATGGGGGAGGGGGGGGCAGGAGAAAATGGACGTGACATCATGTTTGGTGGGGCAGACTGGGCATGCAGGGGGGGCAAATGCCCAGTCCCCCCATGCCCATGCCTAGATCCGCCAGACACATTTTGGGTGCTACTTGAGGACACACATTACATAGTGACTGCAGGCCGTTTCATGTAACTCTATATTGAGAATGCATAGATCTGTACTTTGTTTATGCCACGGTTTACTGTAAATGCTTAGAACTTTGTTTGACATGCTGTGATTGAGGCGTCCGGCCTCCAAAGGGATAGTTTGCATGCTCTCATATAGTCTTCCCATAACAAATAAAGGTCAAGGAATAAACAAAAATACCTATTGGCCTGAATATAAGACTATGTTTTTTTTCCCAATGGAAATATCCCAAAAAATGGAGTAGTCTTATATTCAGGGGCTATACTATTTGACATTCAATGTTCTTTTTTCTGTAAAGGGTCTTGAAAAATGAGGGTCGTCTTATAAACGAGTCGTCTTATATTCGGGACAATACGGTAAATAATGTGTCATGTTGCGACGCATTGCGAGATGAGCACAATCAAGCTTGATTTCCCTGTTCCTTGCTGTTAATAATTGGCGAGGAAAACATGAACCTACACATACCGTAGTGATCTCCCGGTTCCACTGTTTTTATTTCCGATCCGATCCCGATACCACAATTTCTTTGTTAGCCGATACCGATACCAAGTATCGATACCAGAAAATAATATACTGTATATATATATGGTAATAATACAAATAAGAAAAATAATATGAAGTCCACCAGCCGGGAAAATTCTCACTCAATTGCAGTGTTGGGCAGTAACTAATTTTAGATTACATATTACTGTAATATTATTACTTTTGCTCCAAAAAGTAAAGTAACGAGATTACTCTGCAAAAATGGGTAATAAGTAACGCATTACTTTGCAAGTAACGCCAAGTTACTTTTTTTTAAAATGAGCTTGTTGTTGCATGCAAAAATAGAACAGATGTACAAGCTATTGACAGGTACTGTAACAACAGAGATGTGCAGTAGATTGTAGATCCAGTCCACACGCTGCATCCTGCGCAGTTATGTACACTACAAATCGCATTGCTGCTTTATTTTGTAATAACCGGATTATGTTGTTCTTCTCTAATTTTTCAAAAGCGGTGTTGAGAACTTGGGAAAGTAATAACGTAATATGTAATATATTACTCTTCAAATCCAGTAATAAGTAAAGTAATGACATTACTCTGTCTAAGGGTAACGAGTAAAGTAAAGAAGTTACTTTCCAAAGTAATATAGACCAACACTGCTCAATTGTGCACTTGGGCGACTCCAAAGCAAATTCCTCATGACTCCATTTTTTTATTGAACTATCATCGTGTCAACCACTTACCACTGTGTCAGCTCTGTGGTAGACTGGCATATTTGCCAATACCGATATGACAAATAAGGGCCAATACTGATACTTTTTCCAATACCCATAACAGTATTTTCTGATACCGATATGCCAAGAAAAGGACCGATATGATACTTTTCCCGATACCGATACAGTATCGGGACATTCCTACCTAGTACATACCAAAATAAGCGTGACATGATGACATGCATTAGCGCTGATAGCAGCAGACAGCGATGCATGGGTTCCCACTGCAGGCTGCATGGAGGTGATGACAGGTTTGAGGCTGGTGGAGGTGGAGATGGGGGGATTCTTGGGGGAGAGGCCCCAGAAGCTGGCCCCTGACACCACAGGGACCCCCCCCTGTCAGAGATAAAGCACTCTGCAGGGACCCCCAGGCCCCCTCTCTGCAGTGTTTAAATCTGACATAGTAAGTGATGATGCAACAACAACATTAACCACAACCCTATACTAACCCAGGGGAGGATCTAACATGTCCCATTTGGAGGGGGGGCAAGAGAACATGTTGGAGGGGCAAGAGAAAATGGTATGGGGGCAACTTTCGCCCGTGTCGCTTCGCACCACGGGCGATGAAGCCGCACCCATACCATTTTCGGTTACAGGACTTTTATTAGTCAAGTGAAGCATCAATAATAACATCAGTTGTTGTTGAAGTTGCAACAGACACGCAGCATGCATAAAGCTAAAGGTCTGACTCAGAGAGTTTTCTGTTTTCAATGATGAAATGTTGTTGGATTAGTGGTGCCACAGCTGTAGTTAGTAGCAGTAGTAGTGTTTCAAATCATTTTCAATATAAGCACTTTAATTTGAAATATCTTGGGTTGTTTTGCATGGCATCGTGTTTCGGGGGGGCAGGCTGGGTATTTAGGGGGGCTTTGCCCCCCATGCCCATGCCTAGATCCGCTCCTGTACTAACCCCAGCCTATACTGTGAGCATTATAGCAAACATACTGTATAGCAGATCTGCACAAGCTAGGCTTTTGCAACGACAACGATACATTATGCATTTCAGTCAGATAACTCACACTAATATTTATTTAACCAATATTTATTACAGACTCAGAATACAAGTGTGCATAGTGTTTTACATTGGTGTTCGGCTCTGCAACATTTTTCTCCCTGCTCAGCACAATAGAACACAATCATTAAACATTAAGAGCAGGAAGATATACAATAACAACCCCCCATAGGGAACAGAAATAACAGAGCCCATCGGTGATGCTGGGGTGGTGGTGGGAGCGAACATCAGTGGTGGACTGGGCGAAAAAAAAAACGGCCCGGACATTTTTAGCGTGATTTGGCCTAGACCGGCCCACCACAACCAGCGCGTGATGGACCTATTCTACCTGGTATAGTTGGTTAACCAGATGTAACTCTTTGAGAGCGTAAACATGAAACCAAATGGACCCTTGCGGGTCCATTTGGTTTCATGTTAACACTCTCAAGAGTTAAAATATTCATCTAAATTGGCCCAAGTCTAATTACAAAATGCAGAAGATTAATGGTCATTTTGATCTGTATGTTTGACTGTTTTGTTTCCCAAATCCAGCCTGGAATTGTGGACCAAAAAGCAAAATAAATCTTTAGTTTTGGGGGTCTGTTGCGGCTAAAATGTCATCAAATGGTGGTCCTCCGTGGCTCAAAATTCTGAATGAATAGTGGGCCCTGGGATCAAAAAGGTTGAAAACCAGTGCTTTTAATCATACTGTGATACCACCGGCCCCCTACGGGTCGTGGCCCACCGGGAGACCTCCCTGTACGCCCAATGGTCAATCCGACCTTGGCGAACAAACACCACATAATAATCCGGAACCATGATGCAGAAGGAAGGCAGGAAGAAGCAACCAGACTATAGCTGCCAAAATT
>CM076981.1:14938679-14946179 GCA_039105355.1 Benthosema pterotum
ACATAAAGATAGGTTTGTCTTGTCTGCTGTTAGGTTTGTTATTTCAGGTTTGTGATTGTGTAAAGAAAACGAAAGAAACAGCAAAAAATTCGTCTGCCTGGGCTGCCTAGCCTCTCATCGCGAGAACTGCCCCTCTTTGCAATAGCACCCAGCTGCAGTCTCGCAGACAGTGACGTCACGTTCAGAACGATCGACGCCTACTTTCTGTTCTTTGGATAGCTATATAACATTACACAGTGTACACATCGAAAAGCAACACAGCAGACCACAATGTCTTATGTGTATTCTGTTATTTTCCAGAAGTGCTTAACTTACAATGATATCAGTCGTTCAGAAATAATATTTGATTACAAAAAAATCAGCGTGCTGCCATCCACTGCCATGTATTTGCCCTGGCCTCCGTAGGAGTTTTGCCACCCAAGGTGTCATGGCGCAGCCGCGGCAGACTTAGCTTCCCTTCCTTCTTAAAAGAACTTCCTTTCCTGTCAAACCATTCTAGTCACCTGCAGACTAACACTCCTCTAAAGATCTGCGATCTCAATAGTGTCATTGTTGATATGTACTGTCATATCTTATTGTAGTCTATGCTGGGAGCTCATTGTTTTGTATTGGAAGACATTTGTGAAGTCTGATTTAAAGGCCTGTTAAGTAATCCTTAATAGAGTAGAGATTACTTTAAAGGAATTTCATTGTTGAATTAATGGTTCAAGTGATTCTTGTAATGCAACATGTGACAGTCAAATTAGCAATTAATTACATAAAGTGCCATTCAATGTGGCAACTCTACTAGATGGTTCTGGTTGGGCACTGACTAGCTGGCCTAACCCGAAATGATTTTGGCCTCTAAAGTCACAAGAGTCATGTCTGCAACATAATGTGTGCTTGTATATCAGCTATCAGCTATACCAGGGGTTTTCAACAGGTGGTCCGGGGACCACCAGTGGTCCCTGAGAGGGTTCCAGGTGGTCCCCAGCTAAGTTGGTTAACCAGATGTAACTCTCGAGAACGTAAAAATGAAACCAAATGGACCCTTGCGGGTCCTTTTGGTTTCATTTTTACACTCTCGAGAGTTAAAATATTCATCATCTGAATTCACCCAAGTCTACACAACTAGAAGATGGATAAAAGCAAAAATAAATCTTTAGTCTTTGGGGTGTGTGGGACTAAAATGTCCTCGGGGTGTGTGGGACTAAAATGTCCTCAAGTGGTGGTCCGTGGCTCAAATGCTGAATAAATGGTGGGCACTGGCATCAAAAAGGTTGAAAACCCCTGAGCTATACCCCAGTGTTCTTTTGGCAAATCTAAGCACACAAATATAAGCCTTCCGGTGACGATCTCTTCAAAATAAAAGTGCCCTTTACAGTACTGAAAAAGGTCCATTTGCACATTTAAATGCTTAAAGGTAGGGGAAGTGATTTGAAATTCATGGTGTAGTACCAGCCTGGTGCACTAGGGGCCCCCAAAAGTAGCTACACTATGTGAACCTGCTGCTCTCTCCTGATTGGAGGAGAATTGTGGTGACCTGGGGAACTTTTATTAGCTCCTCTGCTAACGTGGGGGAGGGGGAAACTCCATATCGTCACCTTCTTAAAATAATCGCCTAAGTCATTTTTTCCAGGTTTTTCAGGAAACACACAAAACACCCCCAAAAAAATTTTGGGGGAGTTTTGTGTGTTTCCTGAAAAACCTGGAAAAAATGACTTAGGCGATTATTTTAAGAAGGTGACGATATGTGGTTTCCACACCTTATAATAGAGCATTTTAACAGAAAAAAATATTTTTGGGTGATATCTGACAAAAGTGAAATCACTTCCCCTACCTGAGTGGCGGTGCTTAAGGCCTATTCAGAGATGGATTTTCGGTGCCCACCGCGACCACCGTTTCCTACAATATGACGTCATACCACCGCTACCACCGCACCTCCCAGCCCTCCTCTCGGATTTTACTAACCACCGCACCGCGGTGGTTCCAGTACTTGTTTTTAACGGCTGCCAGCTGGTAAAAAAAAAAAAAAAAAAGAAAAGAAAGAAAAGAAAACACACCACAGCACGACGGCCAGGAGGAGAACGAAGGGATTCAATGATAGACACAATGACATAAACAGAATACGAAATAAACATAAAAGCAGCAGAATTTATTATAATTGAGGTAGGAAGTAGAGAAAAGCAGAGGGGAAAATAAACAACAATGGACGCGAGGAGAACTGCAGGGGAGGGAGGGCGAGGTGCTGCTTGTGGTATATGAAATAGCGGTGGTCGCGGTGGTGACAGACTATATAATAGCGCGCGGTGCGGTGCTCTGAGCGGTGGTCGCGGTGGCCACCGAAATTCTAGACTCTGAAAGAGCCTTTAATCTATCTAACCTAATCTTAATCTAAAAACAAATGAAAGTGTGTGTGTGTGTGTGTGTGTGTGTGTGTGTGTGTGTGTGTGTGTGTGTGTGTGTGTGTGTGTGTGTGTGTGTGTGTGTGTGTGTGTGTGTGTGCGCGCGCGCACACACACACTTGTACCTGTGACATGTGCATTATGGGAAATGACTGTTGACCCCGACAGTAGCAACAGCAACAGGTTAACATGGCGGAGGGTCCGGGCAAACCGAAACGGACCCAAGACCTATCATTTTCACTCTGAATGGGAGGAAGATTATCTTTTTTTTTTTTTTTTTTAATAATGCGCCCATTTGTCTGATCTGCAATGCTAAGGTGGGATTGGGAAAAAAGTAGGGCTGTTGAATGATTAAAATTTTTAATCAAATTAATCACAACTTCAAAATTAATTTAATCATGATTAATCACCATTCGAACTATGTCCAAAATATGCATGTTTTCCTGTACAGGATTTCAAAATTTAAAAAAGAAACAGAATCTGTGAAAAAAATAACCATTTATCTTTAAAATATTTATCAAAATAGGTGATCTACAAGCCCTCAATGCTTGTAGATCCTCCAGCTATACTTTATGGCTCTGGTTACAGGAAGACACACAGCTATGTATCCGTAAAACCGTGCGCTTCCCTTTTGTCTCAATGAGAAAATGCTCAGTGGGTTGAGTCAGTGTGCACATGAGTTAATTGAGTTAAAAATTTTAAACAGATTAATCAACAAAATTAATTTAATCCCATTAATTAACTATTTTCAACAGCCCTACAAAAAAGACGATGCACGCCGGGAAGTACGAGAAGGAATACCCCGCAAAAAGCCCTTTACGTGCCGCAAGACTCAAGGAACTGAAAGCGCGCCTGACCGGGCAGCAGGCACAATTCACCAGACCTAATGAACAGTCAAAGGCTGCAACAATTGCTTCATATCGGGCTAGTCACGTCCTTGCTAAGCACAAGAAGCCATTCAAAGACGGCGAGGCGTGCACCCGCCGCGACCTGCACACAAACTTCCCAAATAAAATATGCATGCTGAACTACAACGTCAAGGTAAAAGGCTGACGCAACTTGATATTGACCGCTATATGGAGCATGTTCAGAATCAGAACGTCTTGTCAGAATTTGAGCGGCGTTTTACTGACTTTGCGACCCTCGAACCTGTAGCAACCTACATGTGTAATCCGTTTGGTGAAAATGTTGCTGTTGGTGACATTGCTGACAAAGTCAAATCACTGTTCGATTTGGAACGCGATGCGATTGAAAACGAGATTCTAAAATTGCAAAATGACATGAAAGCCAAATCAACATCAGCCCCGCCTGGAAAGCACGCAGCGTTCTGGGAGCTACTGTTAGATGAGAAATACCCCAATCTCCGAAGATGTGCTTTAAACCTGACAGCTCTTTTTGGTTCCACTTATTTGTGCGAGTCTGCCTTCTCGCACATGAAAATGATAAAATCCAAGTACCGATCAACAATGACTGACGACCACCTTGTAGCCTGCCTACGCCTTGCAATCAGTACCTACACTCCTGCCTCCTCCTCCCAGTGCCAGGGGTCCCACTAGCTGCCTCCGCTCTACCCAGCGCCTCGTCTCACCCAGCCCACAGGTAGGCACCGACAGATGCCAACTCATGTCAGTTATGGCTGTTATTGCTCATCGTGTGTGGGTGTGGGTGTGTGGCTGCGTGTGGCTGCGTGTCTGTCTGCTGTCTGTGAATTATGCCACCTGCAACTTGTAATGGACTGTTCTTATTATGATTGCATTTGCAATGGCAGTGTTTGTCCAAGTCTGTTGTAGGCTACTTATGTTTTACTGATGTAGGCCTACTTATAAGTCTGTTGTACTTTATGCTTATGTGGACATAAAGTAAAGTGGTAAAACAAAGTAGTATTGTGTTGTTGTGAAGTCACTGCAGACTGGCGACGATGTTTGTGGTTTGAAATGTTGGTTTTGGACTGGTAGACCCCAGAGGGGTTGGATGCCGAAAAGTAGACCTTGGGCCAAAAAAGGTTGGGCACCCCTGCTTTAATACAATCAGTAGGCCTACACATGCAGAGGTTGGAGGTGGTCTCCCAGCATGCTCTTCACTGAGACACTGAGTATATACTGTACACTCTGGTGTCTGGTGGTACATTTGTAAAAACATCAGGTCTTTTTCATTCTGTTCTGAGCCATTCAGAGTGACTGGTAATAGTCTTACCTGGTCCCTATAAGTGCGGTGACACAGAGGACCACCTCTGTGTACATGCAACCCAAGCTCCTTTCTGCTTTTCTCTTTTTCCCTATAGCTCCATCATACTCCCATAAATCATTTCCTGAATTTCAGCCCATCAAAAAGTGATGAAGGGGTACTGTTTCCCGGGAAAATAACATCACACAAAGCTGATTGGTCCTTGATTACCAGGAGGACCAATCAGAATGCGACTTAAACGTGCAATGCTGGGAAATGTAGGACTGGATCTAAAAACTGCAGTACTGTCAGTGACATCCAGTCAAAGTTATCAGTACATTAAAGGTGTAGCCTAGAGTATGGGCTGCATTTTCGCCACATGCTAAACCCCTTATACCTTAACTTCTTTGCCTTTTTTTTTTTTTACTATTTTCAAGAATTTTTAATAGTTAGAATGGTCAGTATACAAGCCTACAATGTGTCGATATAGATTATCTAGTTGATCTATTCAAAAATGTTTTCATAGAACTGGTTGAATTTCCTTCGCGAAACCTGGCAACACTCCCCTGAAACTCCTAGCTGTCTGTCTGTCTGTCTGTCTGTCTGTCTGTCTGTCTGTCTGTCTGTCTGTCTGTCTGTCTGTCTGTCTGTCTGTCTGCCTCGTCGCTGCATGTTTTCTCATTGATCCTGTTTTCAGCATTTCGCGCTAAGCCGACCGCCCTATAAATCACTTGTCGTATTCGCGGTGACGCACTTTGGGTTCCTGAGCCCTCCATATCCCATGCGCGGAGTTTCGATTTCGTGCGAGAGCGATGCAGCGTATGTCAGTACCTCCGTCACTCGCACACTATTCTATCTCTCTCTCTCTCTCTCTCTCTCTCTCTCTCTGGGCCAAGTTCCCTGAGCACGTTTTTTTTTTTTCTTCTATTCCTTTTCATGCTAGAGAATGGAATTAGTCCGGTGTGTTGCAGACTGCAGTCGTCCTGGCCCGGGCATATTGTTTTCTTTGGCCCGACGCACTTTGAGTCTGGCAGTCCGGAGGCCAACCCCTCCTCACCCCCACTCCCCTCCCCCTCCCCTCCTTTTTTCATGTCTATAAATGGGCTCTTTTCATGAATCCATGAGGGGATTTGCTTGAGTTCTTTTTTTTTTTCAAGAGGACACTGAACTGTACTTGAAACTACAGTATAGGGTGGCCATGCACTAGAGCAGCCCCTGGCAGGGGCGGATCTAGGCATGGGCATGGGGGGGGGGGGGGGGGCAATGCCCCCCTAAATACCCAGTCTGCCCACCCCAAACACGATGGCATGCAAAACAACCCAAGATATTTCAAATTAAAGTGCTTATATTTAAAATGATTTGAAACGCTACTGCTGCTACTAACTACAATTTTGGCACCACTAACCCAACAGCATTACAGTACATCATTGAAAACAGAAAACTCTCTGAGTCAGACCTTTAGCTTTATGCATGCTGCGTGTCTGTTGCAACTTCAACAACAACTGATGTTATCATTGATGCTTTACTTGACTAATATGAAAGTCCTGTAACCGAAAATGGTACGGGTGCGGCCCCCATATCATTTTCTCTTGCCCCTCCAACATGTTCTCTTGCCCCCCCAAATGGGACAGGTTACATCCACCCCTGGCCCCTGCACTGATTTCACACACTGTCTGGGGGGGGGTCCACTAGCTTGACATCACAGTGGCATGGTATTTATCACGGTGTTTCCACACAAAGTATTCCGGACAGACGGACCGCTAGGCTACGATTGGAGTGATGGGTATGATGTGGATATAGCTTTAGTGGATAGCTTCCTGTATAGGAGAGGGATGGGATGAGAGGATGAGGGGTGGGGGAGGGAGAGAGATTTCAGAGGAAGGAGATGGATAGAAGAAGAGCGAGAGCATTAAAGAGAGAGACAGAGAGAGAGATGTCTGGGATAGCAGAGCAGGGGCGTTTTTGCAGGCAGACTCAGCAGTTGCCTGGGGTGCCATGAGGTGGTTGGGGGGGGGGGGGGGGGGGGGGCACCGGGGCGACCACCAGACATGCTAGACAGGCTAATAAGCCTGATATGGATAAATACATTATACTTGTCCTCTATAACCATAATTGAACATTTAAAAAATAATATTTATTGTGCCTGTCATAGGTATGAGATGTTGCCTGGGGCTCCAAATTGCTTAGAAACGCCACTGAGTGAGAGAGGGAGAGAGAGAGATGCCTGTCTGGGATAGCAGAGAGATGAAGTAACATTGAGGCGGCGAGTGAAAGACTCATAATGTTGAGAACGTTGAAACGGATGTCTTGTTTCCAAATGTTCTTTGAACACTTAAGCTTCCCCATGCATCAGGCTGCAGAGTCCAGACAGTGCCGCGCAGTGTGTTATCCACACACTGCGAGTTGTGGATAACAGACAGATCTAGGCCTTTTTCTTTGTTTTTCTTTCTTTTAAACTAAGCAGTCTCACCAACGTCGCCCATGGTCCGGAAATGAAGTACCCATTCGTTTTCGTCATAGACTTGAAAATGAAAGGAAGGAACGCAAGCGACTTCATGAAAGGTGCGGGATACTGTGCTCCATGTATATGTCGACACCAGAGACACAACCTGCCTCCACTTAATGGTATAAATCAGTGCTAATGGGTTTGGGAAGTGTGAAACCATCACAAGGCCACATGTCCTGTTTCAGGGGTGCATGAGGATCATCTGGATCCAGATTTTTCGGATCCAGATGCACGCTGCATTGCTTTTCAGCCTGAGACGTCGCTCAATATATAAAACAGCTAGTCTTTATTCTAATTTTAGTAGCTCCATTTTTTTTTTTTTTTTTTTTTAACAGATCACACACTATGATTTTTTTTTTAAAGTCAGGTGTGTGTCAGGAGTTTCAACCTTAGTGATTGGACTATGGGATTACATGTTACATAGTTGCGCCAGAGTGACGTACAACA
>CM076981.1:14956179-14981179 GCA_039105355.1 Benthosema pterotum
GTCTCTCTCTCTGTCTCTCTCTGTCTCTCTCTCTCTCTCTCTCTCTCTCTCTCTCTCTCTCTCTGTCTCTCTCTGTCTCTCTCTCTCTCCCCTCTCTCCATATGGTGGTAGTAAATACATCACGGCAGTGACACGGTCTCCGCTAAGCGAGGCGAAAGCGATCCGCGTCGACGTCATCTGAGTCCACCACCACGGAAGCACAGCGCAAGCTCCGTTTACAGGAAACCCTGCCTAACGTGTTGCGTGTGTGTGTGTGTGTGCGTGTGCGTGTGTGGTGTGTTTCGCAGGCCCAGGCCTGGACTTGATTGGGGAGGCAATCTGAGGAGGCGGCGAATTTGTCATCATTTGGGTGACAAGTTGCCTGACTGACTTGCACCCGGCCTGACCTCCTCCTCGCTGCTTTGAAGGAGAGGAGCGTGTGTGTGTGTACGTGTGTGCGTGTGCGTGTGCGTGTGCGTGTGCGTGTATGTGTGTGTGTGTGTGTGTGTGTGTGTGTGTGTGTGTGTGTGTGTGTGTGTGTGTGTGTCTGTCTTTGTTTAACTGGAGGGGAGGATGGAATGGGTGCAAACCAACGACAAAGGAAGGTGAAAAGCAGACGGGAAGGGGAAAAAAAAGACCCCAAAAGATGCTTTTAACAGGTGCGAGAAACGACATGAATCTCCATAACAGTCGAGCGTTTTACGCAACAGTTGTGACCGTTTGCATAATGGTCGATGGTTAACGTTGGGTTTAGACTGAGGTTATATGTTTAGGGTTAGGGGTTAGGGTTTAGTAGGAAAAACAGTCGCAAAATGGGTCACTGTTATGCAAAACAGTCGTGACTGTTATGCAACCAGTCGCTATTGTTATAGCGACTGTTTGCGACGGGCGTCGACGGGCATCGTGGCCATGGATTGCTTTTGCTGGTTCTCCAATCTCAACAGCGTATAGACCAGGGCTGCCCAACAGGTAGATCTTGATCTACCAGTAGTTCACACAAACCGTGCAGGTAAATCACGTGACAGCTCCCTAAATTATAGAACATAGGCGATTAAAGGGGACGCTTATATATCTGTAACTCTTGAGATTGTTAAAATTAAACCAAATGGTTTAATTGGTTTAATTTTACCACTCTAAAGAGTCAAATTAAATTTAACATCTGAATTATGTAATTTTCACGAGTCCACACAATTAGAAAATGGAGAATAATTGTTATTTTGACCAATTCTCTTTTCGGTTCTCTTTCCCAACTGTGGACAAAAACGTGAAAATTCTTAGTTTTGGATGAAGAGACTATAAACTCAACATCACAAACTGAAGTCAAACCCCCAATACTGTTTTCAAACGTCAGTAGTAGCATATACAAGAAAACCTTCCCATTCTACCCCTTCATTTTCCATTATAATTGCATTATTCTTAAACACTATAACAGTAAGTAACACCATCACCACTATTTCAAAGTCAAACTTTCACGGGGGGCCTTGAAATGGACTCTTTTTTTTATGTGTAGATCTTGTTGTGGGCACCCCTGGTATAGACTGTATTGAGGATGCAAATGCATTTCAACCTGAGTCCCAGTGACCTCCAAGCTCGTAAACATTCCACTCAGTGGCGTGCTATGAGCTTGTAGACCTAAAATACCAAATGTTTCCGTAAAGAAGGGGATCCACTTCTTTAATTAACAGTCTTTGTCTTTGTGTAGCGTTTTTTTTTTTTTCTTTCTTTTTTTTTTTTTTTCTTTTTTTTGTAAAACATGTGTAGCAGGTGGCTACAGCCTCTGTCGTGATCATGGCCTTCGAAATCTATAGTATCTTCACCCGGACCAAATAAGGGATGTCCCTTTGGGTTAGTGGTTAAGATTTTGCAACTTTCACACGGGTCACCCGAGTTTGAATCCTGGTGCGTTACACATGCTTCATACAGAATCAAAGATGAAAACAACACTGTATGAAAGAGCATCAGGGGACAGGCTTTGAACTGTATATTAAAATATAAAAAGAACATAAGAACAACATATGAGAAGTCTATTAAAAAACGGATTGTAATTCAGTTGTACGGACAAATCCTCTGTGTTAATTACAACTTGAGAGGGAGTATACCACCATATGGTGCAAACTGTCAGGGTAACCAGTGATTAATGAAGGACACATTCAAACCATATTGAACCAATTCAACACAGACACACATGCTTCCAGTGCAATGGGAAAAAGCTGGAGTAGTGTTGCTCGATCCAACGGCCGCATGCATATATACGACACACTGTCTGGCTCCGTGGACTTCACCCGGAGCTGCATGCTATGGTCGATTCCAGAACCGGCATATGGTTGAAGTTCATAGTGGAGATGCCGTCCAAAAGCAAGCTTCATCCTCCGGACCTGCAGCGATGGCCTGGCGAAGGCATCTCTCACTTATCCACCCACCGTCTGGCTGGCACACAGGGGCGGATATAACATGTCCCATTTCTGGGGGCAAGATAACATCTTGGAGGGGCAAGAGAAAATGGTATGGAGGCGTCTTCATCGCCTTCATGAAGTCGCACCCACACCATTTTCGGTTACAGGACTTTTATTAGTCAAGTAAAGCATCAATAATATTAATAACATCAGTTGTTGTTGAAGTTGCAACAGACACGCAGCATGCATAAAGCTAAAGGTCTGACTCAGAGTTTTCTGTTTTGATGAAATGCTGTTGGTTTAGTGGTGACACAGCTGTAGTTAGTTAGTAGCAGTAGTAGTGTTTCAAACCATTTTAAATATAAGCACTTTAATATGAAATATCTTGGGTTGTTTTGCAAGGCATCGTGTTTGGGGGGGGGGGGCAGACTGGGTATTTAGGGGGGCATTTCCCCCCCATGCCCATGCCTAGATCCGCCCCTGTATCCACCCACAGTCTGGCTGGCACAAATTGGGGGAGCCTCTACCTGCAGGTTTCTCTTGAGTTCCATAGTAAGTCCAGGTAATACCGCACTGTTGTAACGAAAAGAAAGTTGAGCCAGAAGGCAAAGCTCTCTGTCTACCGAACTATCTTCATCCCTACCCTCACCTATGGTCATGAAGTGTGGGTCATGACCGAAAGAACAAGGTCGCAAATATTTCTGGCCGGTGGCTGGCATCTCCCTAAGAGATAGGGTGAGAAGTTCGGACACGTGGGAGAGACTCGGAGTAGAGCTGCTGCTCCTTCGCCTGGAAAGGAGCCAGCTTAGGTGGTTCGGATCTGGTTAGGATGCCTCTCGAGCATCCCGCTAGGGAGGTCCTTGAGGCACGTCCCCAGGACAGACCAAGGTCCAGATGGAGGAATTAAATCCACTCCTCGGATCGCCTCGGGATCCCCCAGGAGGAGGTCGCTAATGTTGCTCGGGACAGGGAAGTCTGGAGCTCTCTGGTGTAGCTGTTGCCACCACGACCCGACCTCTGATAAGCGGATGAAGATGGATGGATGGAGTAAGTCCAGGTGTTTTCTGCAGCCGAGTACTGCCAACCCTGTGTCCTACCTGCCAGTCGGTGCAGGATCCAAATCGACCCTCACCTCAATTTCAAACCCCATATTAGACAATTTGGCAAAACCTCCTCTTCAAAACTTCGCCCAGCACTCACACTTGCAGACGCCATGCCAGGCCCAGGGGGGCAGGGGCGGATCTAGGCATGGGCATGGGGGGGGGGGGGGGGTGGGGCGGGTGGGGGGGGGGGCAATGCCCCCCTAAATACCCAGTCTACCCCCCCAAACATGATGCCATGCAAAACAACCCAAGATATTTCAAATTAAAGTGCTTATTTAAAATGATTTGAAACACTACTACTGCTACTAACTAACTACAGCTGTGTCACCACTAAACCAACAGCATTTCATCATTGAAAACAGAAAACTCTCTGAGTCAGACCTTTAGCTTTATGCATGCTGCGTGTCGATTGCAACTTCAACAACAACTGATGTTATTATTGATGCTTTACTTGACTAATAAAAGTCCTGTAACCGAAAATGGTATGGGTGCGGCTTCATAAAGCCGCCCCCATACCATTTTCTCTTGCCCCTCCAACATGTTCTCTTGCCCCCCCAAATGGGACAGGCTACATCCAACCCTGGGGGGTGGGTTTTTATTAGGCAAGTAAGCATCAACATTAGTTGTTGCAACAGGGCACACAGCATGCATAACGCTAAAGATCTGACTCAGACAGTTTTCTGTTTTGTACATCTATTTTTCAATGACGAAAGCATAACATAATGCTTTGAAAGGTTTAAAAGCACTGTAAGTAGTAAGTAGCCTTGCCAGGCCATGATGTCAGGAGGCCCAGCTGAGCCATTGAGGCCCATATAGGTCAGGAGCCTATCTCCTGTTTCTGTAGCGTGAGGCAGCTTGATGTACAAGTACACCCCCTGGACATGACGCTAGTATATCGCAGGGACTTACCCCCAATCCATCCCTTGATGCTGAGTGCCAAGCAGGGAGGCATTGGGTCCCATTTTTAGAGTCTTTGGTATGACCCGGCCAGGAATCGAACCCCGACCTCCCAGTCTCAGGGCGGACACTCTAACCACAAGGCCACTGAGCTGGTTTAAAAGCACTGTAGTCGGCCTAAAAACAAAAAAATATATATCGGTGGAGAATCGCTGGGATCCAAAACAAAAGCACATCCATACAGGCAGCACCTTGAATCACCATGAGCGTGACAGCGGGCGATGATGAAGGGTCTGGGAGGAGAACCGGCGGGTCTCGGACGAAGGGAAAATGTGACCTTCCTGTGTTGTTTCACGGAGCGGCCCGTTATTATTCTATTAAAGGGCCTGTTTGCTTTCCAAATGGCTGCTGTCTGCCGCGATCACAGTGAATGATGGGTCTGTCAGATCTGCTGGGTGTGAGTTCAAAGACACACCGTTTAACACCAGCTGTAATGGTCTGGGGCTGGTGTGTGTGTGTGTGTGTGTGCGTGTGTTTAGCTATGTACTGTATGCATGCGTGCGAGGGACTTGGAAGCAATGTTGCCAACTTGGCGCATTTGTCTGTTTGTTTATATTTAGTTTTTTTCCAGACCCCCCCTAGCTAGTGGAAAAACTCCTAGCGGAAAATCTAGTGCTTTTTTGCTGGTGAGTTGGGGCGAAATTGGTTGACAGACGCCAGAGATAAAACCCTTGTTTTTCACCATTTTTCCTCCTCCTATAATAGTCCTTAAAACCTGTATATCTGTAACTCTAGAGAGCGTAACATGAAACCAAATTTGGTTTCATTTTACGCTAGATTTTTTTAGAGCACTAGATTTTTTTAGAGAGCGTAACATGAAACCAAATTTGGTTTCATTTTACGCTCTCAAGAGTTAAATTATATTGAATTAATCCTGAATTACCTAATCTTCAAGAATCTACACATTTAAAAAATGTAAAAGAATTGCTATTTTGATCAACATTTATCAGTTACCTAAATTGCTCAGAGAGACTAAACTCAACATCAAACAGTGGTCCTCTGTGGCTAAAATGCAGAATAAATAGTGGGCCCTGGTATGAAAATGGTTGAAAACCCACTGTGCATTCTAGTGCATTTTGGGAGTGCCACTAGAGCATTTTGGATTTTGGGAGTTGGCAACACTGGTTGGAAGACAGGGTTGCCTCTTGTGCCCATGCAACTGAAACAGGGTGTAAGGTTGAGGGCCGTTTTTAAAGGGGAAGTCCACCCATTTTCAACGTGCTGGGTGGACATGATAAAAAAAGTTTTCCCATTCTGTGTTCCCAAGAAATGGAGGCCTGAAGAAAACCACTAACATGGTGAAACATCTTGATGACATCATCAAGATTTTCACCATGTTAATGGATTTCTTTTTTTTTTTCTGAGAGCGTACAAATGGAACCAAATGAACCCGTTAGGAAAAATGTTGAACATGGGTGGAATTCCCCTTTAAGGGTCAAAACAGGTAAACAAATGCAATTTCAAAAGGAAATTCCAAAGTGGCTTTGAGAGAATTGTATTACTTTATTATAATATTGTTCATACAATCCGTAAAAAAAAAAAAAAAAAACTTTTAGGAGGTAGTGAAAATACAAGCTACAGTACATTGCATTGTGAGCTTGCGTGCATGTGTCTGTGTGTGCCTGTAACTGTATGATTGTAAAATGGTAGTTTTTGCTCTCCCGGTCTTTGCATTTTTGGCAGCTGCAGGCTGCCTAGTAAACAGGATCGGGGAGATTGGAGATGGAATGGTCCCAGTGTCTGGGTTGACCAAAAGGTTGCATGGGGATTACCCATTATGGCACAAGTTGACCTCTGAGCCATGGGATGAACTTTGTACCAGCGATCTGATTGGCTTTCTAGTATCTCAGCAACGCCATGACAATGCCCCACTAAATGCCCTGACTGCCCCACCAAACATGATGGCATGACAAGATATTTCAAATTAAACTGCCTATATTTAAAATGATTTGAAACACTACTACTGCTACTAACTAACTACAAGTGTGTCACCACTAAACCAACAGCATTTCATCATTGAAAACAGAAAACTCTCTGAGTCAGACTCTTAGCTTTATGCATGCTGCATGTCTATTAAAACTGCAACAACAACTGATGGTATTATTGATGCTTAGGCGCCTATTATAAGTCCTGTAACCGAAAATGTTTCGGCTTGAAAGCCGCCCCCATACCATTTTCTCCTGCCCCCCAATTGGGAAATGTTACATCCGCCCCTGAGACCAACTGAGGCCCAAGCTTTCTGTCAGCTCTATAATAGGCTTTTATGGAACATCAGTCAATCACATTGTTTTTCCTCCACCATTTCCCACTCCACTCCCATTCTCTCTCTCTCTCTCTCTGCACACGATCCCTGCATGCGCGTGACAACTCATTCTCGCCGCCGGACAATTCCCTCCCTTAACTCGAGCCTTTACTACTTTTCCTTTTGGTGTCGTTCTCATTCATTGCTCCGACACACGCGATGAATGACGTCAGCTCTAGTACTGTCGTTCTCAAACTTCTTCACATCAAGGTCCTCGATGGAAGATGCAACGAGGGCCAACAAGCACGATGCCCAACAAGCAGTTGTTGAGGCAGCTTGATGTACAAGTACACCCCCTGGACTTACCCCCAGTCTTTGGTATGACCCGGCCGGGAATCGAACCCCGACCTCCCAGTCTCATGGGGCAAACACTAACCACAAGGCCACCGAGTTGGTGGAAGAATAACGTATACTGTAACTTGCAGTAGAACTTTATAGTCCTCGACATATTGGGGTGACGGTCTAGCAATTTTATCAAATATTGAAAATTAAATATCTCAAGTCAAACTTGCAGACTTCACAGACGTGCAACCTGCAACGAGACGTGTTTGCGTGTGTGTTTGTGAGCGGCGGGGACGGCCGTCCCGTCTGTGTGTGCGTTTGTCGGCGCTCCAACATTAAAAAAAAAAAGGGGGAAACAAAGGGAGCTGGACCTCACCGTTTCCATAAAAATATAAAAAAGCAAAGCCCCTACGTAAACTCAATCTGTAATTGATTACGTCAAGTTAATGAGTTGTTCTTTTCTCTTCGTCTTTACGAGCGACTGGTAGCTCGGAACCAAATAAGCACCGCGGCTGAGCGAGGGCCAGGTACGCAGAGACCCTGGCCAGGCCGCGACTTAAACTCGCTTTATTCTTCTGAGAAAGTGGAATAATTATGTGTTGGGACTTGAAATTGCCTGTTGGCATGAGGACGTAGACGGGAATGGAAGATTAGGGGGGTCCTGCATGGAGATCCAAGCGCTCTGGCCGCTGTTGGTGTGAGCTATAGGTCCCCACGGACCCGTGCAAGGTCCGGAGACAACAAGAGGACAATTACTTTGTTTCTGGCATTCATTTTGTTTTCTCGAGTCTGCTTGAGCTCTCTCATGTCTGCCATTTTCATGATGGGGTAAGCAACTTGCAGCACATCAAGCGATAAATGTTTTCTCCGCTTAATTTTTTGTCTTTGCAGTTGTCTAGCCTGCAGGTGAACACTGCAGAGCTGTACAAAGTGGATGTGGGATATATACAGCGCCGGGGGAGCAGGGAAATGATGTACTATGGAGATGAATGGGGTGGAGGAGGTGGGATGCATGGGCCTGTAGAAAAGTAGAAAAGTGGCTTGCGTGCGGCACAGTGGAGGTTTCAAAGTGGTATGTGCGGTGGTATAAACAGGGTCAGGTAGTCAGGGGGGGGTGAAGGGCGTTTTTAAAGTGTGTTTCTCTGTTTGTTTTCCTCTTTCTCTGTTTGTCTTTGTTGAGAGCGATTGGGGAATAGAGAGGGACTCAGACAGGCCAAGGAACTTCACCAGAATAATACACAAGTAAGAGAACCCTAAGGGCGGGAGACTGACCGCAGAGCACTGGGAAACAACAGGATTAAAAAATATATATATAAAAAAGTCAGTATGATTGTGACAGTGGCGTTAAGCAATTTGGAGAAGATTTTCCCTGGAGCCCCCCTTACACTAGCCCCTAGATTACACTATACAGTACACTATATACTTACTACACTATTACTTGCATTACATTACATTATATTACATTACATTGTAAATGTCTGCTCCAAGATCATCGGTGTCAGACAGAGAGATCTGCATTCCCTCTGGGAAGACCAGTTGGTGAGGAAGGCCAAGGGCATAATAAGTCACCCTCATCATCCTCTATCAGGCGAATTCAGAATGATGCCCTCTGTACTGGTCGCCGTTATCTGAGCCCTCGTACCAGAACCAATCGCTACACCAATAGCTTTATTCCATCTGCTATCAGATGCTTGAACTCCAGCGGAATCCAAGTGTAGGTTATCCTGTTGTACAGAGGTGGCAGGTCTACGCTATTTATTGATATGGAATGTTATATTTATTATTGCTATTTATAGGACACTTGAGCTGGTCCACCCACCCTTGCCTGTTTGTCGAATGAATGCTTGTTACATGTCTGTATTTTTTTTTTTTACTGTTTTATTCTTTGTATGATTAAGCACCAAGCTGCAATGAATTGCCCAGTCTGGGATCAATAAAGTAATCTGAATCTGAATCATTACATTACATTACATTACATTACATTAATCTGAATCTGAATCATTACATTACATTACATTACATTACATTACATTACATCACGATAAAGGTGGTCTGTTGCCTAAAAGTCCAATGGATTTCTCAGGCCGAGCACTTGTCACAGATGACTATACCCATTCTTATAGAAGTCTATGTTGTGTCGTACGACATCGTTATTGGAGAAGGATAACAAGCGGAACACAACCACCCTAAATACTTGAGTGTATTCTTGTGTGTGTTCACTTGAACTTCTACCAAGTTTTAGTGAACTTGGTAGATAGAAATTGATCATATTTAAGACTCTGACTGACAAATACTTTTTTTGTCTTGATTGTATTCTTGTGTTTTTTTGCTTTGGCAACGTAAACGATATGTTTCTTCATAATTTGAATTGATTTGTATCAACTTGAATTGACAGCAGGACATCTCAGAGACAGTGTAGTGCAGGGGTTTTCAACCAGTGGTCCGGGGACCACCAGTGATCCTTGAGATGGTGCCAGGTGGTCCCCAGGCTAAATGATGGAAAATTGGGTAACCGGATGTAACTCTTGAGAATGTAAAAATGAAACCAAATGGACCCTTACGGGTCCATTTGGTTTCATTTTTACACTCTCAAGAGTTAAAATATTCATCATCTGAATTAGCACCACTTAATTAAGAAGTCTACACTGTTTTGTTTGCAAAAATTGTGCCTGGAATAATGGAATTATGGACAAAACCAATTCAAAAAGAATACAAAAATAATTCTTTATAGTTTTAGGTCTTTGGGGTGAAATTGTCATCAAATGGTGCAGGTCCGTGGCTCAAATGCTGAATAAATGGTGGTCCCTGGTGTCAAAAAGGTTGAAAACCACTGGCGTAGAGCAATGGACAGCAGGACAGCTCAAAGACAGTGTATAGGAGAGACAGACAGGACAGCTGAGAGGGAGTCCAGGACAGACATAGACGTCCAGACTAGGTCTACTCCAGTTCCTGGACGTTATCGATGGGCTGTGGAGGTGTACCGCCGCTGTAGAACACTGGGCCTTTGTTACAGCCCACCGACAGCCTGTCCCTCAGGGAGAGAGAGAGAGAGACACACACACACACACGCACACGCACACACACACACACACACACACACACACACACACACACACACACACACACGCACACGCACACGCACACTGTACAGGCACGCATGCAATGCAGTGCAGTAACCACAAAGCAGAGGTGGACATTACTTTACTTAAGTCCATTTACTTAAAGGGATATCCCACTTTCAAAAAAAACAAAAAAAACTTTTGGTAATTTTATGGTGGTCTACTCAGTCTCATGTGAACACACCAGACAGTTTATAAGTTACTCCATTCAGTATATTTGATGTTCATTTTAACATATCCGCCTCCTTCCTATACAAACCCATTACAACTTAAAACTCCATTTTAACCATGACAGATTATTCGAAAACAACCCATCTTTTTGTCTGGTGACTGATATGGCCCTCCTAATACGTGAGAGGGCAATGGAATTTAATTTACAGTTTTCATTTATTTTTAAAATATTGTTTTGGGAAATATAGCAGGCTCGATATTTGGGTATGGTCACCCAAATGAATAAAACAATATTGTGAGTTAATTTCTAAGACAATGATTTGTACTTTTTATTCAGTTACATTTCTAGGAAGGCTGTAGCCTACAAGTAAAAATATATTTAGGTAATGTATTTCCAAATATGTTTTAAAAAAAAGTATGGTAAATTAAATTCAGCACCAAAGCTATTTTTTACACTTTTTTAACATTGTCACTGAGTGACTGAGTAAAGTTGTCCATGATGTTACACATACATGGCAAACGTTAATATAACTGTCTGCAGTTACACTGCAGTTACATTCCCCCATAAAAGGTACAGCAGCTACTAAGGTTTGTTGTTTCGTTTCTGTGATTTTATTTGAAGAAGTATAATAAACTAAGAGTTAAAGTTTGTTGTTTGCTACAGAAGAAGAAACAAAAATCACACTGACAGACATGTTCAAGCTCCATGCACAATTGCACACACGCACGCGTAGGAGCTTTGAGAGCTAGCTTCAACCACTGTAGGTTCCTTGACACCAGCAGTAGCCTAAGTATCACACAATTCACAGGGTTATTACACACAGAGAAATTTTGCTACCAAAATGTAGAAATGTAGATGTGAAAACACGTATGCAAATATATCGAAAAGTGGTCCTTTAAATTACAAATTCAGGCACTATAGGGTGACAGTATAGAATTACAACAGAATTAATTGTGGGGTAAAAGACGTTGTACCGGGCATATTAACAGGCCACTTCACCTCTTTTGTAACCAGAACTTATTTTAATGATGTTTAGAACACATGCAACCCTTTCCAGTTGGATGTCTAGGGCTCCATTTTCATTACCATCTAAACCCCTTATCATTTTTGTTTTTACTATTTTGAATAGTTCAACATGCCAATCTATTGACACATTGTGAGCTTATAGACTGGCCATTTAAATTATTGAAAAATGTTCTTTTTTAATAGTTTAAAAAGGCAAAGAAGTTAAGGGATAAGGGGTTTAGCGGTGGCGAAAATGGAGCCCCTAATGTATTACCAGGTTTTATTTAGTGCTTACATTGTATATTGTAAAGTGTATTGTAAATTCTACTTAAATTGTAAACTTTTACTATTCTAAGTCGCTCTGGTCTGCTAAATGCCTACAATATAAAGGGGTGAAGTGGCCCTTTGAATGAATGAATGAATGAATGGATGGATGGATGGATGGATGAAAATGTTGCATTCATTACAATAGGTTCTGGGTTGTAGCCTGGCTTCAACCAGACCCACATGTAGATTAGTGTGTGATTAGATATGCAGTGACATGCATGTACAGGTCTGTGGATTCTCAGCTCTGAGGTTTGAGAACAACCAGTCCTGGGAGTGTTAAACGTTCGCTCTGCGTCTGCACTGTTGATTTGACTGCATGTTGGCTGGAACATGGAAGCATATGTCTATACTGTGAGACGTGTATACCGGTGCTCTCTGTTATAGGCAGAATCCTATGTCCATATATTTATACCTTTTTTCTTTTGTTTATATATACTAGTCCTATACCGTTGTGTAATATGATTTGGAAATTATGTATAGATGACAGATGATTGGGAGGAAATTGTTGAAGTTGAAAGGTTGTGTTGAACTTGGGCACTAAATGAATGTTATATAGACCTTACCCGATCTGAATGGAATTGCATTAAACCCTAAAGGTTATTCCAACCAATATGAATACCTGAGGGAAACCCAGTTTGACATGCACCATGTTAAAGTAAACATGCATCGATTGGCATGACGCTGGACAGTCATGTTTCAGGGCTTCATACTGTTGAAAGTGGCCGTGTGTGATCAGCTGTCTGGCAGCCGTGTTATACGACAAACTGTGACCACAAATAAATGTGTGTGCGTGTCACGTGATCTGTGCGGCGATCATCTTTTAATGAAAATCTATTAAATTATAATGATTGGTATAATGTTTGGTGTGCGCTGGAGACGGGGCTGTCCGGTGTGGAAGGTATGATTGCGGCACAGCTGTGTCTCAAGCGCTCCCGTTCAAAGAAAAGCAATACAACTGATTTGAGTTAGGGTGCGTTCCGATACCCAAAATCTCGGCCACTCGCTCACTCCCACTCGGTTCCTCGGGGTCATTTCAGCCGTGAACCGGAAATGGTTGACGTTCCGATTCTCATCGAGGAGACGAGTGGAGGCGAGTGGGGGAGTCGAGGAGGCTTCTGAGGCCACATAGAGCGAGGACATAACGAGTGTATCCTCCGTGCAGAATTTTGTCTCCTCGCGGCGGATGTCCGCATCACGTGTACACGTTTTTTTCCTTCTCCAGTGACATAAGCCCTCCTCCTCCACTCCACATGTGGAGACGCGCACAGACAACACTGCTTGAAACCCGATACCCCCCCTCCACTGGCGCTGCAGCTCGTACGCACGGACACACATTACACTTTTTTTTTGTTTTTTGTCACATGTGACAAATGTGTCTTCAACATTTGTTGAAGACACATTTTCGCTGAAATATAGACCTCCAGAATGATAAAGCAGCCTACATATATAAAGTGAAAGGACAACAACAAAGCAGTGGCTGTGGCTTGCATCATGATATGTGATATAAGGATAATAAATAAAAGCTATATAAATGATATTATCTTCCACAAAAGCTAAATCCACTATGCATTCCTGAATCCACAGACTGCTCTGAATGACGGAAACGAAAATGTTTGTGGACTGAACTGCAAGTCAGAGAGACTACCATCCTAATCACTGTTATTAATTGCGGGACTGTGTAAGGTTGGGGGGGGGGGGGGGGGGGGGGGGCGTGAGCTGCGGGCAGGTCGCATTTCCTTCACAATATAATAATATAAGTGAAACTGTGAAGGATTAAATGCTTTGCATATGTTACCCCAGAATATAATGACGTGGGCAGCATTGATGAATTGTTTATCTTGCATTTGTACAGCCTACTGTACCACAGAAGGCGCTAGGCTCTATGTTCCAGCTGATCCAGCTGTGTGCACAGTAGCCTATATTTCTCCACCTTTGCTTTGGCAATGTAAACATGTGTTTTCCAATGCCAATAAAGCCCATTGAATTGAATTGAAGTAATGAACGTCATAAGCAATCGCGGACGTGCCGTCGCTTTGAAATGACATCTTGAGTACATTCCGAATCTCATGTCAAATCCACTTGACCACTCTGTCCTCGCATCTCCTCCTCTCCTCCTCGCTGGGGGCGGAGCTAAGGTGGCGAGTGGAGGACGCGAGGGGAGTGAGCGAGTGTTAAAAATGTGGTATCGGAACGCACCCTTAGGAAGCTGGGCTATGGCTAACGGCACTGTACTGTGGTCCCTAACTTTTCCGTGTAAAAGTTTGGATAAGAGTGGATGAGATGAGAGTGGAAGTGGATGCCGTGGCCGGCGCGCGTAATGAATATCCAGACGTGTAGATTTCAGTGGTCGTAGTCGTAGAAATAAGTCGTAGGTGACCGCAGTAGAGCGCATGTATCATCGCGCCGTGGCCGTGTGGCAGGCGGAACAGTGAGGACAGAACGCAAAGTGAGTTGATCCCGTGTTGCATGACAAACTGTGACCACAAATAAATGTGTGTCGTTTGTGTGACGTGATCTGCGCGATGATGAGCTTTTAATGCAAATCTATTAAATTAAAATGATTGGTATAATGTTATTGGTGTTTGTAAGTAGCGCACATTGGTGCTGGATGACAGGGCTGTGCTATGCGAGGTTCATCGAGGCTGTCTGTGCGCCGTGGCATGTGTGGGTGATCCTCATTGCACAGTGCATTTGCGCAGGTAACAGACACACATTCCTAGAATTATATATTATATATATATATATATATATATTTATATTATATATATATATATATATATATATATATATATATATATATATTATATCAAAACACTGTAAAAATGTATTTTTAATTACTTCCTGTAAATGGAAATGTGCTGCGTGATGACATCAATATGAGCCAATAAAAATTAAGCTGACCTGTTTTCATCCCATCTCTACTCCCATTAATCCTATTCTAACATCCAGACAGTGTATTACAGTGTTTGAACTCAGTGATCACATTACAATATGTGAACACATTATATGGTAGAAATAAGACACATAGCAGACAGTAAAGAGCTGAGCTGTATTGTAAACAGACAGTCCATGCATGGCGTGGTAGCATAGCTTAGAGTAGAGCCATCTCTCGTCTCTCTCCCATCGCCTGAACGGATGCATGCTCTGGCGCTTGAGGCCGATTGTACATACGGAGGCCTTAAATCAGGGGTGCCATGCAGGTAGATCACATGGCAGTCCCTAAAATGTATAGATCTGTAACTCTTGAGAGCGTTAAAATGAAACCAAATGTACCCTTACGGGTACATTTGGTACACACAATTAGAAAATGGAGAATAATTGTTTTTTTGAATTTTTGTTTTGCCTCTCCTCTTTCCCAATTGTAGACAAAAACGTGAAAGTTCTTAGTTTTTGGTGCAAGAGACTAAACTTAAAGCCACAAACTGTCAACTCAAACCCCAAATACTGTTTTCAAATGTCAGTATTAGCATATACAAGAATTCTATTTTCTCTATTTTTTTCATTTTAAGTGCATTATTCTTAAAGGGACAAGAAACCAACCCTCAACATTGATTTTAGCAAAATTGATTCTCGAAAAAGTACATGAAGTACATGAAGGGATGCATGCTCTGATTGGTTCAGAAACTGTTGCGCAGCCCAACACCAACTGTAATGTTAGAGGCCAGAGAAGTGAACCTTTCAAGCCTGTTTCCTCAACTCACTTTTTTTTGCAATTACATTAATTCTATAAGCCATATCTCAAAGACTGGTGGGTCAAACTGAACTAGAGGGACTGAAAATTGAGGCCCAGCCCTAACTGATCAGGCCCAAAGCCTGGCCCGGCCCGGCCCCGACCAATTAGCATAGTTTTTAGACCCGACCCCGCCCTACAATGTCGGGTCGGGTCCGGCCTGGTCGGGTTTGGGTAGAATTTCAGCACTCTACACTGAGTAAAAGTGAAAATACTAATCAGTACTATCTTCATATAATAAGAGATAAATACACAGACAGAAAATAGTTATTATTTTTTATCATAATAAAAAAAAATCAATATATATTGTTTTTTATTTTTACATGGAGCCCTAGGCCCGACCCCAAGCCCGACCCTAAAATATCGGGTCGGGCCGGGTCGGGTTCGGGCAGAGTTTGAGAACTCTATTCTCTCTACTACATGCTGTATACTTATAGATGGAGTGCCATGAATTTTTTCTACCCTAAAACATGATCATCGGGTATTAATGTTTTGTGAAAAGTAAGATTTTTTTCCCAAAAAGTGTACAGTGTTTGATAAACTGCCATTTTTATGATTCCACCCCACCAGTTCATTAAGTATGCCTGGTTTGCCTGGTGGGTGGTGATGGGTGGAGATCCACCTGAACTGAAGCCACGCCCACAGCTTTAGTTGCATGATAAAGGGTGAGGAGTTAGGGGAGGGGCTGAGCACGTGATGTCACTATATTGACGTTTTTTTTTTCATTGGCACCTTTGACTGGAAAGGTTCAGCCCCCAGGAAGAAACCCTAAATACAAAGGAAAGACATCATTGCACATAAAAACACACAAAGGGGTCTATTTACATACTGTCACCTCTTCAAATGTACAAAATTGGAAAAAAATACAAAAAATCACGGCACCCCCTCTTTAAGCCATTGCTGTTATGCCATTTATATGCCATTTACGTTTAAGGAGATGACGTTATTCCTTGCAGTGTAATCCAACTCCTGGGTTGACAACATGATCCATTTACAGTGCTGGTTCACCTGCGTCCTACTAAAGGGCTTCAGATGATACATTTCAGGTAGTCATTTCCTTCTCCCCACGGCGGGTATTGAGTTTAACGTTCTGAAAAGCACACACTCCCCCCCGGCGGTTCCCCCCAAAAACACTATCCCAGATGTTCCTCACTATGTGTGTCTGCTCCGCTTGATGTCTGCCTGTCTGTCATGGACCCAAACAGCTGTATGAGCTAAGATCTTAATAGGGCTATATCTGAGTGGATTTCCAGCGGTTTCCCGTTTTTTCGGGGGCCAGGCATTATACTCTGACCCCGACGAAGGAGCGAGGAACGGCATAACCGCCTGGAGAGAGAATTATATGAAACCTCAGCGGCACCCGGATAAAAGCGGGTGAAGTGTTTCGGAAGTTCTGAACCGGCACTGTTCCAGTTCCACCACGGTGTGGCTCGCTGCTGCGACGTGTGAAACTCGACCCACCGAGGCGCTTGAGGCCGATTGTACATACGGAGGCCTTAAATCACTCGTTTTCAAACGTCTTCATGCCAACAAGAGGGTGAGAGAGAGAGAGTATTCTTCGGCTCAGAGCCTTAAGGCTCATTCAAACTCCACAGTGAAGCGACTTGCGGTCAACGGGCATCACTGTGGTGTAGTTTTTTTAAGGCCTAAACAACTACAACATGGCGCCATTCACTGCGGTGAACATCGCTCACTGCACATCCTGACACATCTCTCTGTTTCTACTATCAGACAAGTCCGTTCACTCTGGGGCATTCACCATGTACGCTGATTGGTCTAGAAGTGGCATGCTCGAAAGCGCAGGAGGTCGAGAACACAGCTGATGACGGCTACAGAAAGCAAATAGAAAACAAATAGAAACAGAAAGTAGAATAATATAGGTAGTAGGGAGAAACAAAAAGTAGAAGATGAGAAGGGAGTGAAAATGAGTCAAAATGAATGAATTTGAAGAGATGTTGTCGATGGAGGTCAGGCAATATGAACATCTTTATAACTCCTCAATGGCAGGTTTAGCAACAGATGGCCTACAATTCACGGCAAGAAATAGCTGAGACATTGAAGACGCTGACGTTTGTTTAAAAAAAAAAAACAAGTGGCGAAATTAGACTGTTTTACAAAGGTTAAAAATGGTGATTCTGGACGAGGAAAGAAAAACTTGGTCCCGCCACTGTCCCTCCTGCTTCAGTGGTTGGAACCTCACACATATACATCACTGTTCCTCTGCTTCAGTGGCTAGAACCTCACACATACACATCACCGTTCCTCCTGCTTCAGTGGTTGGAACCTCACACATATACATCACTGTTCCTCTGCTTCAGTGGCTAGAACCTCACACATACACATCGCCTCTAAACAACAGGTGCACGGCCGAGTCAATCCTTAAGGACACCACAGCGAGTATGAAGGCCTCACTGCATTCACTATATAAGGTGAAAGCCCAATTCACCTTAAACGGGGAAGCTGTTTCGCTTCACTCTGGAGTATGACGGAGCCTTTAGAGTACAGACAGTTTCATGGAAAGTCACATTTTTTTGTCACACTTCATTGCCTTTGCCATCAAGTATCGCTGGCAAAACAATGGGAGGTTAAATCCCCCCAAACCCTTGAAATGCCTAGAAAACTGTCATCTTTTTAGGATGAAGATGGAGCTTCTTGAATATTTTTGGAAACCTTATAGCTTAACGAATAAGAGAACGTTTGATTTATGAGGCCCTTTAAAATGGCTACTTTCAAAGTGAATGTCTCAATATTTTGCCTCCCTTGATGACCTAAAATCAAGATTGCAGTGGTTTAAATCAACATTTTTGGGGTCAAGGAATCCACCCATTTTGCATGCCATCATGTTTGGCGACAATCAGGTCCATGCTATTACGCTGGAATGAAGGAAAAAACATATCCTGTAGGCCTATATATAACCTGTGCTCTTAAAAGATGAGCTCAACAAAGACAAATGCTGGTGGTATCAAAACTAAAATTATTCAATAAATTCTGTCGTATTAATAATTGGAAAATGTAGCCTCCATATTGGGTATGCACGACCTGGTTACGGCCAAATTAATATTTTAAAAAATAAATGAAATTCCACAGCCCTCTCACGTATTAGGAGGACATTATCAGTTACCAGAAAAAAGATGGGTTGTTTTCGAATAATCTGTCATGGATGAAATATGAGTTTTAAGTTACAATATGTTCTGTATAGGAAGGAGGCGGATACGCTAAAATGAACATCAAATATCTAAATACTGAATGGAGTAACTTATAAACGGTATGGTGTGTTCACATCAGACTGAGTAGACCATAAAATGACCAAAAGATTTCTTTTTTTAATGCCCTTTAATGGCTGTTTAGATGTCAGTTTAGAGATGCATGTTTATAAGTTTAGGTAACATTTTATGGGGAGTTTACTGGGTTATGGTCAGGGTGTGTATCGGGTATGGATGTTGAGTCTCTCTCTGTCATGTGCTGTTTTGGTGAAAGAGAGCTTCTTTTGGTCTGTCTGAGACCTGTCTGAGAAATTCCCAGCACTGTCATTCATTCAGTCAGTCATCCACTGTGCAACAAGATCAGTCAGTATGATAGTGAAACAGACGATAGGTCATTGGAAATATGCTGCCATGCACCGTCCTGCCAAAATGCCTGTCACATGTTGAGAGCACAGCTAGAAATCCAGGTCCCAGGTGTATTTATTTACAAACAAAAGCACATCTCGGTAGAAGAAACTGCTACGATGCGATGATGCACGAATACATTTAAGCACTAGCCTTGTTTACAACACAGAGTCTGGCATTCAGGGGCGGATATAACGTTTCCCAATTGGGGGGGGCGGGGGGGGGGGCAATCAAAAATGGTATGGGGGCGACTTCATCAATAAAGTTGAACCCATACCATTTTTGGTTTTGGGACTTTTACTATGCAAGTAAAGCATCAATAATAACATCAGTTGTTAAAGTTACAAATGCATAAAGCTAAAGGTCTCGCTCAGGGAGTTTTCTGTTTTCAATGATGAAATGCTGTTGGTTTAGTGGTGACACAGCTGCAGTTAGTTAGTAGCAGTAGTAGTGTTTCAAATCATTTTAAATAGAAGCACTTTCATTTGAAATATATTTGAAATTTGGGTCGTTTGCATGCCATCATGTTTGGTGGGGCAGTCAGGTCATTTAGGGGGGCATTGCCCACCCCCCCATTCCCATGCCTAGATCCGCCCCTGCTGGCATTTTCAATTTATCAGAACATTTAGAGACGTACCAATAAACATCTATTTAAAAATCAGATTAGCATGGTGAAAATACCTCTTGAAGATGTTTCACCATGTTAGTGGTTTTCTTCAGACCTCCATTTCTTGGGAACACGGAATGGGGGAACTGGGGGAATGTCCACCCAGCACCTTTAGGGTATACTAATGACATATTAGAATGTTGAAAATGGACAAAGTTCCTTTAATTGTTTCAGTTTGTATGTACCGGTATCCTCTCAGAGACCTGTAATATGGTCCATTTGGACCCATTCGTAATATTTATATAGTTTTTTTTAATGGGTCATTATTTTTTGCTTTTGTTGTGACCTGCACTCCAGGACTAATTAGTGAAGTCCACTTTTTTCCAGGGTATAGATTTTTATGCTCTGTTACTTGGCGGGGAAGTGGTGTGTGTGTGTGTGTGTGCATGTGTGCGTGCGCGTGTGCACGCGTGTTTCTAGATAGTTTTCGACAGCATCAGAACTACTGGGGGCTTTCCCCACTTCACTCCATCACTGTCAACTGTGTGTGTGTGTGTGTGTGTGTGTGTGTGTGTGTGTGTGTGTGTGTGTGTGTGTGTGTGTGTGTGCGTGTCTGTGCACGCATGCGTGTGTGCGTGTGTGTGCGGTTGTCTCCATGTGTACTATAGTGTGTGCAGGCGTTTGTTCATATGCACACATTTGCATAATGTTTGTATATGGCACGTCTGTTGTGCATTTATATTGTGTGTGTGTGTGTGTGTGTGTGTGTGTGTGTGCACTGCTAGTGGAGCCATATAAATAATGCAGGGCATGTGTATGTGTGCTCAACAAATGTGTTTTGCTTTTTTCGTGGCGGGAGGAGTCATGCGTGGGTGCGTGCGTGCGTGCGTGCGTGCGTGCGTGCGTGCGTGCGTGCGTGCGCATGCCCCCCAGGGTGAGTGACAGTAGACTAGGTGTGTCAGCCTCTCTTAACCACTAATGGTTCTCCGGTTAGACACAACGTCTGGTTAACCCGGAAAAGGTCACAGGTTCAATGCCCTTATAGCAGCTGATGGGATGTCTGTCTGTCTGTCTGTCTGTCTGTCTGTCTGTCTGTCTGTCTGTCTCTTAGCCATCACGCGGGTGGTAATAATGGTTAAAATGTATTAAAGGGGAATTCCACCCATTTTCAACATTTTACTATGTCATTGATGTACCTTCGAGGTCCACCATTTGTGTTCTCAAGAAATGGAGGTCTGAAGAAAACCCCTAACATGGTGAAACATCTTGATGACATCATCAAGATGTATTTTCACCATGTTAATGGATTTCTTTAGACACTTCTTTTTTCTGAGAGCGTACAAATGGAACCAAATGAACCCTAACAGGTTCATTTGGTTCCATTTGTACGCTCTCAGAAAAAGAAATGAAAATGGGTGGAATTCCCCTTTAACCATTATCTATACACATTTCCAGGATATATGTTGATGACTTTTTCCGTTTAAATACTGTAGGTATACGTGATTACACTTAATTCAAATATTGTTATTGTTTTCTTCTTTTTTGGCTAATCCTCCCTACTATAGAGCTAGGCAGTCCCGCCCCTTTCATGACGTCTCCCGTGTTCCAGAAATTTCATTTTTAATATAAACATGATTATGTTGCGGACAAAGCCAGATCGGGTCGCGATAAATTATGACCACACACACTCCATTTCCGTTGCCATATGAACCCCTCATCCTAAACCCCTTATCATTGAATAGTTCAACTTGCCAATCTATTGACACATTGTGAGCTTGTAGACTGGCCATCTAAAAATGTTCTTTTTTAATAGTTTAAAAGGCAAAGAAAATGGAACCCATAATATTATCATACAATGTCTAATTAGCAAGAAGAAAATATCGGCAGGATACAACACATTTTGTTTTTCTTTTATTCTTAGAAATTATTTGATTGTCCCAAAACATTGTGTGTGTTATCCTGAATTGTCACGACCTGAGTTGGCTTTGTCCGCGGCGCAATCGTCTTTATATCATTTTAATCGTCTTCAAAATAATTTTCATCATTGTATATTATAAAAAAAATAGGCTGTCCAAATGTGGAGTGTGTATGGGAAGGGTCATCTTTTGTATAAATCGTTTCTGAAATATGAGAAAAATGAACGGGAAATTCACTCCTGGGCTGCTTGTCATTGTGAAAAGTGGGCGGGACTGCGGTGCTCCAGAAAAAAAAAAAAAAAAAAAAAAAAAAAACGCCACGGCCCTGCTGTGTAGCCTATGTGCAATTTTTTAAAAACTTTTTTTTTAAATTTCATGTTCTGGACCCAAGCTCAGACACATTATTTAGCCATGATCTCTCTCTCTCTCTCTCTCTCTCTCTCTCTCTCTCTCTCTCTCTCTCTCTCTCTCTCTCTCTCTCTCCTCTCTCTCTCTCAGGGGCGGATGTAACATGTCCCATTTGGGGGGGCAAGAGAACATGTTGGAGGGGCAAGAGAAAATGGTATGGGGGCGGCTTCATCGCCCGTGTCGCTTTGCGCCACGGGCGATGAAGTCGCACCCATACCATTTTTAGTTACAGGACTTTTATTAGTCAAGTAAAGCATCAATAATAACATCAGTTGTTGTTGAAGTTGCAACAGACACGCAGCATGCATAAAGCTAAAGGTCTGACTCAGAGAGTTTTTCTGTTTTCAATGATGAAATACTGTTAGTTTAGTGGTGACACAGCTGTAGTTAGTTAGTAGCAGTAGTAGTGTTTCAAATCATTTTAAATAGAAGCAATTTCATTTGAAATATCTTGGGTTGTAGTGCATGGCATCGTGTTTGGGGGGGGCAGACTGGGTATTTAGGGGAGCATTGCCCCCCATGCCCATGCCTAGATCCGCCCCTGCCTCTCTCTACCTGCCCCGCTGCTGAGCTCACAGCGTCTGCTGCAGCATTCTGCAAATATTGTGTCTCGTGTCTTTGATTTCAAAGTGGAGCCTTCACTCCAGACACCGCTGACAATTTACAGCCTCGGGGCCTGTTCCAGGGCACGCACACACACACACACACACACACACACACAGACACGCGCATGTGTGCTCAGGCACACGCACGCACACTCCCACGCACCAACGTGCGAGTCAGTGGTGGTGGAACAATTAAGTACTCAGATGTGGTGTTGAAGTGAAAGTATAGAGCAATAAAGTCCACAATGTAGAAATGCTGAAATGCCTGAAAATACTTCCAGAAACATCCAGGATTCAGGAGCTGTTTTCATGTATAAAGTCCTTTGAAAGTCATAAAGTAGTTGACTATACAAGGTACAGAGCATGATCTTAACTACTTGTTGTGTAGTGTTGCACCCGCTTCAACCGTTATCAAGCGATGATTCCTAGGATCCTGCTTATTAACACACCGCGTGCCTTTGCAGTAGATCCAGTATGTCTCGCTTACCATTATCAAATAATAGTTATGACTGGTGCCATTGAAGTTAATCTACGTCACTCTACGTCGGCGGTTTGATACGATCCCAATGCTAGTGGCTGCTCGGCGATCGCTTCCTGCCAGCTGAGGGACCCAAATGCGCCAACTACAGTAACTTGTCCGACGAAAACATGGACCGAAATATGAAGCATGACTTTTAGATGAAAATTGCTGGCACTAGCTATCTAAAAAAAATATGAAAAAAGTGCTGACATTCTAAGTGTTAAGCAGAGTTCCTTGACAAGGCATGTTGTCACGCGGTTGCATTGATAACAGGAATACCCTCCATCAGCGTGGCCGGTTGGTCGCCTTTTGTTTTAAGCCCTGTGTCAGCGTGGCAACGTGCTTGTGGTAATGTTTAAGATTAGGGTTAGAGGAGGCGAGTTACGAGTACATTCAAAATGGCCGCAATAAAGTAGCCGACTGTGCGTTAAAACGGACTGCATCGCGCCACACTCGTGGTACAGTCGGAGGGTGGGGCTGTGACAGTGTGACCCTACAATGTCACTGCTTGCTCATTCACATGCGTTTCAGTAGCCCACAGCTGAACACTAATTGGGCCAACTTAGGCCAGAGTAACTAAACTAACTAAACTATGGAAGACTTTGCAAAAATACAGAAGATTTGTATGTAAAATGTGATTGTGTAACGGTTTTAAGCTATTGTGACATATTGTGGATTATGTTGACCCCTTTCCACTTGGTCCTGTCCTGTGGGCGGAGCCACTGGGGTATATAGCTCAGAAAATGGCACCTGTTCAGGTAGTTTGCTGTGAGCTGCTATCTGGTGCCGGTCAACTTCAGTCTCTGAGGAGACTTTTGGTCTCCTCTGTTATGTTGTCACAATTTCTGCACTGGGGAAAATAAACTGCTGTTAACCTCTGCCAAACTGTGTGCCTTGCCATCTGTGAAGTAAATCTTGGGTCACATACTACCCTCACCTAAGACAGGGGTGTGACAGGGGCTGAGGACGCTTATCAAGTCAGACGGCTGCCGTCTTATCAAAGCAATCGTGTCAGTCGTCTTCCAGACAACATGCCTTGTCGAGGAACTCGGCTTTAATAAGCACCATCCTGGGAATTATCGCTTGATTTTTGGTAGAATCTGCTGGAGAGGTGCACAGGTATGCAGGTGGGGCATACAGTGAGAGCGAAACTGGAAGTAACCCAGGCCACTCCAGGAGTTATGTTGATTTGTTTGCTCTCCTAGCAATTAATCTTTTCACAAAAGAATGGATGTCACACACATTTTCCACAGCATATGGTATAGGCCTTATTGCTGGATCTGGACGAGATTTGAAAGAGATTCATGAAAACGAGCCAGAGCTTTGAGAGCTTCTGTGTATACCGTCCAATTAATTTACACCCTGTAGATTTGGCACGACATGCAGGAAAGACACGTTTTGAGGACATGGTCCATTTTGCCCTCCCTTTCATTAAAATAAATGCAGCTTTTAACATTGTTGTTTTTCTTTTGCGTTATAGCCTACTAAACGTTTCCTATAACCACAGTTTGCAACCTGCCTCAACAGCCGGGGTGATTACTGTGTTTATAGGCTGTTAGCTTTGTCTGGTAGCCAGTGTGGTTGTAGCGCTTGAGGCTGCAGAACACAACACAGAGAGCCGCTTTGCTTTGTGCCTCTCTGTGTGCATGGCATAGAGGCAGCGCACACCGCAGCCACCAGGGGAGGATTATCCAATGGGCATGTTGGTCCCAGGTTCAGGGGCCCTGAGCTAGGGGGGGGCCCTGAACTTGAGTGTCAGTGTGAGCGCTACGATCACGGTGCACATGGTCCTTGTCACTGTTACTTCAATGGACTTCATCGCCTGATGAAGCCGCCCCATACCATTTTCTCCTGCCCCCCCCCCCCCCAATTGGTAAATGTTACATCCCCCCCTGATGCCAGGAATGTTTTGTGGCCGTTGCCGCTGCTTCTACTCTTTCACGCGGTTGCATTTGAGCGGCGGGGCA
>CM076981.1:14983679-14986179 GCA_039105355.1 Benthosema pterotum
TTGCAGTTCGCTGCCTTCGCACAGTATATGGCTCCTAGTCATCATAGTACACAGCACTATATACCACGGTAGTAGTAGTAGTAGTAGCAGACGCAGTACTAGTATAGTAGTACATGTTGGCCTCGCACTAGCATGCCTGAGAGCGAGAGGTCATTTTGACTGTTTTTTGGGGATATTTTAAAGAGAGGGTGCCGTGATTTTTTGTATTTTTTCCAATTTTGTACATGTTTAAGAGGTGACAGTATGTACATGTAAATAGACTCCTTGGTGTGTTTTTTATGTGCAATGATGTTTTCCCTTTGTATTTAGGGTTTCTTCCTGGGGGCTGAACCTTTCCAGTCAAACGTGCCAATGAAAAAAACTTCAATATAGTGACATCACGTGTTCAGCCCCTCCCCTAACTCTCCCCCTTTATCATGCAACTAAAGCTGTGGGCGTGGCTTCAGTTCAGGTTGATCTCTACCCATCACCACCCACCAGGCAAACAGGTACTTAAAGGGGTACTTCACCCCAAAAAAAACTTTTGGTCATTTTATGGTCTACTCAGCCTCATGTGAACACACCAGACAGTTTATAAGTTACTCCTTTCAGTATTTAGATATTTGATGTTCATTAGTCTGCCATTAGTCTGCCAGACCCAAACCCATTATAACTTAAAACTCCATTTTAACCATGACAGATTATTCGAAAACAACCCATCTTTTTTCTGGTGACTTATATTGTCCTCCTAATACGTGAGAGGGCAGTGGAATTGCATCTACAGTTTTCATTTATTTTTTAAAATATTGTTTTGTAAAATGTAGCCCCCTCCATATTTGGGAATGCCCACCCAAATGAATAAAACAATATTTTAAAAATAAATAAAAACTGTAAATGAAATTCCACAGCCCTCTCACGTATTAGGAGGACAATATCAGTCACCAGAAAAAAGATGGGTTGTTTTCGAATAATCTGTCATGGTTAAAATGGAGTTTTAAGTTATAATGGGTTTGGGTCTGGCAGACTAATGGCAGACTAATGAACATCAAATATCTAAATACTGAAAGGAGTAACTTATAAACTGTCTGGTGTGTTCACATGAGGCTGAGTAGACCATAAAATGACCAAAAGTTTTTTTTTGGGTGAAGTACCCCTTTAATGAACTGGTTGAGGGGAATCATAAAAATGACAGTTTAACAAACACTGTACACTTTTTTGAAAAAAAGAAATAAAAATAAATAAAAAAAATCTTACTTTTCATATAACATTAATACATGATGATCATGTTTTAGGGTAGAAAAAAATCATGGCACTCTATCTTTAAAGTTGTTTATCTTTGCCCATCAAGCTTTCAGAAGTTTCTCCTTCCATGACCATCATCATCATTCTATCATCTCAGAAATAATTTGAGAAACGGCTAAATTGCACTATTAGAGTACACCCACTTTCTAATGAGAGAGCAAAATCTCACTAGTCTCCTCCAGAAGACCAGAGTTTGTTTCTTCACTAGTTCCATCCACTCCACGCTCATGTGGTCACCCTGGTTAAATGGTGCGCTTTTGAGACTGAGAACGTTAGTTGCAGAAGTGACTGTATTTACAGTCCCCAGAGAAACAACCCTGTTCAGTCCTCACTAGTGTTACTGTATTTACAGTCCCCAGAGAAACAACCCTGTTCAGTCCTCACTAGTGTTACTGTATTTACAGTCCCCAGAGAAACAACCCTGTTCAGTCCTCACTAGTGTTACTGTATTTACAGTCCCCAGAGAAACAACCCTGTTCAGTCCTCACTAGTGTTACTGTATTTACAGTCCCCAGAGAAACAACCCTGTTCAGTCCTCACTAGTGTTACTGTATTTACAGTCCCCAGAGAAACAACCCTGTTCAGTCCTCACTAGTGTTACTGTATTTACAGTCCCCAGAGAAACAACCCTGTTCAGTCCTCACTAGTGTTACTGTATTTACAGTCCCCAGAGACCTCACTAGCGACTTGACTTGTTCAATCTTATTTTCAGAAAAAAATGATTCCAACGAACAAAACAGTTATGGAAGTGTGTCAAGTGCACACAATTTCATCTTTTAAACATTTACAACAGCTTTGCGAGCACAAAGGGAGAAATAAAATGTTTCTGTGGAGTATTCATTGCCGGGAGCACCGCATGTGACTAATGGCAACTTAGTTAACTAACCGGAAGTCCCGACTTCCGTCAGTCGTTTGGGGGCACCGTGATTCCAGGCTCTCATCCCGCAGCGTGGATGAGAGCCTGGAGATCTAGGGTATGTGTGGTGCCCTTCTGATCAGAAAACCCATGGCTGATAAACCCTAGCTACGCCACTGGAAATCAATGAACACTTTCGAAAAATGATATTGATCAGTACACATTACTAATGCAACACAGACATATTCATGTACAGTACGCACTGTGTTCTTACAGTACAAACTGCTACACAGTATCACATACTTGTTTGCCCTTTTTCCGCTATTTTGTAAAAAAAAAAAAAAAAAAACATTGAAATTGTTC
>CM076981.1:14991179-14994082 GCA_039105355.1 Benthosema pterotum
AATACTTTAATTTAATAACGCTATATTGCTATGTTGCTGATAATGATAATTACTGGTGATAAATGATTCATATGCTAAGTTTTAGCTAACGCTAAGTTTGTTTCGTTGAGCTAATAACGCTAATGATGCTTAGTAATGCTAATAAAGCTATAACAACACTTAGAACACCAAAACGCGCTGCCGCAAAGAATATCTTAATGAATGGAGACCCTCAGTGACATGGACGCCCGGCCGTGCTCTGTGAAGAGCAGCCTGGATCCATGCCAACGGCGGAGAAGGCAAAAAGTTAGCGCAAGCTGCGTGTGCGTGTGGGGATGGTTGCTTGTGTGTGTGTGTGTTTATGTAAATGTTTGTGGTCTTTGCGTGCATGTGTTTTTGTGCAGTTTGTGTATACTGTATGTCATGCATGTGTGTTTTTCTTTTGTCCAAATAAACCATATCATATGCATGAGTACAGTATACATGTATAGTATACATATGTGCTATGCTTTATGTGGTGTGCTTGTTTTCCCTGTGTGTGTGTGTGTTGTGTGTGTGTGTGTGTGTGTGTGTGGTGTGTGTGTGTGTGTGTGTGTGTGTGTGTGTGTGTGTGTGTGCCACAAGGGGCAATTGGTTTTGATAGGGGATGTAATGATATAATAACTATCGAAATATATTTAATTAAGAAAATAAGTATAGTGTTATGTAAACAGAAACTATCATGCATTTGTTCCGGTAAGGTGGCATGTGGGTAGACCACTGTGAGAACACAATGGCCAAAGTTGTAGAATATAAACAATATAAAGTGATGGTTGTATCAGACCAGAGCCACATGGGTTACAGGGGTTGACACTAAGGTCTCCGAGGCACTTGCCCATCGGGCAAGTGCAAGTCAGGTTCTACTTGCCCTCAGGTTATGGTCACTTGCCCCCCAGGTTCCAGGTAGTTCCCAGTTAAGTTGGTTAACCAGATGTAACTCTTGAGAGTGTAAAAATGAAACCAAATGGACCCTTGCGGATCCATTTGGTTTCATTTTTACACTCTCAAGAGTTTAAAATCCATCCTCTTAATTAACCCAGGTCTACACTGTAGAAGATTATGGTCATTTTGATGTGTATGTTAATTTGCCTGTTTTGTTTCCCAAATCCAGCCTGGATTGTGGACAGCTAGAAAGCAGGGGAAAGACACAGAGGCAGAGTGCAATGACTGCCTTCAAGACAAATGTATTCTTGTGTTGTGTTATAGTGCCACTAAGTTGCCCACTTGCCCGATCAGGCAACCAGGTAGCATAGCATCTTCTTGCACTTGCCCTACCATTTTTTTTTTTTACTTGCCCCGGGCAAGCGGGCAAGTGTTAGTGTCAAGCCCTGGGTTAGTAATTTTAGAATTGTGAAAACCTAACTGAGCATACCAGACCGGAGCCATAGTGGTTGCCACATTTTGGTATAGAAACAAGCACAACAAATTTAAAGTTTGCTGTGGCAGGGCTATATGGGCACCACTTCGTGATGGCAACGGTGCGGGACGGACATATAGACAGACTGACACCACGCATGTATTGTGAAACTGCTCAATGAATGGAAGTGGTTGGCACTGCTTCAAAAACATAGTGGTATTTGGTATTTCATCATGTACATTAGTGAGGACCTATTATATGAAGATACATTGAAAAGTGGTGAAGTCGTCCTTTTAAAAGTTAATATATATATATATATATATATATATATATATATATAAATATATATATATATATATATATATATAGATATATATATATATTATATATATTATATATATATATATGTATGTATATATATATAAATGTATATGTATGTATGTTTTTGCTATGTGGAAATGGAATCCTGAAATATTTTTTTGGAATATTGACATCAAGATGGTAATAATTTGCTAACTAACAATGTTGTCCCGTTTCCCCTACACTCCACTTGTCCCACACAGGCAACACTTTCTGTCCCTCAAATGAACAGTTTGGATCTGGTCACCCTAGAGGGAAGAGTTCACTGAGGGTCACAACAATATACTGACCATAAACACTAGGACTGTCAACAGGCCTCAGAGGGGCCCTACAGTAGTGCATGCACTGCTTGTGAGCGCGTGCACAAGTGTGTCCGCACCACCGCCTGTGTGAAAATCTCCCTATAACGACCTCTGGGTTAGACTTCCTCGACTGTGGTCGTATCTATTCGGCATTCCTCTCTCTCTCTCTCTCTCTCTCTCCTCCTCTCTCTCTCTCTCTCTCTCTCTCTTCTCTCTCTCTCTCTCTCTCTCTCCTCTCTCTCCCTGTCTATATATCAGTGATTTTCAACAGTGGTCCTGAAAGGGTTACAGGTAGTCACCAGGCTAAATGATGGAATGTTGGTTGACCAGATGTATGTAACTCTTTGAGAGCCTAACATGGAACCAAATGGACCCTTGCGGGTGCATTTGGTTTCATGTTTACACTCTCAAGAGTTAAAATATTCATCATGTGAATTAGCCCAAGTCTACTCATTTAGAGAATGTAGAAGATTAATGGCCATTTTGATCTGTATTCTTCCCTTTTATTTTTTTTTTTTTTTTTCTTTTTTTCAAAAATCCAGCCTGGAATTGTGGACCAAAAGTAAGAGAAATCTTTAGTTTTGGGTCTGAGGGGCTAAAAAGTCCTCAAATGGTTGTCCATGGCTCAAATGCTGAATAAATAGTGGATCCTGGTATGAAAACCACTGTAAGCGTCAATAATAACATCAGTTGTTGAAGTTGCCACAGGCATGCATGCATAAAGCTAAAGGTCTGACTGATAGAGTTTTATGTTTTTGGTGATGAAATGGTATTGCTTTAGTGGTGCCACAATTATTGTTTCAAATCTTTTATAAATTTAATTTGGGTTGTTTGCATGCCATCGTGTTTGGTGAAGGCAGTCAGGG
>CM076981.1:15002082-15049582 GCA_039105355.1 Benthosema pterotum
TGACCTGCTGACCTCTGTGTCAGGTATGGACACACTGCTTCATAAAACCCACAGAGCAGCGCGCAGGGTCTGGGGTCTGTTTGGAGTGTTCATTATGACACAGCCTGGCCCCGATATAACATTTCCCAATTGGGGGGGCAGGCGAAAATGGCATGGGGTGGCGGTATCATCGCCCGTGGCACGAAGCCACACCCATACCATTTGCAGTTAAAGATGTGACCCACAACATTTTGTGACCCACAACATTTTGTGACCCACAACATTCATATCTTGTACATGACTTTTATTAGCCAAGTAAAGCATCAATAATAACATCAGTTGTTGTTGAAGTTGCAACAGACACGCAGCATGCATAAAGCTAAAGGTCTGACTCAGAGAGTTTTTCTGTTTTCAATGATGAAATGCTGTTGGTTTAGTGGTGACACAGCTGTAGTTAGTTAGTAGCTGTAGTAGTGTTTCAAATCATTTTAAATATAAGCACTTTAATTTGAAATATCTTTGAAATTTGGGTTGTTTTGCATGCCATCATTTTTGGTTGGGCAGGGCATTTAGGGGGGCATTGCCCCCCCATGCCCATGTCTAGATCCGGCCCTGGCTACTGTGGTTAATCTCTACTAAACTCCAGATGTTAATCTGTCTGTGTGTGTGACATCTTCATTATATAAATAATGCATGTTTTAATAAAAAAATACACAGCCTCTCTGTGGGGATTGTCTTAATTATGCCTGTTAATTATGCATGCGGATGGCTGACTTGTTGCATGTATTCATAAAGCAAACCTTCCATATCCTAATTCCTTATGCTTTATGAATAAATAAATAATCCATGCAGGCCCCTTAGAGCACATTGTACCGAAACAATGTGTGTGTGTGTGTGTGTGTGTGTGTGTGTGTGTGTGTGTGTGTGTGTGTGTGTGTGTGTGTGTGTGTGTGTGTGTGTGTGTGCGTGCGTGTGCGTGTGCGCGTGCGCGTGTGTGTGTGTGTGCTTGTGCGTGCGTGCGTGCGTGTGTGTGTGTGTGTGTGTGTGTGTGTGTGTGTGTGTGTGCGGACCACCTGATCATCTCCTTAATGAATGAAATAAACAGCAGGACTGTGAGTGAATAGTGTGAAAGTTTGGAAGAACTTTCTGATCCGACTGTGTGTGAACTTCCACCAGTTGACGTCAGAGGAAAACAAAAGACTGGAGAGAGAGAGAGAGAGAGAGAGAGAGAGAGAGAGAGAGAGAGAGAGAGAGAGAGAGAGAGAGAGAGAGAGAGAGCACCGTGTTTTGGCTGCAGGTCAAGGCGTGTTTTGCTTTGCCTCATTCATTCATCATGACTTGTCCTGGAATCCTACAGAAGTGGTGATGTCACTGGTGAGGTCATTGATGACGTCATCCAGTGAAGGGAGGGACCTGAGCATGATGTAATGTGATGTTTATGTTGAGTGACAGCCAGGAATAACAGCTGGAAAGATTACATCCACCAGGTTGTTTTTAGTTGAACAGAACAGTGCCTGTAAGTCACCACTAGAGAGCAGCAGAGTAAAGTACACTATGACTAGGGCTGATAGGCCTAGAAAGGGCTCCTTTTTTTCCCTTTTTTTTTTTTTTTTTTTTTTTTTTTTTTTTACAATTTTGAAAGGCTTTTTGGAATAGTTCAACGTGTAACTCTATTGACACGTTGTGAGCTTGTAGACTATTGAGAAAATATTTTTTTGAAATAGTTTAAAAAGGCAAAGAAGTTAACAGATGAAAATCCAGGCCTATGCCTTATACCAAGACATCAGAGACACATACTTCCCAGAAATTACACACACTCAACGTGAGTGTGAAACTATGACCAACGAGGGAAAACTTCCACACCTATTGGGAGAAATACTGCCATTTTCAACTGCAATACAATTGTATTGTTTTGTTTTTGTGACACTTGCTCTGGTATTGTAAACCTTTGTTTTCTCATACTGTACCAATTAGTGTATGTCATTGTGTATTTAAGTGAACGTTTCGTGAAGATTTTTGTAAACCATGTTTTTTCTGTTCTATGAACCCTATGGAACATGAAAAAAGTGGTTTACATTTTTTATTTTTGCCCAGAAAATATTTACCCATAACATCCCATATAATGTAATAATTAAAAAAAATATAATCATACTTTAAGAAGCACATGTGACATGTCAAACTAGGGGTTTTTCATGCTTCTGAATCCATCCCAAGCATTAGTTTTGCCCAAAAAACATTCCTTGGCCTAAAAACGGCCATAGATACTTGCCCAAATGTGCTGACCTCATCACATTTTCCATAATTTCTATGGCCAATTTTAACCCAAGGAATGTTTTTTGGGAAAAACTAATGCTTGGGATGGATTCAGAAGCATGAAAAACCCCTAGTTTGACATGTCACATGTTCTTTTTAAAGTATAATTATATTTTTAATTATTACATTATATGGGATGTTATGGATAAATATTTTCTGGCGAAGATAAAAAATGTAAACCACTTTTTTCATGTTCCATAGGGTTCATAGAACAGAAAAAACATGGTTTACAAAAATCTTCACAAAATATTCAGTAAACTAGATTCTGCTACATACTGTAACTACATACACTAAATAAAGCTTCTTTGAATTGCCAACGTTTCAGTGACCTGACGTGACGTGAAGATGTTACTGATCAGAGCCTTGGAAATACAGAGTTACGCCAACTCCGTTCACTTCATGGCACCAGTCCAATGGCGGCTTGTCTACATAGACCTCTATGGGATAGTGACAACAAATAGTGACAGCCGGAAGTTGCTGAATGCATTGGAGCCTATGGGCTCGCCCGAGTACTAGAACGACGTGTCCAGACTATTTTCTGCCCCCTCAATGTCGCAACTGTCTATTTCTAAGGCTCTGTTACTGATACAGTACATGTTAAATGTTGTCACAGCCTCTAATTAAATGAAAGGATTGAACTGTCTGAGCTGCTCCAGTGCTACTGCTTCCCTTCTATACAACTATATTACAGAACTATTCATCTTCAGTATTTCAAAATATTAGAGAGCACCATGTTTTTTAATTTACTGTTTTCATTACATTTTGTTTATCTGTCTCTTCCAGCATCCTCCTTTTTTTCCAAATCAATTATTAGAAAATAAATGAATTCAGTAATGACAGTCCACGGCCCACTCACATATTAGGAGGACAATATCAGTGGGGAAAAAAATTAGATGTTTTTGATGAATATATTATGGTTAAAATGGAGTTTGAAGTTACAATGAGATTTGTATAGGAGGAAGGGGCTGGGCTATAAAATGAATATCAAATATCTAAATATTAAACCAAGTAACTTTAAACGCTCTAGGGCAGGGGTTTTCAACAGGTGGTCCGGGACCACCAGTGGTCCTTGAGAGGGTTCCAGGTGGTCCCCAGGCTAAATGATGGGAAGTTGGTTAACCAGATGTAACTCTTGAGAATATAAAAATGAAACCAAATGGACCCTTGCGGGTCCATTTGGTTTCATTTTCACACTCTCAAGAGGTAAAATATTCATCATCTGAATTAGCACTATTTAATTAAGAAGTTTACACTGTTTTGTTTGCAAAATCCAGCCTGGAATTGTGAACAAAACCAAAAGAATTGTTTAGTTTTAGGTATTTGGGGCTAAAATGTCATCAAATGGTGGTCCGTGGCTCAAATGCTGAATAAATGGTGTCAAAAAGGTTGAAAACCACTGCTCTAGGGTGTTTACATATTCAGGACAGTTGTAGATAAAATGATTTGACAGTGAAATATCCCCAAATGGACCCTTTGAGAGCATCATGTTTACACTCTCAAAGACTTACTGTACATCTGGTTAACCAACCGTCCATCATTTAGCCTGGGGACCACCTGGAACCCTCTGGTGGTCCCCGGGACACCACTGATTTATACAGTGTGCATGCATTGTGTTTGAGCAGAATGCAGTTACCTGAGGTTAGATCAGCTGTTCTCCATGCAGGACAGAGATCTAATCTGATCTAAATCCTCCTTAAGTCGACTTATGTGCTCAGTGTAGGTTATGTACAGAAATACCACCGTTTACCTGCTTTACCCAGGCTGATGGCTGACCAGCCGCTGGTATGGTCACTGTTATGTGGTGACATCATACATGTTTGAACAGTATATGGTTATTAATGATGTGAGGTCATATCACTTCATAACTGGCCTAAGTAGTTATTGTGGCAAATCAATGGGGTAAAAACAGTTTCACATGTGTACTCTCTCTCACTCACACCAGATTCCAGATTTTTTTAAATATTTGTTTTACTGTTATTGGCCTTTTCCTGGCCTGGAATTTAGCTTTTATATTCACTAACCCCTAGGGCCTTTCATACTCCAGTTTTAGGTGATGAGGTGATTCACCGCTCATTCAAAACACATCTCTCTTGTTTTATTTCACTATAAGGTGGTCAACGATATCTAAACCAGGGGTTTTCAACAGGTGGTCCGGGACCACCAGTGGTCCTTGAGAGGGTTCCAGGTGGTCCCCAGCTAAGTTGGTTAACCAGATGTAACTCTTGACAGCGTAAAAATGAAATAAAATAATCATCATCTGAATTAGACATTTTGGAATGTATGCTTTGCAAAAACAAAATAAATCTTTAGACTTGGGGTTTGTGGGGCTAAAATTTCCTCAAATGGTGGTCCGTGGCTCAAATCCTGAATAAATGGTGGTCCCTGGGATGAAAAAGGTTGAAAACCTCTGATCTAAACCTAACCTGGAGTATGAATAGTGCTTCACTCTCTCACTCACTCACTAACTGGCGGTTTGTCCTTGTGATGAACTTACAGTGTCCATGTTGAGTCTTCTAATACCATAATGTCATCATCCTACCGACTTACTGCAGGACACTGGATCCAGTGGCTGTGCTCTGTCAGTCACCAACATCTCTGTAACACTCAAATAGCAGTCACAAATATCTCTGTAACACTCAAACAGCAGTCACAAATATCTCTGTAACACTCAAACAGCAGTCACAAATATCTCTGTAACACTCAAACAGCAGTCACAAATATCTCTGTAACACTCAAACAGCAGTCACCAACATCTGTTGTTACACTCAAACTTTTGTTTTCCGATCCAATATCAATACCAAAACCACAATTAGCCGATACTTTCTTTTTAAGTTCACCGTCCGGGAATAGTGTTTATAGTTTCCTAGCTGTACTGTATATATCTTGTGTTTATAACTGACTCCTTACTCAAAAATGTTAGCCAGGCCTCAGCCCTGAATTGCTACTGCACCTTAAAAAAAATCAACTTCATATTTTTTCCCCTGGGATTTATGAATAATGAAGTGAAACGAAATGACAATTCAGACTGAGGTCAGGCTACCAAAAATGCACTTGGGAAAATCCAAAGTAAACTCCAGCTGCCCCAACATTTTATTTACCTGCCATAGTGCCGAGCGATACTCGCGATAATTCTCCGATAGCGACACAGTATCGGAACATCTGTAAAGGGCTTTCCAGACGGCAACGATAAACGCCCGCATAAACGCGGCGATTCTCGATTCTCTCTGCAGTGCCGACATAAAGAAAATCGTTGTTCGATTAACGCCAGGCGTTTTAAAAAGCTCACTGGATTGAGCTTTCAAAAACATTGTGCACGTGTGCACGAAACGAGCAACACAGCACGCAACACACATCACTGGAGGCCGCGCGATAAACGACCGGCGTTACGCGCTCTATTTATCGCAGGTCGGTTTCTGAGCGCATAGCTCATTGAAATTTATTTAGAATGCACGATTTATTACTCTGTAAGTTGGTCTGTAAGCTCCTTTAGTCAACCTGTCACCATCACATGTCTCTGTTCTAGTCAAACAACATCACCAACACATCACTACAGTCCTTTATTCAGTCCTTAACACAACCGTCGGCCACCGACCTTTCTACTCAAACATAATGTACAAACTTTACAGAAGATTTAGATTAATTACATTATTTAAATAAAAAAAAGACTTTTTTTTTCATTTCATTTCTACACTATTTACAAAGACAGCGTTACGTTGGAACAGACAGACGCTGCATGCAGGTTGGACAGACGGAGGAGTGGAGGAGAGGACATTATGTCCAACATGGTGTCTCTGGTTGTCCCCCTCCCTCTCAGTTACCCCCAACCTACCCCACCCCCCCCCCCCCCTCCCCTCTACTACCCCCCGCCAGCCCAGCATGTCAATAAGAACCCTGACACACATCAACCAAGGAGTATCCAATCCAGGAGATGAAGCGAAGGCACCCACGGGGGAGTCCACATTGGTTCATGGGAGGAAACAGACATGCTCAGTACAGATCAGGAAGTCAAACCATCCAAGAGACCAATGGCATGCATGGTTTGCAAGCGTCAAACTTCCTGGAATGTACTGCGCATGTCTGTTTCCTCCCATGAACCAATGTGGACTCCCCCGTAGGTGCCTTCGTGACTTCTCCTAGGTCGATCCTCCTTGACATCAACCAGGATGTGGATGGTGGAATTAACACCCAACACCTCCCAAACATCATAGAGGAACACATCCAACGGACAGTGGACAGAAGATAAGAGATGTGTGTGTATATGTGTTTGTGTGTATAATGTCAGTATGTGTTTGGGACAAGACTAGTATTCTTTGTCTATAATATTAGCTAATAATATTCGCCATTAGCTATAGCAAGCAGGCTGACAACAACATTCTTTGGGCTACAGTATGTTATGTTTATGTACAACTTTTGTATAACTTTTGTATAACAGTTTAAATCCTCTGGCCTAGTGTGGTAGAGGGAGGGTCCTAGTGTGGTAGAGGGAGGGTCCTAGTGTGGTAGTGGGAGGGGGGATTGCATAGCAACCTCCATCCCCACTAAAGGCGTTTGACCTGCTGGCTGGTACCGACTCCACTCCACTCGCTTGTTCCAGTCTGGTACCAGATACTAGTACTAGTGTACCAGGTACTAGCCCTCCTGGGTACCAGGTACTAGCTCTGAGTACCAGATACTAGCCCTGGGTATTTTAGGCATTTAGCAGATCCACATCGGCAATTGGTACTGGTATACCAGATACTATTGCTCTGGTATACAAGATAGTATTTCGGGTGTACCAGAAACTAGCTGAGTGTCATTGCAAAGTTAGTACTTGGTTCAAACCCTCTTCATTGTTGAGCACTAACAAAACAATGGTGAGCTGAATTCTCTAGTGTAGACCAATCTCTATTTCAACTGTACTGACACACACACTTCAATTTTCACGGTTATAGGCCATGCAGCTGAGTGATATTGATTCAAGAGCCTGCAGTGTTTCATGTCACGTCGTTTTTTGGCATGACCTCAGCCAAGACAAGTAGCAGGAACATGGAACTACTTGATGGAAGATGTACCAAAACCAGTAGCAGGTACAGGTTGAAGTATACGTTTGATACTGATGTAAAACAATAAGGAAAAGGTGAGCAGAGTGGAGTGAAACACAGCCAGAACTCTGCACAGAGATACTGTAGCTCCACACATACAGCCTCTTTATCACCCAGGATTTATCTGACAATGTAAAGGAAACAAAAAAATATATAATAATAATAATTGATTGCATGTAAAACCATGGCATGATTCTGTTCTGTTGCCTTTCATGGGGGAAATCTTTTGAATTCAGTTCAAATGAAACAAGTGAAATGGGGATGAAATAGCACCTCCAGATTTTTTTTACTTTTTCTTTTTTATCCTATGCAGATGCACATCATATTTACATATTTTGAAGGTCATGTTGTCCACTGATAATCTGTCCCAAATGTGTTCCGTGACGAAAAACAAATGAAAATATTCTACCTCAACTGCACAGAAGCTGCCTTGAATCCTCTTTAAAAGTTCTCCATCTTTTTACCTTCATCATTCACACTGATCGACTCATTCAAAAGGTATAGAACTTTGTAAAGAGCTCTGTATGTGTGTTGTTTGTTAAAATATTTTTAAAAAAGACAAAAAAAAAAAAAAAAAAAACACCTGTGTGTGTGTGTGTGTGTGTGTGTGTGTGTGTGTGTGTGTGTGTGTGTGTGTGTGTGTGTGTGTGTGTGTGTGTTCCTGGGGCGCAGGGAGGGGGGCGGGGCTTCAGTCTGTGTGTTTTAGGGGGCGTGTCCCGTTCAGCTGGCCGCCTCCCCCTCCGCCCCCTCGTCCACGGCGTTGCCCTTCCCTGCCATGGCCTTCATGGTAGCCATGATGTCGGTGAACGTCTCCTTCACCGTCTTCTCCAGGATCCAGCCCTCACTCTCACTCTCTGGGTCCTCAGGGTCAGCCAGGGTGGACAGGGAGGTGTTGACGTACTGCAGGCCCACCGTCACCCCGCTCTGCAGGGGAACAGGGAACAAACCACTTAGAGTTAGAGTTAACCAGGGTGGACAGGGAGGTGTTGACGTACTGCAGGCCCACCGTCACCCCGCTCTGTAGGGGAACAGGGGACAGACACAGGGTGTTACATCTTAGAGTTAACCAGGGGACAAACACAGGGTGTTACATCTTAGAGTTAGAGTTAAACCGGAACAAACACAGGGTTTACCATTAGAGTTAACCAGGGGACAAACACAGGGTTTTACCACTTAGAGTTAACCAGGGGACAAACACAGGGTTTACCTCTTAGAGTTAACCAGGGGACAAACACAGGGTTTTACCACTTTAGAGTTAACCAGGGGACAAACACAGGGTTTACCATTAGAGTTAACCAGGGGACAAACACAGGGTTTACCATTATAGTTAACCAGGGGACAAGCACATGGTTTTACCACTTAGAGTTAACCAGGGGACAACCAAACATGCCATTGAAACATTAACATCAACCTTAACTGGACTTTTGTTCCAGAGTTCCATTTACCGGTATATGCACTAAGTAATTGATTGATTATCTCAAAAACAATAAATCACAAACAGCAGTTGTATACATTTTTTCCCACACATAGAGTATTTCAGAGATGTGGAACTAAAGCTCAGTGACATGCAGGAACAAACAATTCAAGAACACTTTTGTTCCAACTGCAATCAGACTTTTTAATTCCACGACTTTTAGCACGTAGTCTTTGGTTATTTATGGGTGTACTGCATGTGTAATATCAAGTGACACCTTTTAACTGTATTTAATTTGCCATGTAAGGTACAACCAGCACATCAGGAGCAATCAGGGGTTCACTTCAGTGTCTTGCTCAAGGGAGACACGAACTCTGCAGGAGCCCGGGTTCGAACAACAAACCTTGCAGTTACCATCCGGTGACTACCCCTGAACCACTGCCGCCCTGTCCAACATTATCTGGGAGGTCTGGGAGACTCAATGTCATCAACTGTTGGTCTGTAGCTCAAATCTCAAATAAATAATGAGCCTGGATATGAAAAGAGTTGAAAACCAGCACTTATACTTAGAATCTTATGAAATATCGGATAATACCACAGTTATTTAGTAAACGATTTATTTATCTCAAGATATTATCATTTACACAAATAATTATCGAAGATCCCTGAGTAATGCCAATACATAGGCAAAAACAACACAATTCTAGTACGCTCTAGTACGTATCAAGCTATATCAATTGTTTCTTGTCTAAATTGTCTAAATCTTGTCTAAATTGTCTTTTATTCTATTCAAAGAAATAACTGTATTCACTGCTCAGATGGAGGCTGTTGGTGTTCTCAATAAAATATGATAACTTGCATCTGCGACTGTCTTTCTGCTTTTATTTGCAGTTTGTTTTTTACACTTCCGTGGTTTATGAATTGAAATCACGGTAAAACCTTCCTAAAAACTGTGTCAGTGAAGTCTGTGATAGCGGCTCTCTACTACGTCCATAGTGTAGTTATCCTCTACCTACTGTACCTATTGTTGTAGCAGATTAACGTCCCTGATACCACTATCTGTGTCACAACAGACACACTTACATAAGCTCCTGGTTAAGTCCTCTGGCTCTGATAAGCTTTCCAGGTCCCAAACAAATCCTTCCATGTTGTCAGATGGAGACACGTTAATGTTACTATAGGGCAAACCTTTCTGTCAGTTTCAAGACACACAATAAGTTTGAAGTGATGGATTTTTTCATGTGAGGTTTAAGATAAGATAGGGTGTATCATAATGTATAGTAGGGATCTTGGGCTTTAAAACCACCACTTAAATTCATGATACAACATACAAAAAGCAGATGTGCAAGCTCACGACTCTCTCACAAGTTCTGAGCTTGAAAATCTGCTTTTTCCACTGAATATTTGTCTTATTTTACCTCACAACATTCTGTACATGACGGATGTGCTAGACTTCAGCAAATATGTATTTCTACCGGTCAGACTCTCAGAGACACAGTGAAATGATCTTGTGTAGTTGTGCTTGGTTTCTCTGCCCTTACAGTAATGTACGACTACTCTTTGAAGTAGGCCAGCACAAATAAGAGATGTTTTATGGCATGTGTGGATTGTGTGCAACATGACAAGTGTTTTAAAGCATTGTACAGTGACAACAAAAGTGTCCGATGTATGCAATGTATCCAATGCTCCCATATGGAAAATATATATATATATACATGTATGCAAAATCTTGAAAGTGTCACTTTTCATATAAGAGAATAAAGTTAATATAAGATCCATAGCATTTCTTTGTAAAGTGAAATATAAAAAAACATACGGTATGTCATTTTGTGATTTATAAGAATTATATATGACATTTAAAAGGATATAAGATCTATCATATTTTTTTATTTTTAAGTGAAACATGTCTAATTTTGTAATTTATAAGAATAATAGAAGACATGCAAAATTGGTTTATTTTCTCAACTCAATTGATTTACCTTCTCATTTTACTACAGAAGCAATAGTTGGTGAGGGTCATAGAACACTAAACTGAGCTTTAGTAATGCAGTTTTGAATGCCTGCAGTTTATCTTGCTATTAAGGGACATTCATGTTTTTTGAAAGAAAATTATTTATCTGTTTTCCTTGGACGTCTTGGTAAACTTGGTAAACTGGTGCCCTGTGTGTTGAAAACACAGTCCGGCTCTCCACTTGTACCAGTTGTTCTGTTTTGGCCTGCTGCGTATTTGAGTTTTACACCCCTGTCTTATAGGATGTCAAATGTATCACCATCTTTTTAGTACTTAAAGGGATATTCTGCTTAAAAAAAAAAAAAAAAAAAAAAAAAAAACTTTTGGGTCATTTTATGGTCTACGTTTATAGTTACATTTACGTTTATAAACTTATATGGTCTAAGTTTATAAGTTACTACATTCAGTATTTAGATATTTGATGTTCATTTTAGCTGCCCTGCACCCTTCCTATACAAACTAATTATAACTTAAAACTCCATTTTACCATGACAGATTATTCAAAACAAACCATCTTTTTTCTGGTGACTGATATTGTCCTCCTAATACGTGAGAGGGCCGTGGCATTACACAATATTTTAAAAATAAATGGGAACTGTAAATTAAATTCCACGGCCCTCTCAAGTATTAGGAGGACAATATTAGTCACCAGAAAAAAAGATTAGGTGTTTTCGAATAATCTGTTATGGTTAAAATGGAGTTGCGGGGCAGCTAAAATGAACATCAAATATCTAAATAGTGAATGTAGTAACTTATAAACTGTCTGGTGTGTTCACATGAGACTGAGTAGGCCGTAAAATGACCAAAAGTTTTTTTTTGAAAGTGGAATATCCCTTTAAACTGTAAACTGTAATATAAATTCTGCTTAAATTGTAAATTGTAATTGTCAATTCAACTAATCTATATGTACACAGTATGATGTATTGCAATGTAACATGTCCCATTTGGGGGGGCAAGAGAACATGTTGGAGGGGCAAGAGAGGGGCAAGAGAAAATGGTATGTGGGCGGCTTCTTTGCCCGTGTCGCTTCGCGCCACAGGCGATGAAGCCGCACCCATACCATTTTCGGTTACAGGACTTTTATTAGTCAAGTAAAGCATCAATAATAACATCAGTTGTTGTTGAAGTTGCAACAGACACGCAGCATGCATAAAGCTAAAGGTCTGACTCAGAGAGTTTTCTGTTTTCAATGATGAAATGCTGTTGGTTTAGTGGTGACACAGCTGTAGTTAGTTATAGTTAGTAGCAGTAGTAGTAGTAGTGTTTCAAATCATTTTAAATATAAGCACTTTCATTTGAAATATCTCGGGTTGTTTTGCATGGCATCGCGTTTGCGGGGGCAGACTGGGTATTTAGGGGGGCATTGCCCCCCATGCCCATGCCTAGATCCGCCCCTGATTGCAATGTTTTTTACTTGATGTAATTCACTCTGGATAAAGAGAGTATGTGTAAGTGTACACTGTACCTCCAGTAGCTGTTGAAAAATAGCAGATCTACAAGCTCATATCGCGCCACCGAGTGGCGCGATATGAACTTGTAGTTCTGCTATTTTTGAATAATAGTGAAAAGCATCAGAAACTAGAATCTGATCAGGACACAATGGATTAAGAGCGTCTACCAAATGTCTAAATAGTAAATAGTAAACAGTGTATATATATACTGTACCTCCAGTATGGTGACCAGCAGCATGATGACTCCGATAGTGTTATACATCCCTCCATAATAAGAGCTCATAGCCTCACTGCAGCCTCTCTTCCAGATGTTGAGCTCCTCAGTGTAATGGTCATAGCTGTAGTGAGCTGTGTTGTTGGTCATCTGTCCCTGGATGCACGGCCGAGGGGAGCTGGGGTTACAGCAACTGAACGGGACTCCATCCATCAGGTACTGACCGTCCACGTTACTGGTGATACGACTGGAGGGAGGGGAAGTAACAGAAATAACAGATATTAACACACATTAACACAGTAACAGACAGTAACACAGTAACAGACATTATCATGGGGTTACAGCAGCTGAACGGGACGCCATCCATCAGGTACTGACCGTCTACGTTACTGGTGATACGACTGGAGAGAGAGGAGTAACAGAAATAACAGACATTAACAAACAGTAACAGACAGTAACAGACAGTAACAGACATTATCATGGGGTTACAGCAGCTGAACGGGACATCAGGTACTGACCGTCAACGTTACTGGTGATACGACTGGAGGGACAGATAGTAACAGACATTAACAGATATTAACAACGGTACTTTAGGAAATGTGTTACCACCAGAGTCAAGTCAAGTCAAATTTATTTATATAGCACATTTCACATGACAAGCAAGTACTCAATGTGCTTTAAAGGAATGTAAAACAAGAAAGAAAAGTAATTGTTAACATTTAGGGCAATACCTGAAATGACATGGGTAAAGAATACATAATAAAACATCATAAAACTAGCTAGGTTTTAAGTTTGCTCTTGAACAAGGTAAGTGTGGTAGAAGACCTTATGTCAATTGGCAGGGAGTTCCAAAGAGAGGGACCGTAGTGGCTAAAAGCACAAGAGCCAGATTTAGAATTTATCCTTCGGACAGTGAGGAGAACTTTGTCTGATGGTTGAAGGGGCATGGGGACCCCTAGGAGTAGTTTAGTGAGTTCCAGGGGGACCTAAAGTGTAAGTGTACACAGAAAGTAGTTGGGGTTCCAGAGATAGTAATGCCATTAAATTGGGGTCTGTAGACCAATGCACGTCAAACCAGGGTCCATAGGGGAATTAAGGGAACCACTGCTAGATGCTGTTTTATCGCTGCATTATGTTTTCAAATGGGGGTGCTTTGACATCAGAATGTTTGGGAACCATTGCTTTAGGTTTAGGACATCTCAAGCGTCTCCCTAGGGAGGTCCTTGATGTACAACCCAGTGGGAGGAGACCCCAGGGCAGACCCTAGCACAGGTGAGAAGAAATACTTCAATTCAATTCAATTCAATTCAATTCAATTCAATTCAAGTCAATTCAATTCAATTCAATTCAACTCGATTCAACTCGATTCAACTCAATTCAATTCAATTGGCTTTATTTGCATGAGAAAACATACAGTACGTTTCCATTGCCAAAGGAATTCACTGGCCTTGGAACGTCACTGATGTTTCTCTGGAGACCGACTAGAGATAAAGCGGTTGAAGATGGATGGATGGATGGATGGATGGATGGATGGAAGATGGATGGATGGATGGATGGAAGATGGATGGATGGATGGATGGATGGATGGATGGATGGATGGATGGATGGGTGGGTGGGTGGGTGGGTGGGTGGATGGATGGATGGATGGATGGATGGATGGATGGATGGATGGATGGATGGGATGGGTGGGTGGGTGGGTGGATGGATGGATGGATGGATGGATGGATGGATGGATGGATGGATGGATGGATGGATGGATGGGTGGATGGATGGGTGGATGGATGGATGGGTGGGTGGGTGGGTGGGTGGGGGGTGGGGGTGGATGGATGGATGGATGGATGGGATGGATGGATGGATGGATGGATGGATGGATGGGTGGATGGATGGGTGGATGGATGGATGGGTGGGTGGGGTGGGGATGGATGGATGGATGGATGGATGGTGGATGGATGGATGGATGGATGGATGGATGGGTGGATGGATGGGTGGATGGATGGATGGATGGATGGGTGGATGGATGGATGGATGGAGGGGTGGATGGATGCATAACAAGGCCCTTTCTCTCTTTCTGTGCAGAGTGGAGTATCTCCTGGTACTCTCATAAAGTACATGCAGTAATCCTGGCTTCTCTCCGGCCACAAAGTAAAACTCTCACTTTTCAATACTTGATTCTGGTACAGTCTGTAGGATGCAGTTTTTTTTACCCTGCTCCAAACTAGATTTGATGTAATTAGTCTGAGAAGTTTATAATTAAATATGCTTTGTCATGTACATACATGTACACACATAAAGTATGCAGAATAGCAGCCATAATGCAATGCTGATAACAGCAGGACTGCACTATAGTCTTCTCTCAATACATCTATTATCTGAAGTCTGAACATATTCAACCCTTTGTGAGATTTCTGACTTTCTGTATGTACAAACTGGTGTGTATTGAGTATTTGGCAGGGGCGGGTGGGGTGGGGGGGGGCAAAGGCGGGGTGTAATATGTGGTGTCTGTGTATTGTCTAACACAAGATGCAAGGTAAAGATCTCAACGGGCCTGAAAATGAAGGCCCGGCCCTACCCGGCCCTAACAGTTCAGGCCCTAGGCCCTACCCGGCCCTACTAAATGGAATAGATTTTAGGCCCTACCCGGCCCTAAACTGTCGGGTTTGGGCAAAATTTGAGAATTCGCCACAGATTAAATTGAAATGGCAATCAGCACCATCTTCATAATAGGTAAATACAGAAAATAACTATTATTCTTACTATAGTAAAATAATTCAATATATATTATTTTTTCATGGGGCCCGAGGCCCTACCGGCCCTATTGATTAGGATAGATTTTCGGCCCTACCCGGCCCTAAATGTCGGGTCGGGCCTGTTCGGGTTCGGTCCTGGTCGGGTTCGGGCAGAGTTTGAGAACTCTAATGCAAGGTACATTCGCTGTAGACTCCTCACAGCATGAGCACCTGTGTGTGTGTGTGTGTGTGTGTGGGGGGGGGGGGTGCAGTCCAGTTCAGTTCAGTGTAAAGTAGGTCAAAGTGCCTCATTGTATGGTCAGTGAGGGGGTCTAAGGGGCACTCTCTTTTCAATGGGAGATGACCACTGAGGTGGGACCACATGGCTTGGAAATACAGTAGTTACAACTACACCTACCATCAGGCAGGTTTAGCTACTAAATACACACGTCTCTGGTAGCTCTAGTGTTTGGGTTGTGCCTTCAATACTGACTGAGATAGACTAGACTAGTGGAATCAACTAAGAGACATGATAAAAACAGTATATAGACCAGTGATGCTCATTACCACAGGCCCCACATGGAAAGGAACATATATGTACAGTACATCTATGCCAATATATGCATATATGTTGCATATTTGCAATAATCAGGTACATATATAGGGCATATACTGTATGTGTCATATATAACCAGTGTTGGGCAGTAACTAATTCAATATTACATTACTGCAATATTATTATCTTTTCCTGCAAAATAAAGATATTACTCTGTTATTACTTTTGAGCTTGCTGTTGCATGATGTAAATAAAACAGATCTACCAGCTATCAACAGATAACAACAGGGATGTGCAGTAGTTTGTAGATCCTAATGCACTGCAGCATTCTGCACACATGACGTACACTACAAGTTATCACTGTTGTTGCAGGTTGCGTCTGAACTCTCTAAACTATGTTGTACATCTCCGTTCCTTTGCAGGGAAAGTAATATTGTAATATGTAATATATTATACACTGATTCCAGTAATAACAGGGGTTGACACTGAGGTCTCCGAGGCACTTGCCCATCAGGCAAGTCCAAGTTAGGTTCTACTTGCCCTCAGGTCATGGTCACTTGCCCCCCAAAATATATCGTAAATTTTGCATTTAAGTTTACTTTCTAATTGGGTGCTTTAAACATTTCCTTTTGCAGTCGAAGACTGTTTTAAGTCACAATCAACTACAGTAAATATTCAACTTGTAAATCAGTGTGAATCAGTTCGTTCCCACAGTCCCATAGTATCACAGAAAAATGATAGTTTGGAACCAAATGGACCTGGGAAAGAGATAGGTAGAGATATCTAGAAAGCAGGAAAGACACAGAGGCAGAGTGCAATGACCGCCTTCAAGTCAAATATATCTTGTGTTGTGTTATAGCACACTAAGTCACACACTTGCCCGATCGGGCAACCAGGTAGCATTCTTCACTTGCCCGACCATTTTTTTTACTTGCCCCGGGCAAGTGTTAGTGTCAAGCCCTGAATAAGCAATGTAATATTATTACTTTTGCTAAGGGGTCATAAGTAAAGTAAAGATATTTCTCTCCTAAGTACTGGTAATATTGACTAACTCTGTACATAACCACATACTGTATGACACAGTCAGGTTCATATACTGTATGTAGAGGGACAATTTCATTTCCATGTGGTACTTAATGGAAGTAAAATGGTGCATTCATAAAGCACCTTCATCCATGGTGGTTGGGCTTCAAATTCACACATTCATACACTGGTGCCAGCGGAAACCATGCAAGGCACCGACCAACACATCAAGAGAGTAGTTAAGACGAATAACAGTCCAAGTCCACACTAATGAGCCATAATGTACACTGTACATGATGGATAAGTGACTCTGGACATCTTTTCAGGGAGGGATCAGATCAAAATATGGATTTAGACTACTAATTTCTTGGTTCAGTGTCTTGCTCAAGGACACTTGGACGCTAACTCAGTGGGAGCCTGGGTTTGAACCGGCAACTTCTGTTATATGATACAGGGAGATGTTTTGGCGTCAACATGAATCGATTTCTCTCTCTTCCACTTTCACTGGTCCATTTATAAATCTGCCTACGGCCTGTTGAAGTGTCTAATCCTGATTAATCAATTAGATCAACATTAACGACATCTCAGACACTTATAATCCTATACTGTCTCCTCTCTGTATGGCAAAGGAGCGAAAACAGCAGATCTACAAGCATTGTTGTGAGCTTGTAGATCTGGATTTTTTTGCTTATTTTTCCTCTGTTTTTCCTCCCTTTTTTGGGTCACGTTTTGACAGCTTTTGATCATTTGTCCATAACATGGATGTAGGGCAGTGGTTTTCAACCAGTGGTCCGGGGACCACCAGTGGTGCTTGAGAGGGTTCCAGGTGGCCTCCAGCTCATGTGAATTATCCAAAGTCTACACAACTAGAGAATGTAGAAGATTAATGGTCATTTTGATCGGCATGTTTGACTGTTTTGTTTTCCAAATCCAACCTGGAATTGTGGACAAAAGCAAAAGAAATCTTTTGCTTTGGAGTCTGTGGGGCTAAAATGTCATCAAATGTTGGTCTGTGGCTCAAATTCTGAATTAACGGTGGGCCCTGGTGTGAAAAAGGAAACCACTAATGTAGGGTGAACATAATAAATTATCGCCCAAATGTAAACCCCTGCAAAGTGACCATTCCCTGTTTGTCTTTTATAGTTGTTATGGTTCTAGGCTAAAGGCTGTGTAGTGACCAGGTGACCAGGCTTGTTATAAAGGCCCAGTAGTGACAGTACTAGTGACCAGGTGAGCAGGCCTGTTGTACAGGCCCTGTAGTGACCAGGTGAGCAGGCCTATAGGCCCTGTAGTGACCAGTGGTGACCAGGTGAGCAGGCCGCTCTATTCCTAGCTCGACACGCTGACCCGTACTGATTGGAGCGGACAGTAAACCCTGAAGGACACAGGAGGATTAGCCTCAGGCGGTCTCAGAGGACAGTGATCCCACTTAGACACTGAAAACTGTCTACTGTACAATAACTGACTGACCACTGACTGACCACTGACCACTGACCACTACACCGCATGCAGCATCAGCACAATGACAGGCAGAAAAAACACAGGTATAATACCAGCTCTGGAAGAAAACTTAGACAAGTAGCGTTTCAGAAGTGCATGGTCACTGTAAATTAAATAAAAATCTAAGCCCTATATCGCCGTAAATACTTTCTTCGATTATAATCATTTTAGCATGACTTGTATTGAATTGAACTGTACTGTCCTGTTAATAAATTATGCTATTAAAGCAATCAATTAATCAATAAATAACACCCACCTCAGCTCAGATGCAAATTCTCTACTTATTTTTTTTACACACATTATTATTTAAAAATACACTCAGGCTCTATTTTATACCTTAGTCTGTTCGAAGCTAGCAGAAAAAAAAAATCAGAAAAAAAAGCAGAAAAAGATTGTAGAAGTACATTTTGAGGGTAAAAATAAGTAAAACTGTTGAATAGTATGGGATGTTTTACTTATAACAGAGTATAGCTTCCAGCACTGATTCTACCACCTGTGCTCCCTCTGCTGGCCAGTAGTGTCACTGCACCTTGTGATTAAAAGCTCCAAAACACTTGTGTATATACACACTAGTGTAAAAGTGCATAGTAACCTCTTCTGCCCCCCACCCCCCCGCCCACCCTCGACCAAACTTCCTCTGACCTGATAATCCCTACTAGTACATGAGGAAAACCCAATCCAATGCTTTCCTTGACCCTCGCTAACCGCAAAATCCACTTATAATGAACTCTGACTTTGCTTCGCACGGATACCCCTCCAAAATATCTCCACCAACACAGCAGGCCTCAGTGACTCGGCTCTGCGTAGTGCCGTGTACACCAAGTCGAGTGGATGATGCAATACATTGCGGTTGCTCCATTTACGCTTCAAAATTGTCTTTCGACTTAAGGCCGAAACCGTGCCAATGATTCTACATGCAAGCAGTGCTGTCGCTGCGTATGTGCGCAATACACACTGCAAGTAGTGACACGCCAAAGGGGACAACAAAATGTGTCAAAACCTGCCAACCCAAGCCTCAAGATAAAATATTTCTCCTTGTCTCTGCCGTGTAGTAACAGCAGGTGTGCATGGGTCATCACAAGTGGTGAAAATAGACAAACAAAGCACTGTTGTCGGGAGGAGGGGGGTACAAATATCTTAGGGTAAGTAGCAGGGCAACTACATGGTTAGATATATCGCTGCATGTAAGTCCTTGCAACATGAAGCTACTTGCAACTATTGCATTGGCGCGGTTGACCATACAAGTCTTTTGTTAGGAGGACTAGTTGCATTGGTGCAGTTGACCTAAAAAAAAACTGTCATTGCAAGGACCTGCGACTAGTTGCACTGGTGCGTTTGACCTTAAATCTGTTTCGCTGCGAGGAGCTGGACTGTGACTAGTTGCATTGGTGTACATTTGGTCTTTATATAGCGGTTATAACCGTGTTCTTCTCTCAACTCACTCTTTGACCTCCTTGGCGCTGAAGTCCAGGTAGCGGTTGCTGACCCACTGGATCTCAAACCAGTCCCTGTAGTTGATGTTTCCGCAGCAGCGGAACTCCATCTGCATCAGGTCGATGGTCCTCTTCATGTAGCAGCGTCCGGGCGTGTCCGTGTCCTTGTAGTAGCGCATGCCGTTGCGCAGGCCCTCGGCCAGCGTGAACTGCAGCGGGATGCGCATGACGAAGCAGAGGAAAGCGGTGGTGAAGAGCAGCGCGTTGAAGCACACGCAGCCCGCCAGGAAGGGCTTGATCATGGGCTGCCACTTGGCGAACTTGGCCGGGTCCAGCGAGTCGTAGCAGATCTTGCCGCCGAAGGCGTTGACCCCGCAGGCCAGCAGGCCCACGGCGATCAGCAGGTTGGGCAGCAGGTGGCTCTCGTTGTTGTCCATCAGCTCCGAGCGCTTGCGAAGCTCGATCTTACAGAACAGGCCCATGCTGAACACCAGCACGCCGGCCATCACCGAGAACCAGTACATGAACCACACGAACTGGGCCAGCTTCACCCGCTTCGCCAGGTCGAACTTCACCTTCATCAGAGCCATGGTTTCAACCTTGGGTGGGATGAGTTCTTCTTCACCAAAAAGAAAGACGAGATATGTCAATATAGGTCACCGCAAAAGAGAGGTCTCCAACGTCGGTAGAGTTTGTCTCTTTGCGCTGGTTGACTTTCTCCGAAGCTCCTGAAGGCTAAATCCAGCTACACGTTGGGTTCGACGCTCTACAGGACGGTGGAGTTGTAATCCATCCCACAGTATAACGGTCGAAGAAGAAAAGAAAACCAAAGGAGAGATATCCCTGAAAAAAAAAGAGCACGACGGTTATTTCTTCAGGTCCATATCCTCATCCTCATAATCCCAAAACTTTCACTTTCCAAAGGCTTATTGCGATAACGCAACAGGTGAGGCTAATTTGCCAGGTTCCTTCCCCTTGGGTGAAGGTAGAGGAATGCTGCGGGACGCTGGCGATTACGGTGGAAGTTGCAGTACGTCACGTTAAGCCTCTGATCCCATTTACAGAGCAGAGAAGATGAGCCTGGAGCTAATCTGCTGCCTCAGGGGCCATAATTGGTTTGAGCGGTCATGTGGTCTACGATGGACCGCGGTCCAAACGCACTGAGAAGAGGAAGGAGGAGGAGGAGGAGGAGGAGGAGGAGGTACTGGAATGGAGAGCAGGTACGATAGGACCACTGGAAAACTGTACTGAGAGCTGGAGCTAAAATATGGTTGTTAATGATGTCCAGGAGCAGACACAGGTCTCTGGGTTCACCATCTCCCCGGGTTGGCACCGTGTGGAGTAAAGTTGTACTAGCAGGTCCATTGACCCACATCCATCCATTAACAACACACAGCATGAATAACTCACCCCTCCCTGCCATGCAGCACACTCTGCTCACTCATAATCCTATAATTATGTTGACACAAAACCTAGGATCGTTATTAAAAACACAAAGGTTCCATCTCCAAAAAAGTCATATTACCGCAAGCACACCTTACTGTATAACAGCGGTGGGCAATTATTTTTCCCAAAGGGCCAAATGAGATGCATGAAATATTGTGGAGGGGCAAGACTAAAGGCTGCGTGGTATTATTTTATTTTCAAGATAAAAGTAAGCGTAAGACCAACCATTTTGACACCAGAGCCCTCTATTTATTCAGTATTTGAGCCACAGAGGACCACTATTTGATGACATATTAGCCCCACAGACCCCAAAACTAAAGATTTCTTTTGTTTTTTTTCCCCACAATACCAGGCTGATTTCACAAACAAAACAGGCAAACATAGATAAAAAAAATGACCATTCTTTTACATTCTCTGATTCTCTGAAGACTTGGGCTAATTCAGGTGAGGGCTAATTCAGATGATGAATATTTTAACTCTTGAGAGCGTAAAAATGAAACCAAATGGACCCGGAAGGGTTTCATTTTTACGCTCTCAAAGAGTTACATCTGGTTAACCAACTTTCCATATTTAACTGGAACTCTCTCAAGGACCACTGGTGGTCCCCGGACCACTGGTTGAAAACCACAGTACCCTTTCACAGGCCGGTCCGAGTCAGCCAAAGGGCCGCATTTGGCCCGGGGCCGAATAATGCCCAGGTATGCTGTATAATAAAGTAACCATCATAATCATGTTTGATATGCATAAAGCCCCCCCCCCCCTATAACATGAATAGATTTTAACCTTTACTAATAATATTGTACAATATACTTATTTCTTTCTTCTTTTCTTGGCCTCTCTACTACAGAGTGTGGTGACCATATAAGGAGTTCCTCCATGTCCCCAGTGAGACCCTGGGGTAAAAAAAAAAAATAGTTTCAGTTTGGGCTTTGGGAGAAAAGCTTTGCGTCCAATCAGGATGAGAGGGGCCTTCCTCCAATCAGGATTTGGTGTGCGAGCTGTTGGCCTGTTGTGTGTGTGCATGTGCACATCTTGTTACCAGGGGAATGTTCCTTTAAAATCTTGTCTCATTCGATGTCAGGTTACTTTTTCAATTCAGCCTATATGAGACAAGCATTATTGTGGCTTTCACTGTCTGGTAGCCAGTAGGTGATCACGGCATGCTTGGAAAGAGTGATCTTATGTGCCCAAAGAGAGTACCTACCTCCCCCCTGGTCTACTGGACAGTAATAATAGACACACCTTGCGTAGCTACAGTAGATGTATATCACAATGTTGGCAGTGCCCAGACAGGTCAATAGACCTGCGCAGTGACGTCACTGCCCCGGTTCCACTAGTGTTTTCCTCATTCATTTTTCTCATAGACTTTTCGAAGATAATTTATATAAAGACGATTTTGCCGTGAACAAAGCCAACTCGGGTCGTGACAAATCATGATGACACACACAATATCATCATATAATATCTAATTAGCAAGAAGTAGAAAACGGCAGGATACAACACTTTTTGTTTCGTTTTTAATCTTAGAAATTATTTGATCCTCCCAAAAGATTGTGTGTGTCATCATGATTTGTCACGACCCGAGTTGGCTTTGTCCGCGTTGTAATTGTCTTTATATGAATTATTTTCAAAAAGTCTATGAGAAACATGAATGGGGAAAACACTTCTGGAACCGGGGCGGTGACGTCACTGCGCAGGTCTATATGTGCTCAAACCCTTGCGGGTCCATGGTTTCATTTTTAGACTCTCAAGAGTTAAAATATTCATCATCTGAATTAGCCCAAAGAGAATGTAAAAGAATGGTCATTTTTTACATGTTTTGTTTGTGAAATCCAGCCTGGTATTGTGGACAAAAACATGTGGACAAGAAATCTTTAGTTTTGGGGATCTGTGGAGCTAAATAGTGGTCCTCTGTGGCTCAAATACTGAATATATAGAGGGCCCTGCTGTCGAAATGGTTGGTGATTTTGAAATGAAGTTAATATTATGCAGACTTTAGCTCAGCCTTTAGTCTTGGCCCTCCACAATATTTTATGTATCTCATTTGGCCCCTTGGGAAAAATAATTACCCACCCCTGTTTTAGACGCTTCTTTTTTAAACGCTCTCAGAAAAAATGTTGAAAATGGGTGGAATTCCCCTTTAAGAACCGACTGATTGAAAGATTTATTAACAGTCAGCCGAATTATGGTACATTTCAAGCAGAAATTAATAAACATCAGACTGTGGACGACTCCATAAAACATTAACCTTGTCAATTCACCAGAGAACTACTGAGTTAGCTTCTCATACCTCTGTGTTTTGGGGAGATTCTCCTTCGTCCATTTCTGCTGCATGTGATCTATGGTGTTTTACTGTTGCTCATTAAACCTGAGTATAATAGAGAAGTTGGTATTGAATAACACTGTATATATGGTACAAACACTCCTGGTTAAAGATTAGTCCACAAGCCAACGTTTCTCAGGAAAATATTTATTCGAGTTGCTGGAGCTTTACTAAAGACGGGGAGTAGTTGTCTGTGTGTATTAAAAAATGTATTTTATTTTTAATATAAAAAATGACCGACATGTCCGATGCTGCTGAGCCAGTCTGACTCAGGCTGGCCTGGGTTCGACTCCCAATCCGGACGATCATTCCCACGTGTCAACCCCCATCTCTCTCCCCCATGTCCAGTCAACATAATGTTCTGTACATTATCCAATAAAAGCCGAAAAAAGCCCCCCAAAACTATATATTTTTAAAATATACCATCACAATGCTGAATTATGGTATTGTGAAGTCACCTGATGTATGTATACTGATCAAGTCCTAACACAAGTTAGGATCTATTCAAAATGTATGTAATACATACATGATTGTTTACTTCAAAGTCACAAAATACTGTTACTTTCACCGCACGCGCGCGCGCGCACACACACACACACACACACACACACACGTTTTAGAAATAAAGTCATTATAGGTTGACATCCAGACTGTTTGTTTATTTGCATCACTTTTCAAGTTACCTTACAATTCAAATGCAAATTTGCTTGGAAGTGTTTTGTGTCCTCTGTTCTTTACTGATCCTTATATAGAAAATAAGAAATGTAAGAAGCATTTGTACATTTCATCATATCAGTGTTATAACTCAGGCTACAGTCCGTAGCCTGTAACTACTAGCATCATAATGACATACTCAGGATTAGTTTTAACTCACAGATATCTACTATTAAACCATGTTAATGATTTACAGCAGTGCATTAGATGTCTGTGTATAGATGGTGTCATCTCATTATTATATCATTATTATAAGTGCATACAGTAAGGCTATGTTTGATTTCTTGCAAACCCATTAGTGCATTCTATTTAATGTCACTGCTTTGCCAAGTTATTATTAAACTGAAATATAAATTGTGTAAATAAGGCCTTGATCTCATAGAGCTGAGCAGTGGAGTAACATTTCAATCATACATTAAACACCTAATATACAGTCACTGGAAGTGACAATAGATGGTGTAAAAGTGATGAATTCACTTTTCTAACATTTGCAAAGGAAAACTAGCGGTAAGTCAGACTGTGGAGTAAATGACAACCTTTGAAACAGAACACATACAGTACTATAATTCCTTCCAGGCTCAATATAAAGGTGACAGATGAAGAGATACAGCCTGTTACCTGCTATCAGTTTGTTCTATACTTCCAAATAGTATAGGTTAGAATTTTAGCAAGCACAAAGATTAAATGCTATTGACAACAAAGGGAAAATGTACATCGTATGTAGACGAGCGAATCAGCGAACCAATCACGAGATGAGTGAAAATGAGATCATGTATGATGTGTAATGATAAGAGCGCCCCACACTTCACACAGGTGTGATCCAGCTTTGAGGGTTTGTGTAAACACAAACACTGCATGCCATTGACAATGAATGACCAGCTTTGAGCGACACGTGTTGAATCTCATAACAGACAGTATGAACAAGAAAGGTGAATTCCACTTATTGTTTGTACTGTCTCTTTTCTGATTAAAGGGGAAATCCACCCATTTTCAAAAAAATCCTGAGAGGATACAAATGTGAACCAAATGGACCCTAGCAGGCCCATTTGGTTCCATTTGTACCCTCTCAGGAAAAAGGGATCTGAAAGAAAAACAATTAACATGGTGAAATACATCTTGATGATGTCATCAGATGTATTTCACCATGTTAATGTTTTTTCAGACTTCCATTTTTAGGAAATACAGAATTTGGGGAACTTTTTTATCCACACAACATCTCTAAGGTATATTAATGATATATTAAAATGTTGAAAATGGGTGCAGTTCCCCTTTAAGAACTAATCTTTCATCAAGTCAAACAGTATCTCATACTGTTGACTTCACATTACAAACAAACGTGTTCCAGGGTTAAGAGTCACACATTTCTACAGACAAATCCCACCTGTGTGAAGTAGACTTTGCAGCATTCCGTTTGGTGTGTATGAACCGTCTGGATGGTAAAATATCACATTGTAGTCAAAGACAGGAAACCTGCAAGGAGGATTCAGGATTATGAATGAATTAATTTGTATCATGAATGAATTAATTCTAACACCTCAAGGTTTCCTGTTTGATTACAAATCTGACAACAACTTGAAGTTACCAGTATCCACCCCAGACCGGTTCTCACCTCGTATCATACTTTCATCATTTTTCTACCCTCAATTTTATCTTCAATTTGAAGCTATAATTGAGCGCAGAAAAGTGAGGACATTATGAATATGTAGCGTACTTCACACTGAAAAATTAATCAGATTGAAAAAACACTGACATATCATGATTTTGTTTCCCCACTAATGTAATCATGAAACTTAAATATTAAAGTTTTAATTTATTAAAGTATTTGGTTATCTGTGGCAACTTGACTCACTCAGTAACCAGAACATTGTAAAAGCAATGTCTCCATCCACTAGGCTCATATTGAGTTTGTGTGTGACATGTGCACATATTTTTCCACCTGGCTCACTCACTGCCATAAATGCATTTAGAAAATGGTAAAACAGTAGTACAATTAAAGTTAAACAAATACATGAGAATTTTTCAGGACACCCCAAATTACAACAATCAAGATTAATAATTGTATATTTCACCCGAGTGATGCAGATGACCTAATGTAGATGACAAAATCAGACAACTAACATTTCAATGTAATTAATATCTATCCAAATTGTAACAACTGCAAGATGAAGAAATTTAATGGGGCAAAAAAGGCAAATAAGTCAATTAGTTTTGGTTTTGCGCGCGCGCGCGCGCGCACACACACACACACACACACACACACACACACACTTGAAGAAGGCTACTTTGTAAAGCTGAGGTTTGCGGTCACAGTGGTGACCCACCCTAAGGGTCCCAGGTGGTCCTCCTGTCCGCCTCTGGGATCACCGACCAGTTCGGGGACGGCGTCCCCGTGTCCAGCCAGTTAAAATCATCCACCTGGTCCCAGTTGTTCCGCCCGGGGTCCAGGCCGGACTCGGCGAAGTCCCCGTCCAGCCCCGGGTAGGTCCAGGTGAAGGGCGCCAGGGCCACGCCGCGGCAGTCCTCGATGATGGCGCGGCTGGTGACGTGCAGGTAGACGCGCGTGTCGGCGGTGTTGTGGGTGCGCAGCTGCTGGCAGGCCAGCACCAGGGTGCTGTCGGCGCAGTGGTCCACGAACACCGAGCTGGACACGGGTCCGCACAGGATCTGGCAGCCGCTGACGTGCTTGATGTGCAGGGTGGACGGCGCGCCGCGCAGCACCACGCGGCAGTCCTTCAGGTGGCTCAGCAGCACGTCCTGCTTGCGGATCTCGTCTCCTGTCAGCGTCAGAACCGCAGAGTCCTGGTTGGAGAAGCCGCGCTGCTCCGCCCGGGCGGTGGTGCTCGGTGGAGGCCCGGCCCCTCCGGCCCCCGCAGTGTCGACGCCCCTGGCCGCGGTACCGGCACCGTCCGGCTCGTCCGCCGCCTTCCCCGCGGTGACTTTGCTGCGGGACTTGAAGGCGAACTTCTTCTTGGGCAGGACCTCGTCCCTCCGCTCGGCCAGCAGAGCCTGCAGCCTCTGCAGGCTGGCCTGGGCCTGCGCCACCTCGTACGGGTTGAGGAACGACAGGCTGTCGTTCAGGAAGTTCTGCAGCTGCTGCGTCCGGACCGTGGCCTCCTCCAGGCTGCGGGCCGCGGCGGCCCGGTCCCCGGCGGACACCCCGGCGGACAGCAGCTCCTCCACGGCCGCCCGCTGGCTCCTGAAGGCGGCGGAGAAGTAGTCGCTCTTCTCCTCCGTGATGGAGCTGCTCTCCTTCTCCTCTCTCCGCCTCCGGACGTCCTCCTCGCGGGCCTGGTTCCTCTTCAGCAGCCGGTCCGGGACCTTGAAGGCCGGGTCTTCCCCTCGGTCCGTGGCCGGTGGTTCCATGCCGGTCCCGGTGGTGTTTAGGGTGTCGCTGCGGACCACTCTGATATACAACAACCAGAGCCTTGGAAATAGACAGAGTTACGCCAACTCCGTTCACTTCATGGGGCCAGTCCCTGTACATAGACTTCTATTGGATAGTGACATGAATAGTGACAGCCGGAAGTTACTGAATGCATTGGAGCCTATGGGCTCGCGCGACTACATGAACCATGTGACCAGGCTGATTTCTGACCCCTCAATGTCGCAACTCTTCTACTAGATGGCTCTGACAACAACACCGCTGGCGTGATGCGGAAGCTGCTGATGTCACCTCGCAGCAAGCGGCCTTCTGATTGGACGGCCTGTCCGCTGACGGCCCACTATTCTGCAACGTGATAGGTGGAATAAATACATGGATCAGCGAGTTGTGCAAATTTTTATTTTATTTTTTTTTTTAAATCATAACCTCATGATGCCAGAAATTAAAATGAGGATTAATACTCTCTCTCTCTCGTGTGTGTGTGTGTGTGTGTGTGTGTGTGTGTGTGTGTGTGTGTGTGTGTGTGTGTGTGTGTGTGTGTGTGTGTGTGTGTGTGTGTGTGTGTGTGTGTGTGTGTGTGTGTGTGTGTGTGTGTGAATAGATATGACCACGATGGGAATTAAAACCTCAGCTTTTTATGTTTATATTATTATATAAAATACAGTATTAGCCTCATGGTAAACCGTTTACAGTCTATTTAATTAGCCTCTGTGTTCAATCAATATATGAAAGAAAGAATGGCAATGTCATAATGATGATTCCAAACAAATTGTTATCCCACAAAAAAAACAGGACAATGTTGAGATGTAATAACAATGAATACCGGTAAGTAACATATGGGTTGTCGGAAACTGCTATAAACAACTTCATAGTCCTGTTACTATATGATTAATATTATAGTTTAATATGAATCACCTGTGTGCGTAGGTGACAGGAGGCCCCGCCCCCTTACTGTGTGTGATGGACCAAGTAAAGAAAATAACAATTACTGTAGCCTATGCTTGAAGGTAAACATTATTATTATTATTATCATCATTATTTTAAATTACTCAAAATAATAACTGGATTGTGTACAAGTTGCTAGGGCTTTCATTATTGCCATAGCTGTGTTTAATAAAAACAAGAGAATGTTAAAAAAAAGGTATGGTTTACAATAAATACAAACATTGCTGCATTATTTTTCATATTTTTATCACCTGTGTGAAATATGAAGGTGTGGCAGCACACAGTGACAGGAGGCCCCGCCCCCTTACGGTCTGATTTGGACCAAGTAAAGAAAACAATCACTGTTGTACAGTTGAAGGTAAACAAAACAATTTGTTTATTATTATATAAAATGACAGCCGTATGTTTCCACCGTCCAGGCCTTTCATTGTGATCATGTGTGTTTATTATATTGAACATGTGGATGGATGGATGCCTGTGGCAGCAGCAGTCACCCCACCACCACCACCACCACCACCACCACCACCGCCCCCGCCCCGCCGGACCGACCCGTGCGGCGATGGCGAGGAAACCCCGTTGACAAGGCACCGCTTTTTCATGACGGTGAGTTTCCCTTTGAGTGTATTATAATTTTGTGATAAAAATTTCAGGGCGAAAAAACACACCACCACGAACGGACGAAGCTTTAGAGAGAGAGAGACTCCTTCCTCCCCTCTTTTTTCCTTCAGGGAGGGAAGAAAGAAGAGGAGTTTATAGAGTAGAGAGAGAGAGAAAATCTATGAGGAGGAGGAGAGGAGAGGAGAGGAGAGGGAGAATGGAATATGAGTGGGAGAGAGGAGAGGAGAGAGGGAAGCAGCAGGGAGGAGTGAGAGACAGACAGACAGGAGGAGAACTAACAGGAGAAAAGAAAAGGAGAGTTAAAAAGGAGGGGAGGGAGAGGAGAGAGCTAGTAGAGCAAATTAAAAGTTGCCAAATAGAGATATTGGGTTTCAGGGAGGTTGGAGAGAGAGAGAGGAGCGTTTAAAAAACACAACAGCAGCAAGCAAGGGGCTTTTGCTGCTGCTGCGTCGCTCGTTATTATGCCGCCGTTTTTAATCACGATGTCGCACGAGCCGAGCGGAGCGATGCTTATAGTTCTAATGGCTGAGCGGCGCGAGACAGAGCGGAGCGATGCTTATAGTTCTAATGGCTGAGCGGCGCGAGACAGAGCGGAGCGATGCTTATAGTTCTAATGGCTGAGCGGCGCGAGACAGAGCGTCATGGCTGCATGCTGCAGACCACTGTCTGCCGCTGCTGCTGCAGCTCGTGACGCGGAGGGCGGCGGCTCTTCTCCTCCGCCTTAATCCGCCTCGAGACGCTCGTTTTTCCGCGGGCCGTCCTCGACTCGAGCGGCCGGCCTGAGCGGGAAGCAAAAAAAACAACCAGGCCGCACCGCCACAGACCGACTGACTGGGACAGGGGTGGGGTCCGTCCGTCCGTCCCGTTCTTTTCGTTCGTTTCTAAACAAACACGGATCAAAACACGACATACACGATATAAACGACGACGGGTTTAAACGATTTAAAAACAGCGCGAGCGGTTTGGGCTCCAGAGACACCAAATTACCGTGGTTTTATCGTGTTAAACGACAACTACGCAGCTTAAAAAACCCAGCCCCAGCGCGCAGGCAGCCTGGCCAGCAGGGCCTGTTCTAGGCGACGCGTTAAAAACAACCTCCAAGCGGAGAGAGGCGAGTCGTCGTGCGGTCTGTCAGTAGAACAGAAGCCCCGGCCCGGGGCGGCCCGGCCCGGCCCAGCCCGGCCCCGGTGCCTGCCTGGTGGTGGTGGTGGTGGGGATAAAGAAACAGGAGAATGAATGTCCTCCTCTCTCTCTCTCTCTGTAACTCTCGAAGCGAAATGCGACCGTTCAGCAAAAAAAAACACACGACAAGAGAAATGTGACGTTTTGTAGAGACTATGGAGACAGGGCTGTGCTAAATGGAAAAGAGAGAGAGAGAGAGGGAGTCAGCCTCCCTCTACCCAGAGCAGGACGTCAGAGGACGTTCTGTAATGGATGGATGGATAGAAGGACAACACACTGTCTTATGGTGTCGATGTGGAGCTATTTTAGAGCTTGTAGCTTTGTGTTTATGAAGCACAAGAAGAAGCACAGTCAGTCACAATGTAAAGCACCAGGCAGGCAGGCAGTCATGGAGGCTTGGTAGCATGTATGCTAGGACACTAGTTAAAAGGACTGTCTGACTGTCTGTGTGTCTGTGGAGGATGAAATACTCTTCATATAAACATGTTATATCAGGTGTCTATTTTAAACCATTGGTCACAACTAAGAAACCATTATTCTGTACACTGAATTCACGTCCTTTTCAATCGACTGAACCTACATGGTTTACTGTGTGAGGAGCAGTATAGCCTGTTTATAATACACTGACAGCAGCCAGTGTTTCATCTAATGTAATCTACTATAAAACAGAATTGGGATCAAATAGCCTAACAGTGTGTTTATGTTTTTGCTTGAGTGTCAATTAAGGGGACAATAGCCTGCATTTTTTAATCAGTTAAATGGTTGCTTTTGCTTGCTATTATGAAATAAAACCATATATTTTAACGGTTTGTTTTTTGTTTAATTGTGGAGAGGACTTTATTTGTCCCCAAATAAACACAGGGTCAATTAATTTCATGTTAAAGAAAACAAGACAAACATATGCATGTGTGGTAGTGCTGGGTAGATTCCCCCAACTAGAAAGAATGAAAACAAATACACCTATTTGGTTGTATTTGTTTTTAAAACAAATACATTTCCCCTCTAACGACGTCCACAAATGCTTGCATTTCTGCTGGTTGGGTTTAGTGCAGTCAGTGTCCATGTTGTTCTTTGTCCTCCCTGGCAGATAAAGATGGTGGCTGTGTGTGTGTGTGTGTGTGTGTGTGTGTGTGTGTGTGTGTGTGTGTGTGTGTGTGTGTGTGTGTGTGTGTGTGTGTGTGTGTGTGTGTGTGTGTGTGTGTGTGTGTGTGAGCATAAAGACACAGCCAGCCCAGGCAGTGGGAGGTAACAGCCATTTTGTAAAGACTTGTGCAACAACATTCTGTTGCAATGCAGCTGCATTCTTTACACAGAATGAATGAACGAACCACAGAGACCACAACGCTACTGTGTTTATCTATGTAATTATGTATTCAACTATCCATGTGTTATTACATTGTCACTACACTTTCACATGTCTATTGCCAATGTACTCTGAATACTGGATAAAAAAAACTGACACAAATGACCAGATATACCAGATAAAGAATCAGACACACAAACTGAATTAATATTACCCTATATTCCCCTCTCTAATGTTGAGCATGATGGCTGGCTGCATGCTTTCAGCTGGGCTGAATCGTCTCTCTAAGCAGCCAACGCCTTTTTAACTGCACTAAAAGTGACAAAACATTTTTTTAAAGGGACAAATGGTTTCGGGGTGGAGTTATTTACAGTCAAATGCTCTTCTCTGTTCTGCTGGAGCTTATATATATCTGACTGTGTGTGGGAAGATGGAGGACGGTGCTATAGTGAGGGGAGGGGATAATGAGGCCTGTGGTTGAATACTGAGTTCACCTACAGTAGTGTGTACTAGTGTAGAGCAGGCCCGGATGTAACAATTTACAATTGGGGGGGCAGGTGAAAATGTTATGGGTGCAGCTTCATCGCCCGTGTTGCAACATTTTTGGTTACAGAAATGGTTAGGCAAGTAAAGCATCAATAATAACATCAGCTGTTGTTGAAGTTGCAACAGACACGCAGCATGCATAAAGCTAAAGGTCTGACTCAGAGAGTTTTCTGTTTTCAATGATGAAATGCTGTTGGTTTAGTGGTGACACAGCTGTAGTTGGTTAGTAGCAGTAGTAGTGTTTCACATCATTTTAATTGTAAGAACTGTAATTTGAAATATCTTTGAAATTTGGGTTGTTTTGTATGCCACCATGTTTGGTGGGGCAGTCAGGGCATTTAGGGGGGCATTGCCCCCCCATGCCCATGCCTAGATCCGTCCCTGGTCTACAGAGCCCTGTAGCTGCTCTGTAATACCTCTGTAATCTCACATGTCCATTTCACCATGTCTCACACTGACTGACTGTCTCTATCTTTCTACCTCCCTCAGGAAATACAGGCTGTTCAATGACTGTTTCCATGCTGCCTGCACGAAAACTGTGAGTGGACAAAACACCAAGCTGAACAAACCACAGCACCAACATATCAGCATGCAGATGGAGTCGCTCCACAGCAGCATAACGTTTACGCATTGCCCTGTGTTGCCAGTATAGAGCTGCCACAAATCGATTAATCACAATCAAAACGATTATTCAATTCGTTGTCAACTATTCTAGTAATCGATTAATCGGTTTGTCAACTAATCACTGAGGTTTTTACCCGTTTTCCCACATGAACATATTTTCTCCAGTTTTAAGTTTAAGTTCAACATTGTACTGGCATTAATATACTTGGGTGAATGGGTGAAACATGGTGAAACACAACTTGATGACATTATCAAGTTGTGTTTCACTATGTTAATAATTTTTCTTTCAGGACCTTTTCTTCTGAGAAAAACTCATTATTTGCAGCATAACAATGTTCAAATGTTTAAAAATCACATTTCTAGAAGAAGTTCAATATTCACATGGTTCATTATGGGCAACACAACGACACTAGTTCATTCTAAGTCTGTTTGAGATGTCCTACCTTTTCTTATCATTAAACTGCTTCCTTTCTGTTTTATCTTTCACAGGTGTCATGGATGATGAGGACGATCGCCGTCTTCTAGATATTATAGGGTAAAAAGCATCATATTGTTTTGTTAAATAAATGCAATTCTCAAACCCTCTATACTATAAATGAATAATCACCAAACACACAGGAACAAATTACTCATTTGTTTCAGTAAAAAGAAAATGGAAGCACGGAAATACAGTATATCACACACCTGTAAATAGCTCTACAAGCTACAAGCTCTGTAGATCTACAAGCTCACAATACGAAACAGACGTCGGTGCATGTTACTGGTACATAACAACACTGGTACATGTTGTGAGCTTGTAGATCTACCCATTTACTATGTTGTAGTTACTTTAAGAGTAATTAAGACTAAGTTAAGTGGTCATCTTATAACACAAATTTTGGAATCATCTTCCAAAAATACGAGTGGGACTCGAGACATGTCATAAAGGCAAAGTTTAAATCCTGTCATCTTATTAGTGTCATGGCCAAAAACAGGGAGTTGAACTGTCATACTTCAGTCCTAATGTTGATCCATGTTGTTTCTGTCTCCAGAGATGTAGATCTGCTCAATGACTATCTCCACGGCTCCAACAGCAAGTCGGTGAGTCAGACACTCACTGTTTAAACCCTGATAGTATATGACCTCACCCTGCAGGGCTTGACACTAACACTTGCCCGCTTGCCCGGGGCAAGTAAAAAAAAAAGGTGGGGCAAGTGAAGACTGCTACCTGGTTGCCCGATCGGGCAAGTGTCCAACTTAGTGCGCTATAACAGATATATTTGTCTTGAAGGTGGTCGTTGCAACCTTGGCTAATTAAGATGATGAATTTTAACTCTTGAGAACGTAAAAATGAAACCAAATGGACCCGCAAGGGTCCATTTGGTTTCATTTTTACGCTCTCAAGAGTTACATCTGGTTAACCAACTTAGCTGGGGACCACCTGGAACCCTCTCAGGGACCACTGTTGAAAACCCCTGGTTTAAAGCACCCAAGTAGGAAGTAAACTTAAATGCAAAATTTACAATATATTTTTGGGGGGCAAGTGACCATGACCTGAGGGCAAGTAGAACCTGACTTGCACTTGCCCTATGGGCAAGTGCCTTGGAGACCTTAGTGTCAACCCCTGCCCTGTAAATATATTACCTCTAACGTAGTAACTGTATGTGTGTACCATGCACGTCCCTTTGTCATATCGCAAAAAGTCCACAAAAGATTGTTTGCCAGCTCCATTCAGCTGCATTGTGTTTAATTTGAGGGTTCTGGCTGGTCCCCAGCTAAACGATGGAGGTTTGGTAACTATTTGGACCCTTATAGATCAGGGCTGTCCAAAAGGTAGATGGTGATCTACCAGTAGATCACACAGGCTGTGCAGGTAGATCACATGACAGTCCCCCCAGCACTTGGACCCTTATAGATCTGTAAGAGTGTAAAATGAAACCAAATGGACCCGTAAGGGACCATTTGGTTTCATTTTAACAGTCTCAAGAGTCTCAAGAGTTAAATTGTGTGAGTCCACACAATTAGAAAATGGAGAATAATTATGGAGAATAATAATTTTGCCAACGTTTTGCCAGTTCTCTTTCCCAATTGTGGACAAAAACGTGAAAGTTCTTAGTTTTGTGTGCAAGAAATTAAACATCACAAACTGTCAACTCAAACCTCAAATACGTCAAAAACGTCAGTAATAGCATATACAGAAAAAAAACTTCCAATTCTCCCCCTCTATTTTTCATTATTCTTAAACACTATAACAGTAAGTAACACGATCACCAATATTTCAAAGCTCAAAGCTCTAGTGGGCCTTGAAATGGATTTTCAGTAATGGAACAATCACATTTTTGATAGATCTTGTTGAGCCACTCATTTTGAAAGTAGCTCTCAAGTCAAAAAAGTGTGGGCACCTGTTTTAGACCCTTACTCTCTCTCTCTCTTAAGAGTTAAATTATAGTTATCACTAAACTGTATACTGTATTGTATAACGTATACACACAAACGATAAGGTCTGCGAGTAAAATTCTCATTAAATTAATGGTAATCTATGTATTAAATGCAGAATAACTACCAGGCCTTGAAGCCCACAGCTGTAAAGGATCATGCTTGTGTTGTGTATCTGTTATTCCACCTACAGATTGGGGAGGATGACGTAACCAATGCAGCGTATGGATCTGACGGAGCTTTCTTTACCGCTAACGCTGTAAGTAGTTGTTCCATGACTCTGACTGACAGCAGGCCTGGATATAACATTTCCCAATTGGGGAAATGTTACATGCAACATCAGTTGTTGTTGAAGTTGCAACAGATACGCAGCATGCATAAAGCTAAAGGTCTGACTCAGAGAGTTTTCTGTTTTCAATGATGAAATGCTGTTGGTTTAGTGGTGACACAGCTGTAGTTAGTTAGTAGCAGTAGTTGGGTTGTTTTGCATGCAATCACATTTGGTGGGGCAGTCAGGGCATTTACAGGAGCATTGCCCCCCCTCCATGGCCATGCCTAGATCGGGCCCTTCCAGACAGACAGACAGACAGACAGACAGACAGACAGACAGACAGACAGACAGTGTCTCTTCATGCTGTACTGATCCAAACCAAACGCAGGATTCTTTCCCAGGCTGTTTATTGTAATTTAGAGCAGTGAATATCTCCATGGTGATTGGCTCTGTGTGTGTGTGTGTGTGTGTGTGTGTGTGTGTGTGTGTGTGTGTGCGTGTGTGCGTGTGCGTGTGCGTGTGTGTGTGTGAGAGAGAGAGAGAAATGCGAGCCGTTCAAGAGGCTTGAGGAGTTGTGGTCTTTGTGGTCCAAACTTCAATGTGACAAAACGATTGGCTTTTAGTTTCAGGACATTGTACAGATTGCATTGTATAGGTATGCCATTCAAGACAGGAACAGCAGATCTACCAGCTCATGCAAACTTGTAGGTCTGACACTATTGAAAAATTGTGCTCCAAAGTCACACATCTTTGAATGTGTTTTCTTTCAGAGCAAATGGGGCCGACATACGGATAATTTTGGGGCGCCTTGACATGAAATAGTTAGAGAGCCACTGACATACTAGAAACCTACTGTAGGATATTCATGAAAACTGTCATGTTTTAGAAGATGTTCTGGGGACTAAATGGGTGAAGCGCTCTCATTTTAATTAAGTTAAGCGTCTATTATGGTCATTCTATGACATTAACTGTTGTGAACCTTGGCCTGTCTTTCTCCTGCATACTGTGTGATATTTGCATGTGCACAAAGCTGTTCACTTCTGTCACTTTCCGCCACAAACAATTTTGTTGTATTTCTGTGTTTTGTCCTGCTGGCTACACCAGCACTGGTACGGACAGAGACCACACACACATACATATACTATACATATAATACATTAATATAATCTTTTATTTATTGGCAGCTTTAAAATAATTAAACGCATCTTGTAGACTATACTTCATCTTGGGCAACAATAGCCTTATATAAATAGCCTCATGGTTACAATAATGGGATTTAGAAAGTGATTGAACGTCATTCTAAATCTAAGCTAATGTTGGGGTGTGGGGAAACAGCCATTAAGGAATGTTTCCACTGCAACTGTTCAACCGCAAATAAAGTTAAGAAAGCATTTTGGGGTGCTATTCTCCTATCCAAATGTGCAGTACATGCGTAGTAAACATGCATGCACAGTCGCACACGCACCATATGCAAGCACATGCATTTATGCACAAAAAATGGCTGGGTGCTGCAGCTGTCACAAGTAATAGGGACTTTAAACTAAGGTTGTCAGCATTAACTAGTTAATCGCGAGTTAACTCAGCCGTGAGTTAACTTGATTAATTTTTTTAGTGTGAGATTAACTCACAGTAAAACCAAAGGCCAAGTGGGTCTATTTGGTTCAATTACACAATTAGAGAATGTAGAAAACCTTCTACAAAATGTGCATGTTCGCTCCTAATGATACCAACATCAAATTGTTGACAAATTCTTTAATTTAGGTATGGAAGTCTAAATAAATGTCAACAAATGGTGGCCTGTGGCTCAAATGAAGAATAAATAATTAGGATTAAATTGCGATTAATCAAAGATTAACTACGGGCAATCATGCGATTAATCGCGATTCAAAATTTTAATCGATTGACAGCTCTACTATATATGACGGCGATGTCTCCACTACGGCAACAGGAAGTCGATCCGTGCTCCATAGATAAACCTGCAGCCGTTCCTACTTTGGAACCGACACTTTAACCACAACACCTGTTTGATACCAGGGTTATTATAGTTATGGATTTTTCATTTAATTTAGTTTTATTTTATTTTCTTTTATAATTCAGTTAGTTTTAGTTAGTTTTTAGAGCAGGCTTGCTAGTTTTTATTTAGTTTTTATTTTGGTGAAAATATTTAGTTTTAGTTGGTTTTAGTTTAGTTATAGTTTTAGTTTTAGTTTTAGTTAGTTTATTTTTTCTGTGCTTTGGTTGTTGGGTATGATTTAAAAAATGTGCCAATGTAGGAAATGGTTGGTAATCAACCCTTGCTTTGAGTTTCTTAGTAGATTGGATGATTGCACTTTCCCACAAGAACACAATTTTTACCCCCGGTGTTAGTGTTTAGAAGAACTAGAAGCACCTCTGCCTTTTTTTAAAGCTTTATAAAAACTAAAAATGATGGTATTTTTTGGGTTAGTTTTAGTTAGTTTTCTGAACCCACATTACAGTTTTAGTTTAGTTATCGTTTTTTTGCATTCATTTTTAGTTTTTATTAGTTTCAGTTAACTCAAATATTTTTTGAATTTTAGTTTTCGTGTTTTAGTTAACTAACCCTGTTTGACACACGTCATCATGGTAACTTATCACCTTTGCGGATGGCTGTTTGCTTAATGGTTTTGACAGCTACGGCGTTTGCACCAGGTGCCTAATGGTTTCCCCTCTCTTCTCTCCCTCCTTCCACCCTGAACGTTGTGCTCATCCTCCAGACCGGCTCTGATGCTGCTCTCAAAGATGGAGCGTCCAGCATGGCTGAGTTCGACCAGGAGGAGGTGGAAGACCCCTCCTCTACGGCCACTACAGGAGGAGGAGGAGGAGGAGGGGGTCTGCAGCTGTCCAGCAGCCTGGCCTTCATCCAGGACCAGTTGGGGGGAGGGTCTCCGGAGGGCGAGGAGGGGGGAGGAGGAGGGGGAGGAGGGGAGGACGCTCCCTTCGACATCCTCCAGAAGTCTCTCATGGAGGCGGACATCACGGAACACACGCTGGCCCAAGAGGCCATGCTGGACTCCCAGCCCCCTGTCCCACCTCCTCCCCAGGCCCCCCAGGTCTGCCCCCCGTCCCAGCTGGTCTCTACGGCGGGGGGCTACGGCGTGGTCACTGCGTCCGGTCACTTCATCCAGGGACTGGCCAACGGGGGGTCAGCGGCCCCCCACCACCCCCACCAGGCTCCCCAGCAGCACATCCAGGTGCTGGGGTCCTTCGGGCCGGTAGGCGGGGTGGGGGTGGGTGGGGTGATGACCCTCAGTGCTCTGGACAACAGGAGTCCTCACCAGATCGTCTTCAGGCCCGGGGGCGGGGCCGTGGCTGCCGGTACCGCTGGGCCGGGGGCAGCCCAGGGGGCACAGGTGTTCACTGGGCCGGGGGCAGCCGCCCAGGGGACCCAGGTGTTCGCTGCACCCACCCAGGTGGGACAGGTATGGGCCTGACTCTGGTTTATCATGTATTAGGGCAGGGGGTTTCAAGGACCAGTATGTGTTCATTTTTACTTTTATCTCCTCCAGGTGGGTTTGCCTCTGAAGAACATCCCTCTGCAGAACTTCATCATCCAGAGAGGACCAGGTGGTCCCCAGACCCTGGTCAGACACATCCAGCCTAAACCCTCCCTGCAGGGCTCAGGGACCACCGTGTACAGCCTGGGGCTGCAGGCTGGGGGTCCCCAGCAGTACGCCTCCAACGGCTCCGTGGTGCTCCAGACACCGCAGACACCACAGACACCACAGACACCACAGACCACGGTTTGATATATTGATATATCACATTTTTATTATGCTAGAACAAGGGGGATTCCACCCATTTTCAAGACTTTATTTTCTGAGAGCGTACAAATGGAACCAAATGGACCTGTCAGGGTAGAATAGAATTTTGAGTTGGAAACTACTGTAGAATCTAGAGTCAGAAACTCGATTTGGAAACTAGAATCTAGCGTCGGGAATTAGAATCTGGCTTCAGGAACTAGAATCTGGCCTCAGGAACTAGAATCTAGCGTTTGGAACTAGAATCTGGCCTCAGGAACTAGAATCTGGCGTCAGGAACTAGAATCTGGCCTCAGGAACTAGAATCTAGCGTCTGGAACTAGAATCTGGCCTCAGGAACTAGAATCTAGCGTCAGGAACTAGAATCTGGCTTCAGGAACTAGAATCTGGTGCCAGATTCTGGAGCTAGATTAGCATCTAGCTCCAGAAACTAGAATATGGCTTAAGAAACCAAAATCTAATGTCTGAAAATAGAATATGGCTACTAGAATCTAGCGTAGAAAAATAGAATCTAGTGCCATGAACTACAATCTGGTGTCAGAAACTAGAATGTAGCGTTAGAAACTAGAATGTAGAATTTTTCCAGTTTTGTACATGTTTAAGAGGTGATGGTACTTTTGTCCGCAGTACGCCTCCAACGGCTCTATGGTGCTCCAGACGCAGACACCACAGACACCGCAGACACCGCAGACAGCAGCCCAGACGGGACACTTCGTCCTGACCGCTGCCCCGCCCCTCCAGAACGGCCCCGCCCCCGGCCCCGCCCCAGAATCCACCCCTTCCTCCTCCGCCGCAGCAGCAGCCAATCAGAACACTGTGCAGATGGTCGCCGGGCAGACGTTCACCGCCACGCCGGGGGGGCAGCTCATCGTCAACGCCACGCCCCAGACCTGGGCGGGACCGGGGTTCACTCCCCCCGTGGGTTCGAATCCCGCCGTTGTCGCCTCCACTTCCTCCTCCGTCCAGACTTCATCGTCTTCCTCCTCTAGCCCCGCCCCCTCTGGACGCATCACTCTGATTGGCCCGTCCGGGGCCGGTGCACGTGCAGCGCACGTACAGCGCCTCCTAGTGACCACACAGAGCCAGTCGCCTCTGAACCAGACCCAGGGACCCCCTGGACCCCCTGGAGCCCAGGGACCACCAGAGGACCAGAAGGAATACTCACAGGTAGGATGGGCTGCCCAAAAGGTAGATCACACCACCGCCAGCCAAAGGCCCATTACACCCTACACTACTATATACAGTATGAACAGGGCAAATACCAACTCAACTGGTTGAAATGTGAATCCTGTCAGAGCCAGTTCCATGTTAGGGATCAAACCACACATGGCGGTGTGGTATCAGAATCTGAATGTAGAAGGATAAACTGGCATCAGCACATCTCTATTAATTAAATTGTTTCTTTTTCTTTAATTGTTTGTGGTCAAACTGACCAAACTGATCCATTGTTTTTTTCAGGATTGTCCGTCGCCTGCTGGCAGCCGACTGAGTCAACAGGTCCATGGTACTGGTAGGATCTGTTCTGTTCTGTGGTTCATTTATCTGTTAGTCTGATAGTCCAAATGATGTTCATTAATGAATAATAATACTGTCTGCTCTCTCCTAGCTGTAAACACCATGCCAGCATCCAGCCAAGACACAACAACACTAAACAACACACAGGTAAACAACAAATCACTAGAATGTGTTGATCTAGAAATGATGGGGACCCACCCTACACCAGAGGAGTTTTCTTCCTGATGCTGTGCATAGTGTCTGCACACACACACACACACATACACAGTATCAATTATGACATACTGTAGGCCTGTGATATTCACATTTCAGCAATTTTTACAGCAAGGGATTTGCTTGAAAATAACAAACACAGCCAAAATAACTAAGCCAAATAAATGCAAACACTGCAGTAATGTACCGTATCATGATGGTTTAGGACCTTTGGGGTTATTTTATTGACACACAATCATAAGCCCCTTGTAAAAAAGGACCATGTGCACCACTATTATTCACCCTGAGCTTGAGCCTGTTAGTGATCACACAGACACTCAACCTCAGGGACCCCCTAGCTCAGGGGTCCCTGGGCCTGGACCCAACGTGCCTGTCAGATAATCCTCCCCTGGTTGTGTAACGTTTTGTTTTGTTTGGTGTCTGGTCTTCAGGTCAGCACACTGAAGAGACCTGCAGTTCCCCAGATGACCAGAGGAGGGATGTGAGTCACCTGCTGACAACACACTGACACTAATACTCTATACCTATTACCTACTGTTAAATTATCACTGACAACACACTGACACATACTGTATACTCTATACCTACAGTTACATCAACACACTGACACATACTGTATACCTACAGTTACATCAACACACTGACACACATACTGTATACCTACAGTTAAATTATCACTGACAACACACTGACACATACTGTATAGCTACAGTTAAATTATCACTGACAACACACTGACACACATACTGTATAGCTACAGTTAAATTATCACTGACAACACACTGACACATACTGTATAGCTACAGTTAAATTATCACTGACAACACACTGACACATACTGTATAGCTACAGTTAAATTATCACTGACAACACACTGACACATACTGGTCCTGCAGCTGTCACTGACAACACACTGACACCTACTGTATACTCTATACCTACAGTTAGATCACCACACTGACACTAATACTCGATACCTACAGTTAAATTATCACTGACAACACACTAACACACATACAGTATACTCTGTACCTACAGTTACATCAACACACTGACACATACTGTATACTCTATACCTACAGTTACATCAACACACTGACACATACTGTATACTCTATACCTACAGTTACATCAACACACTGACACATACTGTATACTCTATACCTACCTACAGTTAAATCAACACACTGACACTAATACTCTATACCTACCTACTGTTAAATTATCACTGACAACACACTGACACATACTGTATACCTACAGTTAAATCATTATTTTAACAATTGATTCATCTGCCGCTTAGTTAAACCATTACTCGGATTATGACGCTTATATCACCATAACAAAACATTTTAGGTTATTTTAGACATTCTATACGGCAAAAAAGAGAATTCAGTCAATAGTAAGTCCATATACATTTTGTTCTTGATGCCTAAAGCATGAACTATTTTATTATTTGCTAGGGGTTTTTGTATTGGTATTGAACAGTAAACAGACGGCCAAAGGCCCTCATTATTGGGAGTCGAACCCGCAGCACGATCACTGGCTGGTTTGGCAGCCTGCTGCCCAGACGGTTGAACTAAACGTCCGGACCAAAATTTAATTCATGTTTAGTTCATGCAAGTCAAAGGGAACTTGGTTCACACTAAAACACCTTTCCCATATTTAGTGTCTGTTATCGATCACAGCTGACCTCATAGATGGTCACTGGGTCCAGATGCCATTCCATCATTACAGCTGTTGTATCATTTAGGTGCATGTACCTGTAGTGTGGTCAGTGAGGTCATGGTGTCAGACTTTAGCCACGTTTCCATAAGTCCTATTTTTGCGCAAAAACGGCTCTTGCGAAGAGAATGTTGAATGGAAACACTTCAAATGCGAATAAGTTTCCATTTTGCGCAAAAATATTTTCTCGCTGAAAGGTGCCGTATTTTGGAGCGTATCGGAAGAGCCTAATGCGCAAATGAGGTGTGGAAACAGCTTGCGAAAAGACTTTCTATTGAAAAGCACTGGACACGCATTATAGCGCATTTGAAGAGTTCTGGTCTGCCGATGAGAGCATTGTTATTTGTTAATGTAAGTTATACCGGTATTTCTACAAAACCACTCAAAACGGACGAGGGCTGTGCGCACAGAGACATCCAAGCCAAGGGGTCTCATGTACATGGCCAAAACATTCAGACTCCCATCGCGTTTGTTCATGAAAGTCGCAGGGCAGCTACAGGTCCTACAGTATCTGTATCATCATGCATGATAGCTAAGACACGCAAGTGATATCAGACATAAACAGCTGTTTTACATGACCGGGCTCTGCCCTTATAGATATTATTCCGTTAATAAAGTTCAAACCTTTTTTCCTTGCACGTGACGCGCTGCAGATAACATGATGTAGATCTACAATATCACAAAGTAGACACACCAAATCAGTAGGCTACCGAGTCTCACAAGCGCTCCGGTTCAGGAAAACAGTGAGTTGTGTAGATTATGTATTAGGATTGTAGGCTATATTATTATAATTATTGTTTTTGCTACAGCAGAGCCAGAACAGCCTCTGCACAGCACAACGGACCTATAGGTCAATAGGAATAAAGCAGGCAGTCCGTGTGTAAAGCCTAAAATAACTTCAAAAGTAAAAATATATGTAAAATAACCATACGTATCACGTTACTGGCAAAACTGTGCCACCTATTGCTTGTTTCATGAACCTATTTTGTTTTCCCTAGACTCCCATAAGTCACATTTCATCAGTTAATGGAAACAGTGGACATTTCGCTCTTCTTTTTTCGACTTAATTAACATACTCTTCCTATTTTCGCAAAGGTTTTATGGAAATGTGGCTACTGATGTGGTTGTTTTGTTTACGTCTGTCCATCCAGTATTCTGTAGCATCTTGGGCAGTAGAGTGTGGTAGTAGTGTGGTAGGTAGTGTGGTCATTGATGTGGTTGCTCTGTGTGGTCCATCCATCCAGCATTCTGCAGCATCTTGTGAAGGACCACTCTCTGGTGGAGAATCCAGTAGTGTGGTAGTAGTGTGGTAGCAGTGTGGTCAGTGTGGTCATGGTGTTCTGTGTGGTCCATATATCCAGTATTCTGCAGCATCTTGTGAAGGACCACTCTCTGGTGGAGAATCCAGTAGTGTGGTGGTAGTAGTGTGGTAGTAGTGTGGTAGTAGTGTGGTAGTAGTGTGGTAGTAGTGTGGTCAGTGATGTGGTTGCTCTGTGTGGTCCAGTATTCTGCAGCATCTTGTGAAGGACCACTCTCTGGTGGAGAATCCAGTAGTGTGGTAGTAGTGTGGTAGTAGTGTGGTAGTAGTGTGGTAGTAGTGTGGTAGTGTGGTAGTGTGGTAGTAGTGTGGTAGTAGTGTGGTAGTGTGGTAGTGTGGTAGTAGTGTGGTAGTAGTGTGGTAGTAGTGTGGTAGTAGTGTGGTAGTAGTGTGGTCAGTGATGTGGTTGCTCTGTGTGGTCCAGTATTCTACAGCATCTTGTGAAGGACCACTCTCTGGTGGAGAATCCAGTAGTGTGGTGGTAGTAGTGTGGTAGTAGTGTGGTCATTGATGTGGTTGTTTTGTGTCAGTATTCTGCAGCGTCTCGTGAAGGACCACTCTCTGGTGGAGAATCCAGACCGCAGACGCTTCACCTCATTGGACGACGCTCTGCACAGGCTCCTCCCCTACCATGTGTTCAGCGGAGCTCCGCCCAGCGCTGACGAGTTCTGTCAGGGTGAGACACCTGTCTGTCTGTCTGTCTGTCTGTCTGTCTGTCTGTCTGTCTGTCTGTCTGTCTGTCTGTCTGTCTGTCAGTGTGAGACGCCTGTCTGTCTGTCTGTCTGTCTGTCTGTCTGTCAGGGTGAGACACCTGTCTGTCTGTCTGTCTGTCTGTCTGTCTGTCTGTCTGTCTGTCTGTCTGTCTGTGATACGCCTGTCTGTCTGTCTGTCTGTCTGTCTGTCTGTCAGGGTGAGACACCTGTCTGTCTGTCTGTCTGTCTGTCTGTCTGTCTGTCTGTCTGTCAGGGTGAGACGCCTGTCTGTCTGTCTGTCTGTCTGAGATACACCTGTCTGTCTGTCTGTCTGTCTGTCTGTCTGTCTGTCTGTCTGTCTGTCTGTCTGTCTGTCAGGGTGAGACACCTGTCTGTCTGTCTGTCTGTCTGTCTGTCTGTCTGTCTGTCAGGGTGAGACACCTGTCTGTCTGTCTGTCTGTCTGTCTGTCTGTCTGTCTGTCTGTCAGGGTGAGAAAAAGGTCTGTCTGTCTGTCTGTCTGACAAGTTCTCTCAGGGTGGGGTTACACCTACATCCATCTGTCTTTATGTCTGTCCGTTCGTTTGTCCATCCTTCTGTCCATACAACCATGTCAGGTCTCAACTTCTCTCTCCTGTACAACATTAGCTACTTACATTTCTATAGAGTTATAACAGCTCAGCTCACTCCATGGGTCTTCAGTCCAATGGAGACCCTTTTACATAGACTTCTATTGGTGAGGAGCATAGCAAACAGTCATAAGCTCCTGGACCGCTAGTAGTGGAAGTTTGTAATTAGTGGAACCAGGCAACAGTAAATTATCATAAATCTCTTTATTTCTGGTCATTTTGTTGTAAAAGTACAACATAAAGCTCACAGAGATTTTAGTTATCATTGTGCAATACGTTAAATCAGTTGGCATGTTGTGCACATGCCGAAACAGCTTGTATTTGTTGAAAACCGCCTGTAACCCCAGGCCTCATGAACTGTGTTCAACCACTGGATTTTCTGCAAAGTCCTCTCATCATCTTCACTTTTATGGCAAGACATCGAAGGCAAAATGTGTCAAACATTTTCAAGAATCACAGCTAGAATATTGAGCCATCGCGTTGGTAAAGTTATGATTGTCAGAGTGAGTTGTGTGGTGTAATGTGGTGTAACAAACCAGAGCCTCTGTATGTTTTGGGCAGATCCCGTTTAGACTGACACTGCTCTGACTATCACTATAAAACATGATATAATGAAATAGTAGAATATTAGTAGAATGTGCCTGGTAAGAACACACACACACACACACACACACACACACACACACACACACACACACACACACACACACACACACACACACACACACATGCCTCTGGTGTTCAGTCACTTGTTTTGGTGCAACAAACACGCCCAAGCAACACAGTTAGCAGCAGTTTGTTGTAAACAATATATCTGTTATATCAAAAATAGACCCTTAAAACAGTACTAATAATGACTACTCCATTGTGGGTTCAGTTATCATGTTTAGGAGCATTAAACTCGCAGTGTGTCAGTATTCTTACCTTTATCTCTTCTCCTGTAGACTGATCTAACATTGACAGTTTGACACCACCTGTGATAACTCAACCTGGCCCCGCCCACCAGCCAATAGGAAGTGTCCTGGAGACTGAGAACACATTCTACAAACGTCTTGGCTCTGGAAATATAAAATAAATAAAATAAATGAATAAAATAAAGAACAGATATCATATAAGAACAAGTATCTTTATTGAATTTTAACAAAATTACATAAAAAAACATAAAATAAATAGAAAAAAGAGAAAAAACAAAAAGCTCACATACAACACAATTAAAATACAGGTTTCTATGTGGTGAGTGGTGAGTGGTTGAACATTTTCATCAGGCCAGGGGAGATTTCAGGCCAGGGAGAGAATATATTTTTTTTAATGATTTGCACCAACATTTTCACTCCCCCCTCAAAAACAAAACAAAACAAAAAAAGCAGATTCTACAAGCTTGTAAATCTGCTATTTTTCAACAAATAAGATAAAATAATGTGTTAAAGGTTCAAGGAATTTGAGGCTGTCTGTGTTTAGTGTTTACAGGGACTGTCTTTGGGCAAGACACTGAACCCCTGATTGCCACCCCAACCCTGATGTGCTGGTTGTTAGTGGTGGGCAAAAGAATCCATATGCCATTCAGGGCTTGACACTAACACTTGCCGCTTGCCCGGGGTAAGTAAAAAAAACGGTGGGGCAAGTGAAGACTGCTACCTGGTTGCCCGATCGGGCAAGTGTGCAACTTAGTGCACTATAACACAACACAAGATAAATTTGTCTTGAAGGTGGTCACTGCGACCTGGGCTAATTAAGATGATGAATTTTAACTCTTGAGAGTGTAAAAATGAAACCAAATGGACCCGCAAGGGTCCATTTGGTTTCATTTTTACATTCTCAAGAGTTACATCTGGTTAACCAACTTAGCTGGGGACCACCTGGAACCCTCTCGGGGACCACCTGTTGAAAACCCCTGGTTTAAAGCACCCAAGTAGGAAGTAAACTTAAATGCAAAATTTACAATATATTTTTGGGGGGCAAGTGACCATGACCTGAGGGCAAGTAGAACCTGACTTGCACTTGCCGGATGGGCAAGTGCCTCAGAGACCTTAGTGTCAACTGTCAACCCCTGCCATTATATCACTTCTTAATGCTTAATTCTTAATGCCATGATGTCCATATCGAATCGCCAGGTTCAACATCGATTTTTATGATATTTATGTAGGTTTATTCATTAATGTGT
>CM076981.1:15054582-15099582 GCA_039105355.1 Benthosema pterotum
CTAGTCTGTTTGCTAGCGCCATCACTCCAGTAGGTTTTACTGACCATCATTTTGTAGTTGTAGAAATAAACACCTCCACAGGGGGGAAAACAAAATCTTATTGGCATTTCAATAACAAATTAATACAAGATACGTTTTTTTGCCAAAGTTTTAGTAACTTTTGGGAAATATGGCAGGGCAGGAAAGGTCAATTCAACTCCCTGAGACAGTGGTGGGAGGTGGGCAAGGCCCAGCTCCGGGTGTTCTGCCTCCAGTACACAGCCCACTCTACTGCAAGCATCAAGGCAGCCGTCCAGCAGCTGGAGAACAGCATCAAAGACATTGAGAACACTATAAACTCCAACCCAGACTCTGCTGCAGACGGTTCACTGCAGGGGAAGAGACAGGAGCTGAAGGACTTCATGCAGGAGAGAGTGAAGGGGGCTCTGGTTAGATCTCGCTTCATGAATATTAAAGAAATGGACGCTCCTAGCGCATTTTTTTTCAATCTGGAGAAGACTGTTGCCAGGAGTAAAATAATCACTTCTCTAAAGCTCCCAGATGGCAGGGTGACCACGGACCAGAGGGAGATGCGGAACCATGCTGTTTCCTTTTACTCTGATCTTTTCGGTGCGGAGGAGTGTGACCCTGATTGCATGGCTGATCTGTTAGAAGGCCTCCCCCAGCTCAGCCCAGAGGAGAAAACTCTTTTGGACAAAGAGCTCAGTCTGGAGGAGTTGACTGAAGCGGTGGGTCAGCTGGCTCCTGGACGGGCCCCAGGGTTGGATGGGCTCACCATCGACTTTTATAAACATTTTTGGAGCATCATTGGTCAGGACCTGCTTTCGGTACTATTGGAGTGTTTAAACACGGGGGCAATGCCAGTCTCCTGCAGAAGGGCTGTTCTCTCCTTGCTTCCTAAGAAAGGAGATCTATCCCTGCTCAAAAACTGGAGGCCGGTGGCCTTACTATGCACGGATTATAAGATACTCTCCAGAGCACTGTCTAACAGACTGACACAGTGCCTGGATATGGTTATACATGTGGATCAAACCTACTGTGTGAAAGGCAGGACAATTATGGACAACTTATGTTTATTTCGCGATGTGCTTGACCTTTCAAGACTGTATAACATTGACACTGGTGTTCTTTCCCTTGACCAGGCCAAGGCGTTCGACAGGGTCCACCATGGTTACCTGTTCTCTACACTGAGAGCTTTTGGGTTTGGGAATGTTTTCTTGTCATGGGTTGGTCTATTGTATAGTGGGGCAGAGTGTCTGGTAAAGGTGGGGGGAGGGCTGAGCAGGCCCATCCAAGTGCAGAGGGGCATAAGGCAGGGCTGCCCCATCTCTGGACAATTGTATACTCTGGCCATTGAGCCCCTGCTTTGCAGGCTGCGAAGTCGGCTTAGTGGGTGCCCAATGCCACACACCCAGTACGCACCTTTGACTGTTTCTGCATATGCAGATGACTTGAATGTTTTTGTCAGGGACCAGAGAGATGTGGTAGCCCTACAGGACTGCTTAGAGCTGTATCAAAAGGCCTCAAATGCCAAGGTGAATTGGGAGAAAAGCGAGGCCTTGCAGCTGGGCCAGTGGGGAGGAGGGGCAGCACCAGTCTTACCAGCAGGACTGCAGTGGAGCAGGAGAGGGATGAAAGTGTTGGGTGTTTTTCTGGGAACAGAGGAGTATCAAAAGCAGAATTGGGAGGGTGTGATGGAGAAGGTGTGTGCTCGGTTGTCTTCCTGGAAATGGTTGCTACGTCAACTCTCATATAGGGGTCGAGTTCTGGTAGTCAATAACTTGGTCGCCTCGATGCTATGGCACAGACTCAGTGTCTTGCCTCCACCGGGAGGGCTGCTTGAAAATGTCCAACGGGTCCTGGTGGATTTCTTCTGGTCGGGGCAGCACTGGATTCGAGCGCCTGCTCTGTACCTGCCTGTGGAGGAAGGAGGGCAGGGACTAATAGACATTACATCTAGAGTGGCGGCCTTCAGGCTAAAGACAGCACAGAGACTTCTCTATGACTGTGGAGTACGGTGGCTGGACACAGCCAAACTCATACTACGCAAAGCAGGCCGTTTGGAGTACAGCAAGCAGTTGTTCCTGCTAAAGACTGAGGAGGCAGATCTGACAGGACTGCCACCTTTCTATGCGTCAGTTCTGGAAGCCTGGAGACTACTCGGCGTTGCCAGAGACCCTGTTGCCACCGCGGGTATGTGGCTGTTTGAGGAGCCGCTCTTTTTTAACAGCATGCTGCAGGCCCAGACTTTGTCCTCGGTGTCCATAAGATCCCACCTGAGAGAGGCGGGTTGCACAAAACTGGGGCACTTACTGAAACCGTTTGAGTCTCTGCAGCGGGTGCATATACGCCCAAGGCTGCTGAGGCAAATCGTCAATGAGGTCTGGGCGTCTCTTCCGCGGCATCTGGAGGTCTTCCTGAGGGAGAACTGTGAGACTGAGGATCTTTGGGAGGAGGACATGGACTACGTCTTTCCACAACTCAAGGTTTCTACCAATGTTGGACAGTGGCAGGAGGAGGAGGGTGGTTTCCTCTCGCTTGCTACCCCGCAGCCCGGTTGGCTGGAGGACCTGTCAAAGAAGGCGGCGTACATCCTGTGTGTGAAGGCAAGGCACTGTCAGTCTCTGCACGCCATGAAAGCATCGAGGTGGACTGAGTTTTTTGGCCCAGGCTCCTCCCCGAAAGGCAGTTGGCGGTGCCTGTACAAGCCACCGGTTGATAAGCGGTCGGCTGACCTCCAGTGGAGGATAGTACATGGGGCGATAGCTACGAACAGACACAAGGCACACATCGATCCTGAACACAGGGAGGGATGTTTTTTCTGCACCCAGTCAGAAACTATTTTTCACCTGTTCGTTCAATGTCCCAGGCTGCTGAGGTTGTTTGACCTTCTAAAAGAATGGTTCACAGGGTTGGGGGAGACTTTTACAACTGAACTATTTATTTATGGGCCTAAGTATTCAGTGGTAAGGAAAGATGTACACACCTTAATTAATTTTCTGTCTGCAACAGCGAAACTAGCAATCTGGCTAAGCCGGAGAAACAGGGCTAAAGAGGAGGGTTGTACTGACGCTGTTCCCATTTTAACCGGCCTCGTAAAGGCAAGGCTCAGAGTTGAGCATGCATACTATAAAATTGTGGACGAGCTGGATGGTTTCAAAGTTAAATGGGCGATAGGTGGAGTACTGTGCAGTGTGGGGGACACTGATGAATTACTTGTCACTTTCTAATTATGTCAAGGATGGTGCTTGTGTGTTCTTTGGTTTTTCTTTTTCTCGTAGTTTTTTAAGCATGTAAAACTTGCAGGTGGTAGATAATTTTTGGTCTCTGGACTGGAGTACCCGGTAGTGCTTAAATAAAGGAACCTTTAAAAGTCAAAGTCTCTCTCTCTCTCTGTCTCTCTCTCTCTCTCTCTCTCTCTCTCTCTGTCTCTCTCTCTCTCTCTCCCACTCTCTCTGTCTCTCTCTCCCACTCTCTCTGTCTCTCTCTCCCACTCTCTCTCTCTCTCTCTCTCTCTCTCTCTCTCTCTCTCTCTCTCTCTCTCTCTCTCTCTCTCTCTCTCTCTCTCTCTCTCTCTCTCTCTCTCTCTCTCTCTCTCTCTCTCTCTCTCTCTCTCTCTCTCTCTCTCTCTCTCTCTCTCCTCTCTCTCTCTCTCTGTCTCTGTCTCTCTCTCTCTCTCTCTCTCTCTCTCTCTCTCTCTGTCTCTCTCTCTCTCTGTCTCTCTCTCTCTCTCTCTCTCTCTCTCTCTCTCTCTCTCTCTCTGTCTCTCTCTCTCTCTGTCTCTCTCTCTGTCTCTGTCTCTCTCTCTCTCTCTCTCTCTCTCTCTCTCTCTCTCTCTCTGTCTCTCTCTCTCTCTCTCTGTCTCTCTGTCTCTCTCTCTCTCTCAGCGCTCCAGTCCGTCATCAGAGATGGTGATGATTGACAGAACCTTCAACCAAGAGGAGAGGAACAATCTGACCAAGGACAGACGCATGGTGCTGGTGGACCCAGGTAACATTTAGTAAACTATAGGACAGAGCATGGTGCTGGTAGACCCAGGTAACATTTAGTAAACTATAGGACAGACGCATGGTGCTGGTGGACCCAGGTAACATTTAGTAAACTGAATACAAGTCCTGTGCAAAATATACATCTTGTGACTTAACAGAACTAAAGAATTTAAATGAAAATGGCACAAGGGTGGCTTCCCTCGTGCCATTTTCGCCTGACTATAAGGCGCACCGGATTTTAAGGCGCACCTTCAATGAATGGCCTATTTAGAACTGTTATATATGTTACTGTTATATAAGGCGCGCAGAATAGAAGCTACTGCAGTCAACATAGGATAGAAGCTACTGCAGTCTAATGATCCATATATAAGGCCCACTGTTGTTTTTTTGAGAAAATTAAAGGCTTTTAACTCACTGACTCCTGAAAGCGCGGTCGTCGTGCACGTCGTGCTCGGTCCAGTTTGCCGGTAACGACGAAGGCACAGAAAATGACGAAATGTAGATTTCATTCTTTAATCTAACTATTAGAATTTCCACGACAACTTGTTTTGTTTGTCCCATTCGCACCCATTCAATCCAATGCATTCAAAAGCCACTGGATGTCGTTTGCGCACGGGTAAATCAACTAGGGCTAGACGTCACTTCCTGACTTTTGACGGAACTTTTTGCTCAGATCGCCAGAGGACAGGTTAGTCAAGACACCAGAAATAAGCATGACGGCACCCCCCTCCTGTTTAGGCGACCTGGCGCTTCAAAATAAGGGTTTTTACCGATTTCACTGGTTTGAGCCGTGGCAATGGGGAGAAAACGACAAAGATGCGCCCAAGTGTGCCTTATAGTCTGGAAAATACGGTCAATATCTCTCTCTGTCTCTCTCTCTCTCTCTCTCTCTCTCTGTCTCTCTGTCTCTCTCTGTCTCTCTCTCTCTCTCTCTCTCTCTCTCTCTCTGTCTCTCTCTCTCTCCCAGACGGCTTCCAGGAGGACTTCTGCTGTGGTGTGAAGCAGCTGGCCCCCCCTGCCCCCCCTGATGCCCCCCCTGGGGACCCCTCCTTCCCCTCGCTGCCCCACCAGACCCCTCCCACCTCTACGGAGCTGCCCTATAGGACACACCCCCAGCCGGGGTACAGGACACACCCCCAGGCGGGGTACGGAGACCCTGGGGGGGCAGGGGGAGGAGGGGGAGGAGGGGAGGGGGCTCCCATGATGGAGTTGAAGAGACGGTACCCTCCTCCTCCCCCCCCAACAGGACAGATGATGCACTACGGGGCGGGGGGGTCCCCCCCGGCCGGCCCCTCCCCCTCCCCCCCTCCCCCCGACGCCGACTCTGTTCTGGAGGCAGCGGTCAACAGCATCCTGGAATGTTAAGGACCACCTGTTAGGACCCCCTCACACACCCCCAAACCACGTCTACCACCCAGGGCTAGGAGGGACCCCCTGTTAGGACCCCTCACACACCCCCAAACCACCTCCAAAACACCATCTGACGTTTTTCACTGGACAAGTTTTTTTGCGCTGGAGAAAATGACGGTCGCAACGACACTCTACGTCAATAACATGCACCGGCCCGGTGCCATTCCACAATTCACTCTACGTCAGCGGTTTTCAACCTTTTTGATACCAGGGCCCACCATTTATTCAGCATTTGAGGACATTTTAGCCCCACAGAGCCCAAAACTAAAGATTTCTTTTGCTTTTGTCCACAATTCCAGGTTGGATTTGGGAAACAAAACAAGGCAACCATTAATCTTCTACATTATCTAGTTGTGTAGACTTGGGCTATGTATGTATGGACCCTTGCGTCATTTCGTCCAGTGTATTAAACTTGTCCAGTTCAAAACGTAAGGTGGTCTCCATCACCCAGGGTTGGGACCACCTGGACCCCCTCACACACCCCCAAACCACGTCCTCCACCCAGGGTTTTACCCCCTTTGGTTTGTCTCTTTTTTTTGTTTGTTTGTTTTGTTTTATTTTGTTTTGTTTTCATTTTTAATACATGAAGACAGGAAGGCAAAAAAATCAATAAGGTCACAATGATTTCTAGGCGACATTCTGGGGTTCTGTTTCTGTCATCGCTAAACTGCTTATCCCTCACTAAACCTCCTTGTGTTTGTTTTTAAACTGAACCCACATAAGTTTGGAACTTTGGGAAAAAATCTACCTTATTAATATCAATTTGTATTGTATCTTATACACACAACATGTGCATGTAGAATGGCTAATTGGACTATTCAAAATGTTTTACAAAATAGTGAAAAAAGGGCAAAGATTAGGGATAAGGGATTTAGCGCTGACAAACATCGAGCTCTTGGTTTTTTATTCGTAGCGCGTGCGTGTGTGTATGCGTGCGTGCGTGCATGTACGTGTGTGTTTGTGAGGGAAAATGAAACAAAATCAAGAGTGTGTGCAATGTAGTGGAGAGTCAACTTTTATACTTCATTTCTTTTTTACTGTAGCGCTAAAAATAATAATAATGATATTGATGAGACGTTAGAAGGTGTTCTTTGTACCTAACATCTCTCTCTCTGCTTCCCGTTGTGTTTTTGTGCCACAGTGGATTCTGATCCTCACTAAAACTCTTTATCTTTATCTATGCTGAACGAAGGAAACTGACGATTCTGTGCCTGAGAAATCCTTTAGTCGTCGCCGTTGTCTTTTTCTGCAACGTTTACATGAAGCAGCCTTGTCCAACAAATCCTTATAGTTTTTATTTTGTGCACAGTGGAATTACGGACGTGCACAGTGCATGCACAGATGTGCACAGTGCATGCACAGACGTGCACACGCGTGTGTGCTCATATACCGTCACTAGTCTTCTATCTATCGGGTTGGTGTTGTGCTTCAGACGTGTGTCTGAGGAACACGTTTAGAATCGGTACCGTAACTCCATCAGAGAAGGTTCTGGTTCTGTAATGCAGGGGTTTTCAACCTTTTTGACACCAGGGACCACCATTTATTCAGCATTTGAGCCACGGAGGACCATCATTTGATGACATTTTAGCCCCAAAGACTTAAAACTAAAGGATTCTTTTGGTTTCGTTCACAATTCCAGGCTGGATTTTGCAAACAAAACAGTGTAGACTTCTTAATTACCGTAAATAGTGCTAATTCAGATGATGAATATTTTAACTCTTGAGAGTGTAAACATGAAACCAAATGGACCCACAAGGGTCCATTTGGTTTCATTTTTACACTCAAGAGTTACATCTGGTTAACCAACTTTCCATCATTTAGCCTGGGGACCACCTGGAACCCTCTCAGGGACCACTGGTGGTCCCCGGACCACCTGTTGAAAACCCCTGCTGTAATCTACTCAGTAAACACTGTCAGGATCAGGACTTGTCCACGCTCATAGTTCCAGCGGTTCTGCGCTCAACGCTACTTAGAGATATTATGAATTATGACCTACAGTACATAAACGTCTGTTTAGTTGGTCAGCAGTCAGTTCACCTGTCTCTGTTCGCACTCAGGTGAACTCCAGATAAACATACTTGATCATCCACCCTAAGAACTAGGAGTTCATCCTCCCTCAGAAGTACAGTATAACTTTATGCTCCCTAAGAACCCTGAGTTCCTTCATCCTAATGATAACTGTGAGTTTACTGTACCTTCCCTGATAACTAGCAGTTTAATCAATACAACTCATAACGTAGCACTAGTGGTAGTATTAGTAGTATTATTAGTATTAGATTAGTATTAGATTAGTATTAGTAGCGCTTCACAAGTAGTCTGAAAAAAACTTTGGTTTGTGTCTGTCTGTCATTTTATTTTATTTGGCATTTTTCCTTTGTACCTTAAAGGTATGTGAGCCCCTACACAACACACACACACACACACACACACACACACACACACACACACACACACACACACACACACACACACACACACACACACACACACACACACACACACACACACACACACACACACACACACACACACACACACACACACGTGTTCGTGTCAGGGGAGCTACAGTAAATCCTCAGATTGGGGAAGATAATTTTTTTTATAAATAATACAGAAAATACACGTTTTATCTTTGTATTTAGATTATTTTTAATTCTTCATTTTGTTAGAAATGACATAATGTAAAAGAGAACTCTTGTTTTTTGTTGGTTCTTAACGTTTGGTTCACCAGTCAGATGATCGCTCTGCCGTTTGCCTTCTGCATCGCTCCGTATCATTTAATACACATTATTAATACTGTTAATAATGTGTATCTACCGCTGTGTGTGTGTGTGTGTGTGTGTGTGTGTGTGTGTGTGTGTGTGTGTGTGCCATGTAGTAACCCGCCTGCACGATTCCGTGCACGTGTAAATGTGTGTGTGTGTGTGTGTGTGTGTGTGTGTGTGTGTGTGTGTGTGTGTGTGTGTGTGTGTGTTCTCACTCGTTGTTTGATTGCGGTCGTATTGGACTAGAGATCGAACCAATCGATTTATTCAATCATACCAAGCATTTTTTTTTATCGATAACCGATAATTTACTAAGATGGAAAATGAATGAATAATCAGTGCCTGTTGTGGCCGACGAGAATCCTTTCAAAATATAGTGAATTGGTTGTTTTTCACTGTTTTATGCATATGACAAACTATAACAAGCAAGTGGTTGGTTGATTGATTTGTAAAAAATACAAAAAAAAGCATATTTAAATGAAACCATGATGCGCTACTCCATTATTCAGTTAATCAATAGAAATAATCACAGTGGGAAATAATTGATAATTATCAGACCTAGTTTTGGACCAAATGATGGAATGTTTCCATTTCAGAGTGTTCACAGGTTCGATTCCCAGCCGGTCTCTTGTCTGTCTGAATGATCTAAAATGAGTGGTTTTCCAAATGGACCCTTGCGGGTCCATTTGGTTTCATGTTTACACTCTCCAGTTAAAATATTCATCATGTGAATTATCCCAAGTCTACACAACTAGAGAATGTAGAAGATTAATGGTCATTTTGATCTGTATGTTGGACTCTTTGGTTTCCCAAATCCAGCCTGGAATTGTTGGACAGAACGAAAATAAATCTTTCGTTTTGGGGTCTGTGGGGCTAAAATGTTGGTCCTCTGTGGCCCAAATGCTGAATAAATAATGGGCCCTGGTGTCAAAATGGTTGAAAACCACTGATCTAAATTGTAAATTTCTTGTAATCTACACATATCTCCAAACACGACTCCTTCCCTCACTGCAGCTCAACCAAAACCTAATGTCAGGAAGGTCTGGGGCGAGTCCAGAATCAACCTCTGTCTGTCTGTCTGTCTGTCTGTCTGTCTGTCTGTCTGTCTGTCTGTCTGTCTGTCTGTCTGTCTGTCTGTCTGTCTGTCTGTCTGTCTGTCTGTCTGTCTGTCTGTCTGTCTGTCTGTCTGTCTGTCAGTCAGTCAGTCTGTCTGTCTGTCTGTCTGTCTGTCACTCAGTCTGTTACTCAGTCTGTCAGTGTGTTGGTGTTTTTATCAGCGAAGGTCTAAAAGAGGTGCAGAATGTCTGTGTTTCATCTGAAAGCTCAGAGTTCTGGCTTTAATAATGAACGTACATAGCAGGGTTTCATGTCTAGTAGACACTCAGGAACGCATGGAAACTCAACGTGGACCACCACACCGGGGACCACCACAAGTACTCACTACAGTAGAAAATGGTGTAAATATTTGACTCACTAGTGAAGATGACAGACATCTTCTTACATACAATAATATCTCTCTCAAGCTCAACAATGCAACAGAGCATTGAGCTTAGCAGAAACATTTACAACACATTGTGAGTAGGTGTGTCAGAAATGATTTTGGAGTGTTTTGAGTAGTTATTTCTGGGTTGATTCTGGATATGTCCTCCTTTCCTCCCTGTGTGTAAATGTGTGTGTGTTATTGATGTGTGACATATTATTATTGATGCTCTTATTGATTGATCAGGTTTATTATGGGAGCAGAAACTAAATGCCTTGTATAGGAGAGAGAGAGAAAACAGTTTGTTTATTAGTTTTAAATCTTGCCATCGGCCACCGCATCCTGCCTGTAGCTCATCAGCCTCGGATTTTAAACACCAGCCTGGATGTAGAAACACAACACCTGTCTGTTCAGGGACCACCAGTGGTCCCTGAGAGGGTTCCAGGTGGTCCCCAGGGCTAAAATAATGGAAAGTTGGTTAACCAGGTGTAACTCTTTGAGAGCGTAAACATGAAACCAAATGGACCCTTGCAGGTCCATTTGGTTTTATGTTTACGCTCTCTAGAGTTAAAATATTCATCATGTGAATTAGACCAACTTAGTCTACACAACTAGAGAATGTAGAAGATTAATGGTCATTTTGATCTGTATGTTGGACTGAAAAAAACAACTGTGGCTGTGAAAGAACATATTAAAAGATTTGCGCCATAAATCTTGGTAGATTTACAAGTTTGTAGATCTGCTATTTTCCAATAGTTAAAATATCCTTAAACGGGAATTCCACCCATTTTGATTTTTTTCCTGAGAGGGTACAAATGGAACCAAATGGACCCTAGCGGGTCCATTTGGTTCCATTTGAACCCTCTCAGGAAAAATGGGTCTGAAAGAAAAAAATCAGTAACATGGTGAAATACATCTTGATGATGTCATCAGATGTATTCCACCATGTTAATGATTTTTTCAGACCTCCATTTTTACGAAATACCAGAATTTTTTTTATCATGTCCACACAACATCTCTAAGGTATAATAATGACATATTAAAATGTGTAAAATGGGTGGAGTTCCCCTTTAAGTAGTGAAACAGTGTGTTGTTGTTTTACATCCAGGCTGTCGTCTGTTTGAGGCTCTGATATCATTTACACCTTTTTATTTCTCTTTTATTGTTTCTCTGTTTGATTTGATGTAGATTTTTATTTTTTACATTTCTGCTCCCGTTCACGTCTTTAGTTTCGTACGGCGTCTTCACTCCAGTTGTAAAAGTTTGTTTCTTTTTTATGCAAGAAGAAAAATAATGAAAAGTGAAAACACAAGATATTTATAATTTTTGTAAGGAGAAAAAAAACTATTGTAAAAACAAAACAAAAAACAAGACAAAAAAAAAAAACACCAGAAAACAGGATGTTATTTTTTATGTTGGCAAAAAAACAAAGTGGCGTCGAAAAACAAAACAAAACATACTGTCAGTTTGTAGCTAATGTGTGTCTTCACTACAGTTCACTACAGTTCACTACAGCAGCAAAGAAAGTCAATAATAAATTCATTTTTTTGAATACAATCACACTTGGTTTCAGTTTGGTTTGAGGAAACTGATGTTCCTGTTTTTGTTCAAATGGAGGCACTTCTGTGTACACACGCACGCATGCACAATGTATTGAAAGGGAATTACACCCATGTTCTTTTAGGACACAAAGGGTACTAAAAGAAAATTCATTAACATGTTGAAACACAACCTGATGAAATCATCAAGATGTGTTTCACCATGTTAATGACTTTTTTCAGACCTGCATTTCTAGGAAACACAGAATGGGGTAAGTTTTTATCATGTCCACACAACTCTCTAAGGTACAGTTGTGTTCAAAATAATAGCAGTCTGTTTAAAAAAAAACTGAATAAAGTCCAAATCCTTATAGTGGTTTTAATTCCATGCATTGGGAACACTGCACATCATATTTTAAATCAAAACATGAAGAAAACAGCAGAATCATTTAATTACTTTACAGAAAATGAAGAAAAATGCTGTTTCTGAGGTAAAACCAAGAAATGCAGAGGAATTATGGAACGTTGTCAAATCTGGAATACCTGTTCACAGATGCCAGAAGTTGGTCGACTCCATGCAACACAGATGTGAAGCGGTTCTCAAAAACAGTGGCTATACAACTAAATATTAGTTTAGTGATTCACAGGAATGCTGAATCCTGGATATTTTTCAGTTAATACAGTAAATATTTGAGTTTGTAAAGTAAAATGCAGACACTGCTATTTTTTTGAACAGCTCAATGTTCATTTTTCTTCATTTTCTGTAAAGTAATTAAATAATTTCTGCTTTTTTCTTCATGTTTTGATTTAGAATATGATGTGCAGTGTTCCCAATGCATGGAAATAAAAACCACTATAAGGATTTGGACTTTATTCATTTTTTAAACAGACTATTATTACTTTGACAGTACAGACTACTATTATTTTGAACACTACTGTATATTAATGACATGGTAGAATGTTCAAAATGGGTGGAATTCCCCTTTAATCGTGAACATTAACATCATGTGACTGACAAGCTGAACGGAAACTGATTGGATAACAACAGCTCTAATGCCTTCATACTAGAACCTTACTGACCAATAGAGACACAATGTGAACCTGACAAGGGTTTATGTTAGAAATGTCTGCTAGGGGTCCCCAGCATATAGAAACTGTTAGAAATGTGGAGTAGGGGTCCCCAGCATGTAGAAACTGTTATAAATGTCTAGTAGGGGTCCCCAGCATGTAGAAACTGTTAGAAATGTCTAGTAGGGGTCCCCAGCATGTAGAAACTGTTAGAAATGTCTAGTAGGGGTCCCCAGCATGTAGAAACTGTTAGAAATGTCTAGTAGGGGTCCCCAGCATGTAGAAACTGTTAGAAATGTCTAGTAGGGGTCCCCAGCACTGTAGAAACTAGAAAAGGTAGAAACAGCATGTAGACCCCTACTCACATTTATAACTTCAGTTTCTACATGCTGGGGACCCCTACTCAACATTTATAACATCAGTTTCTACATGCTGGGGACCCCTACTCAACATTTATAACATCAGTTTCTACATGCTGGGGACCCCTACTCAACATTTATAACATCAGTGTCTACATGCTGGGGACCCCTACTCAACATTTATAACATCAGTTTCTACATGCTGGGGACCCCTACTCAACATTTATAACATCAGTGTCTACATGCTGGGGACCCCTACTCAACATTTATAACATCAGTTTCTACATGCTGGGGACCCCTACTCAACATTTATAACATCAGTTTCTACATGCTGGGGACCCCTACTCAACATTTATAACATCAGTTTCTACATGCTGGGGACCCCTACTCAACATTCATAACCTAAACAGGGCTTGACACTAACACTTGCCCGCTTGCCCGGGGCAAGTAAAAAAAAAATGGTGGGGCAAGTGAAGACTGCTACCTGGTTGCCCGATCGGGCAAGTGTGCAACTTAGTGCACTATAACACAACACAAGATAAATTTGTCTTCAAGGCAGTCATTGCACAATTAAGATGATGAATTTTAACTCTTGAGAGTGTAAAAATGAAACCAAATGGACCCGCAAGGGTCCATTTGGTTTCATTTTTACGTTCTCAAGAGTTACATCTGTAAAAATTGACATTATATTTTTGGGAGGCAAGTGACCATGAGCTGAGGGCAAGTAGAACCTGACTTGCACCTGCCCGATGGGCAAGTGCCTCGGAGACCTTAGTGTCAACCCCTACCTAAATCTTTGGTGTACTGAACAAGGTTCACATTGTGGTAAATTGACTATAGCAAAATACCAACTTATTTAAAGTGATGTGAAGCAACAGTGACACCTGGTGGCGTCATGCATGTCGACACCCTACAGTACAACACTGTACAGAACAGAACTCAAACTACTAAACAAACACAAATACAGTCAGTATATTATGGTACTAATATAAACCAACTGTTCCATAGTTTGAACAGGTGTAAAACTTCCCTTTTAGAGTCAACATAAATAAATACAGACTGTGTGAATGTGGTGAACAGAAACATAACAGAATAAGGATTGTTGAACATTCTTAGTTCACATGCTATCACACCAGCCCAACCCTATTGAGGACCACTACTGGTACTGTAACTTGCATAGATGCATTTATAAAGTCCACATCCAGTACAGTACCTGTTTGGTGTACATTAAACCTTCCAGTAACTGTTGTGAATGTGATGAATTTCTAGTGATACTTCCTCCAACGATCTCTCTCTGAAAGCACAATAAAAACAAAACACACATCCAGTACAGTGGCACAAGATACAAAGTCAAAGTGGCATTATTTGTCACTATGTTACCACAGTGAAATTGGTTCTCCGCTTTTGAGCCATCACTTGGAGCGGTGAGCTCCAAGGAGCGGTGAGCTGCGGCTTGCCGCGCTCAGGAATCATTAGCTGATTTTGACCCCCAATCCATCCCTTTGATGCTGAGTGCCAAGCAGGGAGGCATTGGGTCCCATTTTTGCAGTCTTTGGTATGACCCGACCGGGAATCGAACCCCGGCCTCCCAGTTCCAGGGAGGACACTCTAACCACAAGGCCACTGGTTGCTCATGATCATTAAAAAATGGAGCTCAATACATAAACAGTAAGAAGCAGAGAAAACCATCAGCATTTAAAGCTTGTCTATAAATATGAGTTTTAAGTATTGATTTAAAGCAGGGGTTTTCAACCTTTTTCATCCCTGGGACCACCATTTATTCAGTATTTGAGCCACGGACCACCATTTGAGGATATTTTAGCCCCCCAGACCCCAAAACTAAAGATTTATTTTGCTTTTGTTCACAATTCCAGGCTGGATTTGGGAAACAAAACAGGCAAAACATAAAGACCAAAATGACCGTTGATCATCTAGTTGTGTAGACTTGGGCTGACTAAGATGGTGAATATTTTAACTCTTGAGAGTGTAAAAATGAAACCAAATGGACCCTTGCAGGTCCATTTGGTGGACCAGTTTTTCCATCAAGCTGACTATGACTAAAAGGATTTTGTTGGAGCCTTATCTGTCAGGAATAAAAGTAACACCGAGAAGATAAAAATAGCATTTTCAGGATGTCGACTAAAACTAGACTAAAACTATCAAGAATATAAATGACTAAAATAAATAAGCATTTTGTCTAGAAGACGACTGACTACATGTACGATACCTTCACTAAGACTAGGACCATGATGTCAAACTCAGTTACACAGCGGGACAAAAGAGAAAAGCAAATGGTACAAGTTGAGGGCCGGACTCTGATTACGTTAGGAGATCATCCCACGCAAACTGCAAGCTGAAAACTAAGAAAAAAAAATGCAAGCTGAAAACTAAGAAAAAAAAATGCATTATTAAAGCTCAGTTTGTTGGTTTGTGCAACATACCAGAGGGTCAGTTCTAATGTCAATATTCTATTTCAATATAATCCCACGGACCAAAGAAAATTCATTTAGTAGTGTGTCAATGACACGTCCCGGATTTTCCTGATTGTCCTGGATTTTCATGGTCTGTTCAGGAAAAAATAAAATAAATCCTGGACACTTGAATGGCCCAGATTTTATACATGGTCAAAAGTATTTTTTTTCTTTATATATATTTTTTTTTACATGGCCAAAACTAGAGACCACAACTAACCTGACTTGCGTCACTCACAGTCTCAGATCAGTATGATAGTCCTATTAAATTGTAGCGTGCCTGTACGTACCAGTGTTGCCAACTTGGCACATTTGTCGCTATATTTACCTCTTTTCCAGACCCCCCTACCGCCAAAATTAGTGGAAAAACTCCTGAATCTAAATCTGTTTATCTAAAGATAACTGAGATGAGAAAAATGAAAACTGGACTGCTCCAGAAAGAGTTGGAAATTAATGGTTAAGTAGCCTAATTATTAATCTGATACGTAGAAGAGTAATAAAATAATGAGAGCAGTAACATTTCAGTGTAAAAGTGTGATATATTTCTGGGTTAGATGTTTAAAGAGGTGCGTTGCTTCCGACCAAAAGGATGGTCAAAATGTCCAGGATTTTTGTCAGACACATGTGGCAACCCTATCATTGACAGTCCTGATTTGTCCCCCAGGCCTTGACTTTGACATAATGTGTTATAGTTCTCTGTTGGAGGATCTGAGACAGAGGACAGTAGACATGAGATAGAGTCTGGAGCACAGACCTGTGCTGGACTTTAAATGTGGCGATTAATGTTTTAAAATGGAACATAGGTGTGATCATATGTATGTTCCTGAACCAGTGAAGACAGACAGACAGACAGACAGACAGACAGACAGACAGACAGACAGACAGACAGACAGACAGACAGACAGACAGACAGACAGACAGACAGACAGACAGACAGACAGACAGACAGACAGACAGACAGTCTGAGCTAATGGACGACTCCCCATAGTTCTTGGTCCTCTTGGTCTCGTACTTGCGGTTATGTTTAGGTTTATGTTTGTGGTAAAGGACTTCAATGTTTTTGTATCTTACAGCATTATGTATGAGTACAATACAGAGAATGTTTGCATTCGCCATCTTTGTTGAAGAAGAGTCTATCTATGTATGAGATAACTAATCTTAATTATCTTTCATAGTGGTTTAAACCCTGTGGAAATGTTAAAATTAAGTTTTAAAATCCATTGTTTTTCTGCAAACTTTCTCTCCCCTTCTGTCCACGTTTGATTGCATTCCAGTCCACATACTTCCATTGCTCCAATTCCATGTCCAATAAAATGTTGTACTATTAGTGACATCTCTTTGGCATTTTTTATGTTATATCTATGCTGGTTAAGTCTGTCTGCTATTGTGTTCCTGGTTTCCCTTACATATTGTAGATTACATTTGTTACATGTGATTAGATAGACACAGTTTTTTGTGGACGCTGTTATGTTTTGTTTTATCCCTATCATGATGTTTGTTGATCTATTTTTCACTACTAATTTGGGTTTAAAGTAGTCTGGTCTTTTAGGCGGGTTTCTGTCTGTTCTTTTAAGTTTGCTCTGGACTAGGTAATCTTTTAAGTTTTTATTTTTTCTGTAGGCAGTTATAATTTTGTATCCCTCTAGTGAATCTTCTGCCCTTCTTGTAAAATTTCTTTTAACTCTCATGCTAGCTGTTTTGCTTAATGTTGAATATGTGGTTACTAGAGCAATTTGAGGTCTTCCATCCCTCTCTTTCACCTCTCGAAAGGTGTCAAAGGTTTTTCTTAGAAAGGTCCTTGTGTACCCCTGTTGTTTCAGGGCATTAAATAGAGTTTTACATGCTAATTTAAAATCGCTTTGTTGTGTACAGATGCGACTGAATCTTAGAAGTTGCGATTTCACTATACCTCTGTAGGTGTGTGGTGGGTGGAAGGATGTTTTATGTAAAAGTGCATGTGTGTCTGTTTCTTTAAAGTAAACTTTAAGATCCAGTTTCCCGCTTGTGCTAAAGTTTGGTCCTTTGAATACTGTAACATCTAGGAAATCGATTTTTCTGTGCTTGTTGCATATTTGATTGTAATTGATCTATGGTGTGTGTTTAACACACCCAGTGCCAGCCCTTTTTCATATTTTTTGAGGTAGCCAGTGCCAGCGATTTTCATCTAAAAGTCATATTTCATATTTCGGTCCATGTTTCCCGTCGGACAAGTTAGTTGGCGACACACTTCCGGTTCCGGGTTGGTCCGTTCTGAATGGAATATGCGGTCGCTGCTCGCTGCTGTTATCATTGGGATCGTATCAAACCAGCGACGGTAAGCGACGTAGAGAGACGTAGATCAACCTAAGCGGCATCGGTCATAACTATTTTTCATAATGATAACGCGCGACGTAGCTCTACTGCAAGGGCAAAAAAACTGTTAATATATTAATGAATTCTTGGAACTCTTGTTCTGAATGAGTCCATGTTCCAAAAATGTCATCCAAGAACCTGAAGCATTGTGTGGGTCTAAGTCTACATTTTTTAGAGCTGTTTCCATGTAAATGTTTGCATAGGAAGGAGCAAACTTTTTTCCCATAGCTGTCCCTTTAGTTTGCAGATAAAATTTATTGTTAAATTGGAAGTCATTCTTAGATTTAGATGTAGTAATTCTGCATCTGGGCGCTTACTGTCTGGATATTTCTTGAACATTTCCTTAACTGCCTGTAGTCCGGCATCTGTCTCCATGTTTGTGTACAGACTGTCTATGTCAATGGAGAATAAAATTGCGTACTTACTGAGGTGAGGGTACATCCAGATGTACCTCAGGGTACAGTAGGGTACTTACTGAGGGTAGGGTACATCCAGATGTAACTCAGGGTACAGTAGGGTACTTACTGAGGTGAGGGTACATCCAGATATAACTCAGGGTACAGTAGGGTACTTACTGAGGGTAGGGTACATCCAGATGTAACTCAGGGTACAGTAGGGTACTTACTGAGGGTAGGGTACATCCAGATGTAACTCAGGGTACAGTAGGGTACTTACTGAGGTGAGGGTACATCCAGATGTAACTCAGGGTACAGTAGGGTACTTACTGAGGGTAGGGTACATCCAGATGTAACTCAGGGTACAGTAGGGTACTTACTGAGGTGAGGGTACATCCAGATATAACTCAGGGTACAGTATGATACTTACTGAGGTGAGGGTACATCCAGATGTAACTCAGGGTACAGTAGGGTACTTACTGAGGGTAGGGTACATCCAGATGTAACTCAGGGTACAGTAGGGTACTTACTGAGGTGAGGGTACATCCAGATGTAACTCAGGGTACAGTAGGGTACTTACTGAGGGTAGGGTACATCCAGATGTAACTCAGGGTACAGTAGGGTACTTACTGAGGTGAGGGTACATCCAGATATAACTCAGGGTACAGTAGGGTACTTACTGAGGGTAGGGTACATCCAGATGTAACTCAGGGTACAGTAGGGTACTTACTGAGGGTAGGGTACATCCAGATGTAACTCAGGGTACAGTAGGGTACTTACTGAGGTGAGGGTACATCCAGATGTAACTCAGGGTACAGTAGGGTACTTACTGAGGGTAGGGTACATCCAGATGTAACTCAGGGTACAGTAGGGTACTTACTGAGGTGAGGGTACATCCAGATGTAACTCAGGGTACAGTAGGGTACTTACTGAGGGTAGGGTACATCCAGATGTAACTCAGGGTACAGTAGGGTACTTACTGAGGGTAGGGTACATCCAGATGTAACTCAGGGTACAGTAGGGTACTTACTGAGGGTAGGGTACATCCAGATGTAACTCAGGGTACAGTAGGGTACTTACTGAGGGTAGGGTACATCCAGATGTAACTCAGGGTACAGTAGGGTACTTACTGAGGGTAGGGTACATCCAGATGTAACTCAGGGTACAGTAGGGTACTTACTGAGGGTAGGGTACATCCAGATATAACTCAGGGTACAGTAGGGTACTTACTGAGGGTAGGGTACATCCAGATATAACTCAGGGTACAGTAGGGTACTTACTGAGGGTAGGGTACATCCAGATGTAACTCAGGGTACAGTAGGGTACTTACTGAGGTGAGGGTACATCCAGATGTAACTCAGGGTACAGTAGGGTACTTACTGAGGGTAGGGTACATCCAGATGTAACTCAGGGTACAGTAGGGTACTTACTGAGGGTAGGGTACACCCAGATGTAACTCAGGGTACAGTAGGGTACTTACTGAGGGTAGGGTACATCCAGATGTAACTCAGGGTACAGTAGGGTACTTACTGAGGGTAGGGTACATCCAGATGTAACTCAGGGTACAGTAGGGTACTTACTGAGGGTAGGGTACATCCAGATGTAACTCAGGGTACAGTAGGGTACTTACTGAGGGTAGGGTACATCCAGATGTAACTCAGGGTACAGTAGGGTACTTACTGAGGGTAGGGTACATCCAGATGTAACTCAGGGTACAGTAGGGTACTTACTGAGGGTAGGGTACATCCAGATGTAACTCAGGGTACAGTAGGGTACTTACTGAGGGTAGGGTACATCCAGATGTAACTCAGGGTACAGTAGGGTACTTACTGAGGTGAGGGTACATCCAGATGTAACTCAGGGTACAGTAGGGTACTTACTGAGGGTAGGGTACATCCAGATGTAACTCAGGGTACAGTAGGGTACTTACTGAGGGTAGGGTACATCCAGATGTAACTCAGGGTACAGTAGGGTACTTACTGAGGGTAGGGTACATCCAGATGTAACTCAGGGTACAGTAGGGTACTTACTGAGGTGAGGGTACATCCAGATGTAACTCAGGGTACAGTAGGGTACTTACTGAGGTGAGGGTACATCCAGATGTAACTCAGGGTACAGTAGGGTACTTACTGAGGGTAGGGTACATCCAGATGTAACTCAGGGTACAGTAGGGTACTTACTGAGGGTAGGGTACATCCAGATGTAACTCAGGGTACAGTAGGGTACTTACTGAGGTGAGGGTACATCCAGATGTAACTCAGGGTACAGTAGGGTACTTACTGAGGGTAGGGTACATCCAGATGTAACTCAGGGTACAGTAGGGTACTTACTGAGGGTAGGGTACATCCAGATGTAACTCAGGGTACAGTAGGGTACTTACTGAGGGTAGGGTACATCCAGATATAACTCAGGGTACAGTATCCTGCTAACATCATGGCCATTCCTCCTACACCTCCTTTCTTCACGTTGATGTACTTGTTGTAATACCACTGCCAGCCTGAAGAGGGACACACAGACAGCCATAAGGCCTTCATTACATACTCTATCTGGTTCACAAAACATGGAGGTACTTTCTTTAACATTTTTACAGTTTAGGCATTAATCAGATGCTCTTATTCCAGAGTGACTGACATTAAGGGATGAATAATAGAAAAACATAAATGGTAATACATCATAAAGGCATCAATGCTCATATAAAATAGTAGGTGTGATGATTCACTCACAATACCATAGGTCAGGATATCCATATTTAGACTTACAAATCCATTTATATTGCAATTCTTCATTATGTTGTGATTCGATGCCATATATCGATATATTGCATTTTTTACCACAAATTAATTAGCTTTTATTCTACTAGAACAGAGTAGCAGAACAGCTATAGGCTCGCTCCCATTAAGTTCAATAGTAACTAAATAATTTATAGAAAATCCTCTGTTGTGAATTTGTGCAAATGAATGATATCCAAAGACAGCTTAAGATGTCTACTTTAATGGAAAAAATAAGATGAGTTGATGATTTTGCAGGTTTTTAAATAAATTTGACCAAACAGCCTGTATTTTCACATTTCACTGTTTCCAGGGCTCATTCAGAGATAAATGCATTTAAAGTTACATAATTTATCATTTATCAATTACAGTTGTAACGTTTGTGAGGTGTTTTCTGGGTTTTATAGTCCAATCACCACTTAAAGGACTACATGAGGTGGTGTGTGCAGTGAGTTAATGAGCTTGTTAATAAAACAAAACCTAAAACGACTTTTACAGTGATTAGCAGACTACAGAATAATCAATCACTCCAAAAGTCGTGGTCAATCTGTAGTCGTGGCATAGGTTTTCAACCTTTTTGATGCCAGGGACCACCATTTATTCAGTCCATCTTCTAGTTGTGTAGACTTGGGCTAATTCAGTTGATGAATATTTTAACTCTTGAGAGTGTAAAAATGAAACCAAATGGACCCGCAAGGGTCCATTTGGTTTCATTTTTACGTTCTCAAGAGTTACATCTGGTTAATCAACTTAGCTGGGGACCACCTGGAGCCCTCTCAGGGACCACTGGTGGTCCCCGGACCACCTGTTGAAAACCCCTGTGTTAGGGAGTTAAAATAATTCTAAACATTATGGACCATCGATAAGTTCAATGCTAAACTTCAATGCAGTCAGATAACGTCGGTCAGTATTTATGACAAGAACAAATGAATAATACCCGTATTTTCTGCACTATAAGGCCCTCCGGATTATAAGGCGCACCTTTTAGAACTGTTTTCATATATAAGGCACACTGGATTATAAGGCGCAGAGAATAGAAGCTACTGCAGTTAACATAAAATAGAGCCTACTGCAGTCAACCAATCCATATATAAGGAGCACTGGATTATAAGGCGCACTGTGGATTTTTGAGAAAATTAAAGGCTTTTAAGTGCGCTTTATAGTCCTGAAAATACGGTACATAAACATATAATCTTGTGGTCCAGTACCTCCTCTCAGCATGCCCACCATCTCAGAGGGTCTATAAATCTATAATCTTGTGGTCCAGTACCTCCTCTCACCAGGTCCACCATCTCAGAGGGTCTACTGGGGGTCTTCAGGGCCATCCAGGAGGGAAGGTCTCTGAGTTTCACCTGACCTAGAGGTCTGTCTGATAACACACCTGGATGTACACAGAGAGCAGGGTTAACCTGACCTAGAGGTCTGTCTGATAACACACCTGGATGGACACAGAGAGAACAGAGTTAACCTGACCTAGAGGTCTGTCTGATAACACACCTGGATGGACACAGAGAGAACAGAGTTAACCTGACCTAGAGGTCTGTCTGATAACACACCTGGATGGACACAGAGAGAGCAGGGTTTAGGTGTGTGTGATGATGTGTATGTTAATTAAGTCGAAAAAAGAAGAGCGAATTGTCCGCCGTTTCCGTTAACTGATGAAATGCGACTTATGGGAGTCTATAGGGAAAACAAAATAGGTTCATGAAAATATAGGACCTGTAGCTGCCCTGCGACTTTCATGAACAAACGCGATGGGAGTCTGAACGTTTTGGCCATGTACGTGAGTCCCCTTGACTTGGATGTCTGTGTGCGCACGGCCCTCGTCCGTTCTGAGCGGTTTTGTAGAAATATAACTTACATTAACAAATAACAATGCTCTCATCGGCAGACCAGAACTCTATAATGCGTGTCCAGTGCTTTCCAATCCGAGAGTCTTTTCGCAAGCAAAACGAAAATTAAACGTTGTTCTGTCAACCTTTGCCATTTTGGCAAAGGTTTTGGTGGGTTCAACCCTCATGTTTAGGAATGTCTGATGTCTACAAGTCATACCTTGTTGTAAAGGTGAATAATCAAAACAATATACTGTAAGATACAGTACCAATTGGTATTATCAAGCTGGAGAAAATAATTCACTAAGCTGTGGCTAAAGACAGACTGAATTAAATGTTGCAGTTTGGTCTGGAGTAGCTCAACTCCAGAAAACTGGGGTGACCAATCAGGGACAGTATTCAAATATGTTTGCATACTGTGTCCTGATTGGCTACCCCAGCTTTAGCCGGGCTCAGGTTTCTGGGAAGGATTATTTGGTGGTGATGAATAAATAAATAAATACAGACCTCTGGTTGCCTCCTGGACTCCCGTGGATGTGGATGTCACGGTGGGAGTGGGAGGAGGACCTGGGTTTGGAGGACCACCAGCCAGAGGGCCTGGTTCTGACAGAAGACCCACAGAGGGTGAGAACCGTCCCAGGTGGTTGGTAAGGCTCAGGTTGGTCCTTTCTGATAAACTGACCACAGAGACAGCAGGGATGGGTCTGTCTGTCTGTGTGACTGTAGTATTGACCGTAGGGATGGGTCTGACCGCCTGTGTGACTGTAGTGATGGGCGTCTGTGTGACTGTAGTATTGACCGTAGGGATGGGTCTGTCTGTCTGTTAGGGGTGAGACACATTACTGACGTCACGATACAACATTGATATTTAGGGTTCTGAATCCATTTATATTGCAGTTGGTAATTATGCTGCGATTCGATTTGATATATCGGTATATATTGCATTTTCCCCACAAAATATGGCCGCGCTTTTATTATACTAGAACGTTTTAAAAGGGGAATTCCGTCCTTTTTCAAGATTTTATTCTGAGAGTGTTTGGTTCCATTTATACACCCTCAGAAAAAAATGGTCCTAAAAAAAAAATTGTTAACAAACACAGTAAAACAGAATGTGGGGGATGTTGTCGGTGTCCAACAACATCTAAAGTACAGTGAAATGTTGAAAATGGGTGTAATTCCCCTTTTAAACAATACTAAACAATATGGACAATCAAATAGAACAACTTAAAGCAATTTTAAACAATACAAATAACAAAAACCACATACATTAGTGCAACTTGATAACATTAGTCAGTCTTTCTGACATGAAAACATTAATGAATAATACTCACCGTAGGGATGGTTCTGTCTGTCTGTGTGAGTGTAGTAGGGACCACAGAGATGGTTCTGTCTGTCTGTGTGAGGGTACTGGTGGGTACAGAGCTACCAGGTCCACTCTGTGACAGGCCTGAGGGTACAGACCACGTGGAGCGGGGACTAATACGTTCTGCTGCAGGACTCTGTTGTCTGTTGACCGGAGGAGGTTTCTGAGCTTCAGAGACTGCAGTGCTGGAGACTGTCTCTGACTGTACTGACCGTGGCTTAGACAGGTCCAGGTGGTCAACATGGACCAGTTCTGGACTGGACTGGACAGCATCCAGGATGATGGTTGGAGGTCCTTTGGTTCTGGTATCATCAGCGGTCCACACTGACCTCTGGACCTGCTCCAGTATGGTTCTATCTGACCTGCTAGTGCTGGTGGTCAGATCTTCCTCCCTGCCCAACACAGAGCTGCTCTTAGAGGCTGGGGAGGTTTTCTCTGGTCTCTGGCTCTTCTTAGAGACGCCTTTAGGTCTGGTGTCTGTGGAACAAAGCAGGGCTCTGTTAGTTAAATAAAAACTAACTGATCAGGTCAGAGAACAAGAGTTGACAGATAAACATTTCAGTTTACTGAAATATAAAACCCAGAACTGAGACATTACAATCTCTGTTCAATTCATGGAGCTTCAGTCCTTCAGTCAGAGTGAATAGGACTCTGGCAATGATTTTCAATCCCTTTACTTTTGGTTGTTTTGTAGTAACAGTACAACCTGCACCTTACACAAACTTAGTATCTACTAGTGATACTAGGCAGACGGGTTAAGGTTTTTGGCACAATTACCGGGCTGCCGGCTGTGCATTGTGTGGCATTGTGAGTTTGTAGAGCAGCTATTTCATTCATTCATCTGGAGTGGAGAGCTACGTGACTACAGCAGGATACAAACACCCACGTGAGTGAAGTCAACAGAATGTCATGTCAAGATTAAAGGAAAATAACTTATTAAACTACGACATCAATGTCACCTTGCTCTCTTTCTCTCTCTCTCCATTATACTAGTATTATACCAATTCTCATTTCACCTTGATAACTTTTAACTGATAACTTGATAGCTAATTTGGGCTGCAGGTTGGGTCAACTGAGATATTCTTGCATTTCGTGCAAGAGTGAGGCGGGTTATGAAAAGGAGGCTACTGTACAATACCTGTCATAATACTTGTCATGTTCCACACATGCCCTAAAACGTCTATAATTTGCGCCTCCTCCTTTGCTGATGGTGTTTCCAACTCCAGTTTGTCCCTATTCAGACTGCATGAACAGCAGCTCAGTTTGTGACCCCTTAATATCACAACTCTGTCTCTACTCTATGGCTCTGCAGTGTGGGTCAGCGTGAGGAGACAGAGAGCTCTCTATAGTAATAATATTAATACTAACGACCTTGCAGTGCAGTGATCTGTGCTGTAGAGTCTGAGGAGGACACGGGGGTAGGTCTGGTTCCTCCATGTGGATCTGACCTGGAAACACACATTTATACAAGAATCAACACCAAAAATCAAACACACCATAAAATAAAAAAGGCTCAATCGCAATTTCAATTTACCCATTTTGTACTGGGACAAATGTAGAAAAATAAATAAATATACTGTAGTTGAGCAGTACTAACAGAGTATTCACAAAATGCTATGTCAGTGCTGCTCAACTATTTTACTATTTCATTCAAGTAACTCCAAGTTACTTGTAGCTCCAGGGACTTTCTTGAAGGTCCCTTGATTTAAAATTGTGTTCCTGGAAGTAAAACAAAAATGCTAGAACAAAACTTCTGTCCCTGAAACTAAAGATTTCCCTGGAACTAAAATCCTCTACCTGGAAAGTATGTTTTTTCCTAGAACTAAAATGGTGTCCCTAAATTTTAGGCTGATTGATACATTTTATTAGACAATAAAATGTAAAACAGTACAAGGTACAGTCAAACATTTCAGTTTTCACAATATTTCAGAAATATCAGATCTACAAGCTCACAGTGCGCCACTCGGTGGCGCACTGTGAGCTTGTAGATCTGATATTTTTCAATAACTGAAACACTTAAGGGGTTCAGAGTGCAGTGTTGCCAACTGCCAAAATACAAAACGCACTAGACTGCGCTAGATGCTCGCCTGGAAGGGAATATGACCATTAAATGACCATTAATCTTCTACATTCTCTAGTTGTGTAGAGTTGGGCTAATTCACATGAAGAATATTTTAACTCTTGAGAGTGTAAAAATGAAACCAAATGGACCTGCAAGGGTCCATTTGGTTTCATTTTTCATTTTTTGGTTACATCTGGTTAACCAACTGTCCATCATTTAGCCTGGGGACCACTGGTTGAAACCCACTGTCATAGGAGGAAATATGGTGAAAAATGAGGGTTTTATCTCTGGCGCCTGTCAATCAATTTCACCCCCAACTCACCAGCCAAAAAGCACTAGATTTTCCGTCAGGATTTTTTCACTAATTTTGGCGCTAGGGGGGTCTGGTAAAGCGTTAAATATAGCGACAAATGCGCCAAGTTGGCAACAGTGTCAGAGTGGCTTAATGGTCAAGTTAACGTGTGTAATAATGGTGATCTGTAGTTGTACCTGGAGGCCTGGATGAGAGAACGAAGACTCTGCTTTTTAGATCTGGTCTGGAAGGAGCTGGAGGAGAGAGAGATGGACCTGGAGGTCTGGTCAGTCTGCTGCTGGTTGGCCTCTTCCACCTGCTTCTGTTTCTTCTGTTTCTTCTTCTGTGTTGATACTGATGAAGATGAAGGTGATGATGTCATCATCTGGCTGTCTGAAGGTGATGATGTCATCATCTGGCTGTCTGACGGTGATGATGCCATCATCTGGCTGTCTGAAGGTGATGATGTCATCATCTGGCTGCCTGTCAGATTCACCCCAGATGATGATGATGATGATGATGTTAACAGAACTGATCCTTTGATCTTCTTCGTTCCTGCGAACGTGTCAAAAGAAATACATGTTTTACTGCAAAAGGTGTGTAGCTATACTGCGTAGATAAATATACTGTAACATCCCAAGTATCCACTTGTGTAAAAGTACATGCGTATCTGCATCAATTCAAAGTTCACTTTATAAAGCCTAACCCTCAGATCAAACTTGTGCTGGTTGAGCTGGTTAGAGGCTAACCCCCATAAGTAAAGAGATCTCAGGATGTCAAACTACAACTGGTCACTCTAACATGAACTGATCAATCCCAGTATATGTGTGGATGTTAGATTTGGGCCGCTATAACCATTACTCCTTCTAAGATGCCCTATGCTTGTTCAAATGGCAAATAAATTCTCTTCTATATGTAAAACACTAGCCATGCATCACATAACGCTCGTACTTCATGCAATAAATTCTCTTCTATATGTAAAACACTAGCCATGCATCACATAACACTCGTACTTCAAATAAATTCTCTTCTATATGTAAAACACTAGCCATGCATCACATAACGCTCGTACTTCATGCAGTAATTTACTACACCACATTTACAGTGCACATGAACATTCCGATTTCAAAGTACTCACACACATGCTCACAGGTGTTATACACTTGCTGCTACAGCGATTAGCATTGGTGCATGCCACACTGCTTAATAGAAAAGCTTTTTTTGCCATTGGCTTTATATTCTGTGCCTCTAGCGGTGGGAAGGAGCGTGGCACTCTGGGTATCGAACACTGGGTGTGTTCGATACCGTATTTGCATGACTGCCGACTGCACTACCAATACAAATTAATAGGGGGGTGTGCTCCTGGTGTCCAACTGTGAGTTTACCAAACTTACCCCCAAACCAGAAAAAGTAGCTCCGGGGAGCTCAGATGGAAATGCTTTTTATTAAACAGTGCAGTAATGCTAATCGCAGTAGCAGCAAGTGTATAACATCTGTGAGAACATGCATGAGGACTTTATCTTTGAAATGGGAATGTTTATGTACATGTTTTGATAGTAAATGTAGCGACCGGCTTAGAACTGGATTAACTCACTGCATGTCGGGTTTCAGGGCTGTAAAACATCCTGACACCAACCAGGTTACAGTCAGATGTTTGAGCTAAAAGGAGAACACAGTCCTGGTTGGGTCTTGGTTTTCTTACTTGTTGGTGTTTTTGGAGGCGTGCGTGCTGAGGTGATTTTAGAAGGTGGAGGGTCCACTACGTCATCAGAGAGGGGTTTTGGGGGTTTTGGGGGGTCATCAGAGAGGGGTTTTGGGGGGTCATCAGAGAGGGGTTTTGCAGGTTTTGGGGGGTCATCAGAGAGGGGTTTTGCAGGTTTTGGGGGGTCCGTGTGGGTGGATGTCTTGGCCTTGCAGTGAGGCAGGTGGGATTTCAACCTCTTGAAAGATTTCCCACAGAACGGACAAACCTCTGAAAAACAGAAAACAGTCGTAACGTTAATAGTGGTGAGTCTCAGTTAGTTCAAAGAAGAACACAAGGTATTCTGTATGATGCAAATCTAATCGATTATCTATTTAGTAATAGTAGTCAACTATAGTAATCACTTAATCCAGTGGTTTTCAAACTTTTTGATTGAACTATTTATTCAGAATTTGAGCCACAGACCACCACTTGATGACATTTTAGCCCCACAGACCCCTAAACTAAAGATTTATTTTGATTTTGTCCACAATTCCAGGCTGGATTTGGGAATCTTCTTCTGGGAAAGTTGGTTAACCAGGTGTAACTCTTTGAGAGCGTAAAACATGAAAACATTTGGTTTCATGTTTACACTCTCAAGAGTTAAAATAGTCATCATTTGATTTATCCCGAGTACATTCTCTAAATGTCACAGTTAACAGTCTTTGTACTGAGTTGTACTTGTGTACTGTAATTCTGCAACAGGTAGTAAATATTATATATCTTCTGTAAATATGAGTATAAAAGCAGAAAAATACATGAAGGATCAGCAGTTATTTGACTCTCATGTGAAACAGTAAAATGCGACCAACTGTTCATTTCTAACAACTTTACACATTCCACTAGCACAGTGGTTTTCAACAGGTGGTCCGGGGACCACCAGTGGTCCCTGAGAGGGTTCCAGGAGGTCCCCAGGCTAAATGATGGAAAGTTGGTTAACTTAGAGAGTTAAAAATGAAACAAAATGGACCCTTGCGGGTCCATTTGGTTTCATTTTTACACTCTCAAGAGTTAAAATATTCATCATGTGAATTATCCCAAGTCTACACAACTAGAGAATGTAGAAGATTAATGGTCATTTTCATCTGTATGTTGGACTGTTTGGTTTCCCCAAATCCAGCCTGGAATTGTGGACAAAAGCAAATCTTTAGTTTTGGGGTCGGTGGGGCTAAAATGTCATCAAATAGTGGTCCTCCGTCGCTCAAATACTAAATAAATAGTGGGCCCTGGTATGAAAAAGGTTGCAAACCTCTGCTCTAACAGATTTAAAGGACAGCTGAAGGACAGTGTTGAGAATATGAACTAAACATAATGAATATAACATATTAGTATTTTTATAATTAATTTAGGACATTTTTAGAGACACAGAACAAACTAAGTCTTACCTGAGCTCATTGTTTATGTCAGTGAATCAACCAATCACATTCAGAACAGCATGTTCTATTATTATATACTACTGTAAGAATAACTAAACTATACAGTCAGTAAACAACACTAAACTATTCATTACAAACACATTCTGATCAAACTAATCTACACTGTCTTATATAACCAACACTCTTGTCTTATCTATTAACTCAGATAAACGTGTCTAACATTAATAATACTACAACATTCATTCATGGAACTGTTAACTTTCATCATGCTGCTTTATTATGGTCTGTGACGTCCAGGGTTGCCACGCAATGTGGGAGAAATAAGCATAAAAACAAGAAACTGGACCGAGGACAGGCTATTGAAAATATATATTGAAAAATAACAGTTCAGATTTGATATTTTCAACAGAACATACCATGGAAGTAAGGTAGTAAGTAAGTAAATGTGTAAGCAAGTAAGTAAGCAAGCAAGCAAGTAGACAGACAGACAGACAGACAGACAGACAGACAGACAGACAGACAGACAGACAGACAGACAGACAGACAGACAGACAGACAGACAGGTGTAATGTTTTGGGGGGATAAAACAACAAAATATCTTCAGATGAAGTGTCCTTGGACAAATAAGTGGGGGAGTCTTTCCTAATGTGAGAATCACAGGTTTTTTTGTTGTTGTTTTTTTTAAATAAATAATCAACATTAGCAAACATGCTTAAATAATAAACAAGCAACCTTATAGGAGAAAAAAACAAGCCTCACGTCGCCTATAATAGGCGGACATGGCAACACTGGTGACGTCAGCACGTTCCAGACGGACCCCGCGCACGCGCTGTAGGTGTCCGCGCAGAGCGCCTGAGTGGAAAAAGTTACATTATTAGTAAAAAGTGTCAAAGTAATAAAAAACGCCAACTAGGAAACTACATATCTGCTGTAATATTTTATTAAATGAAAACCCTGTCCGTTTAGTTGTCTCTCCTCCGAGGTTAATAGATATTAACTGATGTAAATGATGTTGTTTTAGTTCACAGTGTAGTGGGTGTGGTTCATGATGGTTCAGACTGGGTTAAAGAGGCGTTGTGTTCAGGCTACTCAGAGCCTTGGAAATAGACAGAGTTACGCCAACTCCGTTCACTTCATGGGGCCAGTCCCTCTACATAGACTTCTATTGGATAGTGACAGCCGGAAGTTACTGAATGCATTGAAGCCTATGGGCTCGCGCGAGTACATGGACCACGTGACCAGGCTGTTTTCTGACCCCTCAATGTCGCAACTGTTCTACTAGATGGCTCTGAGGCTACTCAGAAAGAGAGACAGGGTCCAGTGTAGTGGTTTAAAACAGTGGTTTTCAACCTTTTTGACACCAGGGACCACCGTTTATTCAGCATTTGAGCCACGGACCACCGTTTGATGACATTTTAGCCCCACAGACCCCAAAACTAAAGATTTATTTTTGCTTTGTCCACAATTTTAGGCTGGATTTTTACAAACAAAACAGTGTAGACTTCTAAATTAAGTGGTGCTCATTCAGATGGTGATTATTTTAACTCTTGAGAGTGTGAAAATGAAACCAAATGGACCCGCAAGGGCCTGGGGACCAGCTGGAATCCTCTCAGGGCCCACTGGTGGTCCCCGGACCACCTGTTGAAAACCCTTGGTCCAGGGACCCCTAGGGGTCCATGCACGAGTTCCAGGGGGTCAAATGCTGAAATGATAAAAGTAAAAAAGTGTGGAACAAAATAGCCCTCATGAGTCTGTAACTGAGAGTACAAATGGAACCACATATAGACCCCAACAGTTCCATTTGTACACTCTGAGTTAAATTAACAGTGATTTTAATATGCAGTATAAATTGGGGACCCATAGAGTTGGGAAAAGCCATCAAAAATATAAGGTTTGATAGACTAATATGCATGCAAAAACAGAAAGGGGTCTTTGAAATTAAAAGGTTTGAGAATCACCGTTAGAGCCATTTAAAATGTTCTCTTATGAGGGTCCCTGGGCTGGCATAAATGGGGGTCCACGAGGACAATTAGTGTCAATGTGTGTGTAGTGAATAAAATGAAAACTTTATGATAAAGCAAATAGTGACGCACACACTGAATATTCACCTGCTGAAGAAATTCGTCAGAAAATTGCTAAAAATGCATTTCTGCCTAATCAATTTGTCCCAAATAAGCATAAAATATATCACAGAATAGAGAAGGCAATTAAATGCATTCAATAGTGCTAAATGAACGACTTATGGACCGATAGTTCCATAATAGTGATCATTACTTAAGTTTTAATGTTTTATCATAATCAGGTAGCTTATAAAGGAGAATTCCACCCATTTCAAGATTTTTTTCTGAGGGCGTACATATGGAACCAAATGGACCCGCTTGGGTCCTAAAAGAAAAACCATTAACATGGTGAAACACAAGTTGATGATGCCATCAAGTTGTATAGTTATAGTTGTGATTTTTGAAGACCTCAATTTCTAGGAAACAGACTGGGGTGACTCTTTCTTATAATGTCCACACAACATCTCTAAGGTATATTAATGATGACAGTAAACTGTTGAAAATGGGTGGAATTCCCCCTTTAAAGTCCAGCCAAGAGCAAAGATATCAAAAATATATACAGATTACTAAATCGTATATATATTCGTTATTCAGTTATCGGTCAACTGTTTCATATTGGATTCAGTATTTCGTTTCGGCCAAGAAATTCCCTTTCGATGCATCTCTCATTAAAAATATATATATTTATGTTATAAAAAGTGTCATGTTGTTTCATTAGAAAAGTGTATTTTATTGTTGTGGTTACAGTGACATGAGACTTGACAGTAAAAGAGAAATGAATGATGAATGAATGAATCTCTGGAGAAAACATAATTATAAAAGTCAATTTTAAACAAACCCCAAAAAAGAGGAAAAAATACAGTTTAAGGCAATTTATGTCTTCATTGGAGAAAAAAAAACACAGGTATTGATTCTTAACAAACACACAGGTAGTTACAGCAAATAAAATATGCCATTTTTTCTTTCTCTACAACGATTTACATACGTAATATGTATTAAGAGATAAACTGGGAAGGATTATTTACATGGCAACAGATTAACAGTATTTACAATAATAGCCTGGGATTTGGAAAAAACAAACACGCACACACATGCGCGCACACACGCACATACACACACACACACACACACACGCACACACACTCTTGAGAAACATCAAGGCACGGAGTGATTTGATTGGCTGAGAAGAACACTGGATCTTTAAAAGATCAGTGATTGGAAGAAAGTCGTTGGCCAATAAAAACACCAGGGTTGGGATCCGGAAGGATTCATGGATCTAACTCAGTGGTTTTCAACCTTTTTCATAGCCAGGCCTCTCGTCTCTCGGACGCAAAAATAAGGATTTTCACGTGTGTATCCACAATTTAGGAGAGAGAAACTGGCCAAATTCTAAATAACAATTTTTCTAGATGTTCTATTGTACTGTAGCGTCTTGAAAATTAAGTATTTCAGATGTTATATAATTTAACTCTTGAGAGTGTAAACATGTTTACGCTCTCAAAGAGTTACACCTGGTTAATCAACTTTCCATCATTTAGCCTGGGGACCACCTGGAATCCACTCAGGGACCACTGGCGGTCCCCGGACCACCTGTTGAAAACCCCTGATCTAATCCAACGCAGAGGATTAGTTTCTTTTACATTTAGGACCAGTTTCAGAACGAAGACAAATGGAACCAAATGGACCCCCCGGTTGTAGTGGTTCAGATGTAACCCTTGTTTGTACGTGGTCTATGTCCACAACATGCCTGAGTCCATAGCAGGAACACATGCCTGTAGGAATGTTTACTAAAAGGGAACAGTTAAAGGATTCAGAACCGTTGGTACAAATGTGCAAAATGTTAAGGCACTAGAAAGGTTCAAATCCTACAGGAGTCCAGACCCTGAAGACGGACCGACTAACGATATACAGATACACAGTCTGACTGCAACATGCTGCTAAAGGTACTGTAGACAGCTGCTCCGTGTCGTGGGATTTATACATGGCCAGCAGCCTGAGGGATCAGTGGATAAGATCCCAGTTATCAAGTTGTCATCAGCCGGACTTATTCGTCTCAGAATGGCCATGCTCTGCCGGCTCCCATTGATCCGAAACACAAAACCCCTAGACCCCTCCAACCGTAACCCTAAGCCTAAACCCCCGACCCTCAACCACCACCAGCAGCTTAGTCATAGCTGCTGAGAGCGTCGACACCGTGCTGACCAGGAAGCGTCAGATACAGTAGATCTGGTCTGGGACCAGGAAGATTTTCTACCTGCTTCTGAACCCTGACAAACAGAAGACACCAGTCACCGTCTGTCCTGTCTGTCTGTCTGAGACACTGGACCTGACAGACAGAAGACACCACTGTCCGTCCTGTCTGTCTGTCTGTCTGAGACACTGGACCTGACGGCTTCTGCCGGGATAGAAGTTTAACACCGTGAGCTTAAAACACCAGGGTTCATAAACCCTAATTGGGGTTCATCTGGCACATATTGGAGATTTAATACAAAGGTCCTGTTAATACGACACGTTTGGTATATTCCGCGAGACAAAGACGCACAACTCAAGACATAACAGTGTTCTAACCAAGCAGACCTACCCCTCATCTCTATGTGATTACTGAGGACTAATCATGATCAAGGAATGTCCCACTGGGTGCCCTGGCTGCCCCACCAAACATGACGGCATGGAAACAACCCAAATTTCAAATATATTTCAAATTGGTGCTTATGGTTAAAATGATTTGAAACACTATGCTGCTGAATGGCTGCATATTGTTGTAACCACTGAACCAACAGCATTTCATCATTGAAACATCACATCATGTGTCTGTTGCAACTTCAACAACAACCGATGATATTATTGATGCTCTTTTTGCCTAGGATAAGTCATGTGGCCGAAAATGGTGTGAGTGCATAGGCGTGAAGCGACACGGGCGATGAAGTCACGCGCATGCCATTTTCTCCTGCCCCCCCCCCCCCCCCCCCCCCCCCCCCCCCAAATGGGAAATGTTACATCCACCACTGCAATGACCCAGCTACAACACGTCACATGTCCACAGAACGTCGTCTGCTAACCAAAGACTGCCAAAGGACCAGAAACATACAGAACCAGCACCACTGACTGAAGTCTATAGCTGGTCAGCATCAAATTCTGTTTATGGCTTCTGTTGGTGCACAAAATTTAAATTTTTGGGAGTGTTACGGCTCATTAGGTAAATGTTCTTTCGCAAATTGTATGTGATATTGCAATAAAAAATACACAATCTGAAGACAAGGCACCCTCATCATCATCATCATCATATCTACCCCATAATATTCCATAGAGCTACCTGACAGACCCATTCAGTCTGTGAGGATGTTTGTAGCCTACAGATGGATGCAGATCACATCTAAGCTGCTCCACCACACGACGGCATTTACCCACACAACTGTGTTTGTTGCACTATTTTCCCCACATCGATCTTGTTGATAAATAAGTCAGTGTGTGCAGTTATGCTCTGAAGCAAAGATCATGGGATGGATTCTTCTTTTAAATGCTTTTACAATGCCTGGACAAGGTTCCATTGGATTTGACCTGTAGCATCATGTGGGCCGGTGGCAGGTACAGGATTATATTCTAGGATCTCATATCATTCATTTCAAATCTACAACAAGTAGCGTAACATTCTATACATCTATTAACAAACACATTCACCATTCATGCCCCTTATTTAGGAAGGTTAACTAATGCCTATTTTATACGCTAAGAGAGACTGGGCAACTGTACTCTACTGTAATGGGAGTGTGTGTGTGTGTGTGTGTGTGTGTGTGTGTGTGGTGTGTGTGTGTGTGTGTGTGTGGTGTGTGTGTGTGTGCGTGTGCGTGTGTGTGGGCTGAGCATCGTCAGTCCCTCAGATTAGGATTAGATTATATTTTTTTGGGGTGGGGGTGGAGTGGGGTTCAACAACAACAATGACATCAGCTCTAAACAGTGGTTTCATTCACAACCCTGAGGAAACAGTGGAGCTCCTGTGTGTGCACTAGTATCACCACTCTGTGTGTTCACTAGTATCTCTGCTCACTAAAACAGCTGGCACACCTGCCTGGCGTCGCCGTGCACGGCGCACAGCAGGGGCGGATTGGCCATCTGGAGTACAGGGAGTTTTCCCGGTGGCCTGCGCCACCTAGTGGCCTGGTGGACAAGATCCAAAATGCACTAGTAGTGGCACTTCCAAAATGCACTAGAATGCGCTAGATGCTCGCCTGGAACATACAGATCAAAATGACCATTAATCTTCTACATTCTCTAGTTGTGTAGACTAAGTTGGGCTAATTCACATGATGAATATTTTAACTCTTGAGAGTGTACAAATGAAACGTAAAAATGAAACCAAATGGACCCTTGTGGGTCCATTTGGTTTCATTTTTACGCTCTCAAAGAGTTACATCTGGTTAACCAGCTGCCCCCCCCCCCCCCCCCCCTCCAGGGTGGCCTGGAAAAGGCAAAATTGTCCCGGTGGGAAAAAATGTGCCAATCCGCCCCTGGTGCACTGTGCACTCGCACGACTGCAACGCGGCCCGTCTGTTGCACGTTCTCTCCTAACTGTCCACATAGTGACATGTTAGGTTGAACTCTATTAAACTATGAGACACAACAAGCACTTGTGATTGGAACAGAGCACACAGTCCTGCCCCTTTCAGAAAGACCACAGGACCAGGAAATTATTCCCTACTCATAAATGTCCTCAGAAACTTTACAAAAAGTATTTACCGTATTGTCCCAAATTATAAGACAACCCTGGTTATAAGACGCATTTATGTAAAAAAAAGAATAATCTAGTACCCAAATACAGTATAAGATGACTCCATTTGTTTAGGATATTTCCTTTTGGAGAACAACACTGTCTTATATTCAGGGTATATGAAGACGATTCCACCATGAACACTGGACAGAGACAACTGATAAATGGTGATAATGAACACAATGTTTTGGCATGATCAAATAATTAGTAAGACTTAAAACAAAACGAAAATTGCTGTATGATCCTTGCTTTTCTATTTTACTTCTTACTAATTATTCGATCGGCCTACGAGGAATATTAACACGATAACATGATAAAGGATTAATTAATCTGTCTCTGGTCCACTGTGGGAGTCTTTATTTGGGACTTAATTAAACAGAGTTCTCTGTTTATGCAGTTTATAGAGTTAACAGAATCATTTCCTGGTGGTTCTGAAGGGGGCGGGACTGCAGTGCTCTGTAGAAAGGCAATTATCGGATGTTTTTTGTAAATCACACACATGTGCACGTGTGTATGTGATGCACGGAGGAGTGCATGTAGGGCAGGCACAGAGAGACACACAGGCACTGAACACTATGTCAACACACACACATACATACAGAAAACGCACGCACGCATACACACACACACAACCATACGGAAAACACATGCACGCACACACACATACAGTTTAAACAGTGATTATGGGGTCAGTCTCCGTTAAGACAACATGTAGAAACTTTAGGCATGGTGGTTTTAATCCTCGGTTCAATCAGGTCCAGTCAGTCAGTGGGTTGGTCATGTGATGGAGGGGCGGTGGGGGACCCCAGGGACCCCAGGGACCCCCTGCCCTACCAGTGAGTAGTCTTAGAGGATCCATCGTCTCTCTGTCGGAAAGAGATTAAAAAGAAACTAAAAACAACCACAGAAGTCTCCTGACACTGTCCTTCCTGGGAGAGGTGGTGATAGTAAGGCATGGGCAGTAGGTGGAGGTCACATAGGACAGTCAGTGTCATGGTTTCAGGTGGTGTTTGGGTGTATGTAGGACAGTCAGTCAGTCAGTCAGTCAGGTGAGTGGAGTCATAGTTCTGGGTGGTGTTTGGGTGTATTTAGGGTGGGTGGTGGTGTCACTGCTTCTGAGTCTACCTTGCATTGGAGCTCTGTAACAAACAATACAATCTGCCATTACTCCACCCGACCAGCCTCTCTTCTGGAGTGGAAATATAAAGAACGTTTTACCTACAGACCAAAATAAACACGGCTTGTGTGATTAGAAAGCCTACTTTCCTTAGTGGAAACACTCTGAGCCCTCCACCACATGGATAAAATGCACTTTTTGGGTAGAACGGGTAGAATGGGTAGAATGATTGTTTTTCACCAGATACCGATATTGCCAAAAGACAATGTCAATCTTATCCGTGTGGTGAGGGGCTCAGATTGTTTCCACTAAGGAAAGTAGACTAGAAAGTCTACTGTCCTAATCGCACAAGCCGTGTTTGTTTTGGTGAGAAGTGGGTAATGACAGATTGCATTGTTTGTTCCAGAGCTCCAATGCAAGGCAGACTCATAGAAGCAGTGGAGCTCTGGACCAGAGCTAGGTGGAGTCATAGTTCTGGTGGTATTTTAAGCTGTATTTAAGGTGTCATTGCAGCATGGTGTATGGAGTCATAGTTCAGGGTGGTATTTTAAGGCGTATTTATTGTGTCATTGCAGCATGAGCTGCTTGAGGTTGTCGTGGAGGATGGTGTCCTTGACGTCTCTGAACACCAGGCGTATGTTCTCCGTGTTGATGGCGGTGGTGAAGTGGTGGTAGAGCGGTTTCTGCGTGGCGTCGCGTCTTTTCCCCCTGAAGCACTCCACCAGGAAGGCCTGAACGTCAGCCAGGCTGTGCTCCGGTCCCGTGTAGTCGGGGAAGTAGTCACCGAGCGGAACGCTGGAGACCTTCTCCTCCAGAAGGTCCGTCTTGTTGAGGAACAGGATGATGGAGACGTTGGCGAAGACGCGGTTGTTGACGATGGTCTCGAAGATGTTCAGAGACTCACGCAGACGGTTGGTCTGACGATCCTCCATCAGAACCTGAGAGAGGAGACCAGAGAAATAAAATAAATACAAGATTCTTTGTTTGGACATTTTTCTGTGAAATGATCTATTTAGACCTGAGGCAGATTCAATTAGAAACAAAAACAAAACAAAAAAATAACCTCAGGCCTACATTAAGTTCAGAAAGCTAACTTTGGGAATTATTTTCTCTACGTTAACAACACCAATTTGTATTGAATCTTATATAGTTTTAATCATTGATTATTCGCCTTTACAACAAGGTATGGCTGGTAGAGATCAGACATTCCTGGAATGTTTTCTGACCCCGCAATGTCACAACTTTTCGGCTGGTGGAAAAGTTGTGACATTTGGGCTGAGCTTTTATGTATTCAATTTTATGGTTGGAAACCATACAAGGAACCAATCAGCACATCAGGAGAAATGGGAGGTTCAGTGCCTTGCCCATGGACACTTGGAGCCTAAGTGAGGCAGGATTTATTCCCATTCACGTTTTGTATTTTATTTTCTATTACCACGGCTCCATGCTCCTTTCATACAGAAATCTAGAAGAAAAAAATAAACAGACTAGATCCCTAGTCAAAAAATAACATTTGTTGTTACGATGAATAATGATAAAAAGTAGACAGAATGCTTTATAGCAGGGGTTTTCAACCTTTTTCATCCCAGGGTTTGAGCCACGGACCACCATTTGAGGATATTTTAGCCCCACAGACCCCAAATCTAAAGATTTATTTTGCTTTTGTCCACAATTCCAGGCTGGATTTGGGAAACAAAACAAGCAAAACATTCATTCCAAAATGGCTAATTCAGATGATGAATATTTTAACTCTTGAGAGTGTAAAAATGAAACCAAATGGACCCGCAAGGGTCCATTTGGTTTCATTTTTACGTTCTCAAGAGTTACATCTGGTTAACCGACTTAGCTGAGGACCATCTGGAACCCTCTCAAGGACCACTGGTGGTCCCCGGACCACCTGTTGAAAACCCCTGTTCTATAGAGAGCAGACAGTAGTAGGAAAAGCTCCCAAGGACAGGACAGACAAACAGACACAACACAACACCAGAGACTCATAAAAATAACAATGACAATAATTATTACTGAAGAACTTTAACCCTCTAAGACCTCAGTCTAAACACAGTCTAACAAGAGTTATCTGGGGGGAAAAAACATATATTTCTGCTATTAATGTATGATATTTCATATGATGATATGATATTTAGTTGGGTGGAAACCTTGATATTTTTGGAGCGTTTTTATGCTTTTGATACAGTACAAAGTAGGCATTTAGCAGAAGAGCAGTTTACAGTAAGCAAGAACGGCTCTCACATATGGTAATATAGCAATTATATCATGAATTCTACAAAAGCTTGTAGATCTGTTCTGTTTTCACATTATACAACAACAAGCTCAAAAGTAATAAGTAATGAGGCATGTTTTGGCAGAGTAACATAGTAGTTATTACACATTTTGGCAGAATAATATCTTTACTTTTGCTGGAAAGGGTAATATGTAGTAATATGTAGAATTTAATTAGTTACGGCCCAACACTGGGAATATCTATCTAATGAAACATCTATCTACACCAGGGGTTTTTGACAACTTTTTTGACACCAGGGACCACCATGTATTCAGCATTTGAGCCACGGACCAACATTTGATGACATTTTAGCCCCAAAGACCTAAAACTAATTATTTTGGTTTTGTTTACAATTCCAGGCTGGATTTTGCAAAAAAAACAAAAAAAGTGTAGACTTCTTATTTAAATAGTGCTTCAAATGATGGATGATTTTAACTCTTGAGAGTGTGAAAATGAAACCAAATTACATCTGAGTTAACCAACTTTCCATTATTTAGCCTGGGGACCACCTGGAACCCTCTCAGGGACCACTGGTGGTCCCCGGACCACCTGTTGAAAACCCCTGATCTACACTAACACTATAATAGATTGCTATATCTACATACAGTGCAAGTTACATAAGTTAATCTTATATGCAAACGCCTGAAGGAGATTGAGGCTATGGCTAGTATTATGGTCTGTAGAGGTGAGTTGTGGGAGTAAGACTTCACATAGGGTTTGTAAATCTACCATTTACTGTCAGATCACTGAGCATATGGGTGTGTGTAGTGGAGAAGAGCCTCAACTAGATGAAATATACACACAAACCAAACATATAGACATCTGTCATAGGGTTTGTGAATCTACCATTTACCGTCAGATCACTGAGCATATGGGTGTGTGTAGTGGAGAAGAGCCTCAACTAGATGAAATATACACACAAACCAAACATATAGACATCTGTCATAGGGTTTGTGAATCTACCATTTACTGTCAGATCACTGAGCATATGGGTGTGTGTAGTGGAGAAGAGCCTCAACTAGATGAAATATACACACAAACCAAACATATAGACATCTGTCATAGGGTTTGTGAATCTACCATTTACCATCAGATCACTGAGCATATGGGTGTGTGTAGTGGAGAAGAGCCTCAACTAGATGAAATATACACACAAACCAAACATATAGACATCTGTCATAGGGTTTGTGAATCTACCATTTACCGTCAGATCACTGAGCATATGGGTGTGTGTAGTGGAGAAGAGCCTCAACTAGATGAAATGCACACAAACTAAACAAATACCTGTAGACATCTGCCACTTCTACACCAACTCCTGGGTTTCTACAATAAGTTAAAGCCCTACAGTATACTGTATTGTACAAATGTGTTGTGCAAAAGTAGCATAAATGGCTGATCTACAAGCTCACAACACTTGTGTTACTGCAAGCTTAGTTTACAGATCATTCTTTTTAACTGTATAAAGTGAGAGTGGTTCTGTGTGAGTTTAACCAATGAATAGGGTTCATCTGAATATATATTCTTTACTTCTGTAAATATCCAGGTGCTTGGAACTTAAGTCCCATCCTATTGGTTATTATTGATACAAAGCCATGTGATTGGTTACCTGGTCATATATTAACCCATTGTGTCCTGATCAGATTCTAGTCTCCCATGCCAGATTCTAGTCCCCCACGGTAGATTCTAGTTCCTCTCAGTAGATTGTAGTTTCTGAAGTTAGATTCCAGTTTCTGACACTAGATTCTAGTTCCCGACACTAGATTCTAGTCCATGACACTAAATTCTAGTTTGTGACACTAAATTCTAGTCCCTGGTGCAAGATTCTAGTTTTTCTGGAAAAATCTCTTTCTGTGTCAGTGATGCTTAACATATTTCATAGGAAGGACCCCCAGAAAATATCTATTATTTAGCTGCAGAACCTCATCTAAAAACATGTTGTTCTAGGGGATCCCCCAGAAGCAAAGATTTGAGTTAAAAATGTTTGCTTCCAAAATAATGCATTCAAAGATTTGCAACACATTTTCACAATTTTTCAAAAATAGCAGAACTACAAGCTCATATCGCGCCACTCGGTGGCGCGATATGAGCTTGTAGCTCTGCTATTTTTCAGAATAGTATATTTATGGTAGGTCCCATGTGATTGGTTAATGTATCCATTAGGTGCATTGTGATTGGCTACCTGGTCGTACTCTGATGATGACACCAGGAACAGGATGGAGGTGACCGAGTCGAAGCACTCGAACCAGCGGCGCCGTTCTGACCTCTGACCCCCAACGTCCACCATCTTGAACGGAACGTTGCGGATCTCAAAGTCGTACTCATGGATTCCCTTGGTGGGTTTACGGGCCAAAAGGATATCCTGTTGGGTAGGGATGTAGTTCTGTGGACAGAATGGACTACATTAATGGTTTACAGCAACCTTTTTCAACCTTTTTCATACCGGGGCCCACTATTTATTCAGCATTTGAGCCATGGACCACCATTTGATGACATTTTAGCCCCACAGACCCCAAAACTAAACATTTACTTTGCTTTTGTCCACAAATCAAGCCAATTCTGATTGGATTTGGGAAACCAAACAGTCCAACATACAGATCAGAATGACCATTAATCTTCTACATTCTCTAGTTGTGTAGACTTGGGATAATTCACATGATGAATATTTTAACTCTTGAGTATAAACATGAAACCAAATGGACCTGCAAGGGTCCATTTGGTTTCCCCATTGACTCCAATGCTATGGCTGAGAAGGCTGGAAATCATCACATGACTCCTAGTAAGTAGGGATTCTGGTTCCAAACAAACCACTCTGTCCATCCAGCTCCATTGACAGCAGATCACACGTTCACAGTAAAATTTGTGAAATTACAGCATTTTAGGACATTCTAAGGCATTAACAGACCTCTGTTATATAACTGGCTTTAGTTAATGCATATTATATATATTATAATAAAACAGTCTGTGTTGTGATGCAGTGGTTAACTATGTAGGACTGTGTTTGGAACTAGCAGAGTTCCAGCCAGCGCGAGGTCATAGCGCATCGCTACTCTCTTCCTACAGTGCACTAGTTCTGTGATGAGAACATAAAATAATACAACATACTAGTATTTACTGGGGAATGGATGTAGTTCTATGTCTCTGTGAGACAGACTGAGACAATAACGAGACACAGTGAACTACAGATCGACCAATCAGGCTTTTGGCCGATGTTTCAGATCACTGATTAGTGGAAAACCAATAAGACGATAGACAATATCAGCCGATAGGATTATTATTTCAAAACAAGAATTCCTTTGAATCCATTGGAGAACATTTAAGCATAACTGTTTCAGTAACACTTTTCTCCTCCAACAAATGCAGCTTTTTATATTCTAGTGCAACCATGTATTGTAGAATCATTTGGAGCAGTTTACTGTATAAAGCACAGGTACGGGCTACAAATATAAAATAAATGTTGGGATTTTTCTATAATATTCAATATCTATGAATGCATGAGGTGAGAAAGTTGGCATCAGAGACACAGCCATAATCTACCAGCTGTTCAATTAGAGTCGTTGTTGTATGCATGCATTTGTAAGAAACAGAAATATTCAGCGGCTCGCGGTCGCCGTGCACGTCGTGCTCGGTCCCGTTCGCCGTGCGCGTCGTGCTCGGCTCGCGGTCGCCGTGCACGTCGTGCTCGGCTCGCGGTCGCCGTGCACGTCGTGCTCGGCTCGCGGTCGCCGTGCGCGTCGTGCTCGGCTCGCGGTCGCCGTGCACGTCGTGCTCGGCTCGCGGTCGCCGTGCACGTCGTGCTCGGCTCGCGGTCGCCGTGCGCGTCGTGCTCGGCTCGCGGTCGCCGTGCACGTCGTGCTCGGCTCGCGGTCGCCGTGCGCGTCGTGCTCGGCTCGCGGTCGCCGTGCACGTCGTGCTCGGCTCGCGGTCGCCGTGCGCGTCGTGCTCGGTCCCGTTCGCCGGTAACGACGAAGGCGCAGAAAACAACGAAATGTAGATTTCATTCTTTAATCCAACTATTAGTCCCAGCGCATCGTCTGATAAAGATCCCATTGCTGACTTTCTTTTGGCACAGAATTGCCGTGACTTTTTTTTTGTCCCATTCAATCTATTGCATTCAAAAGCCTCTCCTGAGAATCTGCCCCTGAATGTCGTGGAGCGCATGGGTAAATCAACTAGGGCTGGACGTCACTTCCTGACTTTTGACCCGGAACTTTTTGCTCAGATGGTCAGAGGACAGGTTAGTCAAGACACCAGAAACAGCATGACGTCATCGCACATCCTGTTTAGGAGATCTGGCGCTTCAAAACTAGGGCTGGGACTTTAACTGATTAATTGAGATTAATTAATCACAGAAACAATAACGCGATTAACAAAATTAACTCATTTTAATTGCCACACAGACCCCAAAACTAAAGATTTATTTTGCTTTTGTCCACAATTCCAGGCTGGATTTCAGAAACAATGTCACAGTCAAACATACAGATCAAAATGACCATTAATCTTCTACATTCTCTAGTTGCGTAGAATTGGACTAATTCAGATGGTGAATATTTTAACTCTTGAGAGTGTAAACATGAAACCAAATGGACCCGCAAGGGTCCATTTGGTTTCATGTTTACGCTCTCAAAGAGTTACATCTGGTTAACCAACTTTTAATCTAGTTAACCAAATTTAGAAAAACTCTCACATGCTACACAAGCCTGTTTTAATTGACAAAAAAATGCTTCTTGGGTCAAATATTGGTATGTGATTAATTGAGATTAATTAATTACAAAGCTTCAAATTAATTAGATCAAAAATTTTAATCGAGTCTCACCCCTATTCAAAATATATATTTTTTACCGATTGCGCTGGCTTGACCCGAGGCATATAGCAGATAAGGACGAACACGCGATCACGCGGTCTGTGGGTTAATAAAATCATGAATGTAATGTAATCATGCATTCGACAATCATCTGCAGCCGATAATTGGTCTATCACTATAGTGAATGTAGTACTGTGGCAAAAATACAGTATGCAATCTACAACCTCACAACCTGTCACATTGTATTAGGAGCGGTGTGTGACACCTCTGTACTTTACAACACGTGACATTAATGACAAGGTCCACTCTAAACTATAATTAGTTGTTGTTGTAGTAATAAATACCTGAACACAAACTTACCGGATCACCGAGTTTATCTACATTGTCCAAGAAATACTTCACTGACTCGCCCTGGAGAGAGAGAGAGAGAGAGAGAGAGAGAGAGAGAGAGAGAGAGAGAGAGAGAGAGAGAGAGAGAGAGAGAGAGAGAGAGAGAGAGAGAGAGAGAGAGAGAGAGAGAGAGAGAGAGAGAGAGAGAGAGAGAGAGAGAGAGAGAGACAGAGAGAGAGAGAGAGACAGAGAGACAGAGAGAGAGACAGACAGACAGAGAGACAGAGAGACAGACAGACAGACAGACAGACAGACAGACAGACAGACAGAGAGAGAGAGGAGGGAATCGTCACGTCAGTCATCATGTATGATTCATGGTCAGACA
>CM076981.1:15107082-15112082 GCA_039105355.1 Benthosema pterotum
AAATTTTTAAGTTAACATATATGAAATTGATGTACAGTTTTATGTGCCGGCTTGATGGATCAGAGAACAAAATCATAGAGACATGATGTATTTAAAACATTGTATATACTTACTGTATATAACTAACTGTATATCTAACTGTAATAATTGATGTCCAGAGTCCCATGGTGGGAGTTCTGCTCTGGTTCTGGTGAAATATGAACTAGTTCTGGTCATTTTTGGGAGGTCACTGTGGTCACGCAGTAAAATAATCAAAAATCTGACTTATTTGTATTAGCGACCCATCTCTAAAATATCAGCACATCCTTTCTTTGCTTGTGTCAGGCTGCTCTTTATACACATGCTAAAACATTTGGGTATTATTCTCTGTACATTAAAACGTTATATACTTTCATCGCACAATGCCTCAAAAGTAGCTGATCTACAGGCTCACAATGTCACTCAACATGTCAATCCTGTTACTGCTTTTGAATGGTGATAAAAGTAAGAGTTTTGGACATACCAGTCAGCCTCTACCCAACAGATAGACCACAGGTGTAGGTCAGCTCTGTGCACACATAGACATCAAAGGGGGCATCAGTTCAGCCCCTGCCCTTTTTATATGTATTCAAAACCACTGCCTGTTCTGAACATTTACAGGATATCAGCCCATGCCCCTCTAACACTGTCTGCACGTCCCTGGCCGTGTAGTTTCACCTAGACTAGATCTGCAACCATGAATTGATTAGTTGTAATATCAACAGGTGGTCCGGGGACCACCAGTGGTCTTTGAGAGGGTTCCAGGTGGTCCCCAGGCTAAATGATGGAAAGTTGGTTAACCAGATGTAACTCTTGAGTGTTAAAATTAAACCAAATGGACCCACAAGGGTCCATTTGGTTTAAAATATTCATCATCTGAATTAGCACTATTTAATTAAGAAGTTTACACTGTTTTGTTGGCAAAATACAGCCTGGAATTGTGGAAAATCAAAAGAATTCTTTAATTTTAGGTCTTTGGTGTGAAAATGTAAACAAATGGTGGTCCGTGGCTCAAATGCTGAATAAATGGTGGTCCCTGGAGTCAAAAAGGTTGAAAAGTTGTAATCTAATCAATTATTCATATAGTCATCAACTAATCAAGAAGTATCACAAACAACAGAGAAGAGTACCATTTCTTTTTAGACTGATACAGCTGTATGCAGTATGAATGGAACCCTCTCAGGGACCACTGGTGGAAAACCACCGTTATATTGTATTAAATGTTACCTGACACCATGAGGGTTTAATGTCAGCTGACGTGTCTCAGCATGTATTCTACTGTCAGTCTGACCTGCTGAATCAGATCTACAAGCTCACAAGACGCCACAGCACGACCCACTGTGAGCTTGTAGATCTGATATTTCCGGTGCAGGTCGGTCCATCCATGTTTCCACATGACTGGAACCAACCAGGGTGACAGAACTACCGTATTTTACGGACTATAAGGCGCACCTAAAAGCCTTTCATTTTCTCAAAAATCCACACTGCGCCTTATATATGGATCGTTTGACTGCAGTAGCTTCTATTCTATGTTAACTGTAGTAGCTTATATTCTATGTTAACTGTAGTAGCTTCTATTCTATGTTGACTGCAGTAGCTTCTATTCTATGTTGACTGCAGTAGCTTCTATTCTATGTTGACTGCAGTAGCTTCTATTCTATGTTGACTGCAGTAGCTTATATTCTATGTTGACTGCAGTAGCTTCTATTCTATGTTGACTGCAGTAGCTTCTAATCTATTCTATGTTGACTGCAGTAGCTTCTATTCTATGTTGACTGCAGTAGCTTCTATTCTATGTTGACTGCAGTAGCTTCTATTCTATGTTGACTGCAGTAGCTTCTATTCTATGTTGACTGCAGTAGCTTCTATTCTATGTTGACTGCAGTAGCTTATATTCTATGTTGACTGCAGTAGCTTATATTCTATGTTGACTGCAGTAGCTTCTAATCTATTCTATGTTGACTGCAGTAGCTTCTATTCTATGTTGACTGCAGTAGCTTCTATTCTATGTTGACTGCAGTAGCTTCTATTCTATGTTGACTGCAGTAGCTTCTATTCTATGTTGACTGCAGTAGCTTCTATTCTATGGTGACTGCAGTAACTTCTATTCTATGTTGACTGCAGTAGCTTCTATTCTATGTTGACTGTAGTAGCTTCTATTCTATGTTGACTGCAGTAGCTTCTATTCTATGTTAACTGTAGTAGCTTCTATTCTATGCTGACTGCAGTAGCTTCTATTCTCTGCGCCTTATAATCCAGTGCACCTTATTATGAAAACAGTTCTAAAAGGTGTGCCATATAATCTGGTGCGCCTTATAGTGCAGAAAATACGGTAATATGAATCCATGATTTCACTTTGTTTGTCGATGCCAAATTTAGAAATCATTACTGTCATGATCATTTCATATTTACGACCGGTCTGACATGTCATATTATAACGTCATAATGTTTATTCTTCTTATTACAACAGCCGAAGGGAGAGAAAGACACAGAGAGAGGTTTGTTTTCTGTTTCCCTCTGTTAAAACTATAACCCTCAGGCAGCGCGCGCACACACACACACACACACACACACACAACACACACACACACACACACACACACACACACACACACACACACACACACACACACACACACACACACACACACACACACACACACACACACACACACACACACACACACACACACTGTGTGATGGGGCGTGTTTCCTCTGACATAATGAACCCCATCCATCCTGACGTTCCTCTGTGGATGATCAGACTTATCACTAAACGCCACGCAACAAACGACCAGCGTTACACACTCTCTTTATCGCCGGTCCCATTGAAAGTGAATTAGAATGCACGATTCGTCATTCTCTCCCTGAACAGTGCCGGTGGTGACGCAGACCACCTTACAGTATCTATAATGAGAGAGTAGCCAGGCTCCCCATTCACTCCTATGCTACGGCTATTGGCTGAAAACAAACCACTCTCTCTCTCTCCATTCACTTGCATTGACAGCATTGACTCCAGTGCAGGCGTGAAGCGCAAGCATGTCACCACTCTGTCTCTACAGTTACGCTTGACCACCTCAGGTGTCGCAAGGCAAGAGCATTTCAATGTAATGAGTTAGAATTTAAAAAAAGTACAAATGGGGGCAATGCCCCCCTAAATGCCCAGTCTGAAACTAAACCCGATGGCATGCAAAACAACCCAAGATATTTCAAATTAAAGTGCTTCTATTTAAAATGATGTGAAACACTACTACTGCTACTAACTAACTACAGCTGTGTCACCACTAAACCAACAGCATTTCATCATTGAAAACAGAAAACTCTCTGAGTCAGACCTTTAGCTTTATGCATGCTGCGTGTCTGTTGTAACTCCTGTGGAACACTTTGAGAACCACAACACAAGTCACAAGTTCTGTTTTTTTGTGGTTTTGTGTGTTTATATTTACTGTGACGTATTGCAGACTCAGCATGAACACATGAGACTAAAACTAAAAGGTTCTGTTTCCATCATGAAGAAAAAAGAAGAACTGAGTGAAACGAAACGACTGAAACAGAAAGAGAAGTTTATCAGCATCAACCTGACTGACAAGAAGTTGATTCTATGGTAGTCTCTAGAGCAGCGGTGGGCAATTATTTTTCCCAAGGGGCCAAATGAGATACATACTGTAAAATATTGTGGAGGGCCAAGACTAAAGGCTGAACTAAAGTCTGCGTAATATTAATTTAATTTAAAGATAAAAGTAAGAGTAAGACCAACCATTTTGACATCAGGGCCCTCTATTTATTCAGTATTTGAGCCACGGACCACCATTTGATGACATTTTAGCCCCACAGACCCCAAAACTAAAGATTTCTCTTGCTTTTGTCCTGGATTTCACAAACAAAACAGGCAAACATAGTCCAAAAATGACCATTCTTTTTACATTCTCTGGCTAATTCAGATGAATATTTTAACTCTTGAGAGTGTAAACATGAAACCAAATGGACCCGCAAGGGTCCATTTGGTTTCATTTTTACGCTCTCAAAGAGTTACATCTGGTTAACCAACTTTCCATATTTAACTGGAACTCTCTCAGGAACCACTGGTGGTCCCCAGACCACCAGTGAAAACCACAGTACCCTTTTGCGGGTCGGTCAGAGTCAGCCAAAGGGCCGTATTTGGCCCCCGGGCCGCATAATGCCCAGGTATGCTCTAGAGTGTCACCATCCAGGGGTAACTGAAACTAATCAGGGATTGACACTAACACTTGCCCGCTTGCCCGGGGCAAGTAAAAAAAAATGTTCGGGCAACTGAAGACTGCTACCTGGTTGCCCGATCGGGCAAGTGTGCAACTTAGTGCACAATAACACAACACAAGATAAATTTGTCTTGAAGGCAGTCATTGCACTCTGCCTCTGTGTCTTTCCCTGCTTTCTAGCTATCCACAATTCCAGGCTGGATTTGGGAAACAAAACAGGCAAATTAACACATCAAAATGACCTAATCTTCTACATTCTCTAGTTGTTTAGACCTGGGCTAATTAAGATGATGAATTTTAACTCTTGAGAGTGTAAAAATGAAACCAAATGGACCCGCAAGGGTCCATTTGGTTTCAAGAGTTACATCTGCAAAATTTACAATATATTTTTGGGGGGCAAGTGACCATGAGCTGAGGGCAAGTAGAACCTGACTTGCACTTGCCCGATGGGCAAGTGCCTCTGAGATCTTAGTGTCAACCCCTGCTAATAAAAACTATTACCGTAATTTCCGGACTATAAGCCGCACCAGACAACAAGCTTCATGTTAGAGCAGTTGTTTTCAACCTTTTTGATCCCAGAGCCCACTATTTATTCAGCATTTGAGCCAGAGACCACAATTTAACACCTCACAGACCCCAAAACTAAAGATTTATTTTGGTTTTGTTAACAATTCCAGGATGGATTTTCGCAAACAAAAGAGGAAAAACATCAAAATGAGACCAAAATGAACATGACTTATGACT
>CM076981.1:15117082-15129876 GCA_039105355.1 Benthosema pterotum
CTGTTGACCCCATGTCGACCCCGCCCCTCCACTGCTGTGCTACGTAACATCGTTTTGAGCCACGCCCATCACAAAAGGTTGACCGCAGCTAACAATTAGGGCCCTGATACACCTAGCAATGTTTTGATCAACATCAACAAGCAACGTCAACTATCAACGTTGACTTTTCACCTTTCTATAGAAAATGAACAACTCCTGGTTGTTCAGAAAAGTCAGATCTTTAGCGCCCTCTACTGGTCAACATTTCAGAATCCTCCAATCACAGCCCTCCTTGGTGTCATGTGATCCTTTCTCCTAGACTCCCACAGATAAACTTTTCTGAAACCAACATGGCTGCTGCTGCTGCTGCTTCACTGCTGTGGACAAAAACAAGGATTTTGTAACTTTTATTTCGCTAAATGAACATTTTGAGTTGGGTGGCAGTTGGGTGAAAATGATTCAATGCAAACTAAGGCTTCTTTTTTTCTGAGAGTGTACAAATGGAACCAAATGGACCCGCTAGGGTCCATTTGGTTCACATTTGTACACTCTCAGGAAAAAATGAAAATGGGTGGAATTCCCCTTTTAATGTTGCCTGTTGCCATGTGTCTCATCATGTTGCCTGTTGCCATGTGTCTCATCATGTTGCCCGTTGATGTTGACATTGTTAGTTGATATTGATCAAAATATTGCTGGTGTATCAGGGCCTTTAGTCCAGGCTTTCCGTTTCCGCGCAACACAGATGAAAACCAAAGCCTGGGTGTCGAGGCTACAGTCACGCACCCCAACCTCACAGGAAGGTACAGGTGAGTTTTAACATGCCACGGCTTAGTGGTAACCTGCCACACCAGGCAGGATTTTTATTGGACGGTGAGAACATCTAACCAACGGATGCTGTACCCCACCCACACCCACACCCCCTGTCTGTCTGTCTGTCTGTCCTTCTGTCTGTCTGTCTGTCTGTCTGTCCCCCAACCTTCTGTCTGTCTGTCTGTCTGTCTGTCTGTCTGTCTGTCTGTCTGTCTGTCTGTCTGTCTGTCTGTCTGTCTGTCTGTCTGTCTGTCCCCCAGCCTTCTGTCTGTCTGTCTGTCTGTCTGTCTGTCTGTCCCCCAGCCTTCTGTCTGTCTGTCTGTCTGTCTGTCTGTCCCCCAGCCTTCTGTCTGTCTGTCTGTCTGTCTGTCTGTCTGTCTGTCTGTCTGTCCCCCAGCCTTCTGTCTGTCTGTCTGTCCCCTAGCCTTCTGTCTGTCTGTCTGTCCCCTAGCCTTCTGTCTGTCTGTCTGTCTGTCTGTCTGTCTGTCTGTCTGTCTGTCTGTCTGTCTGTCCCCCAGCCTTCTGTCTGTCTGTCTGTCTGTCTGTCTGTCTGTCTGCCCATCTACTGTACTACAGCAAAGGTTAGAGATGGGTGGGCTATGGGACCCTTTCACACGGACACACGCACGCACGCACGCACGCACACACACACACACACGCACACACAGAGAGAGAGAGAGAGAGAGAGAGAGAGAGAGAAGTGCGAGAGAGAAGCTACTAACTAACTACAGCTGTGTCACCACTAAACCAACAGCATTTCATCATTGAAAACAGAAAACTCTCTGAGTCAGACCTTTAGCTTTATGCATGCTGTGTGTCTGTTGCGACTTCAACAACGACTGATGTTATTATTGATGCTTAGACTGTCTGTCTGTCTGTCTGTCTGTCTGTCTGTCTGTCTGTCTGTCTGCCCATCTACTGTACTACAGCAAAGGTTAGAGATGGGTGGGCTATGGGACCCTTTCACACGGACACACGCACGCACGCACGCACGCACACACACACACGCACACAGAGAGAGAGAGAGAGAGAGAGAGAGAGAGAGAAGTGCGAGAGAGAAGCTACTAACTAACTACAGCTGTGTCACCACTAAACCAACAGCATTTCATCATTGAAAACAGAAAACTCTCTGAGTCAGACCTTTAGCTTTATGCATGCTGTGTGTCTGTTGCGACTTCAACAACGACTGATGTTATTATTGATGCTTTACTTGACTAATAAAAGTCCTGTAAGTGAAAGTGGTATGGGTGCTACTTCATCGCCATGGGCGATGAAGCCGCACCCATACCATTTTCTCCTGCCCCCCCCCCCCCCCCCCCCCCCCCTCCCCCAATTGGCAAATGTTACATCCGCCCTCATGCACCATTTACCAATAAATGCACCATTTACCATTTAAATACTCAAATTTGCTCCTCAATCAGTACCAGACTTATCGGTATCAGCCTGGTCATGATGAAAATCAATCAGTGATCAGGATCAATGCATCCCTAAGAGATGATACTCAATAATGTTGACACATCAGAGTATTGTCAATACTTTCTCATAGCTGTATTGACTGTAGGAAATCAAAGTCCTTCATTCCAGCTGGTAGATTAATGAATGTCTGCTTGCTGCTGACAGATCATCTTATTACGCTCTCTGATGTGTAAGCTAATGACTATTTAGCGTGTCTGTGAATAGTCAGCCATCAGCTGAATGATCATTCCACTGGCAGGGTGTGCGTGTGTGTGTGTGTGTGTGTGTGTGTGTGTGTGTGTGTGTGTGTGTGTGTGTGTGTGTGTGTGTGTGTGTGTGTGTTTAGGACCTGAGGCTGATGACACATTGTGAACGCAGAGTAAAGAGTAAGTCAATAAATATTTTTTATGTAAAAATGTGACCCTAACCTCCCATACCTCCCTGACCTGTTTCTGTCCACTAGACACGCTAGCAGGAGGGAGACAAGCTGTCCTCCTCACCCATACAGATCCATGTTAAATGATGGGATATTCCTATATAAAACTACATCTGCACTTGATAGAAGTGCCAACCAGGGCCAGATCTAGGTGTGCAGGGCCCAAACATGCATCCTGCCCACCCAATCAAAGGTTATGGGTCTTTTTTTCCTTCAATAACAAAATACTGGGCAGCATTCTTAGAACTATAACAATGAAGGGGGTAGGTAGACTAATGCATGTCAAATATCAAAGATGCACAACCCGTAGAAACACTGCTATAGCTGTAAGTCTTCTCTTATGGGGAATAAAGTACGATATACCTGTAGATAAGGAATATAAGGATGTCTGACCCCCACCCCACCACCACGCGGTCCATCCCTTGTCGTGGGGTGGTGGCTTGAGTGCCTCCGTGACCCAGAGAGCTATGCCAGCGGGTGCGTGAGCACCTGGTAGGGACACCCATGCTGGACAGGTCAAAGGGTAGAGGTGAGACAAATTGGACCACCTCGCCCGGAGGTTAAAGGGGTTGGCGTAGGGCCAACAACCCTACCCATAAAAGAAACTTGTTACAGAAGCATCAACGACAAAACGAAATCAACACGACCTGGGAGAGAAAGGGCTTCCACACAGGAAGTTTATGACGCCGAGCAGTGAAGGCCGAAAGGAAGCTGCGAGGCCGACCCCCCTTCTAACGCCCAGGAAAACCACCAACATTGCCACATGGAACATCCGGACCATGTATGAAACGGGGAAGACGGTACAGGTAGCCCAGGAGATGAGAAACTACAACATCTCTCTCTTAGGGCTGTGCAGGCCCTGACCTGGAACCCCCAGGGGAAGAGAAAGAGAGGGCGGCCGAAGAACACCTGGAGGCGGGACACGGAGGCAGAGCTGAGAAGGCAGGGGATCAGCTGGGTGGAGGCGGAACGGACAGCCCAAAACCGTGTTGGATGGATGAGAGTCGTCGATGGCCTATGCTCCACAGGGAGCGATGGGCCTAAGTAAGTAAGTAACCCCCACCCCACCGCCATTCTTTCAGCCCACCCTAGTTAGGCTGGCTAAATCGGCCCTGGTCCGAACTGTACTGTGCACAGTATGCAAGTTGGCACAAGTAGTTGAGCAGAGTGAGTGACCAGAGAGCAGGTACACAACAGCTACAGATATAGAGATAATTCCCTTGACAATACTTCTCTTAATTACCTCACCATTACATCATCACCTAAACCAGCCAATCGGAGCACTTCGAGGGGCAATCAGCGCTCAACGACTGCGAACCGATCGCTTTACTTGTGCTCATTCTGCTCATGTAAGTAATAATCAATCATTTCAGTAGCAAAATGTCTCCTAAAAGTAGTCAAAAAGGCCTGCAGTAGACTATAGGCTCTGCAAATGTGCATAACATTTTTTTTAATAAACTAGAAATACGAGGAAAGGGAGAAATCAACTTTCAACGACCATCCGGCAATAGTTTTCATGCAATCCACGGTCACTCTACGTTCACCAGTATTATTGTCATCACCGGTGGGTCAGTTGTGTAACTTCTCAGATGTTAATCTGTGTATGTGTATTCAAAACAGACATGCAAAACAACACTAATCCTAACCTGCATACCAACAGTTGCTAACCTACTTGGATTGCCATTGGACAATTGTTTTTTGGGGGGTGAGATTTAACCAAACCGAATAGACTAGAGCACCGCAGTCCTGCCTGCAAAGTGCGGCCCAGAAGCGAGTTGTCCATTATTTGTTGTATCCCGTTTGTCTTTAGGGTATGAACCCTAAGGGACATGGGGAGAACATGCACCAACCCCGCCTCGGGTATGGGCACTGATGACTCAGAGGAGGAGACATGCCGCCAGCACCCACAGCAGTGTCCCTAGCAAAGTCCCTAGAGAATGGAACCCAGGACCTTCCAGCTGTGAGGTGCACAGCACTGACCACTGTGCCACCATGCTGCCCTCTCTTGATTATCCAGCGCATATAAAGAAAGGTATTTTTCACTGCACATTAGGCTTCCAGCAGCAGCCTAATGCAATATACATTATTCCATATAAGAATACATACGGTATATTCATATTCCCATTCATTCGATATTCGTTCCACGAAATCCAAATCCACGATTTTTGGCCAGTAGCCCTACTGTGCGTGTTGTGGTGCGTGTGCGTTGCGTAGTGTGTGTGTGTGTGTGTGTGTACACTGTGTGTGTGTTGACCACTCACCAGCTGGAACTCCCTGCGTCGGTCGTAAGCGTTCTGGATCCCAGAGTCGGCCCACAAGGCCTTGATGGAGGGCAGGTAACTGAGGAACACCTCGGCCTCCACCTGGCCTGACGCCATCATGGCAGAGCGCGTGTCGAACGCCATCAGACTGTCTCCATGCTCCTGGTTCTCTGGACAACCCCAAGGGATGTGCAGCTTCCCCCGCGCATCCACCAGCACACGCACACCTGGGGACCAATGGGGAGAGGCCAGGGGTGAGTGGACCAATGGGAGAGAGGGCAGGGATGAGTGGACCAATGGGGACAGGGCAGGGATGAGTGGACCAATGAGGAGACAGGGCAGGGATGAGTGGACCAATGAGGAAACAGGGCAGGGATGAGTGGACCAATGAGGAGACAGGGCAGGGATGAGTGGACCAATGAGGAGACAGGGCAGGGGTGAGTGGACCAATGTGGAGACAGGGCAGGGGTGAGTGGACCAATGGGAACACAGGGCAGGGATGAGTGGACCAATGAGGAGACAGGGCTGGGATGAGTGGACCAATGAGGAGACAGGGCAGGGATGAGTGGACCAATGAGGAGACAGGGCAGGAATGAGTGCCCTGCTGCTTTTTATAATTCTAATTCTACAACAAATCTTCTTGTACAGATCGGCTGTTTGGTTGGAATGTTCAGCCTAGAAACCAGAGGCTGGGGTCCATGTGGTTATTTAATCCCCATGGGAACAGTAGTTTCACGCACGCATGCACGCGCGCGCGCACACACACACACACACACACAGCAACACGCAGGGAATTGGTCCTTCCTACAATGCACTAGAGCAGTGGTTTTCAAGCAATGGTCCGGGGACCACCAGTGGTCCCTGAAAGGATTCCAGGTGGTCCCCAGCTAAATGATGGACAGTTGGTAAACAAATAGACCCTTATACGTTAGATCTGTAACTCTAGGGATTGTAAAATGAAACCAAATGGACCCTTACGGGTCCATTTGGTTTCATTTGGTTTCATTTTACACTCTCAAGAGTTAAATTATACTTAAACATCATTTAACCAAGATTTTTGCCAGTTATCAGTATAAATTGTGGACCCAGAATCTTTAGTTTTGCGTCGGAGGACTCCCCAGACAACCATACGCTGCACCAAGCCGTTCTACTCATACAGTGGGTTGGCGGTGCTCTGGGTATCGAACCCACGGACTTGTGGATCAGGCGAGAGGAGCTCTACCGACTAGGGCTCTACAATTAATCAAAACCCGGGTTTTTTTTTTCACACATCACAATAAACCACACACTACAAGATAATTGGACTACTACATGATTTTACAAAACTCAGGTGTCACCCGTGTGACAGGAGTTTCAACCTGAGTGATTGGAGAGGAGAGTGGCAGAAGGGAGGAGGAGGAGAGGAGGAGGAACAGATTACCTCTGGGATTGCAAGTAAAGTCTGCCCCAGAGTGATGTAAAACTCATGCATGAGTATCAGTAAACTATTAAAATATGATGTGTGGGAAAAAAAGTTTGGAGCTACAAAAATCCCCACATTAGAATAAACACAACCTGCAGCAATGCAAACTGTGGGAGGGGAGAGGGACCTCAGGTGTGAAATGTAGAAAAGGGGGCATCTATGACAAAAATGCAAAAAAAAGTGCAATATATCAATGTGATGTCACAGCGATCAAGGTAGATTGATGGCCAATGTGTTTTGGTGTGGATTCCTCCTTTAACGCTTGTGTACTGAACACATTTTGGTGTTTTAGCTGTTGAAAAATAGCAGATCTAGTTCTGCTATTTTTGAAAAAAATCTTTGAATACATTATTTAGGAAGCAAACATTTTTAACTCAAATCTTTGCTTCTGGGGGATCCCCTAGAACAGGGTCGGCAACCCAAGATGTTGAAAGAGCCATTTTCGACGCAAAAATGTCTAGAGCCGCAAAAATGTAAGCCTAATAAGTGCTTGAAGGTGAATTCCACCTTTTTTTCCTGAGAGTGTACAAATGTGAATCAAATGGACCCTGACGGGTCCATTTGATTCCATTTGTACACTCTCAGAAAAAAGGTCCTAAAAGAAAAGTTTCTGAAAAAAATAAAAATAAAGGAGTTTTTCAGAACTCCATTTCTAGTCCACACAACATCTCTATCTCTCGAAGGTATATTAATGACATAGTAAACTGTTGAAAATGGGTGGTTCAGATTGAAAAGCTCCACCTCTGATAACTGCTGGGCTTTTTGACATGGTCAACAAGTGCTACTTTAACTGGCAACTGTCAGACAGCGCAACGCGTTTTGGGTGACTGAAATGTTTATATTATTTTGGTGCGGATCACCCCAGTGTGTGTATGTAATAATGCTACAGCCAGGGAGCCACTAGGGCTGTGTTCTAGAGCCGCAGGTTGCTGATCCCTGCCCTAGAACAACATGTTTTCAGATGAGGTTCTGCAGCTAAATAATAGATATTTCTGGGGGTCCTTCCTATGAAATATGTTAAGCATCACTGACACAGAAAGAGATTTTTCCAGAAAAACTAGAACCTTGTGCCAGGGACTAGAATTTAGTATCACAAACTAGAATTTAGTGTCATGGACTAGAACAGCGGTGGGCAATTATTTTTTTCCCCAGGGGCCAAATGAGACACATAAAATATTGTGTAGGGCCAAAACTAAAGGCTGAACTAAAGTCTGCGTAATATTCATTTAGTTTCAAGATAAAAGTAAGAGTAAGACCAACCGTTTTGACACCAGGGCCCTCAATTCACCACCATTTGATGACATTTTAGCCCCACAGACCCAAAACTAAAGATTTATTTTGCTTTTGTCCACAATTCCAGGCTAGATTTCACAAACAAAGCAGGCAAAAATAGATAAAAAAAAATGACCATTCTTTTACATTCTCTGGCTAATTCAGTTGAATATTTTAACTCTTGAGAGCGTAAACATGATTTTTACGCTCTAAAAGAGTTATATCAGGTTAGCCAACTTTACATATTTAACTGGAACTCTCTCAAGGACCACTGGTGGTCCCCGGACCACTGGTTGAAAACCACGCTACCCTTTCACGGGCCGGTCAGAGTCAGCCAAAGGGCCGCATTTGGCCCCCGGGCCACATAATGCCCAGGTATGGACTAGAATCTAGTGTCGGGAACTAGAATCTAGTGTCAGAAACTGGAATCTAACTTCAGAAACTAGAATCTGATCAGGACACAATGGGAGGAACGTTGAGGAACAGCTGTGTGTTGTATTCCATCTCTGTGACAGCAGACAGTCTGTTCATCTCTGTTGTCCAGAAAACAGATTGCAGTGTTTAGTTTCTCTGTGGTGCGACTCAAAGCGGACCGGTCCGCACCGCTCACACCAAATCCCTGTGGACCCGGCTAAACAGCTCAGAACAAAACACACACGGCCAGCGTACGAATGTACGTACATACCAGGGGAGGATGTAACATTTACCAATTGGGGGGGGGCAGGAGAATGGTATGTGTGCGGCTTCATCGCCCGTGTCGCTTCGCGCCACGGGCGATGAACTCGCACCCATACCATTATCAGTTCCAGGACTTTTATTAGTCAAGTAAGCATCAATAATAACATCAGTTGTCCTTAAAGTTGCAACAGACACGCAAGTGGTGGAAGGTGATTAAATACCTGTACATAATACTTTTACTTCTACTTAAACTCCACTAGATCTCAGATGCAAATATTGCATTTTCACGCCAGTACATTTATTTGAAAACTTTAGTTACTTTGTATGTTTGAATTATTACTATAAAACAATGCTTTTCAACATTTTTGATCCCAGGGCCCACTATTTATTCAGCATTTGATGACATTTTAGCCCCACAGACCCAAAAACTAAAGATTTATTTTTGCTTTTGCCCACAATTCCAGGCTGGATTTGGGAAACCAAACAGTCCAACATACAGATCAAAATGACCATTAATCTTCTACATTCTCTAGTTGTGTAGACTTGGGATAATTCAGATGAATATTTTAACTCTTGAAAGTGTAAAAATAAAACCAAATGGACCCGCAAGGGTCCATTTTGGTTTCATTTCTGGTTTCAACTTTCACGTCTTTAACTTTCACATCTGGTTAACCAACTTTCCATCATTTAGCCTGAGGACCACCTGGAACCCTCTCAAGGACCACTGGTGGTCCCCTGCTGCTATAAAAAATAGAAAAACAATTGTGAACTTGTAGATTAGCTTTACATTCATGCGCAAAATTTGGGGACATGTTTGGATTATAAGTAGGCCTACTTTCTATTTTTGGAATCAAGTATATTTTTATACAAATCATTTTGAACTTTCACTCAAGCACTTTTTTCATTAAAACCTGAACTTTTACTGGTAACAAACTGTAGTGTTTATAGTTTCTACATTACAGTACCACTACTGCAAGGTAGAAACTACAGAGCTTGACACTAACACTTGCCCGCTTGCCCGGGGCAAGTAAGAAAAATGGTGGGGCAAGTGAAGACTGCTACCTGGTTGCCCGATCGGGCAAGTGTGCAACTTAGTGCACTATAACACAACACAAGATAAATCTGTCTTGAAGGCAGTCATTGCACTCTGCCTCTGTGTCTTTCCCTGCTTTCTAGATATCCACAACTCCAGGCTGGATTTGGGAAACAAAACAGGCAAATTAACATACACATCAAAATGACCATTAATCTTCTACATTCTCTACTTGTGTAGACCTGGGCTAATTAAGATGATAAATTTTAACTCCTGAGCAAATGGAGCCGCAAGGGTCCATTTGGTTTCATTTTTACGTTCTCAAGAGTTACATCTGGTGAAACTTAAATGCAAAATTTACAATATATTTTTGGGGGACAAGTGACCATGACCTGAGGGCAAGTAGAACCTGACTTGCACTTGCCCGATGGGCAAGTGCCTCGGAGAACTTAGTGTCAACCCCTGAACTATGAATACTAGGGATGTCCTGATACCGTATCGGTATTGGGAAAAGTATCGGATCGGCCCTTTTTTGTCATATCGGCTCATATCGGTATCAGCAAATACTAGTACCAGAAAAGTATCAGTATTGGGCCTACTTTGTCGTCACCAGACCATTCAGTATTGGTAAATATACCAGTATAACCAGAGATCCGACACAGTGGTAAGGGTTTGACACTATGGCAGGTAAATAAATGTTGTGGAATTTGCTTTGGAGTTGACCAAGTGCACATTTGAGTGAGGAGTGCTATTCTATTCTGCTAAATCATTCTGCTATTTGGAGGACTTCATACAAGATCTTTTACTTGGGACAATTTAATTGAGTTTGAGTCCTTTTTTTTCTTAATGCATTTGCAAATTGTATCTGATCGGCAATGATCGGGATTGTATCAGGAGCAAAAAAAAAAAAAAAGATTGGATCGTGAAATATCGGGGTTGGCAGATACTCAAACTCAAATGATCGGGATCGGATCGGGAGCAAAAAAAAGTGATCCGGACAACTCTAATGAATACTACTCAGTATTTCCACCTCTGTTAGCTACACCACAACAACAAGCTACAGACAACAAGCTACATTTAGTTATCAATACTTCCACAGACTTACTGCTAACAAACACTTTTACATAAAGTAAAATATCTGAATTCCACCACTGTTTCCTGCTTCCATAACAAGGACTTTGACATCAATACAGGCTTTTACTTATAACACTATTTCTACACTGCAGTGTGGATACGCATTGAAGCACAGGAGAAGGCTAAAATGATAGCATATTACTAGACATAACATTATATCTAAAGTGTATACTCGGTTTAGTACAGATATTCTACTTTCGGACAGATATTAGATTCTTCACTTGCTTATGATTCTTGATTTTTGAGGTATTTGAGGCTGGATATTACCATGTATTTGTTCCTGCTTACCTTGCCTACCTACACTGTAAGTTGAATGTATACATCCACCCACCACTAGTTAACAACAGCTCAGCACACCAGACCTGTTTTCTACTGTTTCGCAACTTTTCTCTCAACCAAGACCAGTTCTATGACCTCCAATCCACCAGCACTGCCCTGGAGCAGCCTGAAGCACCCTACAGCACATAGCACCCACAGCCCACTGCACCCTACTACAGCACCTAGCACCCAGCCCACTGCACCTAGCACCCAGCCCACTGCACCTAGCACCCAGCCCACTGCACCTAGCACCCAGCCCACTGCACCCTACTACAGCACCTAGCACCCAGCCCACTGCACCTAGCACCCAGCCCACTGCACCCTACTACAGCACCTAGCACCCAGCCCACTGCACCTAGCACCCAGCCCACTGCACCTAGCACCCAGTCCACTGCACCTAGCACCCAGTCCACTGCACCTAGCACCCAGTCCACTGCACCTAGCACCCAGCCCACTGCACCCAGCCCACTGCACCTAGCACCCAGTCCACTGCACCTAGCACCCAGCCCACTGCACCCAGCCCACTGCACCTAGCACCCAGCCACTGCACTAGCACCCAGCCCACTGCACCCAGCCCACTGCACCTAGCACCCAGCCCACTGCACCCAGCACCCAGCCCACTGCACCCAGCCCACTGCACCTAGCACCCAGCCACTGCACCTAGCACCCAGCCCACTGCACCCAGCCCACTGCACCTAGCACCCAGCCCACTGCCCAGCACCCAGCCCACTACACCTAGCCACCCAGCCCATCTGCACCCAGCCCACTGCACCTAGCACCCAGCCCACTGCAAAAAAAAACAGTGTAGACTTCTTAATTAAGTGGTGCTGATTCAGATATATTCATATGTATAAGAATATTTTAACTCTTGAGCGTGAAAATGAAACCAAATGGACCCGCAAGGGTCCATTTGGTTTCATTTTTACATTCTCAAGAGTTACATCTGCTTAACCAACTTTCCATCATTTAGCCTCGGGACCACCTGGAACCCTCTCAAGACAAGGACCACTGGTGGTCCCCGGACCACCTGTTGAAAACCCCTGCTATAGATGTTAGCTCTGAACTCCTCTCTGGCACTCTGTTCTAAGTCCTGTCTAACTATTAGTTAAGTTTTAGTTAACTAAGTATAAACATAGTTAGTCAACCAACCTTTAATAACATTACTATAGATGGTCGATCTGAACTCCTCTCTGAAGTCCTGTCTAACTACTAGTTAAGTTAGTTAACTAGGTATAAACATTAGTTAGTTAACCAACCTTTAATAACATTACTATAGATGGTGGATCTGAACTCCTCTCGGGCGCTCTGTTCTAAGTCCTGTCTAACTACTAGTTAAGTTAGTTAACTAGGTATAAACATTAGTTAGTTAACCAACCTTTAATAACATTACTATAGATGGTGGATCTGAACTCCTCTCTGAAGTCCTGTCTAACTACTAGTTAAGTTAGTTAACTAGGTATAAACATAGTTAGTTAACCAACCTTTAATAACATTACTATAGATGGTGGATCTGAACTCCTCTCTGGCGCTCTGTTCTAAGTCCTGTCTAACTACTAGTTAAGTTAGTTAACTAGGTATAAACATAGTTAGTTAACCAACCTTTAATAACATTACTATAGATGGTGGATCTGAACTCCTCTCTGGCGCTCTGGTCGAAGTCCTGTCCGTGGATGATCCTCATCTGCTTGAGGAACGTGGACTTCCCGGACTCCCCTGCACCGAGCAGCAGGATCTTGACCAGCCGCTTGACGTAGGTCTTGTGCCGGCTGAGGTCTCGGTCGATCTCCTTGGAGCGGCGCAGCTGCTCCACCTCCCCGGAGCTCAGCACGCACGACACGGGCAGACACACTCTGAGACTGAGGCCGGGCAGGAAGGAGGACGCCATGTTAATGTTATAGTCCTCCTCCTCCTCCTCCTCCACCACCAGGCTCCTGCTGGGTCTGGGGGTCCGCTGGG
>CM076981.1:15130376-15455376 GCA_039105355.1 Benthosema pterotum
GGGGAGGGGGGAACTCCATATATGGTTTCCACACCTTATAATAGAGCATTTTAACAGAAAAAAATTTTTTTGGGTGATATCTAACAAAAGTGAAATCACTTCCCCTACCTTTAACCATTGTGTGTTGGGTGCAGATACAGGGTCTGAATGGGGTTTGACATTTTGAAAATGGGTGGAAATCCCTTCAACTCGTGTAGAAATACAGACAAGAGCTTTCAATTAAGTTTGATAGACGTTAGCTGGTCAGTAACAGGAACCATAAGCTATAGGGTGCTGTGTACTTATTAAAAGATGACACTGGTTGTACAATTATATCACAAGTGGGTATATTTTTTATCAATAGCAGGAGATCCCTCATGAATACACAGGACCAGGGTCTCAGTGTAGATTCTCAGTAAGACAAAGAGACTAGGCGTGGGCTCTCCCTTTATATGACCTTAAACATTGTGTATATCTGAACGCACTCAGACGACCACAGGCTCACACATGTATAATGCATGAGGTGTGTGCGAGGCACGTGTACAATACATGTGACCCAAATTACATTTGTGAGGCTATATGGGACGTTTACGTTAACTGTCCAAGAATTTGATGAATAGTTAGGTTTGCATACAGACCCAGGGCTGGAGGCCCTGGTCAATCTGGAACAAGTCACTATATCACTCTACACCCTAGCTACTTACAGGGCATAAGAGGAGAGAAGCCTGTGACTGGGAGCATCTGGAATGTATTAATACAGCTCTACTATCCTCCTAACCTATGAGAACACACTGTTAACTAGGCATTACCAAACAGGTTTTTTGCTAGTCGAATCGAATACTTTGGTAGTTGAATAATTGTCGACTAGTCTATACTCTATAGTAATATACATATTTGTTTTTTTAGCCAATAAAATGTGTGATTCTGGACTTCCATTGAAAAAAATACATGCCTATTACACTACTGTAACTCAGTTACATTATGACATGAAAAATGAGCAATCAACCTACAATTACTACCAACACCACAGCACACATCCACAATGCCTGCTGCAGAAAATTGAAAAATATATATCAAAAATTAATATTACCAAATAACGAATAGTGAATTAATAGTCGAATAGTGTTTTGCTAGTCGAATAATTAGATAATGCACTACTGTTAACAGGAGAATGTATAAAAGTATAGTTATGTGTAATGTATGTAGCAAGATATGTGTGTAAATACAGGAATGTATGTGTGTGTTCCACAGAAAATATGCAACAAGGGTTTTCACACCTGTAGAATCTTGCCTTTTGTCCCCATGGAAAAGGAATTTGAGAAAATAAGTTGGGACCTCAATAGCAACACTAGGGAGTCTCAATGTTAATGATGAGGCATCTGACAACATATCATTCTCAATTCATACAGGAATTTAGCCTGACTTCAGTCTGAATTGTCATTCCGTTTCACTTCATTATTATTGAATCTCACAAAGAAAAAATAAGGTAGTATTTTTAAGGTGCTGATTCAGGGCTGAGCCAGGCTAGCAGGAATTAGTTTGTGCACTTATACGAAAACATTGACATATATATATATATATTATATATATATATATATATTTATATATTATATATATATATATATATATATATATATATATATATATATTTAATATTATATATATATGTGAGTATGTGTGGGTGACTATGTGTGTGTTCTTGAGATACAACACAGTTCAATCAATGTAAACATTTGTTGTTGTTTGTCATGCCAATGAAGCACTTTTGAAGCGAAGTTGATTGGAATTGACCTGCAGCAGACTATGCTGTCGGGTAGATTTCTGATTTAATTACACTATAAACACTCGAAATTAGGTCACTCTCTCTCCCTATCTGCCCCCCTCAGGGCACACACACATGCCTAGATCCGCCCCTGCTCCCTCTCCCCCACTCTCTCCCCCTTGGGGGACTCCAGGGACCACCATTTATTCATCATTTGAGCCACGGACCACCATTTGATTACATTTGCACACCAAAGACCTAAAATTAAAGATTTCTTTTTTTTTTTTCTTTTTTTTTTTTCTTTTCAAATGGACCCTTGCGGGTCCATTTGGTTTCATTTTTACGCTCTCAAGAGTTACATCTGGTTAACCAACTTGGGTTTAAATCGAACTCAGTACTTCCCTGTGTTTACACTGTCAGCAACAAGTATGGATCAACCGTGAAACAAAGTGAGTACAGTAGACTTACCTGTGAGTCTGTGCAACTTGACGACAGGATTCAACATGGCTCCCAGCTGTGTTCTTTCTCCCTGCTGCTCCATCTGTCTCTGCTCCGTTGGAAAACTTCTGGACGACATCTCTGGGTTGAAAAGCTTCAGTAGTTCATCCTCGTTAGAAACATCTCTGTGTTGAAAAGCTTCATAGTTCCTCCTCGTTAGAAACATCTCTGTGTTGAAAAGCTTCATAGTTCCTCATCGCTCCGCATTGGAGACAAACAGCTTTCACAGCTGAGATACAGAGAACTGACTGGCGTCATCTTCCTTTCCCTTATAAAGGCTATGATAAAGAAAGAGGATAAAGCACGGGGGCGTGGCGCAGGCTGGTGCCGGAGGTTTGCACACGCGCAGTCTAAACAGGAACTGCTGTGGTGGAATGTTCCAGCAGAGGCGCTAGAGTTACTGACCCTGAACTGAAATAATAAAAAATAATATAAAAAGAGAATACTATAATGCCTCGGTCTTTAGTTTAAATATTATGTCAATTTAACTACTGTGTACTGTAGAGGAAACAAGCTGTTTATAACAGACTGAAGGACGTCGACAAGGACAAGTAGCCTACATTTACTAAATGGGAAATGTTTTGTACATTGTTCTTTTGTAGATTTTCCCTGTTTGTGATGGTTGCTTTAATTACAGACAGTACATGTGTCAACTTTTATTTTTGTGAAATGACAAAGAAACATGGATATTGGATACTGTTCATTCAAACAGTGGGTGGATTATATAAAACGTTTGAAAAGGGAAGAGTAATGTTGTTCAATTCACAACTACTCTGGATCTCATTATTTACATCACAAGTTATGGGATTTCTATCTAGCGCCTCTGCTGGAACATTCCACCACAGCAGTTCCTGTTTACACTGAGCATGTGCAAACCTCTGGCACCATCCTGCGACGGTCGCACGAGAAGTCGGCCCGCCGCGAAGTCGGCCCGAATCGTGTGGAGAGGTCGGGCCGCGGCTGTGGAGAGGTCGGGCCGCGGCTGTGGAGAGGTCGGGCCGCGGCTGTGGAGAGGTCGGGCCGGGGGAGTGGAGAGGTCGGGCCGCGGCTGTGGAGAGGTCGGGCCGGGGGAGTGGAGAGGTCGGGCCGCGGCTGTGGAGAGGTCGGGCCGGGGGAGTGGAGAGGTCGGCCCATGTCTGTGGAATAGTTAGTTACTTAGTGAGCTAGTGTCAGCTGTTTTAGGCCCTTGTATATCATTATCCTTATTATTGTGCACTTTTTAAGGCTACAACAGAATGTAGAAGATTAATTGTCATGTTGATCTAGTGAATTGACTGCTTTGTTTCCCTGGTCCAGCAAAAGTGATGTGATTGACTGATAATTGCTTCACACTTGGACCCGAGGTGAAATTGCTTGCTAATGGCTTCAATAACTTTAAAGTAAAATTAACTCCAGACAACTCTGACATGATCAACTCTATGAAATAACTCCAACACTGAAGCCAATTTAACTCTAAATGTGTTGAAATACACTTTGGGAGTTGAAATCAACTCTGAAATATGTAACCCTGAAATTTTAACTCTCCAATTTTTGCTGTGTACTGTTTCCCACAATTGGGAAATGAACATTACGTAATTCAGATGTTTAAGTATAATGTAACATTATACTTGGGAGCTCAAAGTGTATAAAAGTGATTATTACATTATTCTTGTCTAAAGTTCCGTTTCCTTTCCTCAACCCTAGTCCTGCTGCAGTTTGGAAGAACACATCCACAATGTTTCAAACTGTTTTAAATATGTGTTATTGTCTAATTACTTTAACTCTGGTAAAGAGTGAAATATGTATTTATTCAACTCTGGGAGTTCAGGCATGTGTCAACCTGTTAGCCATTGCTATAGTCAAAACAAACATTTTGTATCCTAAAGCATAGAATGTATCCTTTTAGCCACATTACTGCAATCTGAAGCATAGATTTACATGAATTACTTCAATAACTTTAAAGTACTCTGGTAAAGAGTGAAATATGTATTTATTCAACTCTGGTAAAGATAAAACATTTAATTATTCAACTCTAGTTGAGAGTAAACCAGTATTATTGAACATGCATATGTCTTGATAATGGTTGATATGCAGTGATAATGGTGCCTATACATGTCTATTGTCATGACTTGATAATGGTTGATATGCAGTGATAATGGTGCCTATATACATGTCTATTGTCACAACAGCAAGACATATCAAGCATAAAAGACTTGATGATGGTTGGTATATGGCCTGATAATGGTTGATATGCAGTGATAATGGTGCCTATGCATGTCTATGATATGCAGTGATAAAGGTGCCTATGCATGTCTAATGGGCCAACTTTCCCACACCCCCTGGCCGACTTCTCCACACCACCTAGCTGACTTCTCCACACCACCTAGCCGACTTCTCCACACCACCTAGCCGACTTCTCCACACCACCTAGCCGACTTCTCCACACCACCTAGCCGACTTCTCCACACCACCTAGCCGAGATCTCCGCAGTTTTGCTCGGTCCGAGTTCGCGGCGGCCCGAGATCTCCTGTCCCCCCTGCGCCACGCCCCCGTGCTTTATCCTCTTTATTTATCATAGTATAAAGGGAGCCAACGACGCGTCTAGCACCTCGGTCACCTCCCTCTGTTTGATCTCCGCCCTATCGTCTATGCAAGCTGAAACAGGGGCGGATAGAACATTTCGCAGTTGGGCTGGGGGGGCATTTTCTGTTACAGGACTTTTATTAGTCAAGTAAAGCATCAATAATAACATCAGTTGTTGTTGAAGTTGCAACAGACACGCAGCATGCATAAAGCTAAAGGTCTGACTCAGAGAGTTTTCTGTTTTCAATGATGAAATGCTGTTGGTTTAGTGGTGACACAGCTGTAGTTTTATTTTAATTATAAGCACTTTAATTTTGAATATATTTGATGGCCACCCCTGAGCTGAACCGCAGTTGAATGGTGTGAATGACGATTCACACGTTTTTAACTTGTAAATTTAGGTTACTCAATGCTCATTTGCATCTAGAATTTGCATCTAAATCTAACGATAAGACGATGCATGTGCCTCAACGTGAAGAACATGAGGGAAAGTTTACACACACAGAATGGAATGGATTTTGATGATGCATCATAAAGGCCAGGGGTTTTCAACAGGCGGTCCGGGGACCACAAGTGGTCCCTGAAAGGATTCCAGGTGGTCCTCGGCTAAATGATTGGCAGTTTGTAACCAAATAGACCCTTTATAGATAACTCTAACTCTGCTCTCTCTCTCTGAGTGTAAAATGAAATCCAAATGGACCCTTACAGGTCCATTTACGTAATAGGTTCCATTTGGTTTCATTTTATTCTCTCACTAAATGTTGTGTATTCCACACAGTTAAGCACAGGGCCCATGCGGTACCCACTGTACAGAACATTTTGTACCATACACGGGCTGTTTTCATGAGAACTCAAACCTCCACTCGAGGCCTGTCCACCAGTGAGTCCGTGGGACAAGTCCAGATGTGAAAATCTCCTTCTTTGAACCGTTAAGAACAAGCCTCGAGCTCAGGGGCGGATTGGCCATCTGGAGTACAGGGAGTTTTCCCGGTGGCATGCACCACCTAGTGGCCTGGACAGTTTTTTTTTTTTTCAGGTCCAGGGCAGGCCAGGGCGCCAGGCCCAGGGCAGGCCAGGACCCCAGGCCCAGGTCAGGCAAACTTGTTTCTATCCTTCAAATTATTATCAGTATCATTATTATCACATTACTATTATCACTATTATCATTACTACTATGTACTTAAGTTACTGTCACTGACTCTACAAACGATCCATCCATCTTCCCACTTTGCAACTGCTTATTGTAATACCCTGGTTTTGTTTTGTTTTGTTTTGTTTTGTTTTGTTTTGTTTTGTTTTGTTTTGTTTTGTTTTGTTTTGTTTTGTTTTGTTTTGTTTTGTTTTGTTTTGTTTTGTTTTGTTTTGTTTTGTTTTGTTTTGTCCTTGCTTTGTGTCTGTCCTATATGTTGATCAATTTTGTCTGCTCATGTGCAATCTACATTTTTGTCCTGTGTTTGTATTTGTTTCTTGTACTATGTTTTCCTTGTATAATGTTGTGTATCAACTGTATGAACTTCTCGAAAACGAGATACTGTATCTCAAGAGGTACTCCTCAATAAAGAAATTTGAACCAAAAAAGAAAAGGTGTCCTACACCAGAGCCTTCAAGTAGGAGAGTTGCCATATTCCCGTTCACTCCTGTGCGCCAGGGCGCTGCCTCGCGCTGCTGGAGGCAGTGTTGCCAACTGCCAAGATCCAAATTGCACTAGTGGCACTTCCAAAATGCACTAGAATGCGCTAGATGCTCGCCTGGAACATACAGATCAAAATGACCATTAATCTTCTACATTCTCTAGTTGTGTAGACTAAGTTGGGCTAATTCACATGATGAATATTTTAACTCTTGAGGGTGTAAAAATGAAACCAAATGGAGTTACATCTAGTTAACCAGCTGCCCCCCCCCGTGCACGCACGTTTCAATGCACGTGCGTGCACGTGCATTGAAACCCATACGTCGAGGCCGTATATAATGTGACTGAATAAAGCGACCACCACAGCCCTTCTTATCCACCTAAGTTGTAATGCTTATGCACCCCGTACCTTCTCCTCCAAAATAATTGTAATCTCCATATAAATTTGATAATAAATGTACTGCTGTTAAACCTTGCGGATTGTCTGAGTTTGACCTGTGATCCTGGTAGCATAATCTAATTACCTGTTCAGACAGTTTGCGACATAAACATCTGGATTACAAAAAAGGACCACCAGTGGTCGCACGCACGTATACTTACAGTGTAGGTACTTTGTTGTTGCACTTCGCTGCCCCTGTGCCCTAATATTCTGTGTTGCTTTTATTCTCTTTTGTGTGAACTTACCAATGTGTTATTAGTTACTGTGGTATAACTGTTGTATTTTTAAGCTCAAATTTTCTCCCCAGCACTAGTACTAGCCTACCTTATTTTTTACATCACAAACTTGAATTTTCAATAAAGCAAAAATGTACAACAATTCAATTTGCACAGTCGGTCATTTTAGCTCTTCTCTCTAGTACCCACTGAGCACAATATAACCAGATCTACCTCACTGAACACATTATAACCAACGGGGACGTCTAGCCTATACGACGTCGTCCAGACCTCTCTGTAACCACCACCTTGAAACGTTCATATACGACGTCCTGAGCACATAACCAACGAGACGTCCATACGACGTCCACACGACGTAACACAGACAACCCTCTCTGAAAACGCACCGGCGCGTCCAATCTCGTCCATACGAGTTTAGGACGTCCGTACCACGTCCGTACAACGTCGTCGACACGACAGTCAAAAACCGACTCACTCGGTCCAGTGCAGAAAAGACGTCCATACGACGTTGAAACGACCTGCATTTCTTGTATAGAAACCACACGAAGGACCCTAATGGCATCTCTGCTTTTGTCCACTTGAGGCCAGCACCTGATCATTAATATTATCAAAGCATACTGCAGTAGCAGGGTTCCGGGTGGTTGGTCCCCAGGCTAAATGATGGAAAGTTGGTTAAACAGATGTAACTCTTTGAGAGAGTGTAAAAATGAAACCAAATGGACCTTTAAGGTTTGAGGAAGGTCTTTGGCCCAAAACGTTACCATCTGAAATTAAAAGTAATATTCAGGAGCATCAAATGGTATGCAGATTTTCTTTCATTCGTTCAGGCTTGATTGGTCAGTCATCAAAATCGATGCTTTATTTCTGGATAGTGACCGCTCCACTCTATACAATATGCACACACACACACACACACACACACACACACACACACACACACACACACACACACACACACACACACACACACACACACACACACACACACACACACACAACACACCCACACACACACTATACTTTCAATATGTATATACATATTTTCTGAAATCTGGTTTACATAATTACGTGTTATATTTTCTGAAACAGAGGTGTCATGAGTGACAGATAATAACCAAATAACTGATAATTTTTACACAATAGTCAACCTCATTTCTAACGTTTATTTTTATTGTCACATCACACCTGGTACAAGCTCTGATGGAAAAATTTCAGACAAAAGACAAAAAAATAAAATTAAAGAAAGGAAAAAGTAGCATGCTGCATAGTGTGTGTGTGTGTGTGTGTGTGTGTGTGTGTGTGTGTGTGTGTGTGTGTGTGTGTGTGTGTGTGTGTGTGTGTGTGTGTGTGTGTGTGTGTGTGTGTGTGTGAATGCAACTGAAAAAATAATAATAATAATGAAGAAAAACAATGTATTTGATTGAAACAAAAAGGTCCACTAAATAGTAACTTAACTACTAATATGTTTACAAAACTACAGGTGCACAAATCAAAATATCATTTCAAATCCTGTGTTAAACATTTAAACAAATCCATGCATATTTGAAAACAGTGAAAATAGCAGATCTCCAGTAAATGTTCACAATGTGTCCTGAGGCCTAATGTCACTAAACCTGGATTAGGGATTAAGCCAGGATTCAACAAATATCCTGGTTTATTATATCCTGGATCAGCAATTAACTGGTTTCATTTACTGGTTAATCTAACCTGGATATGTTGAGGCTTGATTGGGTTTCATGAAAGCAATGTCAAACTAGTTACCATGGAAACTAATGCGGTGGATTTAGGCTTACAGCATTCATTAGGCAGTCAATCTGACCACAAACCAATGAGTTCAATTATTATGTTTTATCAGCCTTCATTAAAACATCCTATTGGTACATCCTATTGGTGCCATTAATGAACTAACTGAAGCCCTATATTAAAGATATCTAGATCAAAGAACCATACATTACACACAGCACATCAGTGTCTCTTTTTCGTCCCAGGCACGCTTTTTATATCCTAAAAAACTCAGAGCACACTTAGATATACCCCAGTTCTTTATGTTTATTTTTTTAACTTCTACACAAAATATTGTGCACACACAATTTGTGCTCAATTTGTCAAGACAAAGAAATATTTCTAAAAATCAAGTAGTTAAAACAAGAATAAAAGTCTTAGGCCACAATACAATGGTCTTCACATTGAGCACCTTTGTACAGAAAAAAAAAGTTAAAAAAAAAAAAGAAAAAAAAAAGGAATTGTGTTTTGGCAACAATACAACTTTCTATCTTTAGTGTGAACCTTGCACAAAGAGTTTCTCTCATGGATGAGACAGAGACCAAAGTGACACAGAGACACAGAGACTCCTCATCAGCAGCTCTCAGTCTCTCTCTGCATTTGTTTGTTTTGTTTTGTTTTGTTTTTGTTTTGTTTTTTTAATCAGGGCTGGATCCAATGAAAGGTAATATCAGTGTTTTTCATCAGTGGTCCGGGGACCACCAGTGGTTGACAGAGGTCCAGGTGGTTCCCAGCTAAATGGTGGAAAGTTGGTTAACCAGATGGAACTCATTGTTTTATTTTTTTACGCTCTCAAGAGTTAAAATATTCGTTATGTGAATTAGCACAACTTCAGAATGTAGAAGATTAATGGTCATTTTGATCTGTATGTTCGACTGTTTTGTTTCCCCAATCCAGCCTGGAATTGTAGACAAAAAGTCTACAATTCCAATCTTTAGTTTTGGGGTCTGTGGAGCTAAAATGTCATCAAATGGTGGTCCATGGCTCAAATAAAATAGTGGGCCCTGGTATCATAATACCAGGTAATACCTGGTATCATAATGGTTGAAAACCCTTTTCCACGTTGGTCACATTATGGGTCTTGTATCCTGTGTGTTCTCTGGTGACGTATCAGAAGCCTTTTCTCACGGAAGCGTTTCTCGCACTGTTCACAGTGAAAGGGTTTCTCTCCTGTATGAATTCTCTGGTGACGTATGAGATTATATCTCTGACTAAACCCTCTCCCGCACTGGTCGCAGTGGTAGGGCTTCTCTCCTGTGTGAACTCTCTGGTGTTGTTTGAGGTTACTACGTTGGCTGAACTTTGCGCCACACTGGTCGCAGTGGTAGGGCTTCTCTCCTGTATGAATTCGCTGGTGTTTTTTTAGATCACTACTATCGCGGAACCGTTTCTCACAATAGTCACAGGCGTAAGGCTTCTCTCCTGTATGAATTCTCTGGTGAATTATGAGTTTATTGCTTTGACTGAACCCTCTCCCGCACTGGTCGCAGTGGTAGGGCTTCTCTCCTGTGTGAACTCTCTGGTGTTTTTTGAGGTTACTACGTTGGCTGAACTTTGCGCCACACTGGTCGCAGTGGTAGGGCTTCTCTCCTGTGTGAACTCTCTGGTGTGTTTTGAGACTAATGCTATGGCTGAACCCTCTCCCACACTGGTCACAGTGGTAGGGCTTTTCTCCTGTGTGAACTCTCTGGTGTGATTTGAGTTCCTGGCGGAGGGTGAAACTTTTTCCACACTGGTCGCAGTGGTAGGGCTTCTCTCCTGTGTGAATTCGCTTGTGTTTTTTTAGATCACCAATATCGCAGAACCGTTTCTCACAATGGTCACAGGCGTGAGGCTTCTCTCCTGTATGGATTCTCTGGTGTTTCATGAGGTTGCTGCTCAAAGAGAACCCTTTCCCACACGTGTCACAGTGGTAAGGCTTCTCTCCTGTGTGGGTTTTAAGATGACGTTTGAGGCCCTGTTTGTCGCTGAACCGTTTGTCACACTGATTACAGTGGTGGGGTTTCTCTCCTGTGTGAATTCTCATGTGCCCTTTAAGAGTATGGCTTGATTTGAACCCTTTGCCACACTGTTCGCAGCGGTAGGGCTTCACATCTGCGTGAATCACCAGGTGTTTTTTTAGATAGCTCCTGTCACGAAAGGCTTTACCACACTGGTCACATCGGAAGGGCTTCTCTACCGTACCGTGGATTCTCTGGTGTTGTTTGAGATGAGCCGTTTTTCTAAACTTCATCCCACACTGGTCACATTGGTAGGGCTTCTCTCCTGTGTGAATTCTCTGGTGAATTATTAGATGACCTTGCTGGCTGAAGCACGACCCACACTGGTCACAGTGGTAGGGTTTCTCTCCCCTATGAATCATCTCGTGCTTTTTCAGAGTCCTACCGTCGCTGAACATTTTCCCACACTCGTGACAGTGGTAGGGTTTCTCTCCTGTATGAATTCTCTGGTGTATTATGAGACTATTGCTTTGGCTGAACCCTCTCCCGCACTGGTGACAGTGGTAGGGCTTTTTCTCCTGTGTGAACTCTCTGGTGTGATTTGAGGTGAGAAGTTTGGCTAAAGTTTGCGCCACACTGGTGACAGTGGTAGGGCTTCTCTCCTGTATGAACTCTCTGGTGTGTTTTGAGTAGATAGGGGCGGCTGAACCTTTTTCCACACTGGTCACAGTGGTAGGGCTTCTCTCCTGTGTGAATTCTCTGGTGAAATATTAGATGACCTTGCTGCCTGAACCGTGACCCACACTGATCACAGTGGTAGGGCTTCTCTCCTGTCTCAGATCTGTGGTGTTTTTTGAGTCTCTTGCTTGTGAGGTCGTTTTCCACACCCTGGTTGAAGTAAGTATTCACATCTGGGTGGGGAAATAAAACAATTAAAATGTGAAGCGTTTTGAAATAGCATTATATACTGTAGGTCTAGCCAGGTAGTGTTTCAAAGACAATACAGAACATGTTCTATTAGGATGGCAACAGCAATGTCTGGTCCTGATTGGCAATTGGAGATTTGGGCCAATTCCTCACAGTGACAGTTTTTTCAAGATGATTGTATGAGATTTTTCACTAAACTTTGAAAAATCATCGCAATGTCAACATTGAATATCAACATACTGCATGTGCCGTTATGGTCGTTGTGGTTTACTCTGCTTATAATTGTCATTGTTTTGGTTTAATACTTTTGAATCACTTTCATGAGTCAAAGATAGTGATAAGTATGAAGAATGCATATTTATCCATATCATTTTGTTTTATTTTCTGTGTCACTAAGTTCTAATTAAGGTATAGGCTTCATCCTATACCTATGCCACAAAGCTAGTGCACCTTCTTGTGTATATACTGTATATACATTTATACATCGAAATGCAGAAAAAAAGGGGACATATGTGTTTCTCTCCTGTATGAATTTGCAGTTTTTTTTTTTTTTTTTTTTTTTTTTAGATCACCACTATCACAGAACCGTTTCTCACAGTGTCACAGGCGTAGGGCGCCTGGGATCATTGTGAGAAACAGTTCCGTTTTTTGTGTTTTTGTGTCAAGGCAGATTGAGGCCCAATGTGGTTTGGTGTGGAATTCTCCTTTAACTCTGAAGACACTGTTAAAATCACCCCCACTGTTAAAATCAAGTATCCAGTCAATCAGTCAACCAATGGATCAACCAATGGATCAATGAAGCAGCACCTACTTATTCTGTGTAGCTTTACAACAGGATTCAACATGGCGTCCTCCTGCAGCCTGTGTTCTGGCTCCAACATGGCGTCCTCCTGCAGCCTGCGTTCTGGCTCCAACATGGCGTCCTCCTGCAGCCTGCGTTCTGGCTCCAACATGGCGTCCTCCTGCAGCCTGCGTTCTGGCTCCAACATGGCGTCCTCCTGCAGCCTGCCTTCTGGCTCCATCTCTCTCTGCTCCTTCACTGAAACAATAAGGAAACATTCTTTCAAACAGCAGGACTTCCTCTATGTTCTGTTCTTCTCTTCTCTCCCTCGTCCTGTTAAGATGAATGCAAGCCTCCCTCCATTATGTAGAAAATTAAGTCCTGGCACACAGAAAATCAATGCACATGTGAAATGTCCACACACACACACACACACACACACACACACACACACACACACACACACACACACACACACACACACACACACACACACACCTCTCTCCAGGGGGTGGGACATGTAATACTCTACCCCCGAACACATGTGGATCGGGGCTTCTCTTCGGAGCCGCTCTATCTCACAGTAACATAAACACCGACACTTTCACATGGCCTTGGGCCCGGAGGATTAGACTGGGTGCCCTCCGAACGAACACTCGGAAGCACTTCGCTGCCCCTGTGCCCTAATATTCTGTGTTGCTTTTATTCTCTTTTGTGTGAACTTACCAATGTGTTATTAGTTACTGTGGTATAACTGTTGTATTTTTAAGCTCAAATTTTCTCCCCAGCACTAGTACTAGCCTACCTTATTTTTTACATCACAAACTTGAATTTTCAATAAAGCAAAAATGTACAACAATTCAATTTGCACAGTCGGTCATTTTAGCTCTTCTCTCTAGTACCCACTGAGCACAATGTAACCAGATCTACCTCACTGAACACATATAACCAACGGGGACGTCTAGCCTATACGACGTCGTCCAGACCTCTCTGTAAGCACCATCCTGAAACGTTCATATAAGACGTCCTGAGCACATAACCAACGAGACGTCCATACGACGTCCACACGACGTAACACAGACAACCCTCTCTGAAAACGCGCCGGCGCGTCCAATCTCGTCCATACGAGTTTAGGACGTCCGTACCACGTCCGTACAACGTCGTCGACACGACCTGACAGTCAAAAACCGACTCACTCGTTCCAGTGCAGAAAAGACGTCCATACGACGTTGAAACGACCTGCATTTCTTGTATAGAAACCACACGAAGGACCGTAATGGCATCTCTGCTTTTGTCCACTTGAGGGCAGCACCTGATCATTAATATTATCAAAGCATACTGCAGTAGCAGGGTTCCGGGTGGTTGGTCCCCAGGCTAAATGATGGAAAGTTGGTTAAACAGATGTAACTCTTTGAGAGAGTGTAAAAATGAAACCAAATGGACCTTTAAGGTTTGAGGAAGGTCTTTGGCCCAAAACGTTACCATCTGAAATTAAAAGTAATATTCAGGAGCATCAAATGGTATGCAGATTTTCTTTCATTCGTTCAGGCTTGATTGGTCAGTCATCAAAATCGATGCTTTATTTCTGGATAGTGACCGCTCCACTCTATACAATATGCACACACACACACACACACACACACACACACACACACACAACACACACACACACACACACACACACACACACACACACACACACACACACACACACACACACACACACACACTATACTTTCAATATGTATATACATATTTTCTGAAATCTGGTTTACATAATTACGTGTTATATTTTCTGAAACAGAGGTGTCATGAGTGACAGATAATAACCAAATAACTGATAATTTTTACACAATAGTCAACCTCATTTCTAACGTTTATTTTTATTGTCACATCACACCTGGTACAAGCGCTGATGGAAAATTTTCAGACAAAAGACAAAAAAATAAAATTAAAGAAAGGAAAAAGTAGCATGCTGCATAGTGTGTGTGTGTGTGTGTGTGTGTGTGTGTGTGTGTGTGTGTGTGTGTGTGTGTGTGTGTGTGTGTGTGTGTGTGTGTGTGTGTGTGTGTGTGAATGCAACTGAAAAAATAATAATAATAATGAAGAAAAACAATGTATTTGATTGAAACAAAAAAGGTCCACTAAATAGTAACTTAACTACTAATATGTTTACAAAACTACAGGTGCACAAATCGAAATATCTTTTCAAATCCTGTGTTAAACATTTAAACAAATCCATGCATATATGAAAACAGTGAAAATAGCAGATCTCCAGTAAATGTTCACAATGTGTCCTGAGGCCTAATGTCACTAAACCTGGATTAGGGATTAAGCCAGGATTCAACAAATATCCTGGTTTATTATATCCTGGATCAGCAATTAACTGGTTTCATTTACTGGTTAATCTAACCTGGATATGTTGAGGCTTGATTGGGTTTCATGAAAGCAATGTCAAACTAGTTACCATGGAAACTAATGCGGTGGATTTAGGCTTACAGCATTCATTAGGCTGTCAATCTGACCACAAACCAATGAGTTCAATTATTATGTTTTATCTGCCTTCATTAAAACATCCTATTGGTACATCCTATTGGTGCCATTAATGAACTAACTGAAGCCCTATATTAAAGATATCTAGATCAAAGAACCATACATTACACACAGCACATCAGTGTCTCTTTTTCGTCCCAGGCACACTTTTTATATCCTAAAAAACTCAGAGCACACTTAGATATACCCCAGTTCTTTCTTTCTTTTTCTTTTTTTTCTTTTTTACTTCTACACAAAATATTGTGCACACACAATTTGTGCTCAATTTGTCAAGACAAAGAAATATTTCTAAAAATCAAGTAGTTAAAACAAAGTAGTAAAAACAAGAATAAAAGTCTTTGGCCACACTACAATGGTCTTAACATTGAGCACCTTTGTACAGAAAAAAAAAAAAAAAAAAAAAAAAAAGGAATTATGTTTTGGCAACAATACAACTTTCTATCTTTAGTGTGAACCTTGCACAAAGAGTTTCTCTCATGGATGAGACAGAGAGACCAAAGTGACACAGAGACACAGAGACTCCTCATCAGCAGCTCTCAGTCTCTCTCTGCATTTGTTTGTTTTGTTTTGTTTTTGTTTTTTGTTTTTTAATCAGGGCTGGATCCAATGAAAGGTAATATCAGTGTTTTTCATCAGTGGTCCGGGGACCACCAGTGGTTGACAGAGGTCCAGGTGGTTCCCAGCTAAATGGTGGAAAGTTGGTTAACCAGATGGAACTCATTGTTTTATTTTTACGCTCTCAAGAGTTAAAATATTCGTTATGTGAATTAGCCCCAAATCTACACAACTTCAGAATGTAGAAGATTAATGGTCATTTTGATCTGTATGTTCGACTGTTTTGTTTCCCCAATCCAGCCTGGAATTGTAGACAAAAAGTCTACAATTCCAATCTTTAGTTTTGGGGTCTGTGGAGCTAAAATGTCATCAAATGGTGGTCCATGGCTCAAATAAAATAGTGGGCCCTGGTATCATAACACCAGGTAATACCTGGTATCATAATGGTTGAAAACCCTTTCCCACGTTGGTCACATTATGGGTCTTGTATCCTGTGTGTTCTCTGGTGACGTATCAGAAGCCTTTTACGACAGAAGCGTTTCCCTCACTGTTCACAGTGAAAGGGCTTCTCTCCTTTATGAATTCGCTGGTGAATTATGAGTTTATTGCTTTGACTGAACCCTCTCCCGCAATGGTCGCAGTGGTAGGGCTTCTCTCCTGTGTGAACTCTCTGGTGTTTTTTGAGGTTACTACGTTGGCTGAACTTTGCGCCACACTGGTCGCAGTGGTAGGGTTTCTCTCCTGTATGAATTCGCTGGTGTTTTTTTAGATCACTACTATCGCGGAACCGTTTCTCACAATAGTCACAGGCGTAAGGCTTCTCTCCTGTATGAATTCTCTGGTGAATTATGAGTTTATTGCTTTGACTGAACCCTCTCCCGCACTGGTCGCAGTGGTAGGGCTTCTCTCCTGTGTGAACTCTCTGGTGTTTTTTGAGGTTACTACGTTGGCTGAACTTTGCGCCACACTGGTCGCAGTGGTAGGGCTTCTCTCCTGTGTGAACTCTCTGGTGTGTTTTGAGACTAATGCTATGGCTGAACCCTCTCCCACACTGGTCACAGTGGTAGGGCTTTTCTCCTGTGTGAACTCTCTGGTGTGATTTGAGTTCCTGGCGGAGGGTGAAACTTTTTCCACACTGGTCGCAGTGGTAGGGCTTCTCTCCTGTGTGAATTCGCTTGTGTTTTTTTTAGATCACCAATATCGCAGAACCGTTTCTCACAATGGTCACAGGCGTGAGGCTTCTCTCCTGTATGGATTCTCTGGTGTTTCATGAGGTTGCTGCTCAAAGAGAACCCTTTCCCACACGTGTCACAGTGGTAAGGCTTCTCTCCTGTGTGGGTTTTAAGATGACGTTTGAGGCCCTGTTTGTCGCTGAACCGTTTGTCACACTGATTACAGTGGTGGGGTTTCTCTCCTGTGTGAATTCTCATGTGCCCTTTAAGAGTATGGCTTGATTTGAACCCTTTGCCACACTGTTCGCAGCGGTAGGGCTTCACATCTGCGTGAATCACCAGGTGTTTTTTTAGATAGCTCCTGTCACGAAAGGCTTTACCACACTGGTCACATCGGAAGGGCTTCTCTACCGTACCGTGGATTCTCTGGTGTTGTTTGAGATGAGCGTTTTTCTAAACTTCATCCCACACTGGTCACATTGGTAGGGCTTCTCTCCTGTGTGAATTCTCTGGTGAATTATTAGATGACCTCGCTGGCTGAAGCACGACCCACACTGGTCACAGTGGTAGGGTTTCTCTCCCCTATGAATCATCTCGTGCTTTTTCAGAGTCCTACCGTCGCTGAACATTTTCCCACACTCGTGACAGTGGTAGGGTTTCTCTCCTGTATGAATTCTCTGGTGTATTATGAGACTATTGCTTTGGCTGAACCCTCTCCGCACTGGTGACAGTGGTAGGGCTTTTCTCCTGTGTGAACTCTCTGGTGTGATTTGAGGTGAGAAGTTTGGCTAAACTTTGCGCCACACTGGTGACAGTGGTAGGGCTTCTCTCCTGTATGAACTCTCTGGTGTGTTTTGAGTAGATAGGGGCGGCTGAACCTTTTTCCACACTGGTCACAGTGGTAGGGCTTCTCTCCTGTGTGAATTCTCTGGTGAAATATTAGATGACCTTGCTGCCTGAACCGTGACCCACACTGATCACAATGGTAGGGCTTCTCTCCTGTCTCAGATCTCTGGTGTTTTTTGAGTCTCTTGCTTGTGAGGTCGTTTTCCACTCCCTGGTTGAAGTAAGTATTCACATCTGGGTGGGGAAATAAAACAATTAAAATGTGAAGCGTTTTGAAATAGCATTATATACTGTAGGTCTAGCCAGGTAGTGTTTCAAAGACAATACAGAACATGTTCTATTAGGATGGCAACAGCAATGTCTGGGTCCTGATTGGCCATTGGAGATTTGGGCCAATTCCTCACAGTGACAGTTTTTTCAAGATGATTGTATGAGATTTTTCACTAAACTTTGAAAAATCATCGCAATGTCAACATTGAATATCAACATACTGCATGTGCCGTTATGGTCGTTGTGGTTTACTCTGCTTATAATTGTCATTGTTTTGGTTTAATACTTTTGAATCACTTTCATGAGTCAAAGATAGTGATAAGTATGAAGAATGCATATTTATCCATATCATTTTGTTTTATTTTCTGTGTCACTAAGTTCTAATTAAGGTATAGGCTTCATCCTATACCTATGCCACAAAGCTAGTGCACCTTCTTGTGTATATACTGTATATACATTTATACATCGAAATGCAGAAAAAAAGGGGACATATGTGTTTCTCTCCTGTATGAATTTGCAGTTTTTTTTTTTTTTTTTTAGATCACCACTATCACAGAACCGTTTCTCACAGTGTCACAGGCGTAGGGCGCCTGGGATCATTGTTAGAAACAGTTCCGTTTTTTGTGGTTTTGTGTCAAGGCAGATTGAGGCCCAATGTGGTTTGGTGTGGAATTCTCCTTTAACTCTGAAGACACTGTTAAAATCACCCCCACTGTTAAAATCAAGTATCCAGTCAATCAGTCAACCAATGGATCAACCAATGGATCAATGAAGCAGCACCTACTTATTCTGTGTAGCTTTACAACAGGATTCAACATGGCGTCCTCCTGCAGCCTGTGTTCTGGCTCCATCTCTCTCTGCTCCTTCACTGAAACAATAAGGAAACATTCTTTCAAACAGCAGGACTTCCTCTCTGTTCTGTTCTTCTCTTCTCTCCCTCGTCTTGTTGAGATCAATGCAAGCCTCCCTGACAGATCATTTTCAACATTACTATGTAGAAAATTAAGTCCTGGCACACAGAAAATCAATGCACATGTGAAATGTCCCACACACACACACACACACACACACACACACACACACACACACACACACACACACACACACACACACACACACACACACACACACACACACCTCTCCAGGGGGTGGGACATGTAATACTCTACCCCCGAACACCTGTGGATCGGGGCTTCTCTTCGGAGCCGGGTGCCCTCCGAATGAACACTCGGAAGCACATTCCACCGTGCATGGGACTAAATAGACTCTCGCTTTCCACCGCAGAGTACAAACAGACAGACAAACCCCCCCCCCCCCCCCCCCCCCCATATCAACACCTCTTGACATGGCAATAAAGTTCTTGAACCTTGAATCTCTACACCAGTGGTTTTCAACCTTTTTGACTCCAGGGACCACCATTTATTCAGCATTTGTGTCACGGACCACTTTTTGATAACATTTTCACACAGAACTAAAATTAAATACTTCTTTTGGTTTTGTCCAATTCCAGGCTGGATTTTGCAAACAAAACGGTGTAAACGTCCAATTAAGTGCTGCTAATTCAGACGATGAATATTGTAACTCTTGAGGGTGTAAAAATGAAACCAAACGGACCCGCAAGGGTCCGTTTGGTTTCATTTTTACATTCTCAAGAGTTACATCTGGAACTCAGTACTACCCTGTGTTTACACTTTAAGCATTGCTGACAGTACTGTAAACTGCTACTTGTTGCTGACTCAGCAGCAACAAGTATTGATCAACCGTGAAACCAAAGTGAGTAGACTTACCTGTGAGTCTGTGCAACTTGAGGACACGTGAAACGTACTGCCGTAAGGCTATGTTGTTATGATTGCTGCTGCTCTGCCGGTTTGTAAGAGTGTTGCCGGCGCACACCCAGTACTCCAGTAAATTCAATGTGTTCAGTCACCGCCGTCTTGTGTGCGTTCCTCTAACATAACAAATAAGCTTTCAGCAGCTGAGATACAGACAACTGACTGGCGTCATCTTCCTTTACCTTATACAAAGGGAGCCAACGACGCGTCATAGCACCTCCCTCTCTTTGATCTCCGCCCTATCGTCCATGCTGGTGGGCAGGGGCGGATCTAGGCACGGGGGGGGGGGGGGTGCCCCCCTAAATACCCAGTCTGCCCACCCCCCCCCCCCCACCCCCCCACACACGATGCCATGCAAAACAACCCAAGATATTTGAAATTAAAGTGTAATGATTTGAAACACTGCTACTAACAGAAAACAGAAAACTCTCAGACCTTTAGCTTTATGCATGCTGCGTGTCTGTTGCAACTTCAACAACAACTGATGTTATTATTGATGCTTTACTTGACTAATAAAAGTCCTGTAGCTGGAAATGGTATGGGTGCGGCTTCATGAATGAAGCTGCATGGTGATGAAGCCACCCCATACCATTTTCTCTTGCCCTTCTCTTGCCCATTCTCTCTTGCCCCTCCAACATGTTCCCAAATGTTATATCCGCCCTGCTGGTGGGCAAGCTGAACCAGGGGCGGATATAACATTTCCCAATGGGGGGGGGGCATTTTCTGTTACAGGACTTTTATTATTCAAGTAAAGCATCAATAATAACATCAGTTGTTGTTGAGGTTACAACAGACACGCAGCATGCATAAAGCTAAAGGTCTGACTCAAAGCGTTTTCTGTTGTCAATGATGAAATGCTGTTGGTTTAGTGGTGACACAGCTGTAGTTAGTTAGTAGCAGTAGTGGTGTTTCAAATCCTTTTAATTGTAAGCACTTTAATTTTGAATATATTTGACATTTGGGTTGTTCCCCCCCCCTCATGGTTAGTGGGGCAGTCAGGGCATTTATGGCATTTAGGTTGTTCCCCCCCCCCATACCCATGCCTAGATCCGCCCCTGAGCTGAACCACAGTTGAGTGGCGTGAATGACGATTTACACGCTTTTGATTTGTAAATTCAGGCTACTCAATACTCATTTGCATCCAGAATCTGCATCTAAATCTAACGATAAGACGAGGCATGTCCCTCAACGTGAAGAACATGAGGAAAAGATACACACACAGAATGGAATGGATTTTGATGATGCATCATAAAGGCCAGGGGTTTTCAACAGGCGGATCCGGGGACCACAAGTGGTCCCTGAGAGGATTCCGGGTGGTCCTCGGCTAAATGATTGACAGTTTGTAACCAAATAGACCCTTATAGATAACTCTTGAGGGTGTAAATGAAATCCAAACGGACCCTTACAGGTCCATTTACGTAATAGGTTTCATTTTATTCTCTCAAGAGTTAAATTATATCTAAATGTCGTGTAGGCTATTCCACACAGTTAAGCACAGGGCCCATGAGGTACCCACTGTACAGAACATTTTGTACCATACACGGGCTGTGTTCATGAGAACTCAAACCTCCACTCGAGACCTGTTCACCAGTGAGTCCGTGGGACAAGTCCAGATGTGAAAATCTCCTTCTTTGAACCGTTAAGAACAAGCCTCGAGCTCAGGGGCGGATTGGCCATCTGGAGTACAGGGAGTTTTCCCGGTGGCCTGCACCACCTAGTGGCCTGCCTCTTTTTTTGGAGGCAGTGTTGCCAACTGCCAAGATCCAAAATGCACTAGTGGCACTTCCAAAATGCACTAGAATGTGCGAGATGCTGGAACATAACAGATCAAAATGATGATTAATCTTCTACATTCTCTAGTTGTGTGGACTTTGGGCAACTTGGGCATGAAGAATATTTTAACTCTTGAGGGCGTAAAAATGAAACCAAATGGACCCCCCAGGGTGGCCTGGCAAAGGCAAAATTGTCCCGGTGGGACAATTTTGTGTGTGTGTGTGTGTGTGTGTGTGTGTGTGTGTGTGTGTGTGTGTGTGTGTGTGTGTGTGTGTGTGTGTGTGTGTGTGTGTGTGTGTGTGAATGCAACTGAAAAAATAATAATAATAATGAAGAAAAACAATGTATTTGATTGAAACAAAAAAGGTCCACTAAATAGTAACTTAACTACTAATATGTTTACAAAACTACAGGTGCACAAATCAAAATATCATTTCAAATCCTGTGTTAAACATTTAAACAAATCCATGCATATTTGAAAACAGTGAAAATAGCAGATCTCCAGTAAATGTTCACAATGTGTCCTGAGGCCTAATGTCACTAAACCTGGATTAGGGATTAAGCCAGGATTCAACAAGTATCCTGGTTTATTATATCCTGGATCAGCAATTAACTGGTTTCATTTACTGGTTAATATAACCTGGATATGTTGAGGCTTGATTGGGTTTCATGAAAGCAATGTCAAACTAGTTACCATGGAAACTAATGCGGTGGATTTAGGCTTACAGCATTCATTAGGCTGTCAATCTGACCACAAACCAATGAGTTCAATTATTATGTTTTATCTGCCTTCATTAAAACATCCTATTGGTACATCCTATTGGTGCCATTAATGAACTAACTGAAACCCTATATTAAAGATATCTAGATCAAAGAACCATACATTACACACAGCACATCAGTGTCTCTTTTTCGTCCCAGGCACACTTTTTATATCCTAAAAAACTCAGAGCACACTTAGATATACCCCAGTTCTTTCTTTTTCTTTTTTTTCTTTTTTACTTCTACACAAAATATTGTGCACACACAATTTGTGCTCAATTTGTCAAGACAAAGAAATATTTCTAAAAATCAAGTAGTTAAAACAAAGTAGTAAAAACAAGAATAAAAGTCTTTGGCCACAATACAATGGTCTTAACATTGAGCACCTTTGTACAGAAAAAAGTTAAAAAAAAAAAAAAAAAAAAAAATGAATTATGTTTTGGCAACAATACAACTTTCTATCTTTAGTGTGAACCTTGCACAAAGAGTTTCTCTCATGGATGAGACAGAGAGACCAAAGTGACAGAGACACAGAGACTCCTCATCAGCTCTCAGTCTCTCTCTGCATTTGTTTGTTTTGTTTTGTTTTTGTTTTTTGTTTTTTAATCAGGGCTGGATCCAATGAAAGGTAATATCAGTGTTTTTCATCAGTGGTCGGGGACCACCAGTGGTTGACAGAGGTCCAGGTGGTTCCCAGCTAAATGGTGGAAAGTTGGTTAACCAGATGGAACTCATTGTTTTATTTTTACGCTCTCAAGAGTTAAAATATTCGTTATGTGAATTAGCACAACTTCAGAATGTAGAAGATTAATGGTCATTTTGATCTGTATGTTCGACTGTTTTGTTTCCCCAATCCAGCCTGGAATTGTAGACAAAAAGTCTACAATTCCAATCTTTAGTTTTGGGGTCTGTGGAGCTAAAATGTCATCAAATGGTGGTCCATGGCTCAAATAAAATATTGGGCCCTGGTATCATAATACCAGGTAATACCTGGTATCATAATGGTTGAAAGCCCTTTCCCACGTTGGTCACATTATGGGTCTTGTATCCTGTGTGTTCTCTGGTGACGTATCAGAAGCCTTTTACGACAGAAGCGTTTCCCTCACTGTTCACAGTGAAAGGGCTTCTCTCCTTTATGAATTCGCTGGTGAATTATGAGTTTATTGCTTTGACTGAACCCTCTCCCGCACTGGTCGCAGTGGTAGGGCTTCTCTCCTGTGTGAACTCTCTGGTGTTGTTTGAGGTTACTACGTTGGCTGAACTTTGCGCCACACTGGTCGCAGTGGTAGGGCTTCTCTCCTGTATGAATTCGCTGGTGTTTTTTTAGATCACTACTATCGCGGAACCGTTTCTCACAATAGTCACAGGCGTAAGGCTTCTCTCCTGTATGAATTCTCTGGTGAATTATGAGTTTATTGCTTTGACTGAACCCTCTCCCGCACTGGTCGCAGTGGTAGGGCTTCTCTCCTGTGTGAACTCTCTGGTGTTTTTTGAGGTTACTACGTTGGCTGAACTTTGCGCCACACTGGTCGCAGTGGTAGGGCTTCTCTCCTGTGTGAACTCTCTGGTGTGTTTTGAGACTAATGCTATGGCTGAACCCTCTCCCACACTGGTCACAGTGGTAGGGCTTTTCTCCTGTGTGAACTCTCTGGTGTGATTTGAGTTCCTGGCGGAGGGTGAAACTTTTTCCACACTGGTCGCAGTGGTAGGGCTTCTCTCCTGTGTGAATTCGCTTGTGTTTTTTTAGATCACCAATATCGCAGAACCGTTTCTCACAATGGTCACAGGCGTGAGGCTTCTCTCCTGTATGGATTCTCTGGTGTTTCATGAGGTTGCTGCTCAAAGAGAACCCTTTCCCACACGTGTCACAGTGGTAAGGCTTCTCTCCTGTGTGGGTTTTAAGATGACGTTTGAGGCCCTGTTTGTCGCTGAACCGTTTGTCACACTGATTACAGTGGTGGGGTTTCTCTCCTGTGTGAATTCTCATGTGCCCTTTAAGAGTATGGCTTGATTTGAACCCTTTGCCACACTGTTCGCAGCGGTAGGGCTTCACATCTGCGTGAATCACCAGGTGTTTTTTTAGATAGCTCCTGTCACGAAAGGCTTTACCACACTGGTCACATCGGAAGGGCTTCTCTACCGTACCGTGGATTCTCTGGTGTTGTTTGAGATGAGCCGTTTTTCTAAACTTCATCCCACACTGGTCACATTGGTAGGGCTTCTCTCCTGTGTGAATTCTCTGGTGAATTATTAGATGACCTCGCTGGCTGAAGCACGACCCACACTGGTCACAGTGGTAGGGTTTCTCTCCCCTATGAATCATCTCGTGCTTTTTCAGAGTCCTACCGTCGCTGAACATTTTCCCACACTCGTGACAGTGGTAGGGTTTCTCTCCTGTATGAATTCTCTGGTGTATTATGAGACTATTGCTTTGGCTGAACCCTCTCCCGCACTGGTGACAGTGGTAGGGCTTTTCTCCTGTGTGAACTCTCTGGTGTGATTTGAGGTGAGAAGTTTGGCTAAAGTTTGCGCCACACTGGTGACAGTGGTAGGGCTTCTCTCCTGTATGAACTCTCTGGTGTGTTTTGAGTAGATAGGGGCGGCTGAACCTTTTTCCACACTGGTCACAGTGGTAGGGCTTCTCTCCTGTGTGAATTCTCTGGTGAAATATTAGATGACCTTGCTGCCTGAACCGTGACCCACACTGATCACAATGGTAGGGCTTCTCTCCTGTCTCAGATCTCTGGTGTTTTTTGAGTCTCTTGCTTGTGAGGTCGTTTTCCACTCCCTGGTTGAAGTAAGTATTCACATCTGGGTGGGGAAATAAAACAATTAAAATGTGAAGCGTTTTGAAATAGCATTATATACTGTAGGTCTAGCCAGGTAGTGTTTCAAAGACAATACAGAACATGTTCTATTAGGATGGCAACAGCAATGTCTGGGTCCTGATTGGCCATTGGAGATTTGGGCCAATTCCTCACAGTGACAGTTTTTTCAAGATGATTGTATGAGATTTTTCACTAAACTTTGAAAAATCATCGCAATGTCAACATTGAATATCAACATACTGCATGTGCCGTTATGGTCGTTGTGGTTTACTCTGCTTATAATTGTCATTGTTTTGGTTTAATACTTTTGAATCACTTTCATGAGTCAAAGATAGTGATAAGTATGAAGAATGCATATTTATCCATATCATTTTGTTTTATTTTCTGTGTCACTAAGTTCTAATTAAGGTATAGGCTTCATCCTATACCTATGCCACAAAGCTAGTGCACCTTCTTGTGTATATACTGTATATACATTTATACATCGAAATGCAGAAAAAAAGGGGACATATGTGTTTCTCTCCTGTATGAATTTGCAGTTTTTTTTTTTTTTTTTTTTAGATCACCACTATCACAGAACCGTTTCTCACAGTGTCACAGGCGTAGGGCGCCTGGGATCATTGTGAGAAACAGTTCCGTTTTTTGTGTTTTTGTGTCAAGGCAGATTGAGGCCCAATGTGGTTTGGTGTGGAATTCTCCTTTAACTCTGAAGACACTGTTAAAATCACCCCCACTGTTAAAATCAAGTATCCAGTCAATCAGTCAACCAATGGATCAACCAATGGATCAATGAAGCAGCACCTACTTATTCTGTGTAGCTTTACAACAGGATTCAACATGGCGTCCTCCTGCAGCCTGTGTTCTGGCTCCATCTCTCTCTGCTCCTTCACTGAAACAATAAGGAAACATTCTTTCAAACAGCAGGACTTCCTCTCTGTTCTGTTCTTCTCTTCTCTCCCTCGTCTTGTTGAGATCAATGCAAGCCTCCCTGACAGATCATTTTCAACATTACTATGTAGAAAATTAAGTCCTGGCACACAGAAAATCAATGCACATGTGAAATGTCCACACACACACACACACACACACACACACACACACACACACACACACACACACACACACCTCTCCAGGGGGTGGGACATGTAATACTCTACCCCCGAACACCTGTGGATCGGGGCTTCTCTTCGGAGCCGGGTGCCCTCCGAATGAACACTCGGAAGCACATTCCACCGTGCATGGGACTAAATAGACTCTCGCTTTCCACCGCAGAGTACAAACAGACAGACAACCCCCCCCCCCCCCCCCCCCCCATATCAACACCTCTTGACATGGCAATAAAGTTCTTGAACCTTGAATCTCTACACCAGTGGTTTTCAACCTTTTTGACTCCAGGGACCACCATTTATTCAGCATTTGTGTCACGGACCACTTTTTGATAACATTTTCACACAGAACTAAAATTAAATACTTCTTTTGGTTTTGTCCACAGTTCCAGGCTGGATTTTGCAAACAAAACGGTGTAAACGTCCTAATTAAGTGCTGCTAATTCAGACGATGAATATTGTAACTCTTGAGAGATGAAACCAAACGGACCCGCAAGGGTCCGTTTGGTTTCATTTTTACATTCTCAAGAGTTACATCTGGAACTCAGTACTACCCTGTGTTTACACTTTAAGCATTGCTGACAGTACTGTAAACTGCTACTTGTTGCTGACTCAGCAGCAACAAGTATTGATCAACCGTGAAACCAAAGTGAGTAGACTTACCTGTGAGTCTGTGCAACTTGAGGACACGTGAAACGTACTGCCGTAAGGCTATGTTGTTATGATTGCTGCTGCTCTGCCGGTTTGTAAGAGTGTTGCCGGCGCACACCCAGTAAATTCAATGTGTTCAGTCACCTCCGTGTTGTGTGCGTTCCTCTAACATAACAAATAAGCTTTCAGCAGCTGAGATACAGACAACTGACTGGCGTCATCTTCCTTTACCTTATAGAAAGGGAGCCAACGACGCGTCATAGCACCTCCCTCTCTTTGATCTCCGCCCTATCGTCCATGCTGGTGGGCAGGGGCGGATCTAGGCACGGGGGGGGGGGGGTGCCCCCTAAATACCCAGTCTGCCCCCCCTCCACACACGATGCCATGCAAAACAACCCAAGATATTTCAAATTAAAGTGTAATGATTTGAAACACTGCTACTAACAGAAAACAGAAAACTCTCAGACCTTTAGCTTTATGCATGCTGCGTGTCTGTTGCAACTTCAACAACAACTGATGTTATTATTGATGCTTTACTTGACTAATAAAAGTCCTGTAGCTGGAAATGGTATGGGTGCGGCTTCATGAATGAAGCTGCATGGTGATGAAGCCACCCCATACCATTTTCTCTTGCCCTTCTCTTGCCCATTTTCTCTTGCCCCTCCAACATGTTCCCAAATGTTATATCCGCCCCTGCTGGTGGGCAAGCTGAACCAGGGGCGGATATAACATTTCCCAATGGGGGGGGGGGGGCATTTTCTGTTACAGGACTTTTATTATTCAAGTAAAGCATCAATAATAACATCAGTTGTTGTTGAGGTTACAACAGACACGCAGCATGCATAAAGCTAAAGGTCTGACTCAAAGCGTTTTCTGTTGTCAATGATGAAATGCTGTTGGTTTAGTGGTGACCAGAGGTGGAAAAAGTACAAAAATATATTACTTAAGTAAAAGTACAGATTTTCCACTTGAAAGTTACTTAAGTAAAAGTACAAAGTGCCCATTAAGACAATTACTTAAGTAAAAGTACAAAAGTACCTCAAATTAAATGTACTTAAGTATCAAAAGTACAGGGTGTTAAAATGTACTTAAGTACAAAAGTACAAAAGTACAAGTAAAAAAGTACAAGATGCTTTTTCCTACAAAAAAATGAATCCATCTTGTCAAGTGGCTTAAATTATTTCAAATGTTGCAATATAGAAATGGTGTAGGCCTACATACACCAATGGCATTAAATTACAGAGCCCCTACAGAACATGCATAAAACCCACACCCAGTGAGGGCGCTCTTATCATTATCATCATGCAAAATGATATTTAGAGCAATTTCTGTCCCCACTCCTTAATTTGTCTTTAATGTTCGCCTTCACAAGTTTACATGTTACACTTACAGTAATACTCAAAACTGTCCATTAAATATTTGTGTTACTAACTGGCCATTCATCAATGGCATTTAATGTCTGTGTTAGGACAATGCTTGTGTTTACATACAGTACAGTCAAATGCATATTAGTAGAGGTCCCTGAATTGGGAACGCTATTGTTAAACAAAACAGACACCATAGGCCTATGCCCTTCACACCTCATCCACTCTACTCATAGGACAAGCTGTGATTCTGTCACCCTCAAGATGTAGCCTATGTTCAGTGATAGGATTTCTCTTTATAAATAATCGGTCATTTCAGTAGCAAGGACTTGAAATAGGCTACACAGGGCAGGCTACAGTAGGCTGTGCACTGGACAAATCAGAAAAACAAATGAAGAAAGCTGAAACAATTTAACAACTTTAACTACCGTCCAGTTCGACCTGCATTTTCATCAGAGACCCATATATAGAGTCACTCCAGACAACTCCATTCACTTCATGGTGCGAGTCCAATAGAGGCACTTCTATATACTTCTATTGAGAATAGGGACAACCGGGAGTTATGTAATGCATTGGAGTCTATGGCTTGGCGCGAGTTTTCTGACCCCTGAATATCACAACTCTTCTACTAGATGGCTCCGTTTTTCGTCACAGCGCAGATCTAAGCCTGGAGATCGAGGATAGTTTTTCGTGCAGTCCACGCAGTACTTATCTTATTATTAGCCTATATTGCCATCACCTGGGTGAGTCAGTCGTGTAACTTTACCGAAACGATCTGTGTTTGTGTTCTACAAGTTACAACACAGAAAGCTGTGATGATGAGCTGGTCCAAACTGCCGACACACACACACACACACAGACAGAGACAGAGACAGAGGGAGAGACAGAGGGAGAGGGAGAGGGAGAGAGAGAGGGAGAGAGACAGAGACACACAGAGAGAGAGGCGGCGCAGCACGGGTGTTTCTCTGCGTGGATGTGAATGAACGAGGGAAGAAATAAAGTCGGCATGTATCGTATATTTTGCGCGGAAAATGTAGCGAGTAACGAAGTCTCTAATTTTAATGTAGCGGATAAAAAGTACGATTTTTTGCTCAAAAATGAAACGAAGTAAAAGTAAAAATTCACAGAAAGAAAAATATAAATAAAAGTACAAATTCTCAAAAAATGTACTTAAGTACAGTAGCGAAGTACTTGTACTTCGTTACTTTACACCACTGTTTAATGGTGACACAGCTGTAGTTAGTTAGTAGCAGTAGTGGTGTTTCAAATCCTTTTAATTGTAAGCACTTTAATTTTGAATATATTTGACATTTGGGTTGTTTCCATGCCCTCATGGTTAGTGGGGCAGTCAGGGCATTTATGGCATTGACCCCCCCCATACCCATGCCTAGATCCGCCCCTGAGCTGAACCACAGTTGAGTGGCGTGAATGACGATTTACACGCTTTTGATTTGTAAATTCAGGCTACTCAATACTCATTTGCATCTAGAATCTGCATCTAAATCTAACGAGAAGATGATGCATGTCCCTCAACGTGAAGAACATGAGGAAAAGATACACACACAGAATGGAATGGATTTTGATGATGCATCATAAAGGCCAGGGGTTTTCAACAGGCGGATCCGGGGACCACAAGTGGTCCCTGAGAGGATTCCGGGTGGTCCTCGGCTAAATGATTGACAGTTTGTAACCAAATAGACCCTTATAGATAACTCTTGAGGGTGTAAATGAAATCCAAACGGACCCTTACAGGTCCATTTGGTTTCATTTTATTCTCTCAAGAGTTAAATTATATCTAAATGTCGTGTAGGCTATTCCACACAGTTAAGCACAGGGCCCATGAGGTAGGCCTACCCACTGTACAGAACATTTTGTACCATATGTGACGCGTGCCCGAGCTTTGGGGCTGTAGTTTTTACGTCACAAAAAGTTTGTATAAATTATTTAAGACCCACTGGTAAAACACAATAAAAACATAGTAAAGTGCACTGTTTAAAGTGCGAGGTGCTCACTGTGCAAACCAAGTGGACTTAGAAAGTAGGCCGACTACGCCACTTTAAGTTTTAAGAGGTTAAAGAACTCTGTTTAAGTATAACCATTTGACCAACTCTTAAAATACCAATAAGGACACAGGTTCGTTTTACCAGGTTAAGAGCAATATAAAACATGTGAAAATCAAGAAAGGATTGGAGGACGAGGGTTTTTAAAAGGAAGAACAATCATGAATTTATTAACTAAAAGTACAAGGTGGCACTCTAGATGGCCGGTTAAAAACACAATCTTTATTAATACTACAAATAAAAACCTAACTAAAATGTCCCTAAAACTAAACCTAAAACACCCTCAACTTAACCAACAAAAATAAAACCAACGTTAAAAACCTGTCGTGTGCAAATTAGCTGGCTTAATGTGCAAATTTGCAATTAACGTTAGCTTTATGGAGCCTAAAGTGCGTGGATACGTGCAAAAGAACAATGTGCAATGCGGCAGGTACTGGTACAGTGCGTTGTGGGCAGTCTTATATCATCATCTGTGTCCTGTGCATCTGTCTTCTTTTCGTCTGAAACACACAGGGGACTAGACACAGTTCATCTGTTCACGAATCTTAAAGTGCTGTGGAATATGGGGGTGCAACACACCGGCTTCAGGTTTGCAATACTACGGGGAGAGCTACTTACACGCAACCCAGGCTTTTACACCTGGGCCCGTCTGTCATCGGCGTCGTAGTATTGCGAACCGGTGCTCTCCTCTCCCTCCGTCCGTCCACCGTCTTCAGGCACTCTCGTGTTGCTGCTACGGTCGGCAACCTTCCTGGTCTGCTCGATCACTCACTGCTGTAACCTGTCGATCAACTGCCACACAAACTGCACACACTGCTTCGCACACACCGCTGTCTCAACGCCGCCACTGCACGCCCGCACGTCCGTCTCGCTCCCGTTCTCCATTGTTCTGTGGAACAACATTTTTGTTGGCCGCGCCGGTGCGCGAGAACACGCCCATTGTCTCTACCACTGCTCTGGATAGGCGGACAGTCAATGAGCCGGTACCAGCTGACGGGGAGGAACGCAGCTGCTGCATAATCGTCATCATGTTGGTTGTCATGGCAGCAAGAATACAAAATCAAAATATATACAAAATGCAAATGTCCACACCATGCAAAAGAACAGTAAATGAACACAAAATACACAGCAAATCGGCAGAAATAATACTTCAAAAATAACAAGCACAGCAAATCATAATACAAATACACTGCAAACGAAACCATAAGAAAATCATATTTTCTGCCTGATGACATCCCCCCACTCTTTAAGATTAGCAGTCCCTGCGATCAAGTTCAATTGTCTCTGTACCTCAAAGGAGCCGTGCCAAGATTAGCTCTGGTAGACCGCCGGGGGCCTTCTGGTGCTTGAGGGTCTGGGAAGAACCCATAGAATACAGTCTCTGGTGCCTGGGCTTCTCTTACTGGTTCTGGCGCTGCTGGTTGCGGCTCTACTGTGGGGGCTGTACACACTTTTAATGAAGTCCTATGTGCTGTTTGTTCCCGCCCTCCCTTCTCTGGTCGGACTCTGTACACCACCCCGGTATCTCCCACCTGTTCTAGAACCACGAACGGTTCCGGGGCCCACCATGTACGTAGTTTTCCCTGGCCCTGTCTGGTTTGGTTGCGAACCCACACCCTCTCTCCTGGCAACAGTGGTAATGTGTTCACTCTCTGATCGTAATGCTGTTTGCGTGTAGCAGCAGCAGTCCCCATTCTCTGACTAGCTGTGCGGTAGGCTACAGTAAGACGCTGTTGGTGGTCTTGGACCCAGTCTCTGATACCAACACGGGGCTGCTGTGGTTGTACTCCTAAACCTACATCTACTGGACGCCGCAGATGGCGACCGAACATAAGGAAGGAGGGAGCATAACCAGTGGAACTATGGGTGGTGTTGTTATAAGCATGTACTAGTTCAGGTAAGTACTCAGGCCAACGACCTTGTTTCTCTGTCTCTAAGGTGCGGAGCATGCCTAGGAGGGTCCGATTGAAACGCTCCGCCCCCCCATTCCCGGCCGGATGATAAGGGGTGGTGCGGCTCTTCGAAATGCCATAAGTATCGCATAGCTGTTTCATAAGGGCGGATTCAAAATTAGCCCCACGATCCGAGTGAAATCTAGCCGGGCAGCCGAAAGGCTGGATAACATGGGTCCATAAGGCCCGTACAGTAGTTTGGGCTGTTTGGTCACGTGTAGGGATGGCCCAACTAAAACGTGTGAATAAGTCAGTTGCTACTAAAATGTTTTGGTATGCATCAGAGGGGCGTCCTAAAGTTAAAAAGTCTATGCCTATCACCTCCATGGGGTAGGATACAGCAAAGGGGTGTAGGGGCGCTCTTGGCTCTACTCTGTCTCGCTGAAGGCTGCAGACGGCACAACCCTGCTGGAAATGACGTACCTCCCCCTCCATGCCAGGCCAGTAGAACCTCCGGCGGAGCTGGGCGAGGATCCGGTCTGGGCCAGCATGGGCGGCGGCGACGTGCAGCTCCTTCCAGACTTCCTCTCTCTTCGCAGCTGGACAGACAACCTGGGAATACTCCTCATGTGTGTACTGGTCAATAACTTTGCGGTACAGAATGTCATCTTTAAATTGCAACTTTTTCCACTGTCTAAATAGGATCTGGGCTGCCCGAGACCATGTACGACGTTCAGCCAATAAAGGTGCTTTTTGTTGTGCCACACACCTTGCCACCACTTGTATGTCCATGTCCTGGGCCTGTGCGTCTCTCCATTCACTGCCAGCCGAGCCCTCTTGTCCAGCATCCGGTGTGAGCTCCACGGCTGCGGACGTCACCGGGAACCTAGACAATGCGTCGGCATTCACATTGCTTTTACCTGAACGAAACTTGACATCGTAAGTGAAGGCTGCAAGCTGTGCGACCCAGCGCTGCTCAACGGCTCCCAGCCGGGCGGTCTGTAGGTGGGCAACAGGGTTATTGTCAGTATATACAGTAAATTTCGCACCAGTCAGATAGTCTTTAAACTTCTCAGTTACAGCCCATTTGAGAGCCAAAAGTTCCAATTTGAATGAACTGTAATTAGCGTCGTTCTGCTCTGTTGGGTGTAGGCTCCGGCTAGCATAGGCGATCACCCTCTCCTGGCCCTCCTGTACCTGAGCCAACACTGCACCTAAGCCATGACTACTGGCGTCTGTATATACAATAAAGGGTTGAGAGTAGTCTGCATAGGCCAGCACTGGAGCTTCTGTGAGGGCGGACTTCAGTGCATCAAAGGACTCCTGGCATTCTGGTGACCATGTTACCTTCCGTGTTTGTGACTTCTGGTCGGCTGGAATACCGGTCAACAGGTTGTTCAGGGGGCGGGCGACGGCAGCGAAGGTGTGCACGAAGCGTCTATAGTAGCCAGCCAGTCCCAGGAACGCCCGAACCTCTCGGATGGTGGAGGGGACCGGCCAGTCTCTCACAGCCGCAACTTTGTCGGGGTCAGGCCTGACCCCGTCACGGTCCACCACATGGCCCAGGAACTTCACTTCGCTCTGTAACAGTTTGCATTTATCTAGTCGCAGTTTCAGGCCATGCCGCCACAATTTTTCAAACACCTCGTCTAAATGCTGCAGATGAGAAGAGAAGTCAGGCGAGTACAGAATTATGTCATCTAAGTAGACTAATAGGGACTCAGTTAATTGGCCACTAAGACATTGCTGCATCAAACGTTGAAATGTGGCCGGAGCATTACAGAGGCCGAAGGGCATTCGCTTGAATTCATACAAACCAAGAGGTGTGGTGAAAGCGGTTTTCTCTTGGTCTCGGGGGTCCATACCAACCTGCCAATAGCCGCTGGCAAGATCAAGCGTGGAAAACCACTGGGCTTTAGTAAAGCTGGTGAGGGTCTCCTCTATTCTCGGCAAGGGGAAAGCGTCCTTGTGCGTCACAGCGTTTAGCTTTCTGTAGTCGACGCAGAAACGCCAGCTCCCATCCTTCTTTTTGACGAGCACTATGGGGGCAGCCCACGGACTGCAGCTCTCTTGGATTACGTCTTTCTCGAGCATGTCGGCTAGGAGCGCCTTCATCTCCTTGTACATGGCCGGGGGTAAGGGTCTGTGTCGCTCTCTGATGGGCGCCGCATCTCCGGTGTGGATCTGGTGTTGCACTGTGTCTGTGTGCCCAAAATCTTCATCATGGACAGCAAACACCTTCTCCCACTTCAGCAGCAGGTCGCTTAGCTCTCCTTGCTGTTCTGCTGGCAGGTCTGGCCGGCTGCACAGATCACGCACTTCCTGCGGTAATGGTCGCACGGCGCCGTCGTCTTCCACGCCAACCAAGGCCACTTCCACCGTCCCATCGCCATCCAAGGACAGGGCCAAGTCGTGGTCGGCGCGTACATCACTGTCGTCCACATGGTACAGCTTCCCCAACTTCTGGTAGCGGCCTACAAACAAGGGGTAAGGATGTGGGTTACATAGACGTACAGGAACTCTGCCTCCCTTTACCATGGCCAGTGAACGGGCCAATCCAAAATCCTTGCCGTCCGGCAGGGCCTCAACAAGGGCGGTGTAGTCTGCGCCGTATGGACCTCTCCGAGCACGTCCCCACACCACTACTTCACTCCGAGGGGGTACCTGTATGCGCTGTCGGCTGGCAGGCCGCACATAACCCAGAGACCCATCCTCTCCTATGATAGCGTGGATACGGCGACAGGTGGCGAACACGTCTCTCCATACGGCCTGATCCTTGCCCTGTCTTAGTGGGAATGCAGGTTTTCCGGGCAGTTTAAACAAGGCATTCCAACAGGCATTCACCACATTCATCCCTACAATCAAAGGATGTGTGCAATGTTCATCTTTAACAATGACGACGCCCCTCCCTGGTATGTTGATCCCCTCCAGTTCAACATCCAACACGGCATAGCCAGTGTAGGGAATATCCAGGCCATTAGCTGCTCTCAGTTTAAAGAATAGTGGCATTTTCCCCAGTTTAGCCTGAGAGAAATGTTCCTCAAATAAGCTCTGCTGCATCAAGGTGACTTGCGACCCAGTGTCCAATAAACCTTGTAGTTTCACACTTTCCATAGTTAAATCAATAGTTGGACACTGCCCAATAAATGCCTCGGTAGCCCTTGTTTGTGACGTTTCGTCAACCCCTGCCCCACGGACTTCAGCGACAGGGAGTTCTAAAAATGTGACTGGTTGTATGGGGCAGATCTACAAGCTCTCGCTATGTGTCCTGAACATTTGCACCGACGACAGATAGGCCTACCTTGTTCATCCCATTCATTGTTATAGGTTGGTGTATACCGCTGCTCACATCTGGGTTGTGGTGGTGGTGGTGATGGTGTTTGGGTTGGAGACTGCTGGAGGAGTGGTCGGATTTCCTTCATGAGCTCCTGTGTGAGCCCCTGCATCTGTGATTTGACGTCCTCCATGATTTCTCTCTTCAGAGTGGCTTTCCAGTCAGTTTCCTGCAGTGGTTTAGAGGCAAGTGTGGGGTTAACTGCATGACATGTGACTTCAGTTGCTCTCATACCTCCATGTTCTGTGTCTAGTAGTAGCGCTTCCTGGCGCACGGCGGCAAAATCTTCGTCCGGGTGTCGTCTGGCGTAGACCCTCAAAGCCTGGGCAAGTGGTCCCTCACAGAGCCCCAGCAGGAACTGCTCCCGGAGAACGGCATCGGAGGGGGCGGTGTCGGGGTTGTGCCGCCGCAGCCCACAATATAACTCCCTAAGCCTTAAAATAAATGCAGAGACACTTTCTCCTTCCCTTTGAGTGCAACTAAAAAACTGTGAACGCAGTACTGGGATTGGGGTTTTATGGCCATATAAGGAATCTAGGTAGGAAAATATTTTGCTAGCCTTGTCTCGCTCTGTGGCATCAAGAACACCGACCTGTCGTTTGGCTTCCCCTGTTAAAGCTCCCATTACAATGGCTACCTTCTTTTCATCAGTTAGCTCTTGGGACCCTAGTAAACCTTGTATTTGTTCTTTCCATTCTGCATATTTAACATCACTGTCTGGACCTTTAAATTTAGGCAGCCACGGGGCTCCTGGGTAGACAGGCATCATCATCATGATGATTAAAATACAACAAAAACCAATAAAAACAAAAAACAAAATAATAATTCAGTCCTTCTTGTTTTCACAATTGCTCTTAAAACCTGGTCCTGCCGCGCTACGCCAAGTTGTGACGTGTGCCCGAGCTTTGGGGCTGTAGTTTTTACGTCACAAAAAGTTTGTATAAATTATTTAAGACCCACTGGTAAAACACAATAAAAACATAGTAAAGTGCACTGTTTAAAGTGCGAGGTGCTCACTGTGCAAACCAAGTGGACTTAGAAAGTAGGCCGACTACGCCACTTTAAGTTTTAAGAGGTTAAAGAACTCTGTTTAAGTATAACCATTTGACCAACTCTTAAAATACCAATAAGGACACAGGTTCGTTTTACCAGGTTAAGAGCAATATAAAACATGTGAAAATCAAGAAAGGATTGGAGGACGAGGGTTTTTAAAAGGAAGAACAATCATGAATTTATTAACTAAAAGTACAAGGTGGCACTCTAGATGGCCGGTTAAAAACACAATCTTTATTAATACTACAAATAAAAACCTAACTAAAATGTCCCTAAAACTAAACCTAAAACACCCTCAACTTAACCAACAAAAATAAAACCAACGTTAAAAACCTGTCGTGTGCAAATTAGCTGGCTTAATGTGCAAATTTGCAATTAACGTTAGCTTTATGGAGCCTAAAGTGCGTGGATACGTGCAAAAGAACAATGTGCAATGCGGCAGGTACTGGTACAGTGCGTTGTGGGCAGTCTTATATCATCATCTGTGTCCTGTGCATCTGTCTTCTTTTCGTCTGAAACACACAGGGGACTAGACACAGTTCATCTGTTCACGAATCTTAAAGTGCTGTGGAATATGGGGGTGCAACACACCGGCTTCAGGTTTGCAATACTACGGGGAGAGCTACTTACACGCAACCCAGGCTTTTACACCTGGGCCCGTCTGTCATCGGCGTCGTAGTATTGCGAACCGGTGCTCTCCTCTCCCTCCGTCCGTCCACCGTCTTCAGGCACTCTCGTGTTGCTGCTACGGTCGGCAACCTTCCTGGTCTGCTCGATCACTCACTGCTGTAACCTGTCGATCAACTGCCACACAAACTGCACACACTGCTTCGCACACACCGCTGTCTCAACGCCGCCACTGCACGCCCGCACGTCCGTCTCGCTCCCCTTCTCCATTGTTCTGTGGAACAACATTTTTGTTGGCCGCGCCGGTGCGCGAGAACACGCCCATTGTCTCTACCACTGCTCTGGATAGGCGGACAGTCAATGAGCCGGTACCAGCTGACGGGGAGGAACGCAGCTGCTGCATAATCGTCATCATGTTGGTTGTCATGGCAGCAAGAATACAAAATCAAAATATATACAAAATGCAAATGTCCACACCATGCAAAAGAACAGTAAATGAACACAAAATACACAGCAAATCGGCAGAAATAATACTTCAAAAATAACAAGCACAGCAAATCATAATACAAATACACTGCAAACGAAACCATAAGAAAATCATATTTTCTGCCTGATGACATAAACACCCGGTGTTGCACACCGTCTCAGTATAGTAGTGTGCACACACAGACGCTCGTCCGATAGGCGTGACTCAGTAGTTTGGACAGCACGCCGTCTCTATACACTGGCGTGTGCACGCACACACACACACACAGGAACATGTCTATTCGTTCGCCACTCGGCGCTGCATCTGGCTTCTCACAGACGCACATATGCTGCTGCTGCTGCCTACAACGTCAGAGCTCCCTTACGTCTCGGTGCTCGAGCATACACACACGCCAAACAGTGTGACTGAGTGAAACTGGCTGAGTCGCTACCGGAAACAGCCTGGTGAACGCCGCCTATCCTACTCTGCCTGGCAAGCCACCTCATATGCTGCGCTGAGGGGGTGGTGCTATGACACGTAACTGGTATCAGACCCACTGGTTATATTCGCCCCTCCTAAATAGTTTTGTTGTAATAGTGCAACATAAACATTTTAAAGACTTTAGACTTTAGTAATAGTACATATGTTGAACAAAGTGTTGAATAAAGCAATGCATTTCCAACTCCACTGTGTCCCAGTTAGGGATGACCAAACAGGGGACCGGCTCGGGCGCTCTCAGTTTCTGTCACCTCAATGTCGCAACTTTTCTGCTAGATGACTCTGGTGGAGATCACAGCGGCGCAGTGCCCGCCCAGAGCCAAATGGACCCGCAAGGGTCCATTTGGTTTCATTTTTACGTTCTCAAGAGTTACATCTGGTTAACCAACTTAGCTGGGGACCACCTGGAACCCTCTCAGGGACCACTGGTGGTCCCCGGACCACTGGTTGAAAACCCCTGGTGTAAGTTGTTGCTGCACTTCGCTGCCCCTGTGCCCTACCTAGTATTCTGTCTGAGTTGCTTTTATTCTCTTTTGTGCGAACTTGCCAATGTCTTATTACTGTGGTATAACTGTTGTATTTTTAGGCCAGAATTATCTCCCCACTAGTACCTTATTTTTGGTTTTGGCCTCACGAAATTTCATTTTCAATAAAAAAAAACACAAAAATATACAACAATTCAAGTTGCACATTCAGTCATTTTAGCTGTAACCGGAAATGGTATGGGGGCGGCATGAAGCCGCCCCCATACCTTTTTCTCTTGCCTCTCCAGGTCCCAGCACCAGACATTTCATTCAGGAGCAGTGAATCATAATGGCCTCCTAAAGGCCTCACCAAGGGTTGTTGGGCTGAAACAGAGGTGTCATGAGTGACCCAGATAACTAATAATTATTACACAATAAATAGTCAACCTCATTTCTAACGTTTATTTTTATTGTCACATCACACCTGGTACAAGCTCTGATGGATAGTTTTCAGACAAAAGACAAAAATATAAAATGAAAGAAAGGAAGAAGTAGCATACTGCAAAGGCTATAGTGTGTGTATGTGTGTGTTTGCGCGCGCATGCAACTAAAAATATATATATAATGAAGAAAAACAATGTATTTGTTTGAAACAAAAAATGTCCACTAAATAGTAACTGAACTACTAATATATGTTTACAAAACTACCGGTGCACAAATTGAAATATAATTTTAAATGCTGGTGTTAAACATTTAAACAAATCCATGCATATTTGAAAACAGTGAAAATAGCAGATCTCCAGTAAATGTTCACAATGTGTCCTGAGGCCTAATGTCACTAAACCTGGATTAGGGATTATCCTGGTTTATTATATCCTGGATCAGCAATTAACTGGTTTCATTTACTGGTTAATCTAACCTGGATATGTTGAGGCTTGATTGGGTTTCATGAAAGCAATGTCAAACTAGTTACCATGGAAACTAATGCGGTTGATTTAGTCTTACAGCATTCAATACAGTCAATCTGACCACAAACCAATGAGTTCAATTATTATGTTTTATCGGCCTTCATTAAAACATCCTATTGGTACATCCTATTGGTGCCATTAATGAACTAACTGAAGCCCTATATTAAAGATATCTAGATCAAAGAACCATACATTACACACAGCACATCAGTGTCTCTTTTTCGTCCCTAGGCACACTTTTTATATCCTAAAAAACTCAGAGCACACTTAGATATACCCCAGTTCTTTTTTCTTTTTTTTAAACGTCTACACAAAATATTGTGCACACACAATTTGTGCTCAATTTGTCAAGACAAAGAAATATTTTTAAAAATCAAGTAGTTAAAACAAAGTAGTAAAAACAAGAATAAAAGTCTTAGGCCACAATACAATTGAGCACCTTTGTACAGAAAAAATATGTTAAAAAATGATTAAAAAATAAAAAAGAAAAAGAAAAGGAAATATGTTTTGGCAACAATACAACTTTCTATCTTTAGTGTGAACCTTGCACAAAGAGTTTCTCTCTTGGATGAGACAGAGACCAAAGTGACACAGAGACACAGAGACTCCTCATCAGCTGCTCTCAGTCTCTCTCTGCATTTGTTTTTATCAGGGCCGGATCCAATGAAAGGTAATATCAGTGTTTTTCATCAGTGGTCCGGGGACCACCAGTGGTTGACAGAGGTCCAGGTGGTCCCCAGCTAAATGGTGGAAAGTTGGTTAACCAGATGGAACTCATTGTTTCATTTTTACGCTCTCAAGAGTTAAAATATTAGTCATGTGAATTAGCCCCAAGTCTACACAACTTCAGAATGTAGAAGATTAATGGTCATTTTGATCTGTAGGTTCAACTGTTGTTTCCCAAATCCAGCCTGGAATTGTAGACAAAAAGTCTACAATTCCAATCTTTAGTTTTGGGGTCTGTGGAGCTAAAATGTCATCAAATGGTGGTCCGTGGCTCAAATAAAATAGTGGGCCCTGGTGTCATAATGGTTGAAAACCCTTTCCCACGTTGGTCACATTATGGGTCTTGTATACTGTGTGTTCTCTGGTGACGTATCAGAAGCCTTTTACGACAGAAGCGTTTCTCACACTGTTCACAGTGAAAGGGTTTCTCTCCTGTATGAATTCGCTGGTGTTTTTTTAGATCACTACTATCGCGGAACCGTTTCTCACAGTGGTCACAGGCGTAGGGCTTCTCTCCTGTATGAATTCGCTTGTGTTTTTTTAGATCACCAATATCACAGAACCGTTTCTCACAGTGGTCACAGGCGTGAGGCTTCTCTCCTGTATGGATTCTCTGGTGACGTTCGAGACGGGAGCTTTCCGCAAACCTTTTTCCGCACTGAGCACATTGGTAGGGCTTCTCTCCAGTATGAGTTCTCTGGTGAGCTTTAAGATGGTCTCTTCTGCTAAAGGTTTTCTCACAGCCGTCGCAGGGGTAGGGTTTCTGTCCTGTATGAATCATCTGGTGCTTTTTCAGAGTCGCCCTGTCACTGAAGCTCGCCCCACACTCGTGACAGTGGTAGGGTTTCTCTCCTGTATGAACTCTCTGGTGTATTTTGAGACTATAGCCACGGCTGAAGCCTCTCCCACACTGGCCACAGTGGTAGGGCTTTTCTCCTGTGTGAACTCTCTGGTGAATTATTAGATAATTTCTAACGCTGAACGTTGCACTACACTGGTCGCATTGATAGGGCTTCTCTCCTGTGTGAATTCTCTGGTGTTTTTTGAGCTGACCTCTTTGGCTGAACCGTGACCCACACTGATCACAGTGGTAGGGCTTCTCTCCTGTGTGAATTCTTTGGTGTTTTTTGAGCTGACCTCTTCGGCTGAACCGTGACCCACACTGGTCACAGTGGTAGGGCTTCTCTCCTGTGTGAATTCTCTGGTGAATTATTAGATGACTTTGCTGGCTGAACCGTGACCCACACTGATCACAGTGGTAGGGCTTCTCTCCTGTGTGAATTCTCTGGTGAATTATTAGATGACTTTGCTGGCTGAACCGTGACCCACACTGATCACAGTGGTAGGGCTTCTCTCCTGTGTGAATTTTCTGGTGACGTATGAGACTACCTCGCTGGCTGAACCGTGACCCACACTGGTCACAGTGGTAGGGCTTCTCTCCTGTGTGAATTTTCTGGTGACGTATGAGATAAGATCTGTGGCTGAAGCGTGACCCACACTGGTCACAGTGGTAGGGCTTTTCTCCTGTCTCAGATCTCTGGTGTTTTTTGAGTGTCTTGCTTGTGAGGTCGTTTTCCACAGCCTGGTTGAAGTAAGTATTCACATCTGGGTGGGGAAATAAAACAATTAAAATGTGAACTGTTTTGAAATAGCATTATATACTGTAGGTCTAGCCAGCTCTAGCATACAATTCTGAAATTGCAAAGTGGGGTTGTAATGGTGATATGGTGGATTAATGGTCACTGATGATCTAATGTTGACATCCATCAATCATTCGATTGGCTGAGCAAGGAAGCTATGTACTGTATGATGATATAAAACTCTCATCTGAATATACACGACTATACATGAATATACACGTCTACACGACTAGAGAATGCAGAAGATTGTCATTTTGATCTGTATGTTTGATTGTTTGTTTTGTTTCCCCAAATCCAGCCTGGAGTTGTGGACAAAAGCAAAAATAAATCTTTAGTTTTGGGGTCTGTAGGGCATACATTGCTTTGGAGACTCATAACGAAAAAGACAGCAAAAAAGACAGCAGGATTTTCTAAAAAAGCGAAATAGAGAGACACACACAGGTAGTAAACGGTAGTCAGACTATAGAGCTGCGCAGTGACGTCACCGCCCCTGTTCCGGAAGTCTTTTCCCATTTCATTTTTCTCATAGACTTTTCGAAAATAATTTATATCAAGACGATTACACCGCGGACAAAGCCAACTCGAGTCGTGACGAATCATGATGACACACACACAAACTTTTGGGACAATAAAATAATTTCTAAGATGAAAAACGAAACAAAAAGTCTTGTATCATGCCGTTTTCTACTTCTTCCCAATTATATATTATATGACGATATTGTGTTTGTTGTCATGATTTGTCACGACCTGAGTTGGCTTTGGCCGCGGCGTAATCGTCTTGATATAAATTATTTTCGAAAAGTCTATGAGAAAAATGAATGGGGAAAAGACTTCCGGAACAGGGGCGGTGATGTCACTGTGCAGCTTGTCCTTGTTGAGCACAAGCCTCATCTTTTCATTAGTTTTACATGCAAACTTCAGTCTGCAATTGAGTATGGAGTAGCCTGGATGGCCACCCGCTTCGACCTCTATCCATGGATTGAATAGAGCATAATCGCGAGTAATCACACGATCGAATACAACGAGTAGACGCAGATAATAGATACCCGCCGGGCAAGTAGATATTTTGTATTCATTGCATCGGTGGATCACGGCTACTACTAGTAGGGCGGGGCGAAGGAAGTTTTACTGAAGTTATGGTTAGGGTTAGGTTAGGTTTAGGCATAAGTTTACTGAGGTTAAGTTTAGGGTTGGGGTTAGGTGTAGGCATAGCCTAGTTTTACTGAAGTTATGTTTAGGGTTTAGGATTAGGCTAGGGTTAGGGTTAGACGGTGCTTTATGCGGTTACTAACCCTAAACATAACTTCAGTAAAACTATGCTTCGCCCCGCCCTACTAGTAGTATCCGTGATCCACCGATGCAATGAATACAAAATATCTACTTGCCCGGCGGGTATCTGTTATCTGCGTCTACTCGTTGTATTCGATCGTGTGATTACTCGTGATTATGCTCTATTCAATCCATGGATAGAGGTCGAAGCGGCTGGGATGGCATAGATTTTCATCACGGCTAAACCGCTTGCTTATCCCTTAACTTCTTTGCCTTTTTAGGCTATTTAAAAAAAAAAGAGGGTGAACATGGTAAGAGACAATGGTATGGGTGCGGCTTCATCGCCCGTGGTGCGAAGCGACACGGGCGATGAAAGCCGCACCCATACCATTTTATTAGTCAAGTAAAGCATCAAAAATAACATCAGTTGTTGTTGAAGTTGCAACAGACACGCAGCATGCATAAAGCTAAAGGTCTGACTCAGAGAGTTTTCTGTTTTCAATGATGAAATGCTGTTGGTTTAGTGGTGACACAGCTGTAGTTAGTTAGTAGCAGTAGTAGTGTTTCACATCATTTTAAATATAAGCAGTGTTGTAGTGGTACTTTTAGAAGTGGGGGGACGCCTCTTAAAGGGGAATTCCACCCATTTTATTTTATTTTTTCTGAGAGTGTACAAATGTGAACCCTAGCGGGTCCATTTGGTTCACCAAATGGAACCAAATGGACCCTAGCGGGTCCATTTGTACACTCTCAGAAAAAAGGAAACTCATTAACATGGTGCAACACATCTTGATGACGTCATCAAGATGTGTTTCACCATGCTTATGATTTTTTTAGATCTCCATTTCTAGGAAACACAAAATGGGGGAACTTTTTTTTACCATGTCCCCACAACATCTCCAACACACACAAGACACACTAGTAAAACAAGTATAGCATGAGAAAGATTGCTTACAATGCCTAATTGTATCCATACATGTAAATGACAAGACAAAAAACATACGGTAGGCACTAGGCCTACTTTTGCCCCAAAAATATTTTAGATATGAGACGTGAGGGGACCCCCCCCCCATGCCCATGCCTAGATCCGCCCCTGCTTGTGTTCAAGATGCTAATGAAGTAGACGTGAGTCGTTGTTATTCAAAGGACTGTCTCTCAGACGACCTTGATCAACTACCTACTAAGTAACACATGCAACCACATTTTAAAGATATTTCAAATTAAACTGCTTATATTTAAATCGATTTGAAACATTAGGCTACTAAAACTAATTAACTACAATTGTCACACAGGTAATAAACCAATGGCCATGTCATAACTCAGCAGCCAGATGGCTGTTACTTGCCGAATATAAGTAGGTATTGGGTATGAATTAGCCCAAGACATTGGACTCTCGTAGAGAGGTGTTTGCGATTCTGACGTGATCACTCTACGAGAGTCCAAGATTTTCTATCCTATTTCCAAGACGGATTTTGCTTCTAGGGCTTCTAGTAGCTCTTAGGGTGCACCAATCCCACATGTAAAAGGCTGAACATAAGCTTCCACCCGTCCGACGCGGCTACGGCAAAAGATTGTACGACGTAGAGTCGTAGTTTTTAATAAATAAAATGTTTTATTCCACTCAGTCTGTTGATGCTTTTTTTCCCACTCGGTCCGTCCGGAAGGCTGCCATCTTGGAAGGAGGGGAAAGGGGGGGTGGGGGTGCGCCATAACCAATGGCAGCTCAGCACCCGCCCCACTCCCCTCCCCCTCCCCCTACCCCTCACTCCCCTCCTCCGCCCCACACACTCTCACCCCATAGGTTTACTGAGGTTAAGTTTAGGGTTAGGATTAGGTTTAGGCATAGCCTAGTTTTATTGGGGTTTGTGCTTTATTTCGGGTGGCACTTCCGCCGCTCATACCCCAGAGCTCTCCGATAAATCACTAGCCGGGTTTTGGTTGGTAAAGTTCGTTGTATCATTTCTAAATTGTTAGCACAAGCTTTGATGTTTTGTTGTTTGTTTAACACCATTAGACAGATCTTGGGCGTAGTGATGTGGACACACAAAACATAGTTCCATAGGATAGAGGTGAAATCACAATATTAATGGATTGGACAGCCTCGTCAATGAGATTAAATGGGGACAGGAGATCTCGGGCCGCCGCGAACTCGGACCGAGCAAAACTGCGGAGATCTCGGCTAGGTGGTGTGGAGAAGTCGGCTAGGTGGTGTGGAGAAGTCGGCTAGGTGGTGTGGAGAAGTCGGCTAGGTGGTGTGGAGAAGTCGCCCAGGGGGTGTGGAGAAGTCGCCCAGGGGGTGTGGAGAGGTCGGCCCATTAGACATGCATAGGCACCTTTATCACTGCATATCATAGACATGCATAGGCACCATTATCACTGCATATCAACCATTATCAGGCCATATACCAACCATCATCAGTCTTTTATGCTTGATATGTCTTGCTGTTGTGACAATAGACATGTATATAGGCACCATTATCACTGCATATCAACCATTATCAAGTCATGACAATAGACATGTATAGGCACCATTATCACTGCATATCAACCATTATCAAGACATATGCATGTTCAATAATACTGGTTTACTCTCAACTAGAGTTGAATAATTAAATGTTTTATCTTTACCAGAGTTGAATAAATACATATTTCACTCTTTACCAGAGTAGGCTACTTTAAAGTTATTGAAGTAATTCATGTAAATCTATGCTTCAGATTGCAGTAATGTGGCTAAAAGGATACATTCTATGCTTTAGGATACAAAATGTTTGTTTTGACTATAGCAATGGCTAACAGGTTGACACATGCCTGAACTCCCAGAGTTGAATAAATACATATTTCACTCTTTACCAGAGTTAAAGTAATTAGACAATAACACATATTTAAAACAGTTTGAAACATTGTGGATGTGTTCTTCCAAACTGCAGCAGGACTAGGGTTGAGGAAAGGAAACGGAACTTTAGACAAGAATAATGTAATAATCACTTTTATACACTTTGAGCTCCCAAGTATAATGTTACATTATACTTAAACATCTGAATTAGGTAATTTTCATTTCCCAATTGTGGGAAACAGTACACAGCAAAAATTGGAGAGTTAAAATTTCAGGGTTACATATTTCAGAGTTGATTTCAACTCCCAAAGTGTATTTCAACACCTTTAGAGTTAAATTGGCTTCAGTGTTGGAGTTATTTCATTGAGTTGATCATGTCAGAGTTGTCTGGAGTTAATTTTACTTTAAAGTTATTGAAGCCATTAGCAAGCAATTTCACCTCGGGTCCAAGTGTGAATATACCCTCAGCAATTATCAGTCAATCACATCACTTTTGCTGGACCAGGGAAACAAAGCAGTCAATTCACTAGATCAACATGACAATTAATCTTCTACATTCTGTTGTAGCCTTAAAAAGTGCACAATAATAAGGATAATGATATACAAGGGCCTAAAACAGCTGGCACTAGCTCACTGAGTAACTAACTATTCCACAGACATGGGCCGACCTCTCCACTCCCCCGGCCCGACCTCTCCACAGCCGCGGCCCGACCTCTCCACTCCCCCGGCCCGAGCTCTCCACAGCCGCGGCCCGACCTCTCCACAGCCGCGGCCCGACCTCTCCACTCCCCCGGCCCGACCTCTCCACAGCCGCGGTCCGACCTCTCCACTCCCCCGGCCCGACCTCTCCACAGCCGCGGTCCGACCTCTCCACTCCCCCGGCCCGAGCTCTCCACAGCCGCGGCCCGACCTCTCCACAGCCGCGGCCCGACCTCTCCACACGATTCGGGCCGACTTCGCGGCGGGCCGACTTCTCGTGCGACCGCATTAAATACTGAGTTTAACACACACACACACACACACACACACACACACACACACACACACACACACACACACACACACACACACACACACACACACACACAAAATGGACCCGCCGCAAGGGTCTATTTGGGGTCTTTGGGGGCTAAAATGTCCCCGAATGGTGGTCAGTGGTTAAAACGGTTGAAACTCCCATATTGAAAAGATAAAAGAAAAGTGTAAAAGTGACATGATTAGCCCCAACCTGTGAGTCTGTGCAACTTGACGACAGGATTCAACATGGCTCCCAGCAGTGTGCTGGTTCCCTGCTGCTCCATCTGTCTCTGCTCCGTTGGAAAACTTCTGGACGACATCTCTGTTGAAAAGCTTCAGTAGTTCATCCTCGTTAGAAACATCTCTGTGTTGAAAAGCTTCAGTAATTCAGTAATTCATCCTCGTTAGAAACATCTCTGTGTTGAAAAGCTTCAGTAATTCCTCCTCGTTAGAAACATCTCTGTGTTGAAAAGCTTCAATAGTTCCTCCTTAGCCTGACTTCAGTCTAAATACTGAAGTGAAACGAAGTGCTCGTTTCACTTGAATCACAAAGAAAAAATAAGGCAGTATTTTTACGGTGCTGATTCAGGGCTGAGCCAGGCTAGTTCCTCCTCGCTCCGCATTGGAGACAATAAGCTTTCTGCAGCTGAGATACAGAGAACTGACTGTTGTCTCTGTGTACTAATGTCATCTGAACAACATTCTCCTCCTGGACTAGAGCTTCCTTTCCGTTGTAGAGAGCAGAGCCAGAGCCTTGGAAATAGACAGAGTTACGCCAACTCCGTTCACTTCATGGCGCCAGTGCAATGGCGGCTCCTCTACATAGACTTCTATAGGATGGTGACAACAAATAGGGACAGCCGGAAGTTACTGAATGCATTGGAGCCTATGGGGCTCACGCAAGTACTAGAACCACGTGACCAGACTTTTTTTCTGCCCCCTCAATGTCGCAACTCTGTCTATTTCAAAGTGAAATACAGAGCTTCCGAGAGCTAGCCAGAGTGTCGTCAGAGCTACGCCAACTCCGTTCACTTCATGGGGTCAGTCCAATGGCGGCTCTTCTACATAGACTATTACCAAAGATACTCTATTTATAAAGATGGCCATACTCCCATTGGCGCCACTATATAAATGACATGGACTACAGTACAAAGCCTACAAATGGTCTCCTAAGTAGTAATGGTTTAGATCAGAGCCCCCTATCTGTTGTATGTGAAACTGCAGATTACAAAGAGACTCTTTCTGACTCCTAACAAATCTCGCGAGAGTTGGGCGGTGGGATAAAGAATAATTTATAACAAAGTGAATTTTCTTCTGTTCTGTTTAGCTAATAGAAGCCATTTTACTATGAATATGCTGTAAATATTATATGCCTTTTGATGATGGGGTGTAGTATTTAGTTCAGTGTCCATGGAGTTAAGGAATGGATCATAAGTTGTGTTCACGTTCATTCTACCATTGGAAATGAATAGACTCCAACATACTTCCGGTCTCCTAATATTGTACCCGCCCCCTTCTTCTAGAGCCAGGAAGCAACGTAATTACGACCCTCTTGGTCATTGGCCTCTTGGCTATTACTGTAGAGGCGAGCAGTACCGCCCCATCGTGACGTCGTCCCTGTACCAAAAATGGATTCCGCATTCATTTCTCCAAAATACTTTTCGAAAATAATTTGTCAGGGGCGGATCTAGGCGTGGGTATGGGGGGGGGGGGGGGGGCAATGCCCCCCTAAATACCCAGTCTGCCCCCCCCAAACACGATGCCATGCAAAACAACCCAAGATATTTCAAATGAAAGTGCTTATATTTAAAATGATGTGAAACACTACTACTGCTACTAACTAACTACAGCTGTGTCACCACTAAACCAACAGCATTTCATCATTAAAAACAGAAAACTCTCTGAGTCAGACCTTTAGCTTTATGCATGCTGCCTGCGTGTCTGTTGCAACTTCAACAACAACTGATGTTATTATTGATGCTTTACTTGACTAATAAAAGTCCTGTAACCGAAAATGGTATGGGTGCGGCTTCATGAAGCCGCCCTCATACCTTTTTCTCTTGCCTCTCCAGGTCCCAGCGCCAGACATTTCTTTCAGGAGCAGTGAATCATAATGGCCTCCTAAAGGCCTCACCAAGGGTTGTTGGGCTGAAACAGAGGTGTCATGAGTGAATAACAGGGGTGTAGTGGAGGGGGGACGCGGGGGGACGGAGTCCCCCCACTTCTCTCACATCTAAAATATTTTTGGGGGCAAAAATTGTTTTTTTGACTTGTCATTTACTTTTATGGATACAATTAAGCATTGTAAACCATCTTTCTCAATATACTATTCAATATGCATGTTTTAATAGTGTGTCTGTCTGCGTTGTGCAGGTCCACGTGAATGCACATGCATGTGTGCGTGCACGTGTCTTAAGAGGCGTCCCCCCACTTCTAAAAGTACCACTACAACACTGGTGAATAACTAATAATTATTACACAATAAATAGTCAACCTCATTTCTAACGTCTATTTTTATTGTCACATCACACCTGGTACAAGCTCTGATGGATAGTTTTCAGACAAAAGACAAAAATATAAAATAAAAGGAAGGAAGAGTAGCATACTGCAAAGGCTAGTGTGTGTGTGTGTGTGTGTGTGTGTGTGTGTGTGTGTGTGTGTGTGTGTGTGTGTGTGTGCATGCAGCTAAAAAAAAAAAAAAAAAAAAAAAAAAAAAAAATATATATATATATATATATATATATATATATATATATATATATATATATATATATATATATATATATATATATATATATATATATATATATATATATATATATATATAATGAAGAAAAACAATGTATTTGATTGAAATTGAAACAAAAAGGTCCACTAAATAGTAACTGAACTACTAATATATGTTTACAAAACTACCGCTGCACAAATTGAAATATAATTTCAAATCCTGTGTTAAACATTTAAACAAATCCATGCATATTTGAAAACAGTGAAAATAGCAGATCTCCAGTAAATGTTCACAATGTGTCCTGAGGCCTAATGTCACTAAACCTGGATTAGGGATTAAGCCAGGATTCAACAAGTATCCTGGTTTATTATATCCTGGATCAGCAATTAACTGGTTTCATTTACTGGTTAATCTAACCTGGATATGTTGAGGCTTGATTAGGTTTCATGAAAGCATTGCCACACTAGTTACCATGGAAACTAATGCGGTGGATTTAGGTTTACAGCATTCATTAGGCAGTCAATCTGACCACAAACCAATGAGTTAAATTATTATGTTTTAGCGGCCTTCATTAAAACATCCTATTGGTGCCATTAATGAACTAAATGAAGCCCTATATTAAAGATATCTAGATCAAAGAACCATACATGACACACAGCACATCACTGTCTCTTTTTCGTCCCTAGGCACACTTTTTATATCCTAAAAAACTCAGAGCACACTTAGATATACCCCAGTTCTTTTTTTTTTCTTTTTGAAAACTTCTACACAAAATATTGTGCACACACAATTTGTGCTCAATTTGTCAAGACAAAAAAATATTTCTAAAAATCAAGAAGTTAAAACAAAGTAGTAAAAACAAGAATAAAAGTCTTAGGCCACAATACAATGGTCTTAACATTGAGCACCTTTGTACAGAAAAAAAAGTTTAAAAAAAAGTTAAAGAAAAAAAAGAAAAAAAAAAAGGAAAAATGTTTTGGCAACAATACAACTTCCTATCTTTAGTGTGAACCTTGCACAAAGAGTTTCTCTCCTGGATGAGACAGAGACCAAAGTGACACAGAGACACAGAGACTCCTCATCAGCTGCTCTCAGTCTCTCTCTGCATTTGCTTGTTTTGTTTTGTTTATTTTAATCAGGGCCGGATCCAATGAAAGGTAATATCAGTGTTTTTCATCAGTGGTCCGGGGACCACCAGTGGTTGACAGAGGTCCAGGTGGTTCCCAGCTAAATGGTGGAAAGTTGGTTAACCAGATGGAACTCATTGTTTTATTTTTACGCTCTCAAGAGTTAAAATATTCGTTATGTGAATTAGCCCCAAATCTACACAACTTCAGAATGTAGAAGATTAATGGTCATTTTGATCTGTAGGTTCGACTGTTTTGTTTTCCCAATCCAACCTGGAACTGTAGACATAAAGCAAAAGAAATCTTTAGTTTTGGGGTCTGTGGGGCTAAAATGTCATCAAATGGTGGTCCGTGGGTCAAATAAAATAGTGGGCCCTGGTATCATAATACTAGGTAATACCTGGTATCATAATGGTTGAAAACCCTTTCCCACGTTGGTCACATTATGGGTCTTGTATCCTGTGTGTTTTCTGGTGACGTATCAGATGCCTTTTATCACTGTAGCGTTTCTCGCACTGTTCACAGTGTATATGAGTTCGCTGGTGGCTTTTTAGCCCGCCGCTATCGCGGAACCGTTCCTCACAGTGGTCACATGCAAAGGGCTTCTCTCCTGTATGAATTCTCTTGTGTTTTTTTAGATCACCAATATCGCGGAACCGTTTCTCACAGTGGTCACAGGCGTGAGGCTTCTCTCCTGTATGGATTCTCTGGTGACGTTCGAGACGGGAGCTTTCCGCAAACCTTTTTCCGCACTGGGCACATTGGTAGGGCTTCTCTCCAGTATGAGTTCTCTGGTGAGCTTTAAGATGCTGCATTCTGCTAAAGGTTTTCTCACAGCTGTCGCAGTGGTAGGGTTTCTCTCCTGTATGAATCATCTGGTGCTTTTTCAGAGTCCCCCTGTCGCTGAACCTCGCTCCACACTGGTGACAGTGGTAGGGTTTCTCTCCTGTATGAACTCTGTGGTGTATTTTGAGCTGATCTCTTTGGCTGAACTTTGCGCCACACTCGTGACAGTGGTAGGGCTTTTCTCCTGTGTGAATTCTCTGGTGTGATTTGAGTCGATGGAGGAGGCTGAACCTTTTTCCACACTGGTCACAGTGATGGGGCTTCTCTCCTGTGTGAATTCTCTGGTGAATTATTAGACAACTTCTCCAACTGAACTTTGCACCACACTGGTGACAGTGGTAGGGCTTCTCTCCTGTGTGAATTCTCTGGTGTTTTTTGAGCTGACCTCTTTGGCTGAACTTTGCGTCACACTGGTCGCAGTGGTAGGGCTTCTCTCCTGTATGAAATCTCTGGTGTGTTTTGAGACTACTGCTTTGGCTGAAGCCTCTTCCACACTGGTGACAGTGGTAGGGCTTTTCTCCTGAGTGAACTCTCTGGTGTGATTTGAGTTGCTGGCGGAGGGTGAACCTTTCTCCACACTGGTCGCAGTGGTAGGGCTTCTCTCCTGTGTGAATTTTCTGGTGCCTTATTAGATGACTTTGCTGGCTGAACCATGACCCACACTGGTCGCAGTGGTAGGGCTTCTCTCCTGTGTGAATTCTCTGGTGAGTTATGAGATTATATCTCTTGGTGAAGCATGACCCACACTGATCACAGTGGTAGGGCTTCTCTCCTGTGTGAATTCTCTGGTGAGTTATGAGATTATATCTCTTGGTGAAGCATGACCCACACTGATCACAGTGGTAGGGCTTCTCTCCTGTGTGAATTTTCTGGTGGCGTATGAGATCAGATCTGTGGCTGAACCGCGACCCACACTGGTCACAGTGGTAGGGCTTCTCTCCTGTGTCAGATCTCTGGTGTTTTTTGAGTGTCTTGCTTGTGAGGTCGTTTTCCACACCCTGGTTGAAGTAAGTATTCACATCTGGGTGGGGAAATAAAACAATTAAAATGTGAAGCGTTTGATGATGAATATTTTAACTCTTGAGAGTGTGAAAATGAAACCAAATGGACCCGCAAGGGTCCATTTGGTTTAATTTTTACATTCTCAAGAGTTACATCTGGTGAACCAACTTTCCATCATTTAGCCTGGGGACCACCTGGAACCCTCTCAAGGACCACTGGTGGTCCCCGGACCACCTGTTGAAAACCACTGTTCTATTAGGATGGCAACAGCAATGTCTGGGCCCTGATTGGCCATCAGAGATTTGGGCCAATTCCCAGTACTCAGAGTGACAGTTTTTTCAAGATGATTGCATGAGACTTCTTTGCCTTTTTAAACTATTTAACTTCACCTCATATGGGTGTGTTTTTTTCTTGCTCACTGTTGTAACCGTGGCTGCTATACTTTTAAAAAGATCTACACTTGCATGAATAAAACAATGCAACTGTTTTCTCTCTCTCTCTCTCTCTCTCTCCTCCAAATGTATATAGGTCTGTGATAGACGTTAGCTGGTCAATAAAGGAACCCTAACCCTAAACTATAGGGTTTTCACACCTGTAGACTCTTGCCTTTTTCTTGCCTTTTGTCCCCCACAGGAAAGGAATTTGAGAAAATAAGTTGGGACCTCAATAACAACACTAGGGAGTCTCAATGTTAACGATGAGGCATCTGACACATATCATTCTCAATTCATGCAGGAATGCGTTTGTGCACTTATACGAAAACATTGACAGATGACTATGAGTATGTGTTTGTCATGCCAATGAAGCACTTTTGAATCGAAGTTGATTGGAATTAATTTAATTAATCTGAAATTTAATTAATCTGATTTAATTACACTATAAACACTCGAAATTAGGTCACTCTCTCCCTCTCTCTCCCCCTCAGGGCACACACACATGCCTAGATCCGCCCCTGCTCCCTCTCCCCCCTCTCCCCCTCCTTACACTCGCTGAGACATGTAATACTCTACGCAAGCTAAATGTAAACCAGCTTTACAGCGTCCTTGGGTTTAAATCGAGTCAATCCCTTTGGTAGAAGTTAGAACTCAGTACTTAGTATTGATCAACCGTGAAACCAAAGTGAGTACAGTACTTACCTGTGAGTCTGTGCAACTTGACGACAGGATTCAACATGGCTTCCAGCTTCTGCTCCATCTGTCTGTGCAATAAGCTTTCAGCAGCTGAGATACAGACAACTGACTGGCGTCGTCATCTTCCTTTCCCTCATAAAGGGAGCCAACGACGCGTCATAGCACCTCCCTCTCTTTGATCTCCGCCCTATCGTGCTGGTGGGCAGGGGCGGATCTAGGCATTGGTATGGGGGGGGCAATGCCCCCCCTAAATGCCTAGTCTGCCTCCCCCAAACACGATGCCATGCAAAACAACCCAAGATATTTCAAATTAAAGTGCTTATATTGAAAATGATTTGAAACACTACTAACAGAAAACAGAAAACTCTCAGACTCTGAGTCGACCTTTAGCTTTATGCATGCTGTGTGTCTGTTGCAACTTCAACAACTGATGTTATTATTGATGCTTTTCTGAACCAGGGGCGGATGTAACATTTCCCAATTGTGTGTGTGTGTGTGTGTGTGGGGGGGGGGGGGGGGGGTTCTGTTACAGGACTTTTATTAGTCAAGTAAAGCATCAATAATAACATCAGTTGTTGAAGTTGCAACAGACACGCAGCATGCATAAAGCTAAAGGTCTGACTCAGAGAGTTTTCTGTTTTCAATGATGAAATGCTGTTGGTTTAGTGGCGACACAGCTGTAGTTAGTTAGTAGCAGTAGTAGTCATTTTAATTATAAGCACTTTAATTTTTGAATATATTTGACATTTGGGTTGTTTCCATGCCCTCATGGTTAGTGGGGCAGTCAGGGCATTTAGGGGGGAATTGACCCCCATACCCATACCCGCCCCTGAGCTGAACCGCAGTTGAATGGTGTGAATGACGATTCACACGTTTTTAATTTGTAAATTCAGGATACTCAGCGCTCATTTGCATCTAGAATCTGCATCTAAATCTAACGAGAAGATGAGGCATGTGCCTCAACGTGAAGAACTTGAGGGAAAGATACACACACAGAATGGAATGGATTTTGATGATGCATCATAAAGGCCAGGGGTTTTCAACAGGCGGTCCGGGGACCACAAGTTGTCCCTGAGAGGATTCCGGGTGGTCCTCGGCTAAATGATTGACAGTTTGTAACCAAATCGACCCTTATAGATAACTCTAACTCTGCTCTCTCTCTCTCTGAGTGTAAAATGAAATCCAAATGGACCCTTACAGGTCCATTTACGTAATAGGTTCCATTTGGTTTCATTTTATTCTCTCAAGAGTTAAATTATATCTAAATGTCGTGTATTACACACAGTTAAGCACAGGGCCCATGAGGTACCCACTGTACAGAACATTTTGTACCATACACGGGCTGTTTTCATGAGAACTCAAACCTCCACTCGAGGCCTGTTCGCCAGTGAGTCCGTGGGACAAGTCCAGATGGGAAAATCTCCTTCTTTGAACCGTTAAGAACAAGCCTCGAGCTTATGCATCCCCGTACCTTCTCCTTCAAAATTGTAATCTCCATATAGATTTGATAATAAATGTACACTGTTAAACCTGGCCGATTGTAGTTTGACCTGTGATCCTGGTAGCAGAATGAATGAATGAATGAATAAATGAACGAATGATTTTTTTTTTATTAACAGATGAGAGTTACAGTACAATTCAAGTACAACTGCATCAAATCTGAAAAAGCTGATTGGACACCCTTAACTAGTGTGTCCAATCAGCTTTTTCAGATTTGATGCAGTTGTACTTGAATTGTACGGTAATTCTTAAGCACTTGTTTACAATAGTGGCCAACTTGTTCATTTCATTAAGGCAATCAAATACCGCACATACAAAACAACTACTTCAGTGAAGTCAGAAGCAGCAAATCATGGAGGTAAAAAAGGGAAAGAGAAATGTATACAAAGAGGAGAGGGGTGGGGTGATTTTATATACATTTTTGTTTTACAGAGGCCAGTTTCGAATTGCAGCCATCTGTAGGTGCCCTTTGAGAGCGGTTATGAAGGAGTCAAGGGATTCACATGCCTTTATGACTGTTGGTAGGGCATTCCACATTTTAGTGGCATATGAGCGGAAGAAATTAAAACCCTTGTTTGTGCCAAATCTACTCTAACCTGTTCAGACAGTTTGTGACATAAACATCTGGATTACAAAAAAGGACCACCAGTGGTACGTCGCACGCACACAGCTGTGCAAACAGTAGTGAGCTGCTGGGAGACATGTATACTTACAGTGTAGGTACTTTGTTGTTGCACTTCGCTGCCCCTGTGCCCTAATATTCTGTGTTGCTTTTATTCTCTTTTGTGTGAAATTGCCAATGTGTTATTTTTCTTTTTTTTTAAACGTCTACACAAAATATTGTGCACACACAATTTGTGCTCCATTTGTCAAGACAAAGAAATATTTCTAAAAATCAAGTAGTTAAAACAAAGTAGTAAAAACAAGAATAAAAGTTGTACGCCACACTACAATGGTCTTAACATTGAGCACCTTTGTACAGAAAAAAAAAGTAAAAAAGAAAAAAAGGACTTCCTATCTTTAGTTTGAACCTTGCACTTGTTTTCCTGAACAAAGATTTTCTCTCCTGGATGAGACAGAGACCAAAGAGACACAGAGACACAGAGACTCCTCATCAGCTGCTCTCAGTCTCTCTCTGCGTTTGATTTTTATCAGGGCCAGATCCAATGAAAGGCAATATCAGTGTTTTTCATCAGTGGTCCGGGGACCACCAGTGGTTGACAGAGGTCCAGGTGGTTCCCAGCTAAATGGTGGAAAGCTGGTTAACCAGATAGAACTCATTGTTTTATTTTTACGCTCTCAAGAGTTAAAATATTCGTTATGTGAATTAGCCCCAAATCTACACAACTTCAGAATGTAGAAGATTAATGGTCATTTTGATCTGTATGTTCGACTGTTTTGTTTCCCCAATCCAGCCTGGAATTGTAGACAAAAAGTCTACAATTCCAATCTTTAGTTTTGGGGTCTGTGGAGCTAAAATGTCATCAAATGGTGGTCCGTGGCTCAAATAAAATAGTGGGCCCTGGTATCATAATACCAGGTAATACCTGGTATCATAATGGTTGAAAACCCTTTCCCACGTTGGTCACATTATGGGTCTTGTATACTGTGTGTTCTCTGGTGACGTATCAGAAGCCTTTTACGACAGAAGCGTTTCCCGCACTGTTCACAGTGAAAGGGTTTCTCTCCTGTATGAGTTTGCTGGTGGCTTTTTAGATTACGAATATCGCGGAACCATTTCTCACAATGGTCACAGGCGTAAGGCTTCTCTCCTGTATGAATTCTCTGGTGAATTATGAGTTTATTGCTTTGGCTGAACCCTCTCCCGCACTGGTCGCAGTGGTAGGGCTTCTCTCCTGTGTGAACTCTCTGGTGTTGTTTGAGGTGACAACTTTGGCTAAACTTTGCGCCACACTCGTGACAGTGGTAGGGCTTCTCTCCTGTGTGAACTCTCTGGTGTGTTTTGAGACTACGGCTTTGGCTGAAGCCTCTTCCACACTGGTGACAGTGGTAGGGCTTTTCTCCTGTGTGAACTCTCTGGTGTGATTTGAGTTCCTGGCGGAGGGTGAAACTTTTTCCACACTGGTCGCAGTGGTGGGGCTTCTCTCCTGTGTGAATTCGCTTGTGTTTTTTTAGACCACCACTATCGCAGAACCGTTTCTCACAATGGTCACAGGCGTGAGGCTTCTCTCCTGTATGGATTCTCTGGTGTTTCCTGAGGTTGCTGCTCAAAGAGAACCCTCTCCCACACGTGTCACAGTGGTAAGGCTTTTCTCCTGTGTGGGTTCTAAGGTGACCTTCGAGGCTCTTTTTGTCGCTGAACCGTTTGTCACACTGATTACAGTGGTGAGGTTTCTCTCCTGTGTGAATTCTCATGTGCCTTTTAAGAGTTTGGCTTGATTTGAACCCTTTGCCACACTGTTCGCAGTGGTAGGGCTTCACATCTGCGTGAATCACCAGGTGTTTTTTTAGATAGCCCCTGTCACGAAAGGCTTTACCACACTGGTCACATCGGAAGGGCTTTTCTACCGTAGGCCTGTGAATTCTCTGGTGTTGTTTAAGATTAGCTGTTTTGCTAAACTTCATCCCACACTGGTTGCATTGGTAGGGCTTCTCTCCTGTGTGTGTTCTCTGGTGATGTTTAAGATGCTGTTTTATCCTGAAAGTTTTCCCACAGTCGTCACAGTGGTAGGGTTTCTCTCCCGTATGAATCATCTGGTGCTTTTTCAGAGTCCTACCGTCGCTGAACCTCGCCCCACACTCGTGACAGTGGTAGGGTTTCTCTCCTGTATGAATTCTCTGGTGTATTATGAGCCTACTGCTTTGGCTGAACCCTCTCCCGCACTGGTCACAGTGGTAGGGCTTCTCTCCTGTGTGAACTCTCTGGTGTGTTTTGAGTAGATAGGGGCGGCTGAACCTTTTTCCACACTGGTCGCAGTGGTAGGGCTTCTCTCCTGTGTGAATTCTCTGGTGAATTATTAGATGACCTTGCTGGCTGAACCGTGACCCACACTGGTCACAGTGGTGGGGCTTCTCTCCTGTCTCAGATCTCTGGTGTTTTTTGAGTCTCTTGCTTGTGAGGTCGTTTTCCACACCCTGGTTGAAGTAAGTATTCACATCTGGGTGGGGAAATAAAACAATTAAAATGTGAACTGTTTTGAAAAAGCATTATATACTGTAGGTCTAGTCAGCTCTAGCATACAGACTAGAATGCAATTCTGAAATTGCAAAGTGGGGTTGTAATGGTGATATGGTGGATCAATGGTCACTGATGATCTAATGTTGACATCCATCGATCATTTGATTGGCTGAGCAAGGAAGCTATGTACTGTATGATGATATAAAACTCTCATCTGAATATACACGACTATACATGAATATACACAGCCGCTTCGACCTCTATCCATGGATTGAATAGAGCATAATCGCGAGTAATCACACGATCGAATACAACGAGTAGACGCAGATAACAGATACCCGCCGGGCAAGTAGATATTTCGTATTCATTGCATCGGTGGATCACGGCTACTACTAGTAGGGCGGGGCGAAGCATAGTTTTACTGAAGTTATGTTTAGGGTTAGTAACCGCATAAAGCACCGTCTAACCCTAACCCTAGCCTAACCCTTACCCTAAACATAACCTCAGTAAAACTAGGCTATGCCTACACCTAACCCCAACCCTAAACTTAACCTCAGTAAACTTATGCCTAAACCTAACCTAACCATAACCTCAGTAAAACTTCCTTCGCCCCGCCCTACTAGTAGTAGCCGTGATCCACCGATGCAATGAATACAAAATATCTACTTGCCCGGCGGGTATCTGTTATCTGCGTCTACTCATTGTATTCGATCGTGTGATTACTCGCGATTATGCTCTATTCAATCCATGGATAGAGGTCGAAGCGGGTGATATACACGTCTACACGACTAGAGAATGCAGAAGATTAATTGTCATTTTGATCTGTATGTTTGATTGTTTGTTTTGTTTCCCCAAATCCAGCCTGGAGTTGTGGACAAAAGCAAAAATAAATCTTTAGTTTTGGGGTCTGTAGGCCATACATTGCTTTGGAGACTCATAACGAAAAAGACAGCAAAAAAGACAGCAGGATTTTCTAAAACAGCGAAATAGAGAAATAGAGAGAGAGACACACACAGGTAGTAAACGGTAGTCAGACTATAGAGCTGCGCAGTGACGTCACCGCCCCTGTTCCAGAAGTCTTTTCCCAATTCATTTTTCTCATAGACTTTTCGAAAATAATTTATATCAAGACGATTACGCCGCGGACAAAGCCAACTCGAGTCGTGACGAATCATGATGACACACACAAACTTTTGGGACAATAAAATAATTTCTAAGATGAAAAACGAAACAAAAAGTCTTGTATTATGCCGTTTTCTACTTCTTCCCAATTATATATTATATGACGATATTGTGTTTGTTGTCATGATTTGTCACGACCTGAGTTGGCTTTGGCCGCGGCGTAATCGTCTTGATATAAATTATTTTCGAAAAGTCTATGAGAAAAATGAATGGGGAAAAGACTTCCGGAACAGGGGCGGTGACGTCACTGCGCAGCTCTATATGATACATCACTTGTATAGCTGTCAAAATCACCTTTCTACTGTGTGTGTATATATAATGTCTCTTCCTCATAGCTTGTCCTTGTTGAGCACAAGCCTCATCTTTTCTTTAGTTTTACATGCAAACTTCAGTCTGCAATTGAGTATAGAGTTGCCTAAGGCATAGATTTTCATCACCGCTAAACCGCTTGCTAATCCCTTAACTTCTTTGCCTTTTGGCTATTTAAAAAAAAGGTGAACATGGTAAGAGACAATGGTATGGGTGCGGCTTCATCGCCCGTGGTGCAAAGCGACACGGGCGATGAAGCCGCACCCATACCATTTTATTAGTCAAGTAAAGCATCAAAATTGTTGAAGTTGCAACAGACACACAGCATGCATAAAGCTAAAGGTCTGACTCAGAGAGTTTTCTGTTTTCAATGATGAAATGCTGTTGGTTTAGTGGTGACACAGCTGTAGTTAGTTAGTAGCAGTAGTAGTGTTTCACATCATTTTAAATAGAAGCAGTGTTGTAGTGGTACTTTTAGAAGTGGGGGGACGCCTCTTAAAAGGAAACTCATTAACATGGTGCAACACATCTTGATGATGTCATCAAGATGTGTTTCACCATGCTTATGATTTTTTTCAGATCTCCATTTCTAGGAAACACAGAATGGGGGAACTCTTTTACCATGTCCCCACAACATCTCCAACACACACAAGATACGCTAGTAAAACAAGTATAGCATATTGAGAAAGATTGTTTACAATGCCTAATTGTATCCATAAATGTAAATGACAAGACAAAAAACATACGGTAGGCCTACTTTTGCCCCAATAATATTTTAGATATGAGAAGTGAGGGGACGCCCCCCCCCTCCCCCTACACTACACCCCTGAATATAAGCACTTTCATTTGAAATATCTTGGGTTGTTTTGGATGGCGGGGGGGGGGGGGGGGGACTGGGTATTTAGGGGGGCATCCCCCCCATGCCCATGCCTAGATCCGCCCCTGCTTGTGATCAAGATGCTAATGAAGTAGACGCGAGTCGTTGTTATTCAGAGGACTGTCTCTCAGACGACCTTGATCAACTACCTAAAAAGTAACACATGCTAATTAGTAGAAACAAGTTGACGTGAGTATTATTCTGTCTGCCAGCTCAGCAGCCTGGCTCAACATGAAGGCATGCAACCACATTTTAAAGATATTTCAAATTAAACTGCTTATATTTAAATCGATTTGAAACATTAGGTTACTAAAACTAATTAACTACAATTGTCACACGGGTAATAAACCAATGACCATGTCATAACTCAACAGCCAGATGGCTGTTACTTGCTGAATATAAGTAGGTATTGGGTATAAATGTCTAATCTACAAGATCTCTAAATCTAGATGTTCGGTTATAGGTAGCCTTTAAGCATGCCAAAATACAGTATTCAATGTGGAGGTTTTGGTTGGTGAAGTTCGTAGTGTTATTTATAAATTGTTAGCACAACCTTTGATGTTTTGTAGTTTGTTTAACCACCCTATTAGACAGATCTTGGGCGTAGTGATGTGGACACACAAAACATAGTTCCAGGGGTGAAACCACAATATTAATGGATTGGACAGCATTTAATACTGAGTTTAACTTAAAAAAAAAACGACCTATCCCTTTAAATCTACAGTTCACACACACACACACACACACACACACACACACACACACACACACACACACACACACACACACACACACACACACACACACACACACACACACACACACACACACACACACACACACACCAAATGGACCCGCCGCAAGGGTCTATTTGGGGTCTTTGGGGGCTAAAATGTCCCCGAATGGCGGTCAGTGGTTAAAACGGTTGAAACTCCCATATTGAAAAGACAAAAGAAAAGTGTAAAAGTTTATTATCCCAACCTGTGAGTCTGTGCAACTTGAGGACAGGATTCAACATGGCTTCCATCTGCTGCTCCATTTGTCTCTGTTCCGTTGGAAAACTTCTGGACGACATCTCTGTTGAAAAGCTTCAGTGGTTCCTCCTCGTTAGAAACATGTCTGTGTTGAAAAGCTTCAGTAATTCAGTAATTCATCCTCGTTAGAAACATCTCTGTGTTGAAAAGCTTCAGTAGTTCCTCCTTAGCCTGACTCCAGTCTAAATACTGAAGTGAAACGAAGTGCTCGTTTCACTTGAATCACAAAGAAAAAATAAGGCAGTATTTTTACGGTGCTGATTCAGGGCTGAGCCAGGCTAGTTCCTCCTCGCTCCGCATTGGAGACAATAAGCTTTCTGCAGCTGAGATACATTGGAGACAATAAGCTTTCTGCAGCTGAGATACAGAGAACTGACTGTCTGGCACGATGTTGTCTCTGTGTACTAACGTCATCTGAACAACATTCTCCTCCTGGACTAGAGCTTCCTTTCCGTTATAGAGAGCAGAGCCAGAGCCTTGGAAATAGACAGAGTTACGCCAACTCCGTTCACTTCATGGGGCCAGTGCAATGGCGGCTCCTCTACATAGACTTCTATAGGATGGTGACAACAAATAGTGACAGCCGGAAGTTACTGAATGCATTGGAGCCTATGGGGCTCACGCAAGTACTAGAACCACGTGACCAGACTTTTTTCTGCCCCTCAATGTCGCAACTCTGTCTATTTCAAAGTGAAATAGACAGAGCTTCCGTTGTAGAGAGCTGAGCCAGAGTGTCGTCAGAGCTACGCCAACTCCGTTCACTCCATGGGGTCTGTAGTCCAAGGGCGGCTCTTCTACATAGACTATTACCAAAGATACTCTATTTATAAAGATGGCCATACTCCCATTGGCGCCACTATATAAATGACATGGACTACAAAGCCTACAAATGGTCTCCTAAGTAGTAATGGTTTAGATCAGAGCCCCCTATCTGTTGTATGTGAAACTGCAGATTACAAAGAGACTCTTCCTGACTCCTAACAAATCTCGCGAGAGTTGGGCGGTGGGATAAAGAATAATTTATAACAAAGTGAAATTTCTTCTGTTCTGTTTAGCTAATAGAAGCCATTTTACTATGAATATGCTGTAAATATTATATGCCTTTTGATGATGGAGTCCAGTATTTAGTTCAGTGTCCATGGAGTTAAGGAATGGATCATAAGTTGTGTTCACGTTCATTCTACCATTGGAAATGAATAGACTCCAACATACTTCCGGTCTCCTAATATTGTACCCGCCCCCTTCTTCTAGAGCCAGGAAGCAACGTAATTACAACCCTCTTGGTCATTGGCCTCTTGGCTATTACTGTAGAGGCGAGCAGTACCGCCCCATCGTGACGTCGTCCCTGTACCAGAAATGGATTCCGCATTCATTTCTCCAAAATACTTTTCGAAAATAATTTGTCAGGGGCGGATCTAGGCATGGGTATGGGGGGGCAATGCCCCCCTAAATACCCAGTCTGCCCCCCCAAACACGATGCCATGCAAAACAACCCAAGATCTTTCAAATTAAAGTGCTTCTATTTAAAATGCTGTGAAACACTACTACTGCTACTAACTAACTACAGCTGTGTCACCACTAAACCAACAGCATTTCATCATTGAAAACAGAAAACTCTCTGAGTCAGACCTTTAGCTTTATGCATGCTGCCTGCGTGTCTGTTGCAACTTAAACAACAACTGATGTTATTATTGATGCTTTACTTGACTAATAAAAGTCCTGTAACCGAAAATGGTATGGGTGCGGCTGCATGAAGCCGCCCCCATACCTTTTTCTCTTGCCTCTCCTGGTCCCAGCGCCAGACATTTCATTCAGGAGCAGTGAATCATAATGGCCTCCTAAAGGCCTCACCAAGGGCTGTTGGGCTGAAACAGAGGTGTCATGAGTGAATAACTAATAATTATTACACAATAAATAGTCAACCTCATTTCTAACGTTTATTTTTATTGTCACATCACACCTGGTACAAGCTCTGATGGATAGTTTTCAGACAAAAGAAAAATATATAAAATGAAAGAAAGGAAGAAGTAGCATACTGCAAAGGCTATAGTGTGTGTGTCTGTGTGTGTGTGTGTGTGTGTGTGTGTGTGTGTGTGTGTGTGTGTGTGTGTGTGTGTGTGTGTGTGTGTGTGTGTGTGTGTGTGTGTGTGTGTGTGTGTGTGCATGCAACACTAATCAAATACATTGTTTTTCTTCATTATATATATATATATATATATATATATATATATATATATATATATATATATATATATATATATATATATATATATATATATATATATATATATAATGAAGAAAAACAATGTATTTGATTGAAATTGAAACAAAAAGGTCCACTAAATAGTAACTGAACTACTAATATATGTTAAAACTACCGGTGCACAAATTGAAATATAATTTCAAATCCTGGTGTTAAACATTTAAACAAATCCATGCATATTTGAAAACAGTGAAAATAGCAGATCTCCAGTAAATGTTCACAATGTGTCCTGAGGCCTAATGTCACTAAACCTGGATTAGGGATTAAGCCAGGATTCAACAAGTATCCTGGTTTATTATATCCTAGATCAGCAATTAACTGGTTTCATTTACTGGTTAATCTAACCTGGATATGTTGAGGCTTGATTGGTTTAACTAATGCGGTGGATTTAGGCTTACAGCATCCATTAGGCAGTCAATCTGACCACAAACTAATGAGTTGTAACACACTTAATCAATTATTATGTTGGGATATTTTTATCTGCCTTCATTAAAACATCCTATTGGTACACATTGCCATTATTGGACTAATTGAAGCCTTATATTAAAGATCAAAGAACCATACAGTATATCAGTATTTTTTGTCCCTAGGCACACTTTTCATATCCTAAAATTCTCAGAGCACATCTGGATATACCCCAATTCATCTTTTTAAAACACAAAATATTGTGCACAACACATGCTGATGCTTGTACACTTATACTTAGACACACACATGCTTTGTCAAGACAAAGAAATATTTCTAAAAAAGCAAGTAGTTAAAACAAACTAGTAAAAACAAGAATAAAAGTCTTAGGCCACAATACAATGGTCTTAAAGCTGAGCACTTTGTAAAGAAGACACAGTAAAAATATGATTGTGAAATATATGAAATATGCAGGGGCTAATTGGCACATATTTTCCCACCATGGACCCTTGCGGGTCCATTTGGTTTCATTTTTACACCCTCAAGAGTTAAAATATTCATCATGTGAATTAGCCCGACTTAGTCTACACAACTAGAGAATGTAGAAGATTAATGGTCATTTTGATCTGTATGTTCCAGGCGAGCATCTAGCACATTCTAGTGCATTTTGGAAGTGCCACTAGTGCATTTTGGATCTTGTCCAGGCCACTAGGTGGCGCAGGCCACCGGGAAAACTCCCTGTACTCCAGATGGCCAATCCGCCCCTGGAAATATGCTCTCAGTCTCTCTCTGTGTTTGTTTTTATTCGGTTCACACAGGGATGTTGTTGTCTGGGATTTATGGATATTATTTGCCAACATCCAATTAAAACCCGTCAAAACCAATTCCCTGTAAATTAAAGGACCATTTTTCAATGTACTGTATCTTCATATAATAAGTCAGTGATTTTCAACCCTTTTGATACCAGGGCCCACTATTTATTCAGAATTTGAGCCATGGACCACCATTTGATGACATTTTAGCCGCACAGACCCCAAAAATAAAGATTTCTTTTATGTTTTTGCATAATATGGATTTGGGCAACAAAACAGTCAAACATACAGATCAAAATGACCATTAATCTTCCACATTCTCTAGTTGTGGACCAAATGGACCATTTGGTTTCTTTTTTACGCTCTTAGAGTTACATCTGGTCAACCAACGTTTCATCTGGTTAACCAACTTAGCTACAGGGGTTTTCGACCACCTGTTGAAAACCCCTGCAGAGCCGCTGCTCCTTCGCCTGAAAAGGAGCCAGCTGAGGTGGTTCGGGCATCTGGATAGGATGCCCCTCGAGCATCTCCCTAGGGAGCTCCTTGAGGCACGTCCCACTGGGAGCAGACCCCGGGGGGCAGACCAAGGACCAGATGGAGGGATTACATCCACTCTCTGGCCTTGGATCGCCTCGGGATCCCCCAGGAGGAGGTCACCAATGTTGCTTGGGACAGGGAAGTCTGGAGCTCTCTGGTGGAGCTGTTGCCCCTGCGACCCGACCTCGGATAAAAGGAAGGAGATGGATGGATGGAATTTTCAGGAATAGAAATCCAGGCAGCTTCTATTAGCTTGGATTCCTCTTCAATGATACACATGCAGGGCATGTGTCTGAACTGTCCACAGCCCTGCTGTGAGACACAGACTGAGTAGAAAAAATAATAGTGGTATTTTCATAACCAAATTAAGAAAATTAAGGTTCAACTTAAAGTATATAAAAATAATTCCCTAAAAATGCTGTTGGACGAGAAGCAATTACACATAATTGATTGATTTGATTATTTCCCGTTTCGTGTCTATAACTGCGTGCTGATTGACAGATTGGTTTTGGTATGGAGCATCTTCTCATAATAAGTCCCTGCAGGCTTGTATGCTATTAAGATAATTATCAATCATGAATGTGATCTCGCAAGACGGGCCGAGGCTACGAGGGAGGACGAGCGAAAGGAGCTGCTGCTGTGTCGGAGTTTGAAGAGGATTCCGCGGTTTGTTTCCACGCCGAGGGAACACGTTTGGCAGCAGCCGTAACGAGGGGCTACAACGCTGACACGGGGCTTGGCTGTGGAGCTGGAGCTGCGGACCACTGGGAAACTATTGGACAACGCGGCCGCGGCGCCCGCTATATTCTCCCGTATGAATCATCTGGTGCTTTTTCGGAGTCCCACCGTCATTGAACATTTTCCCACACTCGTGACTGTGGTAGGGTTTCTCTCCTGTATGAATCCTCTGGTGTATTATGAGACTATTGCTAAGGCTGAACCCTCTCCCGCACAGTGGTAGGGCTTCTCTCTTGTATGAATCATCTGATGCTTTTTCAGAGACCTCCCGTCGCTGAACCTCGCCCCACACTCGTGACAGTGGTAGGGTTTCTCTCCTGTATGAATTCTCTGGTGTGTTTTGAGACTACTGCTTTGGCTGAAGCCTCTTCCACACTGGTGACAGTGGTACGGCTTCTCTCCTGTGTGAACTCTCTGGTGAGTTATTAGATTATTTCTCACGCTGAACATTGCCCACACTGGTCGCACTGGTAGGGCTTCTCTCCTGAGTGAACTCTCTGGTGTTGTTTGAGCTTGCCTCTTTGGCTGAACTTTGCGCCACACTCGTGACAGTGGTAGGGCTTCTCTCCTGTGTGAATTCTCTGGTGAGTTATGAGGTTGCTGCTCACAGAGAACCCTTTACCACATGTGTCACAGTGGTAAGGCTTCTCTCCTGTGTGGGTTCTCCTATGTTTTTCTAGACCCCTTCTGTTGCTGAACCTTTTTTCACACTGATTACAGTGGTGAGGTTTCTCTCCTGTGTGAATTCTCTCGTGCCCTTTAAGAGTTTGGCTTGATTTGAACCCTTTGCCACACTGTTCGCAGTGGTAGGGCTTCACATCTGCGTGAATCACCAGGTGTTTTTTTTAGATCGCCCCTGTCACGGAAGGCTTTACCACACTGGTCACATCGGAAGGGCTTTTCTACCGTAGGCCTGTGAATTCTCTGGTGTCGTTTGAGATGAGCTGTTTCGCTAAACTTCATCCCACACTGGTCGCATTGGTAGGGCTTCTCTCCAGTATGAGTTCTCTGGTGAAGTTTAAGATTCTGTATTCTGCTAAAGGTTTTCTCACAGCTGTCACAGTGGTAGGGTTTCTCTCCTGTATGAATCATCTGGTGCTTTTTCAGAGACCCCCCGTCACTGAACCTCGCCCCACACTCGTGACAGTGGTAGGGTTTCTCTCCTGTATGAATTCTCTGGTGACGTATGAGATTATATCTCTGGCTGAACCATTCTCCACACTGGTCACAGTGGTAGGGCTTCTCTCCTGTGTGAACTCTCTGGTGTGTTTTGAGACTACTGCTTTGGCTGAAGCCTCTTCCACACTGGTGACAGTGGTAGGGCTTCTCTCCTGTGTGAACTCTCTGGTGTGTTTTGAGTAGATCGGGGCGGCTGAACCTTTCTCCACACTGGTCACAGTGGTAGGGCTTCTCTCCTGTGTGAATTCTCTGGTGACGTATGAGACTACCTCTGTGCCTGAACCGCGACCCACACTGGTCGCAGTGGTAGGGCTTCTCTCCTGTGTGAATTCTCTGGTGTTTTTTGAGTCTCTTGCTTGTGAGGTCGTTTTCCACACCCTGGTTGAAGTAAGTATTCACATCTGGGTGGGGAAATAAAACAATTAAAATGTGAACTGTTTTGAAATAGCAGTATATACTGTAGGTCTAGCCAGCTCTAGCATACAATTCTGAAATTGCAAAGTGGGGTTGTAATGGTTAATGGTGGATTAATGGTCACTGATGATGTAACGTTGACATCCATCAATCATTTGATTAGCTGAGCAAGGAAGCTACGTATGATGATATAAAACTCTTTTATACTACATATTATCATAATGAGGTCAAAGGTTTTACTGAATAAATGTCACAGAGAGAAAAATGTTACAGAAAGAATGCATCACAATAACAATAGTGGGGTTCCCCTATCAGGCAACCCCACTGAATATGTTCTACTCAGGACGGTGACGGATTCTACCGTTATCAGTAGATAAGATCGCAGTTATCACGTTGTCATCAGCAGGACTTTTTCGTCTCGGAATGGCCATGCTCTGCAGTCGGAGACGCAAAACCCCCTAGCCCCCTCCAACCGTAACCCTAATCCTAAATGCCCGACCCTCAACCACCTCACAGACCTGACGGTCTAAACCTACCCCTAAACCTAACCGCAAGCAGATTTGACTGTTATCAGTGGATAAGATCGCAGTTGTCATCTTATCAGTGAGTAGGCTCCAGAAAACATGCTGTCATTGATAAAATGGTGCTGATAAGCAGCCTGCTGGGAATTATTTCTTTTTAACAGTAGAAGCGGGTGCAGCGTCTGGGCCCTGATTGGCCATTGGAGATTTGGGCCAATTCCCAGGCCTCACAGTGACAGATTTTTTTTTTTAGCTAATTGTTTGAGATTTTTCACTAAACTTTGAAAAATCATCGCAATATCAACATGGAATATCAATGTATGTGCCGTTATGATTGTTGTGGATTATGTTGCACGTCATCCACATGTTAATATTAACACATACTATAATTCATTGTGCTTCTACACTCTGTCAATGTTTTGTTCTTTAATACCTTTGAATTACTTAATATTGTTCACCTTCACGAGTCAAGGTTAGTCATTTTGTTTTTTTTTCTGTGTCACTAAGTTCGGCTTAAAGGTATAGGCTTTATCCTACACCTATGCCACTAAGCTAGTGCACCTCTAAATATTTTTAAACATTGTCTCTAAATTGTAACCCTGACACATATTAGAGTAAAACCCTGAGCTAACCAGTGCCTTTTGTGATCCTCCTCTGTGTGTTATTAAACATGACCACAAGCCGAGACAAAGTCTTTTAAAAAGATTTAAAAATGGTTATGGAGCTACTGAACCGACCTAACCGACTGCAATGTGAAACTCAGTTATAACACAAATGTTAATTCATTGAAAACACTGTTAAAATCAATTATTACATGGCTCGAATGAATGCTCCAATCAGAAGGCAGCGTTCTGGTCATGTGAGCGGTGACATATTACACTATAATTCACCGCTCCGCTCTATATTGGACCGCTGCATAATCAAGGTCCCCAAAGTGCAAACAGCTGTGTTCATATCAATCCCCGCTGTGCTTCCGCATTTAGTTCCAGCACGCCGTTAGCGGGTCCATTTGGTTAGCTACGTATTTGGTTGTTTACATGCCGTTAGCAGGTCCATTTGGTTAGCTACGTATTTGGTTGTTTATATGCGGTTAGCGGGTCCATTTGGTTAGCTACGTATTTGGTTGTTTACATGCCGTTAGCGGGTCCATTTGGTTAGCTACGTATTTGGTTGTTTACATGCCGTTAGCGGGTCCATTTGGTTAGCTACGTATTTGGTTGTTTACATGCCGTTGCCGTCACCCTCTCAAGGACCACTGGTGGTCCTCAGACCACTGGTACTGACGTAAGCCATGTAATAAGCGGGATAACACCCTTTGAACCGGTGATTTGTTTCCTAACCACCGGCTTGTCGGTTGTTATCCCTTACGTATTCAACCAATGAATCAACCAATGGGTCAATGAAGCAGCACCTACTTATTCTGTGTAGCTTTACAACAGGATTCATCATGGCGTCCTCCTGCAGCCTGCGTTCTGGCTCCAACATGGTGTCCTCCTGCAGCCTGCGTTCTGGCTCCAACATGGCGTCCTCCTGCAGCCTGTGTTCTGGCTCCAACATGGCGTCCTGCAGCCTGCTGTGTTCTGGCTCCAACATGGCGTCCTGCAGCCTGCTGTGTTCTGGCTCCAACATGGCGTCCTGCAGCCTGTGTTCTGGCTCCAACATGGCATCCTCCTGCAGCCTGCGTTCTGGCTCCAACATGGCGTCCTGCAGCCTGTGTTCTGGCTCCAACATGGCGTCCTCCTGCAGCCTGCGTTCTGGCTCCAACATGGCATCCTCCTGCAGCCTGTGTTCTGGCTCCAACATGGCGTCCTGCAGCCTGCGTTCTGGCTCCAACATGGCGTCCTCCTGCAGCCTGTGTTCTGGCTCCAACATGGCGTCCTGCAGCCTGTGTTCTGGCTCCAACATGGCGTCCTGCAGCCTGTGTTCTGGCTCCAACATGGCGTCCTCCTGCAGCCTGTGTTCTGGCTCCAACATGGCATCCTCCTGCAGCCTGCGTTCTGGCTCCAACATGGCGTCCTCCTGCAGCCTGTGTTCTGGCTCCAACATGGCGTCCTCCTGCAGCCTGCGTTCTGGCTCCAACATGGCGTCCTCCTGCAGCCTGCGTTCTGGCTCCAACATGGCGTCCTGCAGCCTGCGTTCTGGCTCCAACATGGCGTCCTCCTGCAGCCTGCGTTCTGGCTCCAACATGGCGTCCTCCTGCAGCCTGCGTTCTGGCTCCATCTCTCTCTGCTCCTTCACTGAAACAATAAGGAAACATTCTTTCAAACAGCAGGACTTCCTCTCTGTTCTGTTCTTCTCTTCTCTCCCTCGTCCTGTTGAGATGAATGCAAGCCTCCCTGACAGATAATTTTCAACATTATTATGTAGAAAATTAAGTCTTCATCACACCATGTGATGCATCATAACAATGTTTGTGGGACTTTAAATAAGGGCCTTCCTCTTTTTTTTATTCTTGAGACATGACAAAGAAAAACGTTTGTCCAAGGTAAATTTGTTTTTGATCGTGAGGATGCCTAAACGTGTAGGTATACTAGACTACCACCCAGTGTTTCGCGCAGCGCTTTCTTGCTAGGGCGGCCGCCTTGACTGAACCCCGCCCCCGCTTTGACTACGTTCCAAAAAAACAACAACAAAAAAACAAAAAATAAATAAATAAAAATAAAAACTAAAAAAAAAAATACGCAAGTTGTACGCAAGTTGCATGTTCAAGCGCAGGTACTAGAACAGCATTGGTTGGACTAAATCAGGGGTCGGGAACCTATGGCATATGCGGCTCTTTTGGCGCCTGCATCTGGCTCACAGACAAATCTTTAATTATACAAAAAAAAAGTGTCATTAGACTCGTTCTCGCATGGACAGGCGGCGGTCATCGGTGACTAGAAAGCAGGTTTGCAGTAATTTCAGTGGGAATGTGGCAAATATATGTGTTAAGGCTGTCAGCATTAGTTAATCGCGAGTTAACTCATCCGTGAGTTAACTAGATGAATTTTTTTAGAGCGAGATTAGCTCAAAGTAAAACCAAAGGCCAAGCGGGTCCATTTGGTTCAATTTCGCCAAATGCAGGTGAATAATTTTTAAATATCTGCATCAGTTAAGTTACTTTAAAATAAGTCTACACAATTAGAGAATGTAGAGAATTTTCTACAAAATGTGCATGTTCGTACCATGATATTGTTGACAAATTCATTCATTTAGGTCTGGAAGTCTAAATTAATGTCATCAAATGGTGGTCTGTGGCTCAAATGCAGAATAAATAATTGACCTTGATGTGAATATTCTTGAAAAACACTCATTTAAGGTATATTTAGAACTCATAAAAATATGCGATTAAATTGCGATTAATCAAAGATTAACTATGGGCAATCATGCGATTAATTGCGATTAAAATGTTTAATCGATTGACAGCTCTAATACGTGTATACAATCTATTTATCAATCGGCAAAAACTGTTCATTATCGTACCATCATGATGTCAAATCAAACTGAGGCGACACAAGTAAAGGACATAAATGCGGCACCTTTTTTTTCTCTCGCTTTGGCTGAGTCAACAGACGTAAGCAATCTATCTGCAGTGTCTGGTTTTTATTAGTTCCAGTTCACTAAACCTTTATTATTGCAGTTTTCATTTTGTTTAGTTAGTTTTAGTTTGACATTGACAATCCTCTTAAAAGACCTTGTACTGGACTTCCATAATCTGTCCCTGTAAACTGTAAACAGTGAATAAATGTAAAAATGAAACCAAATGGACCCGCAAGGGTTCATTTGGTTTATTTTTTTTACATTCTCAAGAGTTACATCTGGTACATAAGCTTTCCATCATTAAGCCTGGGGACCACCTGGAACCCTCTCACAGACCACTGGTGGTCCCCAGACCACCTGTTGGGGACGGCAGTGGCTCAGAGGTAGAGTAACCGGATGGTAACCACAAGGTTCGATCCCGGGCTCCCGCAGAGTTAGTGTCGATGCGTCCCTGAGCAAGACACTTAACCCCTAATTGCTCCTGATGTGCTAGTAGGTACCTTGCATGGTTTCCACAGCCATCAGTGGATGAATGTGTGTGTGAATGTGGTGAATGTGATGCACAATCTATGTAAAGCGCCTTGGATAAAGGCGCTATATAAATGCACCATTTACCATTTACCTGTTGAAAACCCCTGGCACATACCCATTCTGTATAACTTTACGACAGGATTCAACATGGCTCCCTCCTTCCGTCTGTGTTCTGGCTCCATCGCTCTCTGCTCCTCCTCTGTAACAATGAGAGATTCACACTTTTCATGCAAATATTCTTTCAAAAGACAGCTCAGGTATAGCTCAGATTTTTGCACCTTAAAGATGGAGTGCCATGTTTTTTTCTATCCTAAAACATGATCATCAGGTATTAATATGATATGAAAAATAAGATTTTTTTCCCCAAAAAGTGTACAATGTTTGCCTGGTGGGTGGTGATGGGTGGAGATCCACCTGAACTGAAGCCACGCCCACAGCTTTAGTTGGATGATAAAGGGGGAGGAGTTAGGGAGGGGCTGAACATGTGATGTCACTATATTGAAGTTATTTTCATTGGCACAATTGGCTGGAAAGGTTCAGCCCCTAGGAAGAAACCCTAAATACAAAGGGAAGACATCATTGCACATAAAAAACACACACCTAGGGGTCTATTTACATACTATCACCTCTTAAACATGTACAAAATTGGAAAAAATACAAAAATCACTACACCCACTTTCCACTTTCAAAAAAACTTTTGGTCATTTCATGGTCTACTCAGTGTCACGTGAACACACCAGACAGTTTTTACATTGCTTGATTCAGTTTTTTAGATATTTGAGGTTCATTTTAGCTGCCCCGCCCCCTTCCTATTCAAACCCATTATGACTTAAAACTCCATTTTAACCACGATAGATTCATGAAAAATCGGCGTGGTTTTGGCATACCACCCATGTCCAAAACAGTCAAATGAAAAGTTACTGTACATGGGTACAGTAGTGGAAATAGTGATGGGCCATTCATTAGCCATCAACACCTCCAGTCTCCAGGACCAGTTAAACAGGTTTTGAGTCATTTGATAACAAACGGCTATTAAAGGTAGGGTAAGAGATTTGAAATTCATGGTGTAGTACCAGCCTGGTGCACTAGGGGCGCCAAACATTAGCTACACTATGTGAACCTGCTGCTCGATCCTGATTGGAGGATAATTCGCCACCACCTGGGGAACTTTTATTAGCTCCTCTGCTAACGTGGGGGAGGGGGAAACTCCATATATGGTTTCCACACCTTATAATAGAGCATTTTAACAGAAAAAAATATTTTTTGGGTGATATCTGACAAAAGTGAAATCACTTCCCCTACCTTTAATGAAGTCTAACTTGCCATTGTAACGTATAGCCCAAATCCCCCACCACTAGCTCTGGTCCAGAGCTCCATTGCTTCTGAGTCTGACTTGCATTGGAGCTCTGTTGGTCTCCGTGCATTCGGCCATTACTCCACCCGACCAGCCTCTCTTCTCTAGTGGATGTATAAAGAACGTTTTACCTACTCACCAAAATAAACACGTCTTGTGTCATTAGAAAGCCTACTTACCTTAGTGGTCGCACTCTGAGCGCCCCACCACACAGATAACATGGACTTTTTGGCCAAAACGTGATCGTTTTTCACCGGAAAAACAACCAGGATTTGCGCCCTCTACCGATATTGCCAATAGAAAAGTTCCATAGGAAATATTTTTCCTTCAGTGAAAAACGATCACGTTTTGGCCAAAAAGTCCATGTTATCTGTGTGGTGGGGCGCTCAGAGTGCGACCACTAAGGTAAGTAGGCTTTCTAATGACACAAGACGTGTCTACAGGGTCTACAGTCCCTGTGAAATCCTACTGAAATCCTCATGGAGACTTTACACGCCTGCGTCAGACGTTGTTTCCATATAGCCTTAAAGGTAGGGGAAGTGATTTCACTTTTGTCAGATATCACCCAAAAAATATTTTTTTTCTGTTAAAATGCTCTATTATAAGGTGTGGAAACCACATATGGAGTTTCCCCCTCCCCCACGTTACCAGAGGAGCTAATAAAAGTTCCCCAGGTCACCACAATTCTCCTCCAATCAGGAGAGAGCAGGAGGTTCACATAGTGTAGCTACTTTTGGGGGCCCCTAGTGCACCAGGCTGGTACTACACCATGAATTTCAAATCACTTCCCTTACCTTTAAGTTGTATAGACAGTTGCGACAACTCTGTTCACTTCATGGGGCCAGTCTAACCCCACACAGAGAACTGATCAATCACATAGGAATACCCTACTGGACACAGAAAACACACTTCCATATAGAACAGAGGGGTGGTTGAAACTACTGTATTAATATGGAATGTGCACAGCATTTCAAACAGTTTAAAAAATATATATATATGAACTATCCCTTTAATATACAGGTCATTTACTCATGTCACTGCGAGCGCGCGCGCGCACACACACACACACACACACACGCACACACACACACACACGCACACACGCACACACGCACACACACACACACACACACACACACACACACACACACACACACACACACACGGGTGAAATCACTCACAGTCACACCATTGAAATGTTGGTTAAACCAGATGTAACTCTCTGAGAGCGTAAAAATGAAACACTGTTGTAGAGATTAAAGAAAAATTTATTATTATCCCAACCTGTGAGTCTGTGCAACTTGAGGACAGGATTCAACATGGCTCCCAGCTGCTACTCCATCTGTCTCTGCTCCGCTGGAAAACTTCTGGACGACATCTCTGTTGAAAAGCTTCAGTAGTTCATCCTCGTTAGGTTAGAAACATCTCTGTGTTGAAAAGCTTCAGTAGTTCATCCTCGTTAGAAACATCTCTGTGTTGAAAAGCTTCAGTAGTTCCTGCTCGCTCCGCATTGGAGACAATAAGCTTTCAGCAGCTGAGATACAGACAACTGACTGTCTGCCATGATGTTGTCTCTGTGTACTAATGTCATCTGAACAACATTCTCCTCCTGGACTAGAGCTTCCTTTCCGTTCTAGAGAGCAGAGCTCTGTCAACCAATTTCCAAGTTGAGCCAAGTTGGCAACACTAAGAGCTACGCCAACTCCGTTCACTTCATGGGGTCAGTCCAATGGCGGCTCTTATGCACAAACAGGGACAAGTCGGTCGGAAATAGGCAGAAATACATGGGACCCAGGCAACAGCACAGCTTTAATGACCTTAAATCGCTTTTTAGATAGTTTTGTTGCAATGGTGCAACTTAAACATACAGATAAATGTAGAATAATTCCTAACTTTTCATATGTTGCACACGAGCATAAAACAGTTACAATTTGCGGCGCCCTCGTTGAAAACAATGCATTTCCAACTCCACTTTGTCCCTATTAGGGCTGCATATAAACAGCGCTCGAGCCTCTCGGTTTCTGTCACCTCAGTGTCGCAACTTTTCTGCTAAATGGTTCTGGTGGAGATCACAGCGGCGCAGTATCCGCCCAGAGCCCCCCTCTCACCCACACACACACACACACACACACACACACACACACACACACACACACACACACACACACACACACACACACACACACACACACACACACACACACACACACACACACACACACACACACACACACACACACACACACACACACACACACACACACACACACACACACACACACACACACACACAGCTGTCAGTGTACTCAACTGCTGGGAGACATTTATACTTAGTTATGTAAGTTGTTGTTGCACTTCGCTGCCCCTGTGCCCTAGTATTCTGTCTGTGTTGCTTTTATTCTCTTTTGTGCGAACTTGCCAATGTCTCATTACTGTTGTATTTTTAGGCCCAAATTATCTCCCCACTAGTACCTTATTTTTGGCCTGCGAAATTTCATTTTCAATTAAAAAAAAAAAAAACTACAAAGAAAACTACAAAAAAAAAAAAATACAACAATTCAAGTTGCACATTCAGTCATTTTAACTTTTCAAAAGATCTCTCTACCTCACTGAACACATTATAACCAACGGGGACATCTATACGACGTTGTCCAGACCTCTCTGTAACCACCATCCTGAAACGTTCATATACGACGTCCTGAGCACATAACCAACGAGACGTCCATACGACGTCCACACGACGTTACACAGACAACCCTCTCTGAAAACGCGCCGGCGCGTCCAATCTCGTCCATACGAGTTTAGGACGTCCGTACCACGTCCGTACAACGTCGTCGACACGACCTGACAGTCAAAAACCGACTCACTCAGTCCAGTGCAGAAAAGACGTCCATACGACGTCTATACGACGTTGAAACGACCTGCATTTCTTGTATAGAAACCACATGAGGGACCGTAATGGCGTCTCTGCTTTTGTCCACTTGAGGGCAGCACCTGATCATTCGTTTGAATAAAAGTCAAATATTATCAAAGCATTCTGCAGTTTATTTGCCAAATGGTCTCAAGACATAAGCTATATGATGTGAACATGCATAGTACTATATTAATAGGACAGTGTGGTGTTGGGCTAATTAATTGAGGGTAATTACTTTTATCTGACCCCTTAGAAAATGTAATAATATTAGCATAATATTATATTATTATCCAACGGACATGTTGGGCCCAGGCCCAGGGGTCCCTGAGCTTAAGTGTCTGTGTTGATCTTTAAGAAAGTCAAGCTCAGGACTCCGAGCTCCACAAAAAAGGAGTATCAGTGAATAACAGTGCAGCACACAGTCCCCGCCAATGTTATTAACAATAAACTTACAACCCCAAAAGGTCCTAAACCAGGGGTTTTCAACAGGTGGTCCGGGGACCACCAGTGGTCCATGAGAAGGTTCCAGGTGGTCCCCAGGCTAAATGATGGAAAGTTGGTTAACCAGATGGAACTCTTGAGAGTGTGAAAATGAAACCAAATGGACCCGCAACTGTCCATTTGGTTTCATTTTCACACTCTAAAATATTCATTTTAGAGTGATGATGATGAATATTCATTAAAATATTCATCATCTGAATTAGCACCACTTAATTAAGAAGTTTACCCTGTTTTGTTGGCAAAATACAGCCTGGAATTGTGGACAAAATCAAAAGAATTCTTTAATTTTAGGTCTTTGGTGTGAAAATGTATAATCAAATGGTGGTCCGTGGCTCAAATGCTGAATAAACAGTGGAAAACCAAATGGACTCTTGCGGGTCCATTTGGTTTCATTTTCACACTCTCAAGAGTTAAAATATTCATCATCTGAATTAGCACCACTTAATTAAGAAGTTTACACTGTTTTGTTGGCAAAATACAGCCTGGAATTGTGGACAAAATCAAAAGAATTCTTTAATTTTAGGTCTTTGGTGTGAAAATGTATAATCAAATGGTGGTCCGTGGCTCAAATGCTGAATAAACGGTGGTTTGTGGTGCCAAAAAGGTTGAAAACCCCTGTCCTAAACCACCATGATACAGTACATTACTGCAAGTGTTTAAACAACTTAACATTTATTTGCCTTATAGTTATTCTGTCTGTTTATTATTTTACAAGTATTATGGTACAAGCTCTGATGGATAGTTTTCAGACAAAAGACAAAAATATAAAATTAAAGAAAGGAAAAAGTAGCATGTTGCATAGGGTGTGTGTGTGTGTGTGTGTGTGTGTGTGTGTGTGTGTGTGTGTGTGTGTGTGTGTGTGTGTGTGTGTGTGTGTGCAACTGAAAAAAAGAGAAGAAAAACAATGTATTTGATTGAAACAAAAAGGTCACTAAATAGTAACTGAACTACTAATATATGTTTACAAAACTACCGGTGCACAAATCAAATTTTCAAATGCTGGTGTTAAACATTTAAACAAATCCATGCATATTTGAAAACAGTGAAAATAGCAGATCTCCAGTAAATGTTCACAATGTGTCCTATGTCACAAAACCTGGATTAGGGATTAAGCCAGGATTCAACAAGTATCCTGGATCAGCAATTAACTGGTTTCATTTACTGGTTAATCTAACCTGGATATGTTGAGGCTTGATTGGGTTTCATGAAAGCAATGCCACACTAGTTACCATGGAAACGAATGCGGTGGATTTAGGCTTACAGCATTAGGCAGTCAATCTGACCACAAACCAATGAGTTCAATTATTATGTTAAAACATCCTATTGGTACATCCTATTGGTGCCATTAATGAACTAACCCTATATTAAAGATATCTAGATCAAAGAACCATACATTACACACAGCACATCAGTGTCTCTTTTTCGTCCCAGGCACACTTTTTATATCCTAAAAAACTCAGAGCACACTTAGATATACCCCTTTTTTTTTTTTTTTTAAACGTCTACACAATGTCTATACAATATTGTGCACACACAATTTGTGCTCAATTTGTCAAGACAAAGAAATATTTCTAAAAATCAAGTAGTTAAAACAAAGTAGTAAAAACAAGAATAAAAGTCTTTGGCCACACTACAATGGTCTTAACATTGAGCACCTTTGAGCACCTTTGTAAAAAAAAGTAAAAAAAAAAAAAAAAAAAAAAAAGACTTCCTATCTTTAGTGTGAACCTTGCACTTGTTTTCCTGAACAAAGATTTTCTCTCCTGGATGAGACAGAGACCAAAGAGACACAGAGACACAGAGACTCCTCATCAGCTGCTCTCAGTCTCTCTCTGCGTTTGTTTTTTATCAGGGCCGGATCCAATGAAAGGCAATATCAGTGTTTTTCATCAGTGGTCCGGGGACCACCAGTGGTTGACAGAGGTCCAGGTGGTCCCCAGCTAAATGGTGGAAAGTTGGTTAACCAGATGGAACTCATTGTTTCATTTTTACGCTTTCAAGAGTTAAAATATTAGTCATGTGAATTAGCCCCAAGTCTACACAACTTCAGAATGTAGAAGAATAATGGTCATTTTGATCTGTAGGTTCAACTGTTGTTTCCCAAATCCAGCCTGGAATTGTAGACAAAAAGTCTACAATTCCAATCTTTAGTTTTGGGGTCTGTGGAGCTAAAATGTCATCAAATGGTGGTCCGTGGCTCAAATAAAATAGTGGGCCCTGGTATCATAATACCAGGTAATACCTGGTGTCATAATGGTTGAAAACCCTTTCCCATGTTGGTCACATTATGGGTCTTGTATCCTGTGTGTTCTCTGGTGACGTATCAGAAGCCTTTTACGACAGAAGCGTTTCTCACACTGTTCACAGTGAAAGGGTTTCTCTCCTGTATGAATTCGCTGGTGTGTTTTTAGATCACTACTATCGCGGAACCGTTTCTCACAATGGTCACAGCGTAAGGCTTCTCTCCTGTATGAATTCTCTGGTGTTTTTTTAGATCACTACTATCGCGGAACCGTTTCTCACAGTGGTCACAGGCGTAAGGCTTCTCTCCTGTATGGATTCTCTGGTGACGTTCGAGATGGGAGCTTTCCGCAAACCTTTTTCCGCACTGGGCGCATTGGTAGGGCTTCTCTCCAGTATGAGTTCTCTGGTGAACTTTAAGATGCTCTATTCTGCTAAAGGTTTTCTCACAGTTGTCGCAGTGGTAGGGTTTCTCTCCTGTATGAATCATCTGGTGCTTTTTCAGAGACCCCCCGTGGCTGAACCTCGCCCCACACTCGTGACAGTTGTAGGGCTTCTCTCCTGTATGAACTCTCTGGTGTACTTTGAGACTATAGCCACGGCTGAAGCCTCTCCCACACTGGTCACAGTGGTAGGGCTTCTCTCCTGTGTGAACTCTCTGGTGAATTATTAGATGATTTCTAACGCTGAACGTTGCACTACACTGGTCGCATTGGTAGGGCTTCTCTCCTGTGTGAATTCTCTGGTGTTTTTTGAGATGACCTCTTTGGCTGAACTTTGCGCCACACTCGTGACAGTGGTAGGGCTTCTCTCCTGTATGAACTCTCTGGTGTGTTTTGAGACTAATGCTATGGCTGAACGCTTTGCCACACTGGTGACAGTGGTAGGGTTTCTCTCCTGTGTGAACTCTCTGGTGTGATTTGAGCTGCTGGCGGAGGGTGAACCTTTCTCCACACTGCTCACAGTGATGAGCCTTCTCTGCTAGGTGAAAACTCTGGTGGATTTTGAGATTGCATCTCGTGCTGAATCCTTTCCCACAGTGGTCGCAGTGGTAGGGCTTCTCGCCTGTGTGAACGCTCTGGTGTTGTTTGAGGTGACAACTTTGGCTGAACTTTGCGCCACACTGGTCGCAGTGGTAGGGCTTCTCTCCTGTATGAATTCGCTGGTGTTTTTTGAGACTACTGCTTTGGCTGAAGCCTCTTCCACACTGGTGACAGTGGTAGGGCTTTTCTCCTGAGTGAACTCTCTGGTGTGATTTGAGTAGATGGCGGAGGGTGAATCTTTTTCCACACTGGTCGCACTGGTGGGGCTTCTTTCCTGTGTGAATTTTCTGGTGACTTATTAGATTACCTTGCTGGCTGAACCGTGACCCACACTGGTCACAGTGGTAGGGCTTCTCTCCTGTGTGAACTCTCTGGTGAGTTATGAGTTTAGATCTGTGCCTGAACCGTGATCCACACTGATCACAGTGGTAGGGTTTCTCTCCTGTGTCAGATCTCTGGTGTTTTTTGAGTCTCTTGCTTGTGAGGTCGTTTTCCACACCCTGGTTGAAGTAAGTATTCACATCTGGGTGGGGAAATAAAACAATTAAAATGTGAAGCGTTTTGAAATAGCATTATATACTGTAGGTCTAGCCAGGTAGTGTTTCAAAGACAATACAGAACATGTTCTATTAGGATGGCAACAGCAATGTCTGGTCCTGATTGGCCATTGGAGATTTGGGCCAATTCCCAGTACTCAGAGTGACAGTTTTTTCAAGATGATTGTATGAGATTTTTCACTAAACTTTGAAAAATCATCGCAATATCAACATTGAATATCAACATACTGTATGTGCCGTTATGGTCGTTGTGGTTTATTGTGCTTATAATTGTCATTGTTTTGGTTTAATACTTTTGAATCACTTTCATGAGTCAAAGATAGTGATAAGTATGAAGAATCCATATTTATCCATATCATATTGTTTTATTTTCTGTGTCACTAAGTTCTAATTAAGGTATAGGCTTCATCCTATACCTATGCCACTAAGCTAGATATACCTTTATACATCGAAATGAAGGGAAAAAAGGGACATGTGCGTTTCTCTCCTGTATGAATTTGCAGGTGTTTTTTTTTAGATCACCACTATCACAGAACCGTTTCTCACAGTGTCACAGTGTCGTATGGTGCCTGGGATCATTGTGAGAAACAGTTCCGTTTTTTGTGTTTTTGTGTGTGTGACATTATGTATCATGTCACTGGAATCAAGGTAGATTGAGGCCCAATCTGGTTTGGTGTGGAATTCTCCTTTAACTCATTGAAAACACTGTTAAAATCAAGTATCCAGTCAATCAGTCAACCAATGGATCAACCAATGGATCAATGAAGCAGCACCTACTTATTCTGTGTAGCTTTACAACAGGATTCAACATGGCGTCCTGCAGCCTGCGTTCTGGCTCCAACATGGCGTCCTCCTGCAGCCTGCGTTCTGGCTCCAACATGGCGTCCTCCTGCAGCCTGCGTTCTGGCTCCAACATGGCGTCCTCCTGCAGCCTGCGTTCTGGCTCCAACATGGCGTCCTGCAGCCTGCGTTCTGGCTCCAACATGGCGTCCTCCTGCAGCCTGCGTTCTGGCTCCAACATGGCGTCCTCCTGCAGCCTGTGTTCTGGCTCCAACATGGCGTCCTGCAGCCTGCGTTCTGGCTCCAACATGGCGTCCTCCTGCAGCCTGCGTTCTGGCTCCAACATGGCGTCCTCCTGCAGCCTGCGTTCTGGCTCCAACATGGCGTCCTCCTGCAGCCTGCGTTCTGGCTCCAACATGGCGTCCTCCTGCAGCCTGCGTTCTGGCTCCAACATGGCGTCCTGCAGCCTGCGTTCTGGCTCCAACATGGCGTCCTCCTGCAGCCTGCGTTCTGGCTCCAACATGGCGTCCTCCTGCAGCCTGTGTTCTGGCTCCAACATGGTGTCCTCCTGCAGCCTGCGTTCTGGCTCCAACATGGCGTCCTCCTGCAGCCTGCGTTCTGGCTCCAACATGGCGTCCTGCAGCCTGCGTTCTGGCTCCAACATGGCGTCCTCCTGCAGCCTGCTGTGTTCTGGCTCCAACATGGCGTCCTGCAGCCTGCGTTCTGGCTCCAACATGGCGTCCTCCTGCAGCCTGCGTTCTGGCTCCATCTCTCTCTGCTCCTTCACTGAAACAATAAGGAAACATTCTTTCAAACAGCAGGACTTCCTCTCTGTTCTGTTCTGTTCTTCTCTTCTCTCCTTCGTCTTGTTGAGATGAATGCAAGCCTCCCTGACAGATCATTTTCAACATTATTATGTAGAAAATTAAGTCCTGGCACACAGAAAATCAATGCACATGTGAAATGTCACACACACACACACACACACACACACACACACACACACACACACACACACACACACACACACACACACACACACACACACACACTTACAGAATTGAGAGTTGATGCAAATTCCCATTTGCATAATATTAATCATAAGTACAACAGCTGTGGATCATTATCCCTCTGTGATACAACAGTGAACAGAAAACTGAGCATGTTCCATTTGCATATCGATTACGTTGTGATCCACTTGTATATATTAAAGGAGAATTGCACATTTGCACTTAATTCTCTTGGCGCCGTCCACGCGGGGGCTCGTGGACATCCCGTTAGAACCCCTCCGCCGGTCACGCGGACGGCTCGTATCACGACGAGATGTAGATTTCATTTTTTAATCCAACTATTAGTCCGTGCGCATCGTCTGATGATCATCCCGTTGCTGACTTTCATTTGGGACAACTTTTTTTTCCCCCGTCCCATTGACGTCCATTCAATCCAATGCATTCAAACGGCTCTCCTCCGGTTTGCCCCCTCAATGTCGCTGGCGCATGGGTTAAGCAGCCAGGGCTACACAGCACTTCCTGACTTGTGAGCCGGATGTTTTGGGGCAGATCGCCAGATGATCGATTAGGCAAGACAACAGACACAGCATAACAGAAACAGCACATCCTGTTTAGGAGATCTGAGCTTCAAAATAAGGGCTTTTTTACCGATCGAACTGGTTTGAGCCGCGGCAGTGGAAAGAAAACAAAGAAAATCCGATCGCGCTCAATGAGTTAAAAAAGTGGTCCAGGTGTTATTTTGTGAAAACACTCATTAATGGCTGTTTTCCCTATCCCAAAATAAGCTTATAATGGGGCTAATGGGTCTTGTGCAAGTCCACCTATATACATCACTCCAAAATGCATTTTTTTGCTATATGCCTCCACTATGTCAGTAGTGTTGACACTTACCTTTGATACAGCTGCCACACCCCACCTTTTGATACAGCTGGATCACTGCTGTACCTAAGTGAAAGTGTGAGTGTTGACACACTACTGACACGGTGGGGAGACAATATATAGCAGAAAATTGCATTTTGGAGCGATGTATATAGTTGAACTTGCATTAGACCCATTGGCCCCATTAAAAGCCTATTTGGGAGAGGGGAAACAGGCATTAAGGAGTGTTTTCACAAAATAACACCTGGACCACATTTTTCTAACAAATTAGGTGCAAATAAAGATTTTTTAAAAATGGTGTGTAATTCCATCAGAAAAGTGTCAATGCTGATGGAACTCTTGGAATAATTATAAACATAATATCCTTATGGCATGAAGCAGAGATTATGGCCTAGAATTTTGTCGCTGCTAAACCCCTTTGTCCCTTAACTTCTTTGCCGATGCAATTGTGTGTGTGTACACACACACACACACACACACACACACACACACACACAACGCACGCACGCACACACCTAGATCCGCCCCTGCTCCCTCCCCCCTCCCCCCTCTCTCTCTCCGGGGGTGGGGGTGGTCCTTAGTCCTTACACTCGCTGGGACATGTAATACTCTACCCCCGAACACATGTGGATCGGGGCTTCTCTTCGGAGCCGCTCTATCTCACAGTAACATAAACACCGACACTTTCACATGGCCTTGGGCCCGGAGGATTAGACTGGGTGCCCTCCGAATGAACACTCGGAAGCACATTCCACCGTGCATGGGACTAAATAGACTCTCGCTTTCCACCGCAGAGTACAAACAGACAGACAATCTGAAAGGCCTTGGAACATGGACTGATAACTACACATGCTGCCTCCTACCCCCTCCCTCCCCCCTCTGCTGTAACTTGTCTTGTGTTTTTTTGGAAGTGTTTTTTGTATTGCCACGTCCTTGTTATGACTTCAATTCCATGAGTATATGACACGTGATGTTGCATGCTTTTTTGAATCTCTTAACTAACTTAGCTGGGGACCACCTGGAACCCTCTCGGGGACCCCCTGCTCTACACAAGCTAAATGTAAACCAGCTTTACAGCCAATATGCGTCCTTGGGTTTAAATCGAGTCAATCCTTTGGTAGAAGTTAAAACTCAGTACTACCCCGTGTTTACACTGTAAGCATTGCTGACAGTGTAAACTGCTACTTGTTGCTGACTCAGCAGCAACAAGTATTGATCAACCGTGAAACCAAAGTGAGTACAGTAGACTTACCTGTGAGTCTGTGCAACTTGAGGACAGGATTCAACATGGCTTCCAGCTGCTGCTCAATCTGTCTGTGCTCCGTTAGTGTTGAAAAGCTTCAGTAGTTCCTCATTGGAGACAATAATGTTGCGTAAAGGTTCTGCGCGACATGTGTGTTACGACAGTAGCCTGACGTAAAGTGAAACGTACTGCCGTAAGGCTATGTTGTTGTGATTGCTGCTACTCTGCCGGTTTGTAAGAGTGTTGCCGGCGCACACCCAGTAAATTCAATGTGTTCAGTCACCTCCGTGTTGTGTGCGTTCCTCTAACATAACAAATAAGCTTTCAGCAGCTGAGATACAGACAACTGACTGGCGTTATCTTCCTTTCCCTCATAAAGGGAGCCAACGACGCGTCATAGCACCTCCCTCTCTTTGATCTCCGCCCTATCGTCCATGCTGGTGGGCAGGGGCGGATCTAGGCATGGGTATGGGGGGTGCCCCCCTAAATACCCAGTCTGCCCCCCAAACACGATGCAATGCAAAACAACCCAAGATATTTCAAATTAAAGTGCTTATATTTAAAATGCTGTGAAACACTACTACTGCTACTAACTAACTACAGCTGTGTCACCACTAAACCAACAGCATTTCATCATTGAAAACAGAAAACTCTCTGAGTCAGACCTTTAGCTTTATGCATGCTGCGTGTCTGTTGCAACTTCAACAACAACTGATGTTATTATTGATGCTTTACTTGAATAATAAAAGTCCTGTAACCGAAAATGGTATGGGTGCGGCTTCATCTTTGTAGTAGTTAGTTAGTTAGTTGTAGCTGTAGTTAGTTAGTGTAGTGTTAGGTGTAGGTGTAGGTTAGTGTAGCAGTAGTGGTGTTTCAATTAATTTTAATTATAAGAACTTTAATGTTGAATATATTTGACATTTGGGTTGTTTCCATGCCCTCATGGTTAGTGGGCAGTCAGGGCATTTAGGGCATTGACCCCCCCCATACCCATGCAGATCCGCCCCTGAGCTGAACCACAGTTGAGTGGCCTGAATGACGATTCACACGTTTTTAATTTGTAAATTTAGGTTACTCAATGCTCATTTGCATCTAAATCTAACGAAAAGATGAGGCATGTGCCTCAACGTGAAGAACATGAGGAAAAGTTACACACACAGAATGGAATGGATTTTGATGATGCATCATAAAGGCCAGGGGTTTTCAACAGGCGGATCCGGGGACCACAAGTGGTCCCTGAGAGGATTCCGGGTGGTCCTCGGCTAAATGATTGACAGTTTGTAACCAAATAGACCCTTATAGATAACTCTTGAGGGTGTAAATGAAATCCAAACGGACCCTTACAGGTCCATTTACGTAATAGGTTCCATTTGGTTTCATTTTATTCTCTCAAGAGTTAAATTATATCTAAATGTCGTGTATTCCACACAGTTAAGCACAGGGCCCATGAGGTACCCACTGTACAGAACATTTTGTACCATACACGGGCTGTGTTCATGAGAACTCAAACCTCCACTCGAGACCTGTTCACCAGTGAGTCCGTGGGACAAGTCCAGATGTGAAAATCTCCTTCTTTGAACCGTTAAGAACAAGCCTCGAGCTCAGGGCGGATTGGCCATCTGGAGTACAGGGAGTTTTCCCGGTGGCATGCACCACCTAGTGGCCTGGGCAGGTTTTTTCCCCAGTCCAGGGCAGGCCAGGGCGCCAGGCAGGCCAGGCAAACAAGTGTTTCTATCCTTCAAAAAAGAAAAGGTGTACTACACCAGAGCCTTCAAGTAGGAGAGTTGCCATATTCGTTTACTCCTGTGCGCCAGGGCGCTGGCAGTGTTGCCAACTGCCAACCAAGATCCAAAATACACTAGTGGCACTTCCAAAATGCACTAAAATGCGCTAGATGCTCACCTGGAACATACAGATCAAAATGACCATTAATCTTCTACATTATCTAGTTGTGTAGACTAAGTTGGGCTAATTCACATGATGAATATTTTAACTCTTGAGGGTGTAAAAATGAAACCAAATGTGGTTTCATTTTTACACTCTCAAAGAGTTAGGCCTACATGCAAAATTGTCCCGGTGGGAAATATATGCCAATCCGCGCCTGCCTCGAGCTAATGCACAGTCAGACTGAAGACTCGTTGACACTAGTATATACAGTGCTAGGACAGTAGTGGGAGTGCAGTACATTCCACATGCACGTCTCACACGCACGCACAGGCCCATAGTAATGTTTAGGTGAGCAATGGAGTTTGTCAACGCACACACCTCATGCACATGAACATGCATGCACATGCATTGAAACCCATAAGTTGAGGCTGTATATAGCCTGGTCTAGCCCTCAATGATTTTGGCCTTGGGGGCGGGGGTGTCGTGGGATCCACACGGCGGAAGTGCTGCGCTCTGATTTGATCTCACTAACGTGTCGTCATCTCCGGCCCCTCCCGCGCCCGTCCACTGCTGTTCTACGTCACATCATTTAGAGCGACGCCCACCCCGGAAGGTTCACTCCCCCCTCAAGGCCACTTTCCAACGCGCGTTAGTCCAGGCTTTCCGTTTTCGCGCAAGGCGAACGAAAATGAAAGCCTGGGTGTCGAGGCTAAGGCCGTATATAATGTGACTGAACAAAGCGACCACAGCCCTTCTTCTTACCCACCCTTCTTGTAATGCTTATGCCCCTCCGTACATTCTCCTCCAAAATAATTGTAATCTCCATATAGATTTGATAATAAATGTACACTGTTGAACCTTGCCGATTGTCTTGAGTTTGACCTCAGTGATCCATAATCTAACCCGTTCAGACAGTTTTCGACATAAACATCTGGATTACAAAAAAAGGACCATCAGTGGTTGCACACATCACACAGCTGTGCAAACAGTAGCTGGGAGACATGTATACTTACAGTGTAGGTACTTTGTTGTTGCACTTCGCTGCCCCTGTGCCCTAATATTCTGTGTTGCTTTTATTCTCCTTTGTGTGAACTTGCCAATTTCTTACAGGCCCTGCTACACTAGCAATATTTTGAGCAATATCAACTAGCAATGTCAACATCAACAGGCAACATGATGAGACACATGGCAACAGGCAACATTAAAAGGGGAATTCCACCCATTTTCATTTTTTCCTGAGTGCACAAATGTGAACCAAATGACCCTGCGGGTCCATTGGTTCCAAAGTCAACGTTGATAGTTGACGTTGCTCAAAACATTGCTAGGTGTATCAGGGCCCTAACTTATCTGCTATCTCCCCACTAGGCCATTAGTACCTACCTTATTTTTGACATCACAAAAATGTACAACAATTCAATTTGCACAGTCGGCCATTTTAGCTCTTCTCTCTAGTACCCACTACCCACTGAGCACAATGCAACCAGATCTACCTCACTGAGCACATTATAACCAGATCTACCTCATTGAGCACAATATAACCAGATCTACTTCACTGAGCACAATATAACCAGATCTACCTCATTGAGCACATTATAACCAACGGGGACGTCTATACGACGTCGTCCAGACCTCTCTGTAACCACCATTCTGAAACGTTCATATACGACGTCCAGGGCACATAACCAACGAGACGTCCAAACGACGTCCACACGACGTTACACAGACAACCCTCTCTGAAAACGCGCCGGCGCGTCCAATCTCGTCCATACGAGTTTAGGACGTCCGTACCACGTCCGTACAACGTCGTCGACACGACCTGACAGTCAAAAACCGACTCACTCGGTCCAGTGCAGAAAAGACGTCCATACGACGTCTACACGACGTTGAAACAACCTGCACTTCTTGTATAGAAACCACATGAGGGACCGTAATGGCGTCCCTGCTTTTGTCCACTTGAGGGCAGCACCTACATACAGATACATACAGTATGAAACAGGAGTCTGACAGCCATTCGTTTGAATAAAAGTCAAATATTATCAAAGTGTTTGATAACTTGAGCTTGCGTCATGGCACCCGCTCCACAATCCAAACTCATAGTGTATGTAGTCATGTAGCAGAATCTAGTTTACTGAATGTTTCATGAAGATTTTTGTAAACCATGTTTTTTTTCTGTTCTATGAACCCTAAGGAACATGGGGAAAAAAAAAAACGGTTTACAATGTGTATCTTTGCCCAGAAAATATTTACCCATAATATGCCATATAATGTAATAATTAAAATATAATAATTCTTTAAGAAGCACATGTGACATGTCAAACTAGGGGGTTTTTCATGCTTCTGAATCCACCCCAAGCATTAGTTTTGCCTAAAGAAAGCCATAGAAATCATGGAAAATGTGATGAGGTCAGCACATTTTTAGGCAAGTATCTATGGCCGTTTTTAGGTCAAGAATGGGATGAATTCAGAAGCATGAAAAACCCCTAGTTTGACATGACACATGTGCTTCTTAAAGTATTATTATATTTTTAGTTATCACATTATATGGGATGTTATGGGTAAATATTTTCTGGGCAAAAATAAAAAATGTAAACCGCTTTTTTTCATGTTCCATAGGTTTCATAGAACAGAAAAAACATGGTTTACAAAAATCTTCACGAAACATTCACTTAAATACACAATGACATACACTATCATGTGGTTTATTTGCCAAATGGTCTCAAGACATAAAGTAATAGAAAACTTTTAATTATTTGGTGTAGTTTCTCATTACTTTTGGTTTCAATTTGCTTTCAGTGGGTTGTGATCAAGTATTTTGAATGCAAAAAACAAAGAAATTAGTTTACCAAAGATACGGTGAGACTGTGACCAAACACTGTATCAAAATATTAATCCAATATAGACAGCATGTACTATTTATGGTTTCCTTTATTTGATGTATGATGTATGCTGAAATCCCAGATCCCAAAAATGTGTTTTTCTTGAAATCAGGTGGGGTTGGAGTTAAGTTGGAGTTGGAGTTTGGGTTAAGTATATATATTATTCTGAACATAAGAGGGGGGAAAAGGGGGAAAGAGGAAATGATAAAAAAAAAAAATATATTAAAAAAAAAAAAAGTATTCTGTAGTAGCAACAAATAGTTGTTGTGGAGTTAAAGATTTAAATGTAAACAGTATTGTGTCCAGAATGGTAATATGTCCACAGTGAACAGTTAGTCTGAAGGAATGTGTCTCTCAGGAGGTGACCAATTGATAGTTTCAATGGGTCTCCATTTATACAAATTAAGTCAGAAAAACCTGCATTCTTGCACCTGAGTCAAAATGGAATTGTATAATGGATAAAGGCTGGTGCTTTCATTGTAGACAATTGATTCAAATGAGGTCATTAAACATGTTAATGGTTGTCTGGCACACACACACACAAACACACACACACACACACACACACACACACACACACACACACACACACACACACACACACACACACACACACACACACACACACACACACACACACACACACACACACACACACACACGTTGCGACAGCAACTGAGGGAAATTGGGACACAATACGAATTTAGTTTGCATAAGATTGTTGATGTCTCACTCTTTTTTCTTGTTTTAAAACCTGGTCTGGCCCATATCGTGACCCAACAGAAAAGTCAATTATGACCCATTTATTGATTGTACAATCTTGACCCAACATGCAGTATCACACCAACCCAACAGCAAAGTCAATTTTGACCCTTTACCCTTTTATTGGTGGTACAATCTTGACCCAACATGGCTGGTAAAACCCTTGACCCATGACTGTTTGATTAAAGTATACTACGTATTGAGTCGGTCCAAATATAGGTCTCGTGTTGGGTAACCATTTGACCCAAGTTGTGTTAATCTCTACCCAGCATTTCTAAGGGTATATATATATATATATATATATATATATATATATATATATATATATATATATATATTATATATATATATATATATATATCTCCTGAAATCTGGTTAGAACATAATGACGTGTTATATTTTCTGAAACAGGTGTCATGAGTGACAGATAATAATCAAATAACTAATAATTATTACACAATAGTCAACCTCATTTCTAACGTTTATTTTTTATTGTCACATCATACCTGGTACAAGCTCTGATGGATAATTTTCAGACAAAAGACAAAAATATAAAATTTAAGAAAGGAAAAAGTAGCATGCTGCATAGTGTGTGTGTGGGTGTGTGTGTGTGTGTGTGCGCGTGCGTGCGCGCGTGCAACTGAAAAAAATAATAATAATGAAGAAAAACAATGTATTTGATTGAAACAAAAAAGGTCCACTAAATAGTAACTTAACTACTAATATGTTTACAAAACTACAGGTGCACAAATCAAAATATCATTTCAAATCCTGTGTTAAACATTTAAACAAATCCATGCATATTTGAAAACAGTGAAAATAGCAGATCTCCAGTAAATGTTCACAATGTGTCCTGAGTCACTAAACCTGGATTAGGGATTAAGCCAGGATTCAACAAATATCCTGGTTTATTATATCCTGGATCAGCAATTAACTGGTTTCATCTACTGGTTAATCTAACCTGGATATGTTGAGGCTTGATTGGGTTTCATGAAAGCAATGTCAAACTAGTTACCATGGAAACGAATGCGGTGGATTTAGGCTTACAGCATTCATTAGGCTGTCAATCTGACCACAAACCAATGAGTTCAATTATTATGTTTTATCGGCCTTCATTAAAACATCCTATTGGTGCCATTAATGAACTAACTGAAGCCCTATATTAAAGATATCTAGATCAAAGAACCATACATTACACACAGCACATCAGTGTCTCTTTTTCGTCCCAGGCACACTTTTTATATCCTAAAAAACTCAGAGCACACTTAGATATACCCCAGTTGTTTTTTTTTTTTTGTTTTTTTAAACGTCTACACAATGTCTATACAATATTGTGCACACACAATTTGTGCTCAATTTGTCAAGACAAAGAAATATTTCTAAAATCAAGTAGTTAAAACAAAGTAGTAAAAACAAGAATAAAAGTCTTAGGCCACAATAACATTGAGCACCTTTGTACAGAAAAAAAAGTTTAAAAAAAGAAAGAAAAAAAAAGGAAAAAAAAGGGATTATGTTTTGGCAACAATACAACTTTCTATCTTTAGTGTGAACCTTGCACAAAGAGTTTCTCTCATGGATGAGACAGAGAGACCAAAGTGACACAGAGACACAGAGACTCCTCATCAGCAGCTCTCAGTCTCTCTCTGCATTTGTTTGTTTTGTTTTGTTTTTGTTTTTTTAATCAGGGCTGGATCCAATGAAAGGTAATATCAGTGTTTTTCATCAGTGGTCCGGGGACCACCAGTGGTTGACAGAGGTCCAGGTGGTTCCCAGCTAAATGGTGGAAAGTTGGTTAACCAGATGGAACTCATTGTTTTATTTTTTTACGCTCTCAAGAGTTAAAATATTCGTTATGTGAATTAGCCCCAAATCTACACAACTTCAGAATGTAGAAGATTAATGGTCATTTTGATCTGTATGTTCGACTGTTTTGTTTCCCCAATCCAGCCTGGAATTGCAGACAAAAAGTCTACAATTCCAATCTTTAGTTTTGGGGTCTGTGGAGCTAAAATGTCATCAAATGGTGGTCCGTGGCTCAAATAAAATAGTGGGCCCTGGTGTCATAATACCAGGTAATACCTGGTATCATAATGGTTGAAAACCCTTTCCCACGTTGGTCACATTATGGGTCTTGTATCCTGTGTGTTCCCTGGTGACCTATCAGAAGCCTTTTACGACAGAAGCGTTTCCCTCATTGTTCACAGTGAAAGGGTTTCTCTCCTGTATGAATTCTCTGGTGAATTATGAGTTTATTGCTTTGATTGAACCCTCTCCCGCACTGGTCGCAGTGGTAGGGCTTCTTGCCTGTGTGAACTCTCTGGTGTTGTTTGAGGTTACTACGTTGGCTGAACTTTGCGCCACACTGGTCGCAGTGGTAGGGCTTCTCTCCTGTATGAATTCGCTGGTGTTTTTTTAGATCACTACTATCGCGGAACCGTTTCTCACAATAGTCACAGGCGTAAGGCTTCTCTCCTGTATGAATTCTCTGGTGAATTATGAGTTTATTGCTTTGACTGAACCCTCTCCCGCACTGGTCGCAGTGGTAGGGCTTCTCTCCTGTGTGAACTCTCTGGTGTTTTTTGAGGTTACTACGTTGGCTGAACTTTGCGCCACACTGGTCGCAGTGGTAGGGCTTCTCTCCTGTGTGAACTCTCTGGTGTGTTTTGAGACTACTGCTTTGGCTGAAGCCTCTCCCACACTGGTGACAGTGGTAGGGCTTTTCTCCTGTGTGAACTCTCTGGTGTGATTTGAGTTCCTGGCGGAGGGTGAAACTTTTTCCACACTGGTCGCAGTGGTAGGGCTTCTCTCCTGTGTGAATTCGCTTGTGTTTTTTTAGATCACCAATATCGCAGAACCGTTTCTCACAATGGTCACAGGCGTGAGGCTTCTCTCCTGTATGGATTCTCTGGTGTTTCATGAGGTTGCTGCTCAAAGAGAACCCTTTCCCACACGTGTCACAGTGGTAAGGCTTCTCTCCTGTGTGGGTTTTAAGATGACGTTTGAGGCCCTGTTTGTCGCTGAACCGTTTGTCACACTGATTAGAGTGGTGGGGTTTCTCTCCTGTGTGAATTCTCATGTGCCCTTTAAGAGTATGGCTTGATTTGAACCCTTTGCCACACTGTTCGCAGCGGTAGGGCTTCACATCTGCGTGAATCACCAGGTGTTTTTTTAGATAGCTCCTGTCACGAAAGGCTTTACCACACTGGTCACATCGGAAGGGCTTCTCTACCGTACCGTGGATTCTCTGGTGTTGTTTGAGATGAGCCGTTTTTCTAAACTTCATCCCACACTGGTCACATTGGTAGGGCTTCTCTCCTGTGTGAATTCTCTGGTGAATTATTAGATGACCTCGCTGGCTGAAGCACGACCCACACTGGTCACAGTGGTAGGGTTTCTCTCCCCTATGAATCATCTCGTGCTTTTTCAGAGTCCTACCGTCGCTGAACATTTTCCCACACTCGTGACAGTGGTAGGGTTTCTCTCCTGTATGAATTCTCTGGTGTATTATGAGACTATTGCTTTGGCTGAACCCTCTCCCGCACTGGTGACAGTGGTAGGGCTTTTCTCCTGTGTGAACTCTCTGGTGTGATTTGAGGTGAGAAGTTTGGCTAAACTTTGCGCCACACTGGTGACAGTGGTAGGGCTTCTCTCCTGTATGAACTCTCTGTGTGTTTTGAGTAGATAGGGGCGGCTGAACCTTTTTCCACACTGGTCACAGTGGTAGGGCTTCTCTCCTGTGTGAATTCTCTGGTGAAATATTAGATGGACTTGCTGCCTGAACCGTGACCCACACTGATCACAGTGGTAGGGCTTCTCTCCGGTCTCAGATCTGTGGTGTTTTTTGAGTCTCTTGCTTGTGAGGTCGTTTCCCACACCCTGGTTGAAGTAAGTATTCACATCTGGGTGGGGAAATAAAACAATTAAAATGTGAAGCGTTTTGAAATAGCATTATATACTGTAGGTCTAGCCAGGTAGTGTTTCAAAGACAATACAGAACATGTTCTATTAGGATGGCAACAGCAATGTCTGGTCCTGATTGGCAATTGGAGATTTGGGCCAATTCCTCACAGTGACAGTTTTTTTCAAGATGATTGTATGAGATTTTTCACTAAACTTTGAAAAATCATCGCAATGTCAACATTGAATATCAACATACTGCATGTGCCGTTATGGTCGTTGTGGTTTACTCTGCTTATAATTGTCATTGTTTTGGTTTAATACTTTTGAATCACTTTCATGAGTCAAAGATAGTGATAAGTATGAAGAATCCATATTTATCCATATCATATTGTTTTATTTTCTGTGTCACTAAGTTCTAATTAAGGTATAGGCTTCATCCTATACCTATGCCACTAAGCTAGTGCACCTTCTTGTGTATATACTGTATATACATTTATACATTCTCACAGAATGTATAATCTCACAGTGTCACAGGCGTAGGGCGCCTGGGATCATTGTGAGAAACAGTTCCGTTTTTTGTGTTTTTGTGTCAAGGCAGATTGAGGCCCAATGTGGTTTGGTGTGGAATTCTCCTTTGACTCTGAAGACACTGTTAAAATCACCCCCACTGTTAAAATCAAGTATCCAGTCAATCAGTCAACCAATGGATCAATGAAGCAGCACCTACTTATTCTGTGTAGCTTTACAACAGGATTCAACATGGCGTCCTCCTGCAGCCTGTGTTCTGGCTCCAACATGGCGTCCTCCTGCAGCCTGCGTTCTGGCTCCAACATGGCGTCCTCCTGCAGCCTGCGTTCTGGCTCCAACATGGCGTCCTCCTGCAGCCTGCGTTCTGGCTCCAACATGGCGTCCTCCTGCAGCCTGCGTTCTGGCTCCAACATGGCGTCCTGCAGCCTGCGTTCTGGCTCCAACATGGCGTCCTCCTGCAGCCTGCGTTCTGGCTCCAACATGGCGTCCTCCTGCAGCCTGCGTTCTGGCTCCAACATGGCGTCCTCCTGCAGCCTGCGTTCTGGCTCCAACATGGCGTCCTCCTGCAGCCTGCGTTCTGGCTCCAACATGGCGTCCTCCTGCAGCCTGCGTTCTGGCTCCAACATGGCGTCCTCCTGCAGCCTGCGTTCTGGCTCCAACATGGCGTCCTCCTGCAGCCTGTGTTCTGGCTCCAACATGGCGTCCTGCAGCCTGCGTTCTGGCTCCAACATGGCGTCCTCCTGCAGCCTGCGTTCTGGCTCCAACATGGCGTCCTGCAGCCTGCGTTCTGGCTCCAACATGGCGTCCTGCAGCCTGCGTTCTGGCTCCATCTCTCTCTGCTCCTTCACTGAAACAATAAGGAAACATTCTTTCAAACAGCAGGACTTCCTCTCTGTTCTGTTCTTCTCTTCTCTCCCTCGTCCTGTTGAGATCAATGCAAGCCTCCCTGACAGATCATTTTCAACATTATTATGTAGAAAATTAAGTCCTGGCACACAGAAAATCAATGCACATGTGAAATGTCCACACCCACCCACCCACACCCACACACACACCTCACCAAAAGTGAAAGTGTGAGTGTTAACACACTACTGACATGGTGGGGAGACAATATATAGCAGAAAATTGCATTTTGGAGCAATGTATATAGGTGAACTTGCATTAGACCCATTAGCCCCGTTATAAGCTTATTTTTGGGAGAGGGGAAACAGGCATTAAGGAGTGTTTTCACAAAATAACACCTGGACCACTTTTTTCTAACAAATTAGGTGCAAATAAAGATTTTTAAAAATGGTGTGTAATTCCATCAGAAAAGTGTCAATGCTGATCAGTGTCATTGCTGATGGAACTCTTGGAATAATTATAAACATAATATCCTTATGGCATAAAGCAGAGATAGATTATGGCCTAGAATTTTGTCGCTGCTAAACCCCTTTGTCCCTTAACTTCTTTGCCGATGCGTGTACACACACACACACACACACACACACACACACACACACACACACACACACACACACACACACACACACACACACACACCCCTAGATCCGCCCCTGCTCCCTCTCCCCTCCCCCTCTCTCTCTCTCCGGGGGGTGGGTGTTGTCCCTACACTCGCTGGGACATGTAATAGGCTACTCTACCCCCGAACACATGTGGATCGGGGCTTCTCTTCGGAGCCGCTCTATCTCACAGTAACATAAACACCGACACTTTCACATGGCCTTGGGCCCGGAGGATTAGACTGGGTGCCCTCCGAATGAACACTCGGAAGCACATTCCACCGTGCATGGGACTAAATAGACTCTCGCTTTCCACCGCAGAGTACAAACAGACAGACAATCTGAAAGGCCTTGGAACATGGACTGATAACTACACATGCTGCCTCCTACCCCCTCCCTCCCCCCTCTGCTGTAACTTGTCTTGTGTTTTTTTGGAAGTGTTTTTTGTATTGCCACGTCCTTGTTATGACTTCAATTCCATGAGTATATGACACGTGATGTTGCATGCTTTATTGAATCTCTCCCTTGTGTGCTGTATGTTATGTTGGCGCCGTAGAATGGCTTTGCCTCACTCACTACAACCCCCCCCCCCCCCCCCCCCCCCCCCCCCCCCCCCCCCCCCATATCAACACCTGTTGACATGGCAATAAAGTTCTTGAACCTTGAATCTCTACACCAGTGGTTTTCAACCTTTTTGACTCCAGGGACCACCATTTATTCAGCATTTGTGTCACGGACCACCTTTTGATAAGATTTTCACACCAAAGACCTAAAATTAAATACTTCTTTTGGTTTTGTCCACAATTCCAGGCTGGATTTTGCAAACAAAACGGTGTAAACGTCCTAATTAAGTGCTGCTAATTCAGACGATGAATATTGTAACTCTTGAGAGATGAAACCAAATGGACCCGCAAGGGTTCGTTTGGTTTCATTTTTACATTCTCAAGAGTTACATCTGGAACTCAGTACTACCCCGTGTTTACACTTTAAGCATTGCTGACAGTACTGTAAACTGCTACTTGTTGCTGACTCAGCAGCAACAAGTATTGATCAACCGTGAAACCAAAGTGAGTAGACTTACCTGTGAGTCTGTGCAACTTGAGGACACGTGAAACGTACTGCCGTAAGGCTATGTTGTTATGATTGCTGCTGCTCTGTCGGTTTGTAAGATTGTTGCCGGCGCACACCCAGTAAATTCAATGTGTTCAGTCACCTCCGTGTTGTGTGCGTTCCTCTAACATAACAAATAAGCTTTCAGCAGCTGAGATACAGACAACTGACTGGCGTCATCTTCCTTTACCTTATAGAAAGGGAGCCAACGACGCGTCATAGCACCTCCCTCTCTTTGATCTCCGCCCGATCTAGGCACGGGGGGGGGGGGGCATGCCCCCCTAAATACCCAGTCTGCCCCCACCCTCCACACACGATGCCATGCAAAACAACCCAAGATATTTCAAATTAAAGTGTAATGATTTGAAACACTACTACTGCTACTAACAGAAAACAGAAAACTCTCAGACTCTGAGTCAGACCTTTAGCTTTATGCATGCTGCGTGTCTGTTGCAACTTCAACAACAACTGATGTTATTATTGATGCTTTACTTGACTAATAAAAGTCCTGTAACTGGAAATGGTATGGGTGCGGCTTCATGAATGAAGCTGCATGGTGATGAAGCCACCCCATACCATTTTCTCTTGCCCTTCTCTTGCCCATTTTCTCTTGCCCCTCCAACATGTTCCCAAATGTTATATCCGCCCCTGCTGGTGGGCAAGCTGAACCAGGGGCGGATATAACATTTCCCAATGGGGGGGGGGGCATTTTCTGTTACAGGACTTTTATTATTCAAGTAAAGCATCAATAATAACATCAGTTGTTGTTGAGGTTACAACAGACACGCAGCATGCATAAAGCTAAAGGTCTGACTCAAAGCGTTTTCTGTTGTCAATGATGAAATGCTGTTGGTTTGGTGACACAGCTGTAAAGTTAGTAGCAGTAGTGGTGTTTCAAATCATTTTAATTGTAAGCACTTTAATTTTGAATATATTTGACATTTGGGTTGTTTCCATGCCCTCATGGTTAGTGCAGGGATTAAAGTAAAAAAAAAATCTTGAGACTGAAAATGATCTTTTGCAAATAAGCACTGATCTAATTAAATGGCCCCTTGTGAAATCCTCAGGACTGAAATCAGTACCCAGTACTGAGAACTTTAATCCCTGTTAGTGGGGCAGTCAGGGCATTTACGGCATTGACCCCCCCCCCCCCCCCCCCCCCCCCCCCCCCCCCCCATCCCATACCCATGCCTAGATCTGCCCCTGAGCTGAACCGCAGTTGAGTGGCGTGAATGACGATTTACACGCCTTTGATTTGTAAATTCAGGCTACTCAATACTCATTTGCATCTAGAATTTGCATCTAAATCTAACGAGAAGATGAGGCATGTGCCTCAACGTGAAGATCACGACGAAAAGATACACACACAGAATGGAATGGATTTTGATGATGCATCATAAAGGCCAGGGGTTTTCAACAGGCGGTCGGGGACCACAAGTGGTCCCTGACCCTGAGAGGATTCCAGGTGGTCCTCGGCTAAATGATTGACAGTTTGTAACCAAAGCGACCCTTATAGATAACTCTTGAGAGTGTAAAATGAAATCCAAACGGACCCTTAGGTCCGTTTACGTAATAGGTTCCATTTGGTTTCATTTTATTCTCTCACTAAATGGAGGTGAGTGTAGCAGGTGGCTACAGCCTCTGCCGTGATGGCCTGGAAAAACCAATATCTGCCCCCGGACCAAGGGGATGTCCTCTTGGTCTAGTGGTTAAGATGTTGGACTTTCACGCGGGAGACCCGGGTTCGAATCCCGGGCGTTACACTTGAATTATACTGTAATTCTTAAGCATACACTTGTTTACAATAGTGGCCAACTTGTTCATTTTATTAAGGCAACCAAATACAGTACATACAAAACAACTACTTCAGTAAAGTCAGAAGCAGCAAATCATGTAGGTAAAATCATAGTGGAGGTAAAAAGGGAAAAGAGAAATGTACAAAGAGGAGAGGGGGGGGTGGGGGGGTGGGGGATTTTATATACATTTTTGTTTTACAGAGGCCAGTTTCGAATTGCAGCCATCTGTAGGTGCCCTTTGAGGGCGGTTTTGAAGGAGTCAAGGAATTCACATGCCTTTATGACTGTTGGTAGGGCATTCCACATTTTGATGGCATATGAGCGGAAGAAATTAAGACCCTTGTTTGTGCCAAATCTAATCTAACCTGTTCAGACAGTTTGTGACAAACATCTGGATTACAAAAAAGGACCACGAGTGGTCGCACACATGCACACAGCTGTGCAAACAGTAGCCGGGAGACATGTATACTTACAGTGTAGGTACTTGTTGTTGCACTTCGCTGCCCCTGTGCCCTAATAGGCCTATTCTGTGTTGCTTTTATTCTCCTTTGTATGAACTTACCAATGTGTTATTACTGTGTGTGTATAACTGCATATTTTTAGGCTCGAATTATCTCCCCACTAGTACCTTATTTTTTTTACATCACTGATGGAAATATTTAATATTTCAGAATTTTATTGTGAATGATTTACATATGTCATCAGTGGATTGTAACTGGGTCGCGCTACCATCTTGTAGATCTGTCATTTTAGCCTGCTCTTTGACACATTACTTATTAGAGCAAAGTGCAAAGTGTCCTTTGTTGATATTACTGAGTTTGCAGCGTTCCAAGTTGAGGGAAGAGAATTGTTTTCATTTACTCCCAGACTATTATCTGCACATGACCTTGCTCACTTGTGGGTCATTCAGCGCCAACTCACCTAAGGGTCCCCACATCACCATCTCAGATTTTGCTCAAAAAAAATCTATAATTAAGAACCATATGTTTGTTCCACCCATGCAAAATATTAGCTCCCAATTCATTGTAGTTTTGGAACTACAGGCCTTTAAAATATTGGTGTCAAAACACCACATGTCGAAATTGGCTCTTTCTCCAACTTCAGAGAGCCATAACTTTTTATTGCAGCCATCTACACAGTTGTGTTTACAGATTATTACTGAATGATACCCACTCTTTTCAAATCTGTTGCCAGAAAGCCTCTGAAGGACGTACTTTTTGAATAATAGGAAGCCAAAAATGGCATTTTGGCCAAAATCGCTTAAAATTCATTAAAACTCTATTGGGCCTAGTAGAAATATGAAACTAGTTAGATTTTTGTCCTCATTACATAGTAATTGTAGGGTTGCGATGTGTTCACAGAAACATATTTTGCGATGAAAATTATATTCCTGATTTTTTTTTTTTTTTTTTTTTTTTTTTTACATTTTTTTAATATCTTACGCCCTTTCAGAGGGGGCTAAAATAGGGCATTTTTGGCATCTTATTTGTAATTTTTATTCATATAAGATGTAACTACTCCCTGGGTTTTTTTTTAACAAACGCTCCTTGCTTCATATTTTAATTCTTTTTTTACATTTTTACAATTTAATCATTTTTCACTTTTTCCATATTCACAACTCTGTGACTCTAAATTGGAAGATTCCTATTAGCAGCTATTTCAGATTTACATACACTGACACACATTTTTTCATATTTTAGTAGTAGTATGCCCAAGAAATTAATATTTTTTCTCCCAATAGAAATATTTTTCTATTGGGACCTAAAAACAGCTATTTGGCCAAAAATAACAAAAACGCTGGGCAGCTTTTAATAAACAAAGGAATAATGAAGGGGTGTTTTGCACATAAATTAAGGCATACACATTTCCTGAACAACTTTTACTGTATTGTACGGTATTTTTTGCAATTAGAAAATCTTAGGTATAATTGCATTTTTTTGTTGATTATCAACAACAACATTTGGAGTAGTTGTGTAAGCACAAAACATTTAGCAATGAGGTTTTATTTACATATTAACACATTCAGTGATCCCTGATCATGATGTTGAAAAACATCACAAGATTTGTACATTATTTTAAGTCAAATATGGGCATCCATGATAATGGGTAATTCATTCACAGGCAGTACAGTTTCATGTGATGTGTTAAGACACAAACTTGAATTTTCAATAAAAACAAAGATGTACAACAATTCAATTTGCACAGTCGGTCATTTTAGCTCTTCTCTCTCTTCCTCACTGAGCAACAATATAACCAGATAGATCTACCTCACTGAGCACATATAACCAACGGGGACGTCTATACGACGTCGTCCAGACCTCTCTGTAACCACCATCCTGAAACGTTCATATACGACGTCCTGAGCACATAACCAACGAGACGTCCATACGACGTCCACACGACGTAACACAGACAACCCTCTCTGAAAACGCGCCGGCGCGTCCAATCTCGTCCATACGAGTTTAGGACGTCCGTACCACGTCCGTACAACGTCGTCGACACGACCTGACAGTCAAAAACCGACTCACTCAGTCCAGTGCAGAAAAGACGTCCATACGACGTTGAAACGACCTGCATTGGATTCTTGTATAGAAACCGCCTGGCGTCTCTGCTTTTGTCCACTTGAGGGCAGCACCTACATACAGATACAGTAGGAAACAGGAGTCTGACAGCCATTCGTTTGAATAAAAGCAGGGGTGTAGTGGAGGGGGGGCTACATGATTACATCTAAAATAATTTTGGGTCTGAAAAAAAGCATGGTGAAATACATCTTGATGACATCATCAAGATGTATTTCACCATGTTATTGAGTTTCCTTTTTTTCTGAGAGTGTACAAATGGAACCAAATGAACCCGCTAGGGTCCATTTGGTTCACATTTTCACACTCTCAGAAAAAAAAATGGGGGGAATTCCCCTTTAACAGGCAACCCCTCACTTCTAAAAGTACCACTACAACACTGAATAAAAGTCAAATATTATCAAAGTGTTTGATAACTTGAACTTGCGTCATGGCACCCACTCCACAATCCAAACTCATAGTGTATGTAGTTATGTAGCAGAATCTAGTTTACTGAGCGTTTCGTGAAGATTTTTGTAAACCATGTTTATTCGGGTTCTATGAACCCTATGGAACATGAAAAAATCGGTTTACAATTTTTATCTTTGCCCAGAAAATATTTACCCATAACATGCCATATAATGTAATAATTAAAATATAATTATTCTTTAATGGCGTGTCAATAGGGGGTTTGCATGCTTCTGAATCCATTCCAAGCATTAGTTTTGCCTAAAAACTAATGCTTGGGTTAAAATCAGCCATAGAAATCATGGAAAATGTGATGAGGTCAGCACATTTAGGCAAGTATCTATGGCCGTTTTTAGGTCAAGGAATGGGATGAATTCAGAAGCATGAAAAACCCCTAGTTTGACGTGTCACATGTGCTTCTTAAAGTATGATTATATTTTTTTTAGTTATCACATTATATGGGATGTTATGGGTAAATATTTTCTGGGCAAAAATAAAAAATGTAAACCGCTTTTTTTCCATGTTCCATAGGTTTCATAGAACAGAAAAAAAACATGGTTTACAAAAATCTTCACGAAAAGTTCACTTAATTACACAATGACATACACTATCATGTGGTTTATTTGCCAAATGGTCTCAAGACTCAAGTAATAGAAACCTTTTTAATTATTTGGTGTAGTTTCTGATTACTTTCTGTTTCAATTTGCTTTCAGTGGGTTAATTGTGATCAAGTATTTTGAATGCAAAAAACAAAGAAAATAGTTTACCAAAGATACGGTGAGACTGTGACCAAACACTGTATCAGAATATTAATCCAATATAGACAGCATGTACTATTTATGGTTTCCTTTATTTAATGTATGCTGTATGCTGAAATCCCAGATCCCAAAAATGTGTTTTTCTTGAAATCAGGTGGAGTTGGAGTTAAGTTGGAGTTTGGGTTAAGTATATATATTATTCTGAACATGAGGGGGAAAAGGGGAAAAAGAGGAAATGATGAAAAAAAAAAATATATATTAAAGTTATTATAACAATTGAGGCCAGTAAAGCTTTTGGTGTATTTATTATTTTTAGTGACTTAATAACATGTTCTTTCATATCATGCTTGGAATAAAGCTTTCAAATCAAAAACAGTATTCTGTAGTAGCAACAAATACTTGGAGTTAAAGATGTAAATGTAAACAGTATTGTGTTCAGAATGGTAATATGTCCACAGTGAACAGTTAGTCTGAAGGAATGTGTCTCTCACGAGTGTGACCCATTGATAGTTTCAATGGGTCATCATTAACTTTCATTCAAAGTGTTTTGAATACAAATTAAGTCAGAAAAACCTGCATTCTTGCACCTGATTCAAACACACACACACACACACACACACACACACACACACACACACACACACACACACATGCACACACACACGCACACACACAAATTGTGATTTAGCTATCATAGGAAAATGTCCTACAGTATATACTTTAAGTTTTTTAGTCACACATTATATACTTTAAGTACTTTAAGTCACATTTTTAAGTTTGCATAACATTGTTGATGTCTAACATACTCTTTTTTTCTTGTTTTAAAACCTGGTCTGGCCCATATCGTATAAGAACACATGCAAAGTAATTTCAATGTAAAAAGGATTTTATTTCAACTTGAAATGTATATACATATATCAATAAACAAATATTTACAAAACGTGTTGTGCAATATTTCATCTCTCTCAGTGTATAAACATAAAATAAAATATCTAATATACAAAATATCTAATGTACATAATGTGCATGGATGTTTACATAAAATTAGAAATGCTTCTTTTGCTATAGTGTAACATTTGCAGCAGCTGTGGATAGCAGCAGATATGTGACAGTACCATGCAGTACCACATCAGTTGAGTGTACTCTTCTAATCTATGCATCGAGTCTGTTGTGTGTTCAAAATGTTTCACACACATAAAAAAGGGGGAAAAAAACACCATCTCCTAATTAGTGGACTTGCTAGGTGGTGGGTGAGAACCCAGCATCAAAAAAATAAAACATAAAAACAGTGTCCTCTCTTCCTTTGAATTCATCGTGTGCTTCTAAAGAGAGAATCGTCTTGGATAGAATCTGGGCTTGGTGTTGATGAAGGGATGAGTCAACACCTGCTCAGGTGTTATCCTCTCCTCTGGGTCCAGATGAAGCATTCCTTTCAACAGGTCCATGAAGATGTGAAAAGACGCTGCCTCTTCGTCGTGGCGCAGGGACTCGAACACTTCTTCCAGTGTGTAGTGGAGTTCCTCACCTAGTCTGTCTGCTTCCATGTCTACATAATACTCCTCTGGTTTCTGGATGTGAAGAAGAATGCAAAGAAAACAGTTAGATTTGATGAATCATTGCAAGGGTACCACGTTTAAACCTACATACACTATATAGCATTTGTATCCTACATGCCTGTTGAATTAGCTTACCTGTATATACAGTAGTTATTACTGTTACTTTTTTTCTCTTATTAAATAGTTTTTATGATGTATTGTCCCGCATTTTCTACCGTTCTTTGCTTGATTGCTTAATTGTTGTTGTAAGTTGTTAGACATACCATGAATCTCCACTTGTTGTTGTCTGGGATGAAATAGCTGCAGGTTTTCAGTCCAGCATCTAAGAGGGATTGTGCCGGCATGCCAAGTGTCGAGAAGATGGAACCAAGCTGCAGAAGGAAAAGAAAAACAAACAGACGATATTCACAACAATTCAGCAAGCTTTCAGATTTAAAAAGAACATATTCAACTACAGAATATAGCATAGAACAGGGGTTTTCAACAGGTGGTCCGGGGGCCACCAGTGGTCCCTGAGAGGGTTCCAGGTGGTCCATTTGGTTTCATTTTTACACTCACAAGAGTTAAAACATTCATCATCTGAATTAGCTCAAGACTACACAACTAGAAGAAGAACATAACATATATTCAACTACAGGGTTTTGTTTTGTTTTAAATGTGCTAGTTCATCAACAGAACACTCACCGTGTCATATTCGGTTTCCCCGCCGAAGAAATCGTCGCCCAGCATCAGGTGGGCCACGACACAGCCCAGGGACCACATGTCCAGAGCCTCTGAGAGCGGGAGGCCCAGGAATACTTCTGGTGCTCTGTGGAGTGTAGAAGAAAACAGAGTTTAATAGTGATGCAAAAACTATCTCGTCATTAAAGGTTTCCTTGCGCGTGCTTTCATTAAACACATCGATACGCTTTGCCCAAGAGTAGAACTCACCTGAACTCCATGATGGGTCTGATCCTCCGTCGGTTGCTCTCAGAGACAGGAACAGCCAGACCAAAGTCGATGAGTTTGACTCTGAGAGGTTGTTCTCGTTGGTTGACCAGCATGATGTTCTCCAGTTTGATGTCTGCATGGATCAGACCGATGACCTTCAGGGCCTGGAGGGCAACAGCAAGCTGCAAGACCAGGATAAAGAGCAGGATTAATGGGTGCACCGCAGCGAGGAAGTTAAATTTATAGTCAAAGGGGAACTCCACCCATTTTCAACATTCTAATATGTCATTAGTATACCCTAGAGGTGTTGCGTGGTCATGATAAAAAATTCCCCCATTCTGTGTTCCTCAGAAATGGAGGTCTGAAGAAAACCACTAACATGGTGAAAGGTCTTGATGACATCATCAAGATGTATTTTCACCATGTTAATGGATTTCTTTAGACGCTTATTTATTTTCTGAGAGTGTACAAATGGAACCAAACGAACCCGTTAGGGTTCATTTGGTTGCATTTGTCTCAGAAAAAATGTTGAAAATTGGTGGAATTCAGCTTTAACTCAATGTGTTTATCACTTTATGACTTGTCATTTCAAACTCATACCTGCTGTATGATGGGTCTGGTCTCTGCCATGGACAGGTGAGAATCTCTCTCATTCAAAAACTCCACCAGATCAACATCCAGGGACTCAAACACCATGCATGTGAATCCTTTGTGGACGAAGCTGTGGTGAAAACTCACTATTCCACACGCATCAGGGTCCAAGACGCTCAGCTTTCGCAACATGGCAATCTGGGAAACACAAGAAAGGACGAATTAGACACAACATCTAAACATTTAAGAGTTAGACATGAACTAACACTCACATACGGTACATAACCAGTTTAACTAGCAGCATAAATGCTTCATAAGGTATATCTATTTTAACATTTAAATTGGAAAGTGAGATTTTGAATTTACTCAAGTATCCTCATAAAAGATTCCAATGTGACATCTCCAATCATCTCTCTATTTTTAGTTTAACTATCAGCATAAATGCTTCAGAATGTATATTTATTATCACATTTAATATGGACAGTGAGATTTTAAATCCACACAAGTTTAACACTAGCTACTCAAGTGTTAAACATAACATAAAAAGTTCTGTTTTCTATGTATTTGCAATGTGATTCTCCAGAACAATCCAATGCTTACCTCATGTTCTACCACTTCTTGGTAATTCTTGCGCTTTTTAATGGCCTTGATGGCCACCATGTCTAATGTACGCGTGTTGATGGCTTTGGCCACCATCCCGTAGCTTCCATCCTCCTTGAAGCTCATGACGATGTACTGGCCTCCGTCTAGCATGTCCTGCTTGGACAAGCAACACTGAGAATCCAACCCTTGGTCATCATCGTCGTCTTCAGAGGATGACGAAGAGCTGCTGGTGATCACTTTGATCATCGGTGTTGTTGGGGAAGAGGCGGTCGTGTGGGACACGATGCTGTGTTGTTGTTGTTGTTGTTTAACAGACGTGGTCAGTGTGTCGTTGTAGACCTCAGGGGAAGGGACAACGGCAAACAGGTCCCGTTTGTCTGTGAACAACTCTGAGCGCACAGGGGAGCCGGAGGAAGTCAGGCTGTCGATGTAGACGGTGGCTGGAGACGGGATGTCTTCACAGATGAACAACATGTCCCCCTCGTCTGTGTCCCACTCTGGTTCAGAGCTGGACACGACGGAGTGTTGGACGGGTTTCTCCATGGAAGCCTGGACATCTAGAGAGAGAGAGAGAATTTAGAGTCAGTATCATGCCAAAAAAAAGAATCAAACACACTTGTTGATATATTTCCACTTGCTTCAGAAATTAAAGCAAGCAAGTTTGCACTGACTAAGACTTTATGATGATGAATGACATTCAAAATCACTCCAAATTTACAGAATATAGCATAGAACAGGTGGTCCCTGAGAGGGTTCCAGGTGGTCCCCAGCTAAGTTGGTTAACCAGATGTAACTCCTGAGAACGTAAAAATGAAACCAAATGGACCCTTGCTGGTCCATTTGGTTTCATTTTTACACTCTCAAGAGTTAAAACATTCATCATCTGAATTAGCTCAAGACTACACAACTATAACAATTAGATGGACAATTAGATTAGATGGAATTAGTCGGCAAAAGCTTTAGTTTTGGGGACTAATTGTGGGGCTAAAATAAAATGTCCTCAAGTTTTTTATTTTAGTTGTCCATTGATCCTTACCTGTGCAGGTCCTTGAAGGTCGCTGGTAGGGGTCAAAGCGATGCTTTTTCAGGCCTTCTAGTTTGAGCTTCAGTCCTTTGCTCTGCTGTTGTCTCCTGGTTAACAGTGTAGTCATGGTGTGTTTGTTGAGTCTCCTCTAGGTAGCTTCACAATGATCTGCACTGAGGAGCAGCAGCTACAACCTCACTTATATGCAGTCCAGTCAGAGCACTTAGGGAAGGTGATACCAACGCTGACCAATCAGGTAACTCCTTTACCAAGGTGTGAGTTGTTGATGGTGCGGGGGATGGGGTGAGGGGGGGGGGACCCCAGGCTGATACTATTCACCAGAATAGTATATATTTATATATAAAAAAAAAGCTTCATATAAAATACACATGCTCTCAAATCTAAAAGTCAAACATGGATACAAATAAGAACATGTCTAGCAAATTAAATTAAACTTCCGTAATTTCCGGATTATAAGCCACATCTGAATATAAGCCGCACCAGTTAAATTTGGGGCAAAATACTTATTTTTCCTTGTATAAGCCGCACCTGACTATAAGCCGCACCAGACAACAAGCTTCATGTTAGAGCAGTGGTTTTCAACAACATCTTCACCCCACAGACCCCAAAACTAAAGATTTCTTTTGGTTTTGTTCACAATTCCAGGATGGATTTCCGCAAACAAAAGAGGCAAAACGTCAAAATTAGACCAAAATGAACGATTAATTAAGTGGTGCTAATTTAGATGGTGAGTGTAAACATGAAACCAAATGGACCCGGTCCATTTGGTTTCATTTTTACGCTCTCAAAGAAAGAGTTACATCTGGTTAACCAACTTTCTGTCATTTAGTCTGGAGCACACCTGGAACCTGGAAAAATCCATAGATTGGCCGCACTGTGGTATAAAGCATGTATTGAAGCTGTGAACAGTTGAACTGTACTGTAAGCACATACTGTACTGTGTAGGTGACCTTTGCAGTCTCCCTAATTCCAAGACTTTTCAAGTGACTCCAACCACATTTTGACTGGCAGGCATCACTATGGCTTGGAGTTGGAGTTTTTAAATCAGTGTGGTGGACCAGCTTTTAAGACAAGAAAACCACTATTGTTCCACACTCCCACTCACCCCAGAATGACACATTCTAGGCTTGTAGATCTGATATTTTTGCTGCCTTTCAGTAAAAGATTAACAGTTCATTTATATAAGGACAGTTTTGTAGAATATAAAACTTAGGGCTCCATTTTCATCCCATGATAAACGCCTTATCCATTTTTTACTATTTTGACAAACTTTTTTGGAATAGCTCAATGTAGATTAGCAATTTTAACCATTGAAGATGTTTTCATACAATAGTTTAAAAAGGCAAATAAGAAAATCTAGGCCCTTGTGTATAAAGCTGGGTACGACCAATCCCTGCAAACAGTCAGGAGATATTTTATGACAAAGAGGTTGGCTATAAATAATTTAAGGTGTGAATTAAATTTTAAAACTAGAACGGCAACCCTAAAATCATTTTGGATATGAACAGGTGGAGTCAAACTATGGAACAGTAAACATATGGAACTCAAGCAATGCTCAAGTGTATCCTTAGGTAAATGTATTTGTTTACATCATTGTCTATATAAATGCCAAATGTAGCATATGAAAGAATAATTACTTATACTAAGTTAGAATTATGTACCATGTTGGTATTTAGTCGCTCTATGCCAAGCAATGACATATGTATAGAAAAAAAGAGGTAGTGTCATAAAACAAGTTTTTACTTCTCCCTGCTTTTTTCCGAACACGAGAGGAGAAAAGGGAGAAAAATGAAAGGGGGGAAAATGTGGCATGTAAGGCTTTTGTAGTATATATGTGTCTGTTTAGCTGCTTAGTTGTAGTATGTTTTAGTCTTAGCTGTATAGTTTAGTTGTAGCATATATGTCCTGTCTAGTTCCTGTCTAGCTGTCTGTTTAACTTTCACTACTTGCCACTTTATAATACCTGGTTGTAGCTTAGCACCTTCACACCACTTTATGCTGTTACAGTTGCACTTTACTGCTCTAGTCTGTTGCACTACGTCACTTACTGTTTCTTGTATTGTTTGTTTTTTGTCCTTTTTCTTGCACTGTCTATTGTCTTATTGCACTGGGGAACAATGGAAACGTTATTTCATCCCTGTATATGTCCTGACATACACTGGAGTGACAATAAAGAACCTTGAACCTAATTTTGTGACTATTATTAATTTGTTATTTCATATATCATGTTTGGAATAAAGCTTTCAATTGAATTAAAAAATCAATCAAGAATTCTGTAGTAGTAACAAACAATTGGCGTATAGTTAAAGATGCCTAAGGTTTAAATGTAAATAGTCTGTCCAGAATGGTAATGTGTCCACAGTGAACAGTTAGTCTGAAGGAATGTGTCTCTCAAGAGTGTGAGAATAGTTTCAATGAGTCTCCATTAAGTTTCATTCAAAGTGTTTTGAATACAAATTAAGTCAGAAAAACCTGCATTCTTGCACCTGATTCAAATGTGAATTGTCTAATTGATGAATTAAGGCAGATGCTTTCATTGTAGACAATTGATTCAAATGAGGTCATTAAACGTGCTAATGATTGTCTGGCGCATGCACGCACGCACGCACACGCGCGCACACACACACACGCGCGCGCACACACACGCGCGCACACACACACACGCGAGCACACGCGAGCACACACACACACGCGAGCACACACACACACACACACACACACACACACACACACACACACACACACACACACACACACACACACACACACACACACACACACACACACACACGAAATCGACAGAAAATGGGGAAATTGGGAAAAATTGTGCTTTTAAAAATTTCCACATTTTGAGAAACAGTATTCTGCAGTGCACAGAACCATATACTGAATACTGAAAATGAGAATTCAGTTAAAATACACGGACCCTTTTGCTACCATATGGAAATGTCCTATATAGATTGACATACACTACCAGTATATTTTTTTCTGAGTCTGTGTCTCACGGAAGAACTGTGGACAGCTCAGAAACCCGTCCTACATCATTGATGGGGGATCTAAGCTAATAGACAGGGGCGGCTTCATCGCACCCATACCATTTTCAGTTACAGGACTTTTATTAGTCAAGTAAAGCATCAATAATAACATCAGTTGTTGTTGAAGTTGCAACAGACACGCAGCATGCATAAAGCTAAAGGTCTGACTCAGAGAGTTTTCTGTTTTCAATGATGAAATGCTGTTGGTTTAGTGGTGACACAGCTGTAGTTAGTTAGTAGCAGTAGTAGTGTTTCACATTTTAAATATAGGCACTTTAATTTGAAATATCTTGGGTTGTTTTGCATGCCATCATGTTTGGTGGGGCAGACTGGGCATTTAGGGGGGCATTACCCCCCATGCCCATGCCTAGATCCGCCCCTGCACCAGACCTTATCTGTGTGGGACCCTGGTGTTAGGGACAGAGACCCTCTGCGACCCTGTCCTGTATAGGGAGAAACAGGACTGGACCCTGAAAGGAAGGGACATACTTACGTTCACTTATTCTGCCAATTATTTACTTTTTGTTAGCCCAAGACCACAGGTCTGTGAATAATAAGCCTGTATGTCTGTTCTGTCAGAGTGTCATGGTATCTGTTTCACTCACTGTGCTTCTGCTCACCACCATCATGTTTCATGCACCTCACAGCTGGAATAGAGTAGAATCAAACGTTTAAATGCTGTTTAAATGTTGTCATCGGATACCTAGCTAATTGCAATTTACAATTTAGACATTTGTAGCACTGTGGACACTCTTATAGTCTACCTGCCCATAGAGGCCCATTGTGAACCCATGTTGAGTACACCAAGGTTAGAAAAAAAACTTTACATGCAAACTGAAATTGAAAGTTGCACATTTCATATCAGCCACTTTACAAAAAAAAGAAACCGTTTTGTATGTCATATATAATTCTTATAAATAACAAAATTACTGTATATGTTTCACTTTACAAAAAATAGTCTTGTATTAACTCCTCTAATCATGGTTTATGTATCATGTAACATGTCTATCTTGGGTTTTATGGCTCTGAATCAATTCCAAGCATCAGTTTAGCCAATAACACTATTTGGGCTGAAAACAGCCATAGCCTTTGCCCAAATGTGCTGATCAGGCACATTTTGATGACTGGTGTTGCTATTTTCATCCCAATAACTTTTTTAAGCAAAACTAATGCCTGGAATGGATTGGTAATCAGGAAAACCAATAAATACAAATAATTAGATATTCAAGTTGAGCCTATACGCCTACAGGAAGTCAATACAGTCTGGGACAATATTATGAAGATGTTTTTGCATAGACCTAGTTCTATAAATTTGTATCATTGATGTTCAGGTGAATTGAGGATGAAAGGACCCAATGAAAACAAGAATGACTTTTTGGGGGTTTAAAATCCCCTTAAATAAAACATGCAATCAATTCAATCAATCTGTGACCATGATAATCACCTGTTGGTAGATTTGTCCTCTTGTGCATTGCTAAACCATTCTCCATGTAGAGTTGTTTCAGAGCACTGAGAAGTGTTTTGCTGATCCTGGACAAATAAAATAAAATAAAAATGTAGCCTACTGTGTACACAACTCCACGTACAGTACATAAATACAAATCCTGGTTCCACATCCATGTGTTTCAGCATGTAGATCCAGTTTGTGTCAGGGATGTTATCTGCCAAATTACACATACAGTACATACATATTTTGTTTTGTATGTCATATACGGTGTTTTTTTTATAAATTACAGTGCAAATTTATATTTTATATAATATAAAATATTAATATTTTATCACATATCACATATGACTTTTTTTTTCATATGGTTAAGCTATAGTTAGATTTAATTGTAAACAGTATTCTGTCCACAATGGTAATGTGTCCACAGTGAACGGTACAGTTATTCTGAAGGAATGTGTCTCTCAGGAGTGTGATCTTAGTTTCAATGGGTCATCATTAGGCTTTCATTCAAAGTGTTTTAAATGCAAAATAATGAAGGAAAAATCGGCATTGTTTCACCTGGTGCAAATGTGAATTGTCTAATTGGTGAAGGCTTTCACAGTAGACAATGCATTCAAATCAAGACATTAAACATGTTGATGGGTGTCTGGCTTTAGACAGAATAGAAGATGAACATCATATAGAATAATAGATCACATTATGCATGGATGAACTGAACAAGAACATTTAAATGTTCTTTGAGGAGTTTCACCAGAGCCCCTCTCTCTCTCTCTCTCTCTCTCTCTTTGTCTTAGAGATGAAAAACACTGTACACAATACAGTAGATACATGGAAATCATGGTTTCACATACCGTACATGTGTTTCAGCATAGTTCCAGATGGTGTCGGGGATTGTAGATCTGCTAAATTATACATACAGTATACACAGATTTCCTACACTCTAGAGGGGATGTTGATATACAGTAGTAACTTGTGGATTTTAATCAGTCTTTCCAAAGCAGTCTGCTTTTGGACAATATTATGATGATGTTTTTGCATAGGCCTATAGTTCTATATATTTCACTAATGTTCAGGTAAATTAGTGACAAAGAGAATCCCAATGGAAGCAAGAATGACTTATTGGGTTTAAAATCCCCAAAGCATGCAATCAATTCGATCAATCAATCCGTGACCATGATAACTCTGGCGACGTTGCATCAAGAAATGCACGAACACAGTCTTTACCTTTTGATATTTATCTCAGATTTTGCAGAGCAAACATTTCCTCCAACATGCCTGCAGGCTCCAATGATCTCCTGACACTCCTGACAGAGGAATCCACAGCCAGCTAGCAACAGCTCCATCTCCTGACATGACATGACATAACATGACAGTAGGGGTGGGCAAAAAATAAATCCACATGCCATTATATAGAGCTGCACAGTGACGTCACCGCCCCTGTTCCGGAAGTCTTTTCCCCATTCATTTTTCTCATAGACTTTTCGAAAATAATTTATATCAAGACGATTACGCCGCGGCCAAAGCCAACTCAGGTCGTGACAAATCATGACAACAAACACAATATCGTCATATAATATATAATTGGGAAGAAGTAGAAAACGGCATGATACAAGACTTTTTGTTTCGTTTTTCATCTTAGAAATTATTTTATTGTCCCAAAAGTTTGTGTGTGTCATCATGATTCGTCACGACTCGAGTTGGCTTTGTCCGCGGCGTAATCGTCTTGATATAAACTATTTTCGAAAAGTCTATGAGAAAAATGAATTGGGAAAAGACTTCTGGAACAGGGGCGGTGACGTCACTGCGCAGCTCTATAGCATTGCTTAATGCTGTGATATCAATATCGTATCGCCAGTTTTTTTTTTTTTTACGATTGAACATTTTGTTATATATTTTGTTTAAAATTGTGTTAAAATGTTCTAGCTGATTGAACATGTGGTGAAACACAACTTGATGATGTCATCAAGTTTGTGTTGTGCTTACTTAGGACCTTTTTTCTGAGGGTGTACAAATGGAACCAAATGGTTAGCGTCCATTTGGTTCCATTTGTACGCCATCAGAAAAAAAATCTTGAAAATGGGTGGAATTCCCCTTTAAAATGTTCTAGTATAATAAAAGCTCAGTCATTTGTGGTGAAAAGATGTACTATATTAATATATCAATATATCAATCAATATATCGATTCATAAGCCTAAATATCAATATTGTCTCATATCGTGACGTAAGTGAATCGTTAGAGATGGCAGATATTATCGGCCGATAAAAGCTTTCAAATTCCATATCGGAAAATATCGGTATCGGTATTTACAAACTGGAAATTATGACTATTTACAGAGATGTAGACTCAGCGCTACGGTCATGTTTATACCATTAATTTTGTACTTTACTCAAGTAGGCTACATGTTGAATTTATAGTTGTATGGAGTATTTCTAGGCTATAACATGAATTCGTATTTATACTAAATGTTTATTTATATTAAATATTTGTATAGTAATAGTTTCTGTTATTTTTAAACCACTGGAGGCCGCATATATCGGTATCGGTTGATGTAGGAGCCAAAATGCCTTTTGTTATTTACTTTATTTTGAATATATGAAATGAACTCTATGCAGTATGAAATGTCCTGTCAAACCTGGCAACGTCTCAGACCTGTCAATCATTCAATCTGGCTTGGTGGGCGGTTGTCATAGAAACCCTTTTATACCTTCCGTCTTGGTGATTGCACTCAGGTGCGACAGGGGAAGGCCAACAGTTTTCAACCGTGCTTGTGTGGGTCATGACAGTGGCGTTCGTTCACATGTTATTGTAAGTTTACAGAGTTTAAGTTCTTGTTTTGACTGCTGCTGCTTGAACTTTAATAAATGGATTGGCATATCCAACTTGGAATCTACGCCTGAACCTTGACTCTTTTAAATGCACGCGTTTACTAAATCCAACCCGGTTGCCCTGCTGTATAGCCTATAAGGCCAGGCTGTACATTGTTGAAAACTACGTCTTCGTTTGAAAACGGACTACGATTAGATGAAAGTTAGTTGTTCTTGGAAGAGGATCTTCGTGGGCAACGTGCAACAGAACGGTCGCTTGCCTGTACAGGCCGCCTGTTGCGGAAAGACACTAGTTTTGGGGACTAATTGTGGGGCTAAAATAAAATGTCCTCAAGTTTTTTATTTTAGTTGTCCATTGATCCTTACCTGTGCAGGTCCTTGAAGGTCGCTGGTAGGGGTCAAAGCGATGCTTTTTCAGGCCTTCTAGTTTGAGCTTCAGCCCTTTGCTCTGCTGTTGTCTCCTGGTCAACAGTGTAGTCATGGTGTGTTTGTTGAGTCTCCTCTAGGTAGCTTCACAATGATCTGCACTGAGGAGCAGCAGCTACAACCTCACTTATATGCAGTCCAGTCAGAGCACTTAGGGAAGGTGATACCAACGCTGACCAATCAGGTAAGACCTTTACCAAGGTGTGAGTTGTTGATGGTGCGGGGGATGGGGTGAGGGGGGGGGGACCCCAGGCTGATACTATTCACCAGAATAGTATATATTTATATATAAAAAAAAAGCTTCATATAAAATACACATGCTCTCAAATCTAAAAGTCAAACATGGATACAAATAAGAACATGTCTAGCAAATTAAATTAAACTTCCGTAATTTCCGGATTATAAGCCACATCTGAATATAAGCCGCACCAGTTAAATTTGGGGCAAAATACTTATTTTTCCTTGTATAAGCCGCACCAGACAACAAGCTTCATGTTAGAGCAGTGGGTTTCAACAACATCTTCACCCACAGACCCCAAAACTAAAGATTTCTTTTTGGTTTTGTTTACAATTCCAGGATGGATTTTCGCAAACAAAAGAGGCAAAACGTCAAAATTAGACCAAAATGAACGATTAATTAAGTGGTGCTAATTTAGATGGTGAGTGTAAACATGAAACCAAATGGACCCGGTCCATTTGGTTTCATTTTTACGCTCTCAAAGAAAGAGTTACATCTGGTTAACCAACTTTCTGTCATTTAGTCTGGAGCACACCTGGAACCTGGAAAAATCCATAGATTGGCCGCACTGTGGTATAAAGCATGTATTGAAGCTGTGAACAGTTGAACTGTACTGTAAGCACATACTGTACTGTGTAGGTGACCTTTGCAGTCTCCCTAATTCCAAGACTTTTCAAGTGACTCCAACCACATTTTGACTGGCAGGCATCACTATGGCTTGGAGTTGGAGTTTTTAAATCAGTGTGGTGGACCAGCTTTTAAGACAAGAAAACCACTATTGTTCCACACTCCCACTCACCCCAGAATGACACATTCTAGGCTTGTAGATCTGATATTTTTGCTGCCTTTCAGTAAAAGATTAACAGTTCATTTATATAAGGACAGTTTTGTAGAATATAAAACTTAGGGCTCCATTTTCATCCCATGATAAACGCCTTATCCATTTTTTACTATTTTGACAAACTTTTTTGGAATAGCTCAATGTAGATTAGCAATTTTAACCATTGAAGATGTTTTCATACAATAGTTTAAAAAGGCAAATAAGAAAATCTAGGCCCTTGTGTATAAAGCTGGGTACGACCAATCCCTGCAAACAGTCAGGAGATATTTTATGACAAAGAGGTTGGCTATAAATAATTTAAGGTGTGAATTAAATTTTAAAACTAGAACGGCAACCCTAAAATCATTTTGGATATGAACAGGTGGAGTCAAACTATGGAACAGTAAACATATGGAACTCAAGCAATGCTCAAGTGTATCCTTAGGTAAATGTATTTGTTTACATCATTGTCTATATAAATGCCAAATGTAGCATATGAAAGAATAATTACTTATACTAAGTTAGAATTATGTACCATGTTGGTATTTAGTCGCTCTATGCCAAGCAATGACATATGTATAGAAAAAAAGAGGTAGTGTCATAAAACAAGTTTTTACTTCTCCCTGCTTTTTTCCGAACACGAGAGGAGAAAAGGGAGAAAAATGAAAGGGGGGAAAATGTGGCATGTAAGGCTTTTGTAGTATATATGTGTCTGTTTAGCTGCTTAGTTGTAGTATGTTTTAGTCTTAGCTGTATAGTTTAGTTGTAGCATATATGTCCTGTCTAGTTCCTGTCTAGCTGTCTGTTTAACTTTCACTACTTGCCACTTTATAATACCTGGTTGTAGCTTAGCACCTTCACACCACTTTATGCTGTTACAGTTGCACTTTACTGCTCTAGTCTGTTGCACTACATCACTTACTGTTTCTTGTATTGTTTGTTTTTTGTCCTTTTTCTTGCACTGTCTATTGTCTTATTGCACTGGGGAACAATGGAAACGTTATTTCATCCCTGTATATGTCCTGACATACACTGGAGTGACAATAAAGAACCTTGAACCTAATTTTGTGACTATTATTAATTTGTTATTTCATATATCATGTTTGGAATAAAGCTTTCAATTGAATTAAAAAATCAATCAAGAATTCTGTAGTAGTAACAAACAATTGGCGTATAGTTAAAGATGCCTAAGGTTTAAATGTAAATAGTCTGTCCAGAATGGTAATGTCTCCACAGTGAACAGTTAGTCTGAAGGAATGTGTCTCTCAGGAGTGTGAGAATAGTTTCAATGAGTCTCCATTAAGTTTCATTCAAAGTGTTTTGAATACAAATTAAGAAAAACCTGCATTCTTGCACCTGATTCAAATGTGAATTGTCTAATTGATGAAGGCAGATGCTTTCATTGTAGACAATTGATTCAAATGAGGTCATTAAACGTGCTAATGGTTGTCTGGCGCTCGCGTGCACGCACGCACGCACACGCGCGCACACACACGCGCGCGCGCGCGCGCACACACACGCGCGCACACACACGCGCGCACACACACACACGCGAGCACACGCGAGCACACACACACACGCGAGCACACGCGAGCACACACACACACACACACACACACACACACACACACACACACACACACACACACACACACACACACACACACACACACACACACGAAATCGACAGAAAATGAGGGAAATTGGGAAACAATACAAATTGTGCTTTTAAAAATTTCCACATTTTGAGAAACAGTATTCTGCAGTGCACAGAACCATATACTGAATACTGAAAATGAGAATTCAGTTAAAATACACGGACCCTTTTGCTACCATATGGAAATGTCCTATATAGATTGACATACACTACCAGTATATTTTTTTCTGAGTCTGTGTCTCACGGAAGAACTGTGGACAGCTCAGAAACCCGTCCTACATCATTGATGGGGGATCTAAGCTAATAGACAGGGGCGGCTTCATCGCACCCATACCATTTTCAGTTACAGGACTTTTATTAGTCAAGTAAAGCATCAATAATAACATCAGTTGTTGTTGAAGTTGCAACAGACACGCAGCATGCATAAAGCTAAAGGTCTGACTCAGAGAGTTTTCTGTTTTCAATGATGAAATGCTGTTGGTTTAGTGGTGACACAGCTGTAGTTAGTTAGTAGCAGTAGTAGTGTTTCACATTTTAAATATAGGCACTTTAATTTGAAATATCTTGGGTTGTTTTGCATGCCATCATGCTTGGTGGGGCAGACTGGGCATTTAGGGGGGCATTACCCCCCATGCCCATGCCTAGATCCGCCCCTGCACCAGACCTTATCTGTGTGGGACCCTGGTGTTAGGGACAGAGACCCTCTGCGACCCTGTCCTGTATAGGGAGAAACAGGACTGGACCCTGAAAGGAAGGGACATACTTACGTTCACTTATTCTGCCAATTATTTACTTTTTGTTAGCCCAAGACCACAGGTCTGTGAATAATAAGCCTGTATGTCTGTTCTGTCAGAGTGTCATGGTATCTGTTTCACTCACTGTGCTTCTGCTCACCACCATCATGTTTCATGCACCTCACAGCTGGAATAGAGTAGAATCAAACGTTTAAATGCTGTTTAAATGTTGTCATCGGATACCTAGCTAATTGCAATTTACAATTTAGACATTTGTAGCACTGTGGACACTCTTATAGTCTACCTGCCCATAGAGGCCCATTGTGAACCCATGTTGAGTACACCAAGGTTAGAAAAAAAACTTTACATGCAAACTGAAATTGAAAGTTGCACATTTCATATCAGCCACTTTACAAAAAAAAGAAACCGTTTTGTATGTCATATATAATTCTTATAAATAACAAAATTACTGTATATGTTTCACTTTACAAAAAATAGTCTTGTATTAACTCCTCTAATCATGGTTTATGTATCATGTAACATGTCTATCTTGGGTTTTATGGCTCTGAATCAATTCCAAGCATCAGTTTAGCCAATAACACTATTTGGGCTGAAAACAGCCATAGCCTTTGCCCAAATGTGCTGATCAGGCACATTTTGATGACTGGTGTTGCTATTTTCATCCCAATAACTTTTTTAAGCAAAACTAATGCCTGGAATGGATTGGTAATCAGGAAAACCAATAAATACAAATAATTAGATATTCAAGTTGAGCCTATACGCCTACAGGAAGTCAATACAGTCTGGGACAATATTATGAAGATGTTTTTGCATAGACCTAGTTCTATAAATTTGTATCATTGATGTTCAGGTGAATTGAGGATGAAAGGACCCAATGAAAACAAGAATGACTTTTTGGGGGTTTAAAATCCCCTTAAATAAAACATGCAATCAATTCAATCAATCTGTGACCATGATAATCACCTGTTGGTAGATTTGTCCTCTTGTGCATTGCTAAACCATTCTCCATGTAGAGTTGTTTCAGAGCACTGAGAAGTGTTTTGCTGATCCTGGACAAATAAAATAAAATAAAAATGTAGCCTACTGTGTACACAACTCCACGTACAGTACATAAATACAAATCCTGGTTCCACATCCATGTGTTTCAGCATGTAGATCCAGTTTGTGTCAGGGATGTTATCTGCCAAATTACACATACAGTACATACATATTTTGTTTTGTATGTCATATACGGTGTTTTTTTTATAAATTACAGTGCAAATTTATATTTTATATAATATAAAATATTAATATTTTATCACATATCACATATGACTTTTTTTTTTCATATGGTTAAGCTATAGTTAGATTTAATTGTAAACAGTATTCTGTCCACAATGGTTATCATGTGTCCACAGTGAACGGTACAGTTATTCTGAAGGAATGTGTCTCTCAGGAGTGTGATCTTAGTTTCAATGGGTCATCATTAGGCTTTCATTCAAAGTGTTTTAAATGCAAAATAATGAAGGAAAAATCGGCATTGTTTCACCTGGTGCAAATGTGAATTGTCTAATTGGTGAAGGCTTTCACAGTAGACAATGCATTCAAATCAAGACATTAAACATGTTGATGGGTGTCTGGCTTTAGACAGAATAGAAGATGAACATCATATAGAATAATAGATCACATTATGCATGGATGAACTGAACAAGAACATTTAAATGTTCTTTGAGGAGTTTCACCAGAGCCCCTCTCTCTCTCTCTCTCTCTCTCTCTCTCTCTCTCTCTTTGTCTTAGAGATGAAAAACACTGTACACAATACAGTAGATACATGGAAATCATGGTTTCACATACCGTACATGTGTTTCAGCATAGTTCCAGATGGTGTCGGGGATTGTAGATCTGCTAAATTATACATACAGTATACACAGATTTCCTACACTCTAGAGGGGATGTTGATATACAGTAGTAACTTGTGGATTTTAATCAGTCTTTCCAAAGCAGTCTGCTTTTGGACAATATTATGATGATGTTTTTGCATAGGCCTATAGTTCTATATATTTCACTAATGTTCAGGTAAATTAGTGACAAAGAGAATCCCAATGGAAGCAAGAATGACTTATTGGGTTTAAAATCCCCAAAGCATGCAATCAATTCGATCAATCAATCCGTGACCATGATAACTCTGGCGACGTTGCATCAAGAAATGCACGAACACAGTCTTTACCTTTTGATATTTATCTCAGATTTTGCAGAGCAAACATTTCCTCCAACATGCCTGCAGGCTCCAATGATCCCCTGACACTCCTGACAGAGGAATCCACAGCCAGCTAGCAACAGCTCCATCTCCTGACATGACATGACATAACATGACAGTAGGGGTGGGCAAAAAATAAATCCACATGCCATTATATAGAGCTGCGCAGTGACGTCACCGCCCCTGTTCCGGAAGTCTTTTCCCCATTCATTTTTCTCATAGACTTTTCGAAAATAATTTATATCAAGACGATTACGCCGCGGCCAAAGCCAACTCAGGTCGTGACAAATCATGACAACAAACACAATATCGTCATATAATATATAATTGGGAAGAAGTAGAAAACGGCATGATACAAGACTTTTTGTTTCGTTTTTCATCTTAGAAATTATTTTATTGTCCCAAAAGTTTGTGTGTGTCATCATGATTCGTCACGACTCGAGTTGGCTTTGTCCGCGGCGTAATCGTCTTGATATAAACTATTTTCGAAAAGTCTATGAGAAAAATGAATTGGGAAAAGACTTCTGGAACAGGGGCGGTGACGTCACTGCGCAGCTCTATAGCAATGCTTAATGCTGTGATATCAATATCGTATCGCCAGTTTTTTTTTTTTTTACGATTGAACATTTTGTTATATATTTTGTTTAAAATTGTGTTAAAATGTTCTAGCTGATTGAACATGTGGTGAAACACAACTTGATGATGTCATCAAGTTTGTGTTGTGCTTACTTAGGACCTTTTTTCTGAGGGTGTACAAATGGAACCAAATGGTTAGCGTCCATTTGGTTCCATTTGTACGCCATCAGAAAAAAAATCTTGAAAATGGGTGGAATTCCCCTTTAAAATGTTCTAGTATAATAAAAGCTCAGTCATTTGTGGTGAAAAGATGTACTATATTAATATATCAATATATCAATCAATATATCGATTCATAAGCCTAAATATCAATATTGTCTCATATCGTGACGTAAGTGAATCGTTAGAGATGGCAGATATTATCGGCCGATAAAAGCTTTCAAATTCCATATCGGAAAATATCGGTATCGGTATTTACAAACTGGAAATTATGACTATTTACAGAGATGTAGACTCAGCGCTACGGTCATGTTTATACCATTAATTTTGTACTTTACTCAAGTAGGCTACATGTTGAATTTATAGTTGTATGGAGTATTTCTAGGCTATAACATGAATTCGTATTTATACTAAATGTTTATTTATATTAAATATTTGTATAGTAATAGTTTCTGTTATTTTTAAACCACTGGAGGCCGCATATATCGGTATCGGTTGATGTAGGAGCCAAAATGCCTTTTGTTATTTACTTTATTTGAATATATGAAATGAATTCTAAACATTATGAAATGTCCTGTCAAACCTGGCAACGTCTCAGACCTGTCAATCATTCAATCTGGCTTGGTGGGCGGTTGTCATAGAAACCCTTTTATACTTCCGTCTTGGTGATTGCACTCAGGTGCGACAGGGGGAAGGCCAACAGTTTTCAACCGTGCTTGTGTGGGTCATAACAGTGGCGTTCGTTCATTCATGTATATTGTAAGTTTACAGAGTTTAAGTTCTTGTTTTGACTGCTGCTGATTGAACTTTAATAAATGGATTGGCATATCCGACATCATGGGCGGCGTGGCCATCGGGACCACCGGGACTTTTCCCGGTGGCCTGCGCCACCTAGTGGCCTGGACAGGGTACAAAAAAAAAAAAAAAAAAAAATTTTTTTTTTTTTTTTTTTTTTTTTTTTTTTTGAAACCTCCAGGGCAGGCCAGCGCGACAGGCCCAGGCCAGCCCAGGCCAGGCAAACTAGTGTTTCTCCTTCCAAAAATAAAAGGTGTTCTAGTACTACAGAGTTTAGTTAAACAGTGTGAGTGACTGAGTGTAACCTGATACCCTGCACCAGTGCACCTGCATGCGCTGGACTGGAGAGAGCGAGTTAGCGAGAGGCTCCCAGCTGGCCTGGGATCCAGGGGCGTAGCTACGGGTGGGCTGGGGTGGGCCACTGCCCACCTAAATAGAGAGCTGGCCCACCCATTGAAAACATGACTAAGAACTTGAGAAAACAAAGGACAAAGACCAGAGAGCCTCTAGAGAGAGCTTGAGAGGTCTAGACTCACTGTAGTTACAGTATAATGGGTGATTTGCGGGCACTAATCACCCAGTATAATGCAAATGGAGCTTTTCATTCACCCTTTGTTTGTAAACCTGCCAGATCGTTATCATTTGGCAGGTATCAAAACAATAGCGCTTGTTTCTGTGGGGGGACTTTCACAAGGATTTTTCAAAAGTTAACTCTGGTCTGTTCTCCTGAAAGAAAATCTGTCATGATCAGCAGACACATTGGTAACTAATTTATAAATGGCTGTGATTCAATAGTGAACAGCTGAAATCTATTTGATAATGATTGTGCTAATGAAACAAAACACTGTGTTGGTGACAGGATTATTATTTCATGTTTCATGACATTAATTCAACCATTGTACAGTAAAGGTTATATAAACTGAAATATAACCGTATATGGCAATAATAGCAATAAATAGATTTCTTGCACGTGCAAATTTGCGGCCATCACGCACGCAGCATGCCCACTCTGAATAGCTCATGCCCACCCTGAATTGAGTTTCTGGCTACGCCACTGCTGGGATCAGTGGGGGACACACCCCCTGCCAGCCCCCTTCTTGTGTGTGTGGTGGCCAGTGTTGCCAACTGCCAAAATCCAAAATGCACTAGTGGCATTTCCAAAATGCACTAGAATGCGCCAGATGCTTGCCTGGAAGGTGTGTAGACTTGGGATAATTCACATGAGGAATATTTTTAACTCTTGAGACTTGAGTGTGAAAATGAAACCAAATGGACCCGCAAGGGACCAGTTGGCAACACTGGTGGTGACCAGTGTTAGGACATGTGCACTACCTAACTTAATATATTACCAACCAAAATTCAGTAACTTGTAATATAAATACATTACTTAACAAAAAATGAATACATTATACTTTTCTTTCTGCCATTACTGCACTACTTTCTATATTACTTTCTGTCAATATGTCTCACTGCAAGTGTTCATGTGAAATTATCTCGACATCTGCAGAAGTTAAATAATTACTTATTTTCTATAATTTCTCAAATTATTTACTGGCTTCCATGAATTCAAGGAATACATTTAACTCCTTTTTCAAGTTGATCTCAAATGGATTTGGCTAGATGGTGTTTGCTTTATTGTAGGTATGCCACTGGCCTACACAATATTTTATTAATAGTGATACTAAATATTTTGTAAAACATTTTTAAAGTAATATGTAATAGTAATATTAGTTCGTTTGAAAATAAACCTTTCAAGGCACAGTAGCTTTGTCATGCTTCGACTTTTGCGAGGTGAGGTGGGGGGGGTGGGGGGGGGGGGGGGGTGGCCTGGCCAATGGCAAAGTCCAGATGGCCTGGCCAGCCCCACTCCGCCCCTGTCCGACATGGAACTTACGTCTGAACCTTGACTATTTAAATGCACGCGTTTTACTAAATCCAACCCGGTCGCCCTGCTGTATAGCCTATAGGGCCAGGCTGTACATTGTTGAAAACTACGTCTTCGTTTGAAACAGACTACGATTACTTGAAAGTTAGTTGTTCTTGGAAGAGGATCTTCGTGGACAACGTGCAACAGAACGGTCGCTTGTCTGTACAGGCCGTCTGTTGCGGAAAGACACTGTTTCGCTGTGTTGTTTGTCGCGAAACTTGGACGGACCGCCGCGGGACGGACTACGGGGGACGGATCGCCGCGGGATACGGACGTGCAGCAGCCGCTGCCAGAGACGCGGCGTTCGGACGCCCACAGCGCGCCGCCCGCGGCACCGCGAGAGGACCACGCCGGGGACCACGCGCCGTGCAGAGGAGTGGGAGGACCACCGCATCGGCCCGGCCGCCGGCAGCACCGCGAGGGGAGCAGGCTACACGCCGTTCGGAGGAGAGGGAGGACCGCCGCCTCGACCCGGCGGCACCGCGAGCGTTTGGGCCAGCAGCCAACACCACCACCACCACGGTCAGCGGCCCCTCGCGCGGCCCGACCACCTCGCCAGCGTGTAGACCAGGACAACATCCTGGTGCTTGATCGTGACATTGAGCTTCTACTACAAGTTCAACATCAAAGTGGACCGGTCCGAAGTGCACAGAAAGGTATGTAGCGCGCTACCAGCTGGTTACATGGCCATATAAAACAATGTGTGCACACAAAAAGGTACTTTGAGAAAGAAAGAAAGTGAAAGAAAGAAAAAAGGGTCAAAAACGAGCGCTCTGGTTAAAATCCAATGCATTGGTGGTTTCATGGTTTTATGGTTTTCAACTCCTATACGGTTTTAAAAGGTCTTGGTTTTAATGTGATGGTTTTAACTGTGATGAACAACTGTGGGTTTTATTGAAATAACGAAGGTACTGTTTTACATTTCACACTGTTGGTTGTTTTTTGTATTGCAAAATGGATTCAGATAAAGGTGTTCTGGGTCCAACTGAACCAAATGAGTCAGATAATGGTGTTCTGGTTCAAACTGAGCCAAACGTGGTTGAAAGGCCCCCCGTGGCCGAAGCGCACGGTACGCGCTCAAATGGTGACGCAATGCAAACAATGGTTGAACCTTCAGAGGGTGAAACACAGTCCACAGAGGCTGAAAAACGGTCCGATGTGACCACCACAGGTCGCAGTGCCCACAGTGAAAACGAATCACAGGTCCAATCACATGCTGGTACAAAACGCAGGGTGAAATTAACACCCAAGGCCTTAATGGAGAAAATCGAATCACTACAAAAGGAGAGAAAATACATGTTCAACAAGGCATCCAACTTGCAGAAAACAATTGGTCAGTTGATGCAAAAAGGAGGATGCAAGTCGGAAGTTGAAAATGAAATGATGAAATATCATAACCTGTGCAAGGACGCCAGAAAAGCACACACTGATCTGTTGCCACTAATCCCTCCACAGGAACAAAGCAAACATGATATATGGTTCCAAGCAAAAATGATCAATGTACATGAATTTATTGAAGAGGTTGATGAATGGATGAAAAGGTCTGAAACTGTGTTACAAAGAAAGGAAAGGCTGCAAATGGAACAAATGGAAATGTCACGACAAAAGGAAATGTTACGAAAGAAAAAGGAGAAAATGGAAATTGATGCACAACTAGCAGCTGCAAATGCTAAAATAGCAGTTCTACAAGCTCCCAGTCCAACCCCTTCACAGACACACAGCGATGGAATGGAATCATACTACAGAAAAGGAACAAAACCAAAAGAACCCTCCGTCTCATTCAATCCCCTGGCAAGAGAGTATGTGCCATCCATACAACAACCCGTCCAGATACTTACCCAAACTCATGTGCATCAAGCAACCAATCATTTCAGAAACCTGGCAACAAACCCACATTCAAACAGAACCAAGGAAGCAGCAAGCCTGCATGCAAACCCACATACCACCTCAACAAGAACAACCACCACCATCCAATAATACATCTGAACAACAATACTTACCTCTGAATGCAGCACATGGCAACCCCACTACTCACCTGAACCACCCTGTTACAAAGCATACAATTTTCCCCCAGCCCACTGACAACTCAACTGTATATGACCTGTTGCAAAAGCAAAATGAAATCACAGCCATGCTAATGGAACAGCATAAATCTCACTTACTGCCACCCAGGGAAATTCCATGTTTTGATGGGGATCCATTGCAATTTCAAACCTTTGTCAGGGCATTTGTGCACTGTGTAGAGAGAAACACAAGCAATAAAAGTGATTGTCTGTACTATTTAGAAAGGTACACCAAGGGCCAGCCCAATGAACTTGTGCGCAGCTGTCAACTCATGCCACCAGACAGAGGTTATGACATGGCCAGAATGCTCCTTGAGCAACACTTTGGAGATGCTTATAAAATCACAGCAGCATACCTGGAGAAGGTGCTCCAATGGCCAGTATTGAAATCTGAAGATCCCAAATCCCTTCAGGCTTACTCACTTTTCCTTCGCCAGTGTTGTAATGCCATGGAAACGGTACAGTATATGAGGGAACTTGACATGCCAGTAAACATGAAAATAGTGATTTCAAAGCTACCATACAAGCTCAGAGAAATTTGGCGAGTCTCAGCGTGTGGCATAATGGAAAGATTCCAGCGCCGACCTCAGTTCAGACATTGTGAGTTTCATTGAACGCCAAGTCAGAATTCAGTCGGATCCGGTCTTTGGTGACATTAGCGATCCACAAAGTGCAGGAAAGCCAGGGAAAGGAATAAAGTCCCAAGGCAAACCCACGTTCAAGGGAGACAGTTTTGCCACAACGATTGAAACTCCCCAGTTTGACGTGAAAGAACCAACAGGACCCCCAGCAAGTCCAAAGCAGAAGGACACATCTGCTCAAAACACAAACTGTTGTATATGCTGCTCAAAAAATCACACTCTTGACCAATGCCCACAGATGGACAATAAGTCCCATAGGGACAAGGTTTCTTTTATAAAGGAAAAAGGGATCTGTTTTGGCTGTCTTCGTTGTGGGCACATAAGCAAATTTTGTGACAAACGTTTGACCTGCAAGGTGTGCAACAAAAAACATCCCACTCTTCTTCACATTGACTTTAAAGAGGGAGAAAGCAACACCAACCAGCAAAAGAAACAAACAGTGGGCAATACACAAGTTTCGTGTGGACAAACGGGGGCCGGTGACAGCAATGGCATCTTATCCATCCTACCCGTACAGGTGAAGTCCAGCAAAGGGGACAAAATAATTGAAACCTATGCATTCCTTGACCCCGGCAGCACAGACACATTTTGTTCTGAAAGCTTGAGAAGAAAATTGAATTTGAATGGAAGTAAAGCAAGAATAAGTCTTTTAACCATGGGCCCAAAGGCATCCGTCTCCAGTCACATATTGACAGACTTGAAAATCTCAAGCCTCACTGGAGACCAGTTCTATGACCTGCCCAAGGTTTACACACAAAAGAAAATGCCTGTGACAACCAGTAACATTATTAAAGAAGAGGAGCTGGCTAAGTGGCCATATTTGAATGGAGTTGTTCTCCCACGCATTCAAGCAGATGTCGAGCTATTGATTGGTACCAATGCCTCTAAACTACTTGAACCATGGGAAGTTGTGAACAGTCGTGGCAATGGGCCATACGCCATTAAGACCCTATTGGGGTGGGTCATTAACGGTCCCCTTTCCAGCTACCATGAGCAGAACGAGAGTGTTACTGTCAACAGGACCTCCATAATACACCTGGAGGAGTTGATTCAGAATCAGTACAACCACAACTTTAATGAGAGGTCATCAGAGAACACAAAAGAAATGTCAAGGGATGACAGAAAGTTCAAGGAAAGCACAACTGATTCTTGCAAGCTTCAAGACGGAAATTACACCTTGGAGCTGCCCTTTAAAAAGAGAGATGTCTCTCAGCCAAACAATCAGCGTGTTGCTAGGCAACGTACACAGGGTCTGAAAAAGAGGTTTGGGAGAGATAAAAAGTTCTACAGAGAGAACACAAACTTCTTGAATGTTGCAACCAGCAAACAGTATGCTGAACTTGTACCTGAACATGAAGTAGAAAGTTCAGAAGGAAAGTGGATTGAAGGCCCGGAGTTTCTATGGAAACCAGAGGAGGAGTGGCCTGATGGAGATGGCATCTTGGAATACAGCATTGCTGCTGATGACCCCGAGGTCAAAAAGGAGCTCACCAGCCATGCAATCGTGATTAATGTCCCAAGTGCCACACGCCAACTGACCTACTATTCTGACTCGAAGGTTAAAGTCAGTTGCTTGGATCCTGAAAATCAGGAAGACTATTGAAAATGAGTCAAAAATGAAATGCTTTAAAGCTGCAATAGGAAACCAGCGCGTAACACCAGACGATCTTTGTACAGTAGAAGTTGCCATCCTTCCTTTCATTCAGCAACAAAGGTTCCCTGAAGAGCCCGCTGCATTGACGTCTGGTGTGGCTGAAGTAGAGAAGTCTCGTCCCTGGAGATATTGTATTGGTCGCTGATGCGACAGCCCCATGTGGTTCCTGGCTACTTGGAAGAGTCCTGGAAACCTATCCGGACAGGAAAGGACTGGTGCATTCTGCACGTGTCAAGACCAGAACCAGCACACTGGATAGACCAGTGATAAAGCTTTGCTTGATTCAAGAAGCGGACACTTGAACCTCTGAGAGAGGATTGTTTTTGTTTTCAAATTTTCTATAATATTTGGCTCCATTATGTATATGATTGAATTGTTCACGGCTTCCCGCAGTTCTCAATTAGGGGCCGGTGTGTAGGAGCCAAAATGCCTTTTGTTATTTACTTTATTTAGAATATATGAAATGAATTCTAAACAGTATGAAATGTCCTGTCAAACCTGGCAACGTCTCAGACCTGTCAATCATTCAATCTGGCTTGGTGGGTGGTTGTCATGGAAACCCTTTTATACTTCCGTCTAGGTGATTGCACTCAGGTGCGACAGGGGAAGGCTAAACAGTTTTCAACCGTGCTTGTGTGGGTCATGACAGTGGCGTTCGTTCACATATTATTGTAAGTTTACAGAGTTTAAGTTCTTGTTTTGACTGCTGCTGATTGAACTTTAATAAATGGATTGGCATATCCGACATGGAACTTACGTCTGAACCTTGACTATTTAAATGCACGCGTTTTACTAAATCCAACCCAGTCGCCCTGCTGTATAGCCTATAGGGCCAGGCTGTACAGTTGATATCAGTTGATATCGGTATCGGGAATTAGAAGTTGGATAATATCGGGATATCGCATATCGGCAAAAAAAGTCAATATCGGGCATCTCTATGAATCGTCACACGTCTACATGACAGCTATGGCAAGAACATTAGAACCACCAGGGCCACTACAACAACAATCACCTGTTGGTAGATTCTTCCTCTGCATGGTCTGGTATTAAACCATTCTCCATGTAGTGTTGTTTCAGAGCACCAAGAAGTGTTTTGCTGATCCTGGACAAAAAATAAACAAAATAAATGTACACAGAAAGTCTGGTTTGGTCACATACAGTACATGTGTTCCAGCATGTAGATCCAGTCTGTGTCAGTGATTGTATCTGCTAAATTCCACATACACACATATTTCATATATGCACTCTACACTGGATGTTGATATCAGGACTAACTTATGGATTTCACTCTGACGTTCTAAAACATACCTGGGCATTATGCGGCCCGGGGGCCAAATGCAGCCCTTTGGCAGACTCTGACTGGCCCGTGAAAGGGTACTGTGGTTTTCAACCAGTGGTCCGGGGACCACCAGTGGTCCTTGAGAGAGTTCCAGTTAAATATGGAAAGTTGGTTAACCAGATGTAACTCTTTGAGAGCGTAAAAATGAAACCAAATGGACCCTTGCGGGCCCATTTGGTTTCATTTTTACATTCTCAAGAGTTAAAATATCATGTGAATTACCCATATTCCAGCCTGGAATTGTGGGCAAAAAGCAAAAGAAATCTTTAGTTTTGGGGGTCTGTGGGGCTAAAATGTCATCAAATGGCCGTCCTGTCCGTGCCTCAAATTTTGAATACATTGAGGGCCCTGGTGTCAAAACGGATGGTCTTACGCTTACTTTTATTTTGAAATTAAATTAATATTACGCAGACTTTAGTTCAGCCTTTAGCCTTGGTCCACCACAATATTTTCTGTATCTCATCTGTATCTCATTGCCCACCCTGTGTTACAGACTGGAAACCAACTACACTCTGAATATACAATAATCTTTTACGTCAGTTAGGAACTGCCCTGTGATGGAGCTACTGTACTAACTAACATGTTGTAATTATAAGTAAAAGTACCAATGCTGTATAAATACTAGGTTGGTTGTTTTTTGTATTGCAAAATGGATTCAGATAAAGGTGTTCTGGGTCCAACTGAACCAAATGAGTCAGATAATGGTGTTCTGGTTCAAACTGAGCCAAACGTGGTTGAAAGGCCCCCCGTGGCCGAAGCGCACGGTACGCGCTCAAATGGTGACGCAATGCAAACAATGGTTGAACCTTCAGAGGGTGAAACACAGTCCACAGAGGCTGAAAAACGGTCCGATGTGACCACCACAGGTCGCAGTGCCCACAGTGAAAACGAATCACAGGTCCAATCACATGCTGGTACAAAACGCAGGGTGAAATTAACACCCAAGGCCTTAATGGAGAAAATCGAATCACTACAAAAGGAGAGAAAAGCAATGTTCAACAAAGCATCCAACTTGCAGAAAACAATTGGAGAGTTGATGCAAAAAGGAGGATGCAAACAGGAAGTTGAAAATGAAATCATGAAATATCATAACCTGTGCAAGGACGCCAGAAAAGCACACACTGATCTGTTGCCACTAATCCCTCCACAGGAACAAAGCAAACATGATATATGGTTCCAAGCAAAAATGATCAATGTACATGAATTTATTGAAGAGGTTGATGAATGGATGAAAAGGTCTGAAACTGTGTTACAAAGAAAGGAAAGGCTGCAAATGGAACAAATGGAAATGTCACGACAAAAGGAAATGTTACGAAAGAAAAAGGAGAAAATGGAAATTGATGCACAACTAGCAGCTGCAAATGCTAAAATAGCAGTTCTACAAGCTCCCAGTCCAACCCCTTCACAGACACACAGCGATGGAATGGAATCATACTACAGAAAAGGAACAAAACCAAAAGAACCCTCAGTCTCATTCAATCCCCTGGCAAGAGAGTATGTGCCATCCATACAACAACCCGTCCAGATACTTACCCAAACTCATGTGCATCAAACAACCACACCACAGCAGCAACCAATCGTTTCAGAAACCTGGCAACAAACCCACATTCAAACAGAACCAAGGAAGCAGCAAGCCTGCATGCAAACCCACATACCACCTCAACAAGAACAACCACCACCATCCAATAATACATCTGAACAACAATACTTACCTCTGAATGCAGCACATGGCAACCCCACTACTCACCTGAACCACCCTGTTACAAAGCATACAATTTTTCCCCAGCCCACTGACAACTCAACTGTATATGACCTGTTGCAAAAGCAAAATGAAATCACAGCCATGCTAATGGAACAGCATAAATCTCACTTACTGCCACCCAGGGAAATTCCATGTTTTGATGGGGATCCATTGCAATTTCAAACCTTTGTCAGGGCATTTGTGCACTGTGTAGAGAGAAACACAAGCAATAAAAGTGATTGTCTGTACTATTTAGAAAGGTACACCAAGGGCCAGCCCAATGAACTTGTGCGCAGCTGTCAACTCATGCCACCAGACAGAGGTTATGACATGGCCAGAATGCTCCTTGAGCAACACTTTGGAGATGCTTATAAAATCACAGCAGCATACCTGGAGAAGATGCTCCAATGGCCAGTATTGAAATCTGAAGATCCCAAATCCCTTCAGGCTTACTCACTTTTCCTTCGCCAGTGTTGTAATGCCATGGAAACGGTACAGTATATGAGGGAACTTGACATGCCAGTAAACATGAAAATAGTGATTTCAAAGCTACCATACAAGCTCAGAGAAATTTGGAGAGTCTCAGCGTGTGGCATAATGGAAAGATTCCAGCGCCGACCTCAGTTCACAGACATTGTGAGCTTCATTGAACGCCAAGTCAGAATTCAGTCGGATCCGGTCTTTGGTGACATTAGCGATCCACAAAGTGCAGGAAAGCCAGGAAAAGGAATAAAGTCCCAAGGCAAACCCACGTTCAAGGGAGACAGTTTTGCCACAACGATTGAAACTCCCCAGTTTGACGTGAAAGAACCAACAGGACCCCCAGCAAGTCCAAAGCAGAAGGACACATCTGCTCAAAACACAAACTGTTGTATATGCTGCTCAAAAAATCACACTCTTGACCAATGCCCACAGATGGAGAAGAAGTCCATAGGGACAAGGTTTCTTTTATAAAGGAAAAAGGGATCTGTTTTGGCTGTCTTCGTTGTGGGCACATAAGCAAATTTTGTGACAAACGTTTGACCTGCAAGGTGTGCAACAAAAAACATCCCTCTCTTCTTCACATTGACTTTAAAGAGGGAGAAAGCAACACCAACCAGCAAAAGAAACAAACAGTGGGCAATACACAAGTTTCGTGTGGACAAACGGGGGCCGGTGACAGCAATGGCATCTTATCCATCCTACCCGTACAGGTGAAGTCCAGCAAAGGGGACAAAATAATTGAAACCTATGCATTCCTTGACCCCGGCAGCACAGACACATTTTGTTCTGAAAGCTTGAGAAGAAAATTGAATTTGAATGGAAGTAAAGCAAGAATAAGTCTTTTAACCATGGGCCCAAAGGCATCCGTCTCCAGTCACATATTGACAGACTTGAAAATCTCAAGCCTCACTGGAGACCAGTTCTATGACCTGCCCAAGGTTTACACACAAAAGAAAATGCCTGTGACAACCAGTAACATTATTAAAGAAGAGGAGCTGGCTAAGTGGCCATATTTGAATGGAGTTGTTCTCCCACGCATTCAAGCAGATGTCGAGCTATTGATTGGTGCCAATGGTACCAATGCCTCTAAACTACTTGAACCATGGGAAGTTGTGAACAGTCGTGGCAATGGGCCATACGCCATTAAGACCCTATTGGGGTGGGTCATTAACGGTCCCCTTTCCAGCTACCATGAGCAGAACGAGAGTGTTACTGTCAACAGGACCTCCATAATACACCTGGAGGAGTTGATTCAGAATCAGTACAACCACAACTTTAATGAGAGGTCATCAGAGGACACAAAAGAAATGTCAAGGGATGACAGAAAGTTTATGGAAATTATGACTGATTCTTGCAAGCTTCAAGACGGAAATTACACCTTGGAGCTGCCCTTTAAGAAGAGAGATGTCTCTCTGCCAAACAATCAGCGTGTTGCTAGGCAACATACACAGGGTCTGAAAAAGAGGTTTGGGAGAGATAAAAAGTTCTACAGAGAGAACACAAACTTTTTGGATGTTGCAACCACCAGCAAACCGTATGCTGAACTTGTACCTGAACATGAAGTAGAAAGTTCAGAAGGAAAGTGGATTGAAGGCCCGGAGTTTCTATGGAAACCAGAGGAGGAGTGGCCTGATGGAGATGGCATCTTGGAATACAGCATTGCTGCTGATGACCCTGAGGTCAAAAAGGAGCTCACCAGCCATGCAATCGTGATTAATGTCCCAAGTGCCACACGCCAACTGACCTACTATTCTGACTCGAAGGTTAAAGTCAGTTGCTTGGATCCTGAAAATCAGGAAGACTATTGAAAATGAGTCAAAAATGAAAGGCTTTAAAGCTGCAATAGGAAACCAGCGCGTAACACCAGACGATCTTTGTACAGTAGAAGTTGCCATCCTTCCTTTCATTCAGCAACAAAGGTTCCCTGAAGAGCCCGCTGCATTGACGTCTGGTGTGGCTGAAGTAGAGAAGTCTCGTCCCTGGAGATATTGTATTGGTCGCTGATGCGACAGCCCCATGTGGTTCCTGGCTACTTGGAAGAGTCCTGGAAACCTATCCGGACAGGAAAGGACTGGTGCATTCTGCACGTGTCAAGACCAGAACCAGCACACTGGATAGACCAGTGATAAAGCTTTGCTTGATTCAAGAAGCGGACACTTGAACCTCTGAGAGAGGATTGTTTTTGTTTTCAAATTTTCTATAATATTTGGCTCCATTATGTATATGATTGAATTGTTCACGGCTTCCCGCAGTTCTCAATTAGGGGCCGGTGTGTAGGAGCCAAAATGCCTTTTGTTATTTACTTTATTTAGAATATATGAAATGAATTCTAAACAGTATGAAATGTCCTGTCAAACCTGGCAACGTCTCAGACCTGTCAATCATTCAATCTGGCTTGGTGGGCGGTTGTCATAGAAACCCTTTTATACTTCCGTCTAGGTGATTGCACTCAGGTGCGACAGGGGAAGGCTAACAGTTTTCAACCGTGCTTGTGTGGGTCATGACAGTGGCGTTCGTTCATTCATGTATATTGTAAGTTTACAGAGTTTAAGTTCTTGTTTTGACTGCTGCTGCTTGAACTTTAATAAATGGATTGGCATATCCAACTTGGAATCTACGCCTGAACCTTGACTCTTTAAATGCACGCGTTTTACTAAATCCAACCCAGTCGCCCTGCTGTATAGCCTATAGGGCCAGGCTGTACAGTTGATATCAGTTGATATCGGTATCGGGAATTAGAAGTTGGATAATATCGGGATATCGCATATCGGCAAAAAAGTCAATATCGGGCATCTCTATGAATCGTCACACGTCTACATGACAGCTATGGCAAGAACATTAGAACCACCAGGGCCACTACAACAACAATCACCTGTTGGTAGATTCCTCCTCTGGGCTGGTATTAAACCATTCTCCATGTAGTGTTGTTTCAGAGCACCAAGAAGTGTTTTGCTGATCCTGGACAAAAAATAAACAAAATAAATGTACACAGAAAGTCTGGTTTGGTCACATATGTGTTCCAGCATGTAGATCCAGTCTGTGTCAGTTATTGTATCTGCTAAATTCCACATACACACATATTTCATATATGCACTCTACACTGGATGTTGATATCAGGACTAACTTATGGATTTCACTCTGACGTTCTAAAACATACCTGGGCATTATGCGGCCCGGGGGCCAAATGCAGCCCTTTGGCAGACTCTGACTGGCCCGTGAAAGGGTACTGTGGTTTTCAACCAGTGGTCCGGGGACCACCAGTGGTCCTTGAGAGAGTTCCAGTTAAATATGGAAAGTTGGTTAACCAGATGTAACTCTTTGAGAGCGTAAAAATGAAACCAAATGGACCCTTGCGGGCCCATTTGGTTTCATTTTTACATTCTCAAGAGTTAAAATATCATGTGAATTACCCATATTCCAGCCTGGAATTGTGGGCAAAAAGCAAAAGAAATCTTTAGTTTTGGGGGTCTGTGGGGCTAAAATGTCATCAAATGGCCGTCCTGTCCGTGCCTCAAATTTTGAATACATTGAGGAAATTATTTTGAAATTAAATTAATATTACGCAGACTTTAGTTCAGCCTTTAGCCTTGGTCCACCACAATATTTTCTGTATCTCATCTGTATCTCATTGCCCACCCCTGTGTTACAGACTGGAAACCAACTACACTCTGAATATACAATAATCTTTTACGTCAGTTAGGAACTGCCCTGTGATGGAGCTACTGTACTAACTAACATGTTGTAATTATAAGTAAAAGTACCAATGCTGTATAAATACTAGGTTATACCATGTCCAACCCAGATTTGGTACAAACAAGGGTCTTAATTCCTTCCGCTCATATGCCACCAAAATGTGGAATGCCCTACCAACAGTCATAAAGGCATGTAAATCCCTTGACTCCTTCAAAACCGCCCTCAAAGGGCACCTACAGATGGCTGCAATTCTTAACTGGCCTCTGTAAAACAAAATTGTATATAAAATCCCCCCACCCACCCCCCTCTCCTCTTTGTACATTTCTCTTTTCCCTTTTTTACCTCCACTATGATTTTGCCCCCATGATTTGATGTTTCTGTTTTTACTGAAGTAGTTGTTTTATATGTACGGTATTTGAATGCCTTAATGAAATGAACAAGTTGGCCACTATTGTAAACAAGTGTATGCTTAACTAGTGTGTCCAATCAGCTCTGTCAGATTTGATGCAGTTGTACTTGAATTGTACTGTAATTCTCCAAGCTGTTATCAGTTTGTAGCAGTGTGTACTTGACTTGTACTATAACTCTCATCTCTGTTAATAAAAATTTCATTCATTCATTCATACGTGAATTCAAAGTAATTATAGTAAGTAGGTATTAAGAAATACAGTACAGGCCAAAAGTTTGAACACATGCAATGTATCTCCATTATTTCTCAATCAAGGCACCAAAACTAAACTATTAATGAACACATGTGGAGAACAAAAAAGTGTGATATACCGTAAACTGAAAACAGGTCTTATATTCTAGTATTAGTATTCTAGTATCTACCATTTGCTCTGATTACTGCATGCTTTGCACAATCTTAGCATAGCTAATAAGACATGTTTTCAGTTATTTCACCTTTTTTGTTAAGTACATAATCTCACATGACTGTGTTCATTCAACATTCATAGCTTTAATGACTTTGGTGAATGTAAAATGGTCTGGCAATAAATAAAACACATTGAATGAAAAGTTGTCTCCAAACTTTTGGCCTGTACTTTGTGCAGAGTTAAAGATGGAGGTCATGTGTTCACAGTGAACAGTTCATCTGAAGGCATGTGTCTCAGGAGTGTGATCATAGTTTCAATGGGTCATCATTGGGTTTTCATTCAAAGTGTTTTGAATGCAAAACAAGGAAAAAACCTGCATTGCTTTCACAGTAGACAATGCATTCAAATCAAAACATTAGACATGTTAATGGGTGTCTGGCTTTGGGTAGAATAGAAGATGATGGACATCATATAGGATAATAGATCACATTATGCATGGATGAACTGAACAAGAACATTTAAATGTTCTTTGAGGAGTTTCACCAGAGCCCTATCTCTCTTTTTCTCTCTCTTAGAAACACAAAAATAAAGACTGTACACATACAGTACATGAATGTAAAGCCTGGTTTCACATACCGTACATGTGTGTTTCAGCATGTAGATCCAGTTTTGTCAGGGTTTGTATCTCTTAAAGCACACACACACGCACGCATGCGCACGCACACGCGCACACACACGCACGCACACGCACACGCACACGCACACACACACACACACACACACACACACACACACACACACACACACACACACACACACACACACACACACACACACACACACACACACACACACACACACACACACGCCTACTGTAGATGCACTGCTAAACCCATTATACAGTACCTTAACTTCTTTGTCCATTTAAATTGTTTCAAAAAATATTGCCATCTCAGTTAAAATGGCCAGTCTACAAGCTCACAGCGTGTCAATAGATTGGCACGTTGATATATTCTACAAAGTTTTTCAAAATAATAAAACAAAGGCCACAAAGTTAATGGAAAATGGAGCCCTTGGTCTCTTACAGGTGTCTTTATTTATCAATACAAATCATTCCCTCTTCCCCTGCTAGGGATTTGTCTAGACTAGAGACCCCATGATTATTAAATGTTTAGAATATACCATATTATTGTCTATACTACAATACGAAACAAACAATTGTGGCCTGCAATACATGGAGGCTACAGTCTTACGCCTAGATTTTTGTCAACACTAAATGCCCTATCCCTTAAATTCTTTGCTTTTAAAAAACTGACACAATTAGAGAGAATGTAGCAAACGAAATTATTGTATTGGTTCTGAGAGGCTATAATGAAAGGAGTGAAAACCACTAGATAAAATGAAAACATCATGATTATGGCATGAACGTGTTTAATATTCAAATAGCCTTAAATTACATTCAGAGGAAAATAAATTAATTAGTAAATCAATCTATTGAATCTCAAAGACAATATACAGTATTAAAGGTGAATTATGCCCATTTTCAAGATTTTATCTGACAGTGTACCAAATGAACCCTAGCGGGTCCATTTGGTTTGATTTGTACACTCAGAAAAAAAAAATCCTAAAAGAAAATTCATTAACAATGATTATTTTCAGACCTACATTTTTAGGAAGCACAGAATGGGGGGAACCTTTTATTTGTGCACATAGCATCTCTGATCTCTAAGGTATATTACTGACGTGTAAAATGATGAAAATTGGGTGGACCGCACACACACGAAAATAACTTAGTACCATTAAACATGCTAGAATGTGTTAATATATTTTGTTCTACCAGCAAATGCACAATTCGTATGGCTTTGTAAATTGGATTTCCCTCGCTTGACATTGCATATGCCTATTACACAGAATTTCTTCTGCTATCTTATGAAAGTAACAAGCCATTGAAATCTCTGTTGAAACTCCTCAAAGTTTCATCAATTGATGGGGAAGAACATTAGAATATTGTCATTCAGCTCATCCCTGCATAATGTGATCATTAGCAGGGATCTATCCTGCATTTGATGATCAGTATCAACCCTCTATTCTACCCAAACCATCATGTGATCACTGACACGTTTAATGACCTCATTTGAATACATTGTCTCTGATGAAAGCATCAGCATTCATCAATTAGACAATTCACAGTTGCACCAGGTGAAACAATGCAGGTTTTTCCTTCATTATTTTGCACTTTGAGCTACATTTTATGTCATGAAAGGTGCTATACAAATAAAGCTTATTATGCAAAACAATTTGAATGAAAGCCCAATGATGACCCATTGAAACTAAGGTCACACTCCTGAGAGACACATTCCTTCAGACTATCTGAAAGGGCAGCAGTGGCTCAGGGGTAGAGTTACCAGATAGGAACCACAAGCTGCAAGGTTGCCGGTTCGATCCCAGGCTCCCACAGAGTTAGCGTCAAAGTGTCCTTGAGCAAGACACCGAATTCCTAATTCCTACTGATGTGCTAGTATGTCGCTTGCATGGTTTCCACTGCTATCAGTGTATGAATGTGTGTGTGAATGTGGTGAATGTGATGCACAAGCTATGTAAAGCGCCTTGGATAAAGGTGCTACATTTACCATGTTTCTGTGCTGTTCACTGTAGACACAGAAAAGAGAGATAAAACTCGCAAACCGCAGGTAACAAAATACTGTCTTTATTAATACAATCACAATAAAAACAGTATTTTGTTACCTGTGATGTGCAGGTTCTATCCACTGTGGAGACATTACTATTCTACACAGAATAATGTTTACTTTTACAACTCTAGGCCAGGGGTGGGCAATTATTTTTCCCAAGGGGCCAAATGAGATACATAAAATATTGTGGAGGGCCAAGACTAAAGGCTGAACTAAAGTCTGCGTAATATTAATTTAATTTCTAGATAAAAGTAAGAGTAACACCAACCATTTTGACACCAGGGCCCTCTATTTATTCAGTATTTGAGCCATGGACCACCATTTGATGACATTTTAGCCCCACAGATCCCAAAACTTTCTTCACGATTTCTTTTGTTTTTGTCCACAATTCCAGGCTGGATTTGGGAAACAAAACAGGATAACAAAAACGACCATTCTCTTACATTCTCTGATTGAATGTGTAGACTTTGGGCTAATTCAGATGATGAATATTTTAACTCTTGAGAGTGTAAAAATGAAACCAAATGGACCCACAAGGGTCCATTTGGTTTCATTTATACGCTCTCAAAGAGTTACATCTGGTTAACCAACTTTCCATATTTAACTGGAACTCTCTCAAGGACCACTGGTGGTCCCCGGGCCGGTCAGAGTCAGCCAAAGGGCCGCATTTGGCCCCCGGGCCGCATAATGCCCAGGTATGGTTTAGGCAGATGATCTTAACCCAGGGTAAATACAGTATGCTTAGAGTAAAGGGACAGTTTCACTGGGTGAATATTTTAATATTAGAAGAAAAAACACCCATATGGAGGAAAAAACATTATATGCAAACTCTTGAAAGTGGCACCCTTCATACAAGTCAAGAAATACTATGGATCTTAGGCTATATCTGTTTTGCATGATATATAAATCTTCTATATCACAAAATTATATATGTTTTAAATGTTTCAATTTACAAAAAATACTATGGACCTCATTTAACATATATGTGGCTTGTATGAATGGTGCCACTTTATAGAGTTCATATATAAAGTTTTTTTTTTTTTTTTTTTTTTCATATGAGCAATAAAAAATAACTGCATATTTAAAACTGTTAATCTGAATGCTTGATTGCCAGACTTTACAAGTAATTTATAGTCAAAACAATGGTAAACCACAGATGTAAAATCCCATGGAACAATATACAGGTATATATTTATAAAACAACTATACATTATTTTCAGGTGTATAGTATCAGCCTGGGTTAGCACCCCATGCACCCCAACCCTCCACCCCCCCCCCCCCCCCCCCCCACCCACCCACCCACCCCTCACCCCCATCAACAACTCACACCTTGGTAAAGGTCTTACCTGATTGGTCAGCGTTGGTATCACCTTCCCTGACTGGACTGCATATAAGTGAGGTTGTAGCTGCTGCTCCTCAGTGCAGATCATTGTGAAGCTACAGTGAGGTTGTAGCTGTCTGGTCCTCAGTGCAGATCATTGTGAAGCTACAGTGAGGTTGTAGCTGTCTGGTCCTCAGTGCAGATCATTGTGAAGCTACCTAGAGGAGTCAGCAGAATAAAGAGAAAACTCAACAAACACACCATGACTACACTGTTAACCAGGAGACAACAGCAGAGCAAAGGACTGAAGCTCAAACTAGAAGGCCTGAAAAAGCATCGCTTTGACCCATACCAGCGACCTTCAAGGACCTGCACAGGTAAGGATCAATGGCCAAAGAAAGCAAACTACTTGCACAGTGAAACCCTTTTCTTGCTCAGCTGTGAGCCTGTAAGAATCATTTCCTATTAGTACGGTCTCTGGGTAGGTTTCCCTAGTAGCATATTCTGTCAAAATGCCAATCTTTTGTTAGATTCCATGTGAGGATACTCGAGGAAATACATTAGTATGAAAGTGGATTTAAAATGTAATTTTCAACATCAATCACCATCTTGAAGATCATATACTTCTAATTACTGTATATCAGCAGAGATAACAGATAAAGGATTTCTGAAGCAGTTCTACTGCTTTTTAAAGTGGAGATACAGTATTGAATACATCAACAAAAGTGACAAGATTCATGTATGACAATCAGTCTTTGGGATAATGAGATTCTGTACGATTAAATGACTCCAAATTCTCTCTCTCTAGATGTCCAGGCTTCCATGGACAAACCCCTCAGACACTCCAGCATGTCCAGCTCTGAACCAGAGTGGGACACAGACGAGGGGGACATGTTGTTCATCTGTGAAGACGTCCCGTCTCCGGCCGTCTACATCGACATCCTGACCTCCAACTCCCCCATGCACCTGGACTCAGAGCTGTTCAGCGCAGAGCAGGACCTCTTCAAGTTCGTCGCCATCCCTTCTCCTGCGGCGTACGTCGACATCCTGACTACCTCATCCCCTCAACAACAACAACAACAACACACCATCGCTCCTCGCTCAGCCGCCCCTTCCCCAACGGTGCCAATGATCAAGGTCATCACCAGCAGCTCCCCTGAATCCTCCGACGAAGATGATGACCAAGCGTTGGTTTCAGAACGTTGCATCGCCAAGCAGGACATGCTAGACGGAGGCCAGTACATCGTCATGAGCTTCATGGAGGATGGGAGCTACGGCATGGTGGCCAAAGCCATCAACACACGCACATGTGACATGGTGGCCATCAAGATCAACAAGAAATGCAAGAATTACGACGAGGTGGTGGAGCACGAGGTAAGCGCTGCGTTTGGGAATTCTGTGATATTTAAGAGGTACTTGAGTACTTGGGGAGATAATTCATGTGTAACTCTTAATGCTTAGACGTCGTATCTAATTCTGCCTGTTCTTGTGTTTCCCAGATGGCCATGTTGCGGAAGCTGAGCGTCTTGGACCCTGATGCGTGTGGAATAGTGAGGTTTCACGACAGCTTCATCCACAAAGGATTCACATGCATGGTGTTTGAGTCTCTGGATGTCGATCTGGTGGAATTTATGAACGGGAGAGATTCTCGTCTGTCCATTGCAGAGACGAGGCCCATCATACAGCAGGTATGAGTTTGAAGCATGTTTGAAATGACCAAGCATAATGTCTTAAACTTCACAACTTCCTCGCTGCGGTGCACCCATTAATCCTGCTCTTTATCCTGGTCTTGCAGCTTGCTGTTGCCCTCCAGGCCCTGAAGGTTATCGGTCTGATCCATGCAGACATCAAACTGGAGAACATCATGCTGGTCAACCAACGAGAACAACCTCTCAGAGTCAAACTCATCGACTTTGGTCTGGCTGTTCCTGTCTCTGAGAGCAACCGACGGAGGATCAGACCCATCATGGAGTTCAGGTGAGTTCTAATCTTGGGCAGAGTGTAATAAATTATATTCATGTGTTTCACTGAAACCATGTGCAAATCTGCATTTGACGAGGTAGTTATTTCATCGTTATTAAACTCTGTTTTATTCTACACTCCACAGAGCACCAGAAGTATTCCTGGGCCTCCCACTCTCAGAGGCTCTGGACATGTGGTCCCTGGGCTGTGTCGTTGCTAACATGATGCTGGACGACGAATTCATCACCGGGGAAACAGAGTATGATGCGGTGAGTATTCTATTGATGAACTAGTACATTTAAAACATGATGCTTTCAGTCTCTTAAATCTAGAAGTTTACTGAAGTGAAATGTTTGTGAATAACATCCGTTTTTCTTTTCCTCCTGCAGCTTCAATGCATCTTCTCGATGCTTGGCATGCCAGCACAATCTCTCTTGGATGCCGGACTAAAAACTTCCAGCTATTTCGTCAAAGACAACAATATGTGGAGATTTAAGGTATGTCCCCCTCAATATCTCTACACACACATACTAGATAATATGTTCAGCTAATAATATGTTCAAGCACACTTCAAATCACTTAAATTAAAATGTTTTCTTTGTATTGTTCTTCATGTACAGAAACCAGAGGAGTATTACGTAAAGGTTGAAGCAGAGGATGAAGACGAGGATGATGAGAGCTCACTGGAAGAAGTGTTCGACTCCCTGCGTGACGACGAAGAAGACGAAGCGTCTTTTGACGTCTTCATGGACCTGTTGAAAGGAATGCTTCATCTGGACCCAGAGGAGAGGATAACACCTGAGCAGGTGTTGACTCATCCCTTCATCACCACCAAGCCCAGTCCCACTCCAAGATGAGTCTCTCTCTCTGTCAAGACAGACGATGAATTCAAAGGAGGGGAGGACACTGTTTTTATTTGATTTTTTTGCTGCTGTGTTCTCATGATTTAGTGTGGGACTCACCCACCTCCTAGCAAGTCCACAAATAGGAGTCTTGAGGTGGTGTTTTTCTTTTTGTGTTGCACAAAAGTACAGTATGTGTTTTACACTAAGGCACTGGTCCCCACCTAAATGATATTTAGGAAATGTATGGGTCTGTAACTCAAAATAGTGTATTGGAATGCACTCACATTGATTTCACAATAGTGCATTCAAACCATACATACTGTATGTACAGTCAGAGTTACAATAGAAACTGAAGTCAGAGTCACCACCTTGTAGCAAGTTCACAAATAGGGATCTTGAGGTGGTGTTTTTTCTTTTTGTGTGATACAAGCAGGGATTGAACCCAGGGCTCCCACTCAATAGGGCTGACCCAGACTAGCAGGGCTGTTTCGGCTATCTCATGGCTGAGTTTTACACATAGACTGCACTCTACTGATGTAGCACTGAATGGTACTGTAACATATCTGACTGTGTATCTGCTGCTACTGAAAATGCTCCACAACTAGCACAAGAAGCATTTCATTTTTTATGCACCTTATGTACATTAGATAGTTTTTATATTAGACGTTGTGTTTGTGTCATTGGATGCATTCCAACTGAGAGAAGTAATGAGCACAATACATGTTGTAAATAATTGTTCTATTGATTTTAATTTGTAAAAAAATGGTTGCAATAAAATGTTTTTGACATTTCTGGATATATCTCTCTGTGTATTGATTGAATTTTGTGTCTGTATTTTGGAGAAATTCAATGTTCTTTTTGCACAAGAAAATGTGGGACGTCTTATAACCAGGGTCGTCTTATATTCGGGACAATACGGTAATTACCTCAAATATGAAACACAAAGTAAATCAATCAATAAGCAATTCAATGCCATGACAAAATAACAAACAGCTATACAGATACACTGAAAGGCATATTTTACAGGCCGGATTTAAAGGTATACATTTTTGAAGGGATGGGGTCTCGGCTTTCAACACTTCTGATAAATTAAATCTCACCATCACTTAACCTGCAGAATGCAAATATATTCTACCACTGGTACATTGAGCTTTTTTTCCCTGCCTACGCACCCGTCACAAAGACTCACAGGTGTGCATTAGACTTTGTTGCAAACATTAAAACTATGAAATAGTAGCCTAATAGGTTGCATGGGACCTTCTGTAGTTTTGGTGAAACTTTGCATCTTCAGGTGATCTGTCCGATGCCAGACAACCATTCACACGTTTAGTCTCTGCATTTGAATGCATTGTCTGTAGGATGGGGGGCATGGTTACGTGTTTGAAGGATTTGGGCTCACTTTGGTAGTGAATGAAGTGTCAGTAATCATCATTTAGCCTATTTGCATTCGAACCAGGTGAAAGAATGCAGTTTTTCATCATTATTTACATTCCAAATGCTTTAATCACAACCCACTGAAACCAACTCTACGCATTAGAGAGCTCCAAGTTCCTTCAACAACACAACACTGAACACTGAAGGGAAAGTATGTGCTATACACATACTTTTTGACACCAGGGCCCACTATTTATTCCGAATTTGAGCCGCAGACCACCATTTGATGACATTTTAGCCCCCAGACCCCAAAATTTTGCTTTTGTCCACAATTCCAGGCTGGATTTGGGAAACAAAACGTCAGGTCAAACTAGATCAGAGCATTCACCTTCTACATTCTGTAGTTGTGTAGACTTGGGATAATTCAGATGATGAATATTTTAACTCTTGAGAGTAACAACAATCCTTCCTTTATAGGGGTCTGTTGGATTTGGGAAAAGGACCATATAAAGAATTTGTAATAATTGATATGATGAAAAGACTGTATATCTTCGATAACTCAAAATGTGGAGAACAGGCTATAATGACCCAAACCCAGAGTAAAATATATCAGAGAAAAACCTTTTAGCTGTCCTGATGTACAATTTGCCATAAAATAATGTTTAGCTTTAAGAGCATTTAGAAATAGTACAAAATGTAATCCTGGAAAAGATTAAAAATGATTATGAGTAAATATACCCATAAACCCTGAAAATTACTTACAACCAGGACAAGCTGAGAAACCAAATGGACCCATGGATGAACACAGTAAAACACAGTCGGCAAGTCAGTTCAGTGGAAAGATGGAAAAATAGTCCGTATTATGGGGGAGAAGCAAAAAGATTTATTACAAAAGACCCACAGACGTCGCACAAAAATGTTGAAACATTCTCCCAAAGAATTAATGGCGGAGACACACATTATATTCAATTTGTTATCAGGAAATACACGTGGCATATGATGAACAGTTTCCTGCATGACGTTTACTGCAAAGGCTTCTGGGCAATGAAGTTTTAAAATACAATGAAGTACAGAAATAATATGATGCAACACTTCACTTTAGAACATTCTCGATGGAAAGAGAGAAACAGAGAGTGAGAAGCCTGTGATGGAAAATCCCAGCAAGGTCAATGCATAGATAATAGTCTGGGGGTAAATGAAAACAATTCTCTCTCCTCATAACAACCTTGGAAATTGCCAGACAAAGTATCAACATTTCAACTGTGTCAAAGACTAGCGACCCTGAATGTAGAGTGCAACTTGAACATCCCTGAAAATAGCAGATCTACAAGGTGGTAAAATGAATGGAACAGATCTACAAGTTACAATCCATTGATGACATATGTAAATCATTCACAACAAAATATCAAATATTTCCAATCCTTCCTTTATGAGGGTCCCTGGCATATTTTTGAAAATAAGGATCCACAGTCTCATAACTGTGGAATGTATACATTTGAGAAGCACATTTATCACCCAAAGCAAACACTGTTTGTTTTTAATTGTGATCACAGCATGAGTATTAAAGAAAATAAACACTTGTAGTCATGTAAACATGTGACTACATGTTTACCTTTACAACTTAAAGCAATGACAGTGCTCTAATTTACAACTTAGAGCAATGACAATAGACAAACATGCCTCAACAGTGACATCTGCTGGTAAATCCTATCATGCATTGGATCTGTGGAATCACAAGAGCAGTTTTTGAACCATAAACATCCAGACCATGAAACAATCTACTGAATGTTAAAAGTCCAGGTGTTTTTGGTAACAAATAATGCCTACATGTTGTGTTTTAAATATCGTGGGCCTACAGCCCATGCCTTTCCTCATTGTTATTGCAATGGTTAGTGACACATTTCACATTATGAAAGTGTAATAATGATATAATGATGATGTAGGCATTGAAACAAACTGCAAACAATACAGGGGCGGTTCTAACATTTCCTAATTTGGGGGGGGGGGGGGCACCATTTTCAGTTACAGGACTTTTATTAGTCAAGTAAAGCATCAATAATAACATCAGTTGTTGTTGAAGCATGCATAAAGCTAAAGGTCTGACTCAGAGAGTTTTCTGTTTTCAATGATGAAATGCTGTTGGTTTAGTGGTGACACAGCTGTAGTTAGTTAGTAGCAGTAGTAGTGTTTCAAATCATTTTAAATATAAGCACTTTAATTTGAAATATCTTGTTGTTATTTTGCATGTTTTGCATGCCATCGTGTTTGGGGGGGCAGACTGGGTATTTAGGGGGCATTGCCCCCCCATGCCCATGCCTAGATCCGCCCCAGAATCAACATGTGATTTATATACTGATTACCAGATCCATTTTAACAACAGCACAAGTGATATATGATTAGTTGTTGTCATGTATGATTAGTGAAACTAAGGTATTTAGTGTTCAAATTATCCTACTGTTTCTTGTAGATCAAATCTACGTCTACAAGAACAATGGTCAGTTTTCTGGTTACCGTTTCAGATTTGTCTGCATTCCAACTGCGGCAGAATAAATTAGCACATTTGTTTTAAAGATAGCATGTTTTATAGTGATGTGTTGTAAGCACACATGTGCATTTTTATATACTATTATACTATCAGGCTGTTGTCTTGCTAATTCTCTGAATGAGCCCAAATGTATTTTCACACAGATTTGTATTAAAGTAAAACTTCTTCTCTCCAACAAAGGTTCAAGTTTTAGGTTTTTATTAGAGATTTAAAGATGCTTTATTTTGTTTTAGGGATTTTAGCTGACAGGGGGTGGGAGCATTTGTGGTCCTAAATACATATTTGTTTACGCAATTTTAAAACAAATACAGTCCTAATAGACCCCAGGAAATTATAACTGGCCACAAAATATTTCACATTCAGTACATTCTGTGAACTTGCACGGCCAGTTATAATTTCCTGGGAATTATTTAGGACTGTAGTTACTATAGAGTCCTAAAGACATTTCTTTTTTATTATCTACTGTAGTGAAAGAAATTGTATTAAGGAATGTAAAACAATTAACACCCATCTTTTACTTTATCCAATCACAACCTAAAACATGAACCTTGGTTGAAAAAAGAAAAGGTGGTGGACATGTGTCACACACACAGAGCTGCAGTTGAAGTTGGAATGTGAGGTTTCAGGTTTCAGGTCACAGGGGGAGGTGTTACAGATTAACCTCTAGGGTCAGTCAACAGAGAGAGACAACCCCTGGAATTCCTGCCTGTCTTGTTTTGTTGAGGAAAAACTCCACTGAGAAAAATGTGACTAAACAGAAGGGATGCCTGGCTGCGCTTGGTGAGTAATCATATACTGTTCTAACTTATTATGCTCAAAATGTTAGGAAGTTCCTTTCTGATCTCAATACTGGAACTTACTCCCTGCCTCAATTAGAGACATCTTTTGGTGCTTTTAACCCTTATTGTACTGAACGCGTTTTGGTGTTCTAAGCATTATGTTTTAACTATTGAAAAATAGCAGATCTACAAGCCCATAGCATGCCACGAGTGGCGCGCTATGAGCTTGTATCTCTGCTATTTTTTGAAAAAACGTGAAAACGTGGTGCAAATCTTTGAATATCATGTTATTCAGAAACTAGAAATCTAGACAGGACACTTTGGTGCTTTTAAAAGACAACTGAAGTTGTGGCTTAAGAGTTTACAAACATATAATCGTGTCTAAGTGCTGATTCTTTTTTTCTAACGTATTCTATTCAACACTGTCTATAACATTGTCTTACAACCAGGGGTGTAGTAGTGGAGGGGGGACGCGGGGGGCGGCGTCCCCACACTTCTCACATCTAAAATATTTTTGGGTCTGAAAAAAATCATTAGCATGGTGAAATACATCTTGATGACATAATCAAGATGTATTTCACCATGATAATGAGTTTCCTTTTTTCTGAGAGTGTACAAATGGAACCAAATGGACCCGCTAGGGTCCATTTGGTTCACATTTGTACACACTCAGAAAAAAAAGTGGGTGGAATTCCCCTTTCAGAGGCGTCCCCCCACTTCTAAAAGTACCACTACAACACTGCTTACAACATTATGTGTGTCTGTATGTTATGGTTCATGAGGACAACAGATGAAAACAGATTTAGCTGTAGCTAATTCTTACCTGTTTTACACTGGGATGTCTGTATATATTATGCATGTGTCAGTCTCCTGTGTTCATCAAACTGGTGCTGTCCTGTCTAAATAAACAAACAGAACAGTAGAGCAGGGTTTTACTGAGAGGATATATCTGTGTCTCCCTCTAACCAGAGCCATAGAGTACAGCTGGAGGATCTGCTGTACAAGCATTGGGGACTTGTAGATCACCTATTTTGATAAATATTTAAGAAAAGAAAATCCCCATATTCTGTTCCCTTTCTAAATGTTCCAATCCTGTGAAGGAAAACATGCATATTTTGGACATGGTTCGAATGGTGATTATTATTAATCATGATTAAAATCATTTTGATTTGTGATTAATTTGACTAATCATTCGACAGCCCTATTTAAAACATATCCCTTATGTTATGTTCTGTTTCTGTAGTTCTGCTGAAACTCATCAGAGTCAGAGAGGTGTAAAATGGTATCAGTTCATCCATAATGTGATCATTAACAGGTGACCTGCCCAATGCTAGACAACCAGTGAACCATTAACACATTTCACCTCTGCATTTGAATTCATTGTCTACAGCATACCCGGGCATTATGCGGCCCGGGGGCCAAATGCGGCCCTTTGGCTGACTCTGACCGGCCTTTTTTCAAAGTAAAAATTCGTATTGGTGATGGCTACTGCATATTATCCAGATCCATACAATATTGTTTGATAAAAGCAGTCTCAAGTAGGAGTCCCAGTGGAGTGTTAGGTAGAAAATATGTCTATTTTGAATGAACTACTGTTGGTATAAACCAGCATTTTTTATCCACAGCATATAAGGACAATTAGTTTACTCTGGAATTTGAATCTGAATCTTTGTGCAAAGTACATTGAATTGCCTAGTTGGAATCTGCTACACCAATAACTATGATAAATTATAATGTTTTATATATTCTACATGCTTTGACAGTGTTCTCTTAGATTCCTGCTGGTTCCTGCTTTGACTTCATTCATGCTCACATTAGGGTTTTTAAGCTTTAAACAAGCAGGACTCATGTTCACACACTAATGTCATAATTAGTATATAGTTTAAAGGTAGGGTAAGTGATTTGAAATTCATGGTGTAGTACCAGCCTGGTGCACTAGGGGCACCCAAGAGTAGCTACACTATGTGAACCTGCTGCTCCATCCTGATTGGAGAAGAATTCACCCTCCACCTGGGGAACTTTTATTAGCTCCTCTGCTAACGTGGGGGAGGGGGGAACTCCATATATGGTCTGCACACCTTATAATAGAGCAACATTTTTTGGGGGTGATATCTGACAAAAGTGAAATCACTTCCCCTACCTTTAAGAGTCTTTAAAATGATCCCCGGCTAATAAGACAAATATGCCTTAAAAATGCCTTAAAAAATACTTGCCTTCTATAACTAAAACATGCAGATAAAAACACCTTCAATACTTTATTTCTTTCATAAATAGAGAATCTTTCACTCAATAGGAGATGCTCCGGTCGCAGGATGATGACGTCACAGAGCATGTTCATCCATATATTCCATAGAGCTAGATCACACGTGACATCATCATCCTGCGCCAGGAGCAGTTCCTGTTGAGTGAAATATTCTCTATTTATGAAAGAAATAAGATGCCATTGGTGTTTCTATTTGCTTATTTTAGTTATATAGGGAAAGTATAATGTTTTAAGCGATGTTTGTCTTATTAGGCAGGGATCCTTTTAAGAGTCTTTAAACATTAAGCCTACAAAGACATCTCACAGCTACCAGTTTCTTTCCAGAATGTTGCACAGGAGGAGCTAGAGAAGCTGTTTGTTAGGTTGTGATTGGCGGAGACATGATTCCATTGTTCTCTCCTTCGGCCAATCAACACCAGGCAGTGAGCGGTCCCGCTCCAGGCTCTATAAGTAGAGTGTGTTCGTTGGCTGTAGGATCTGTACGACTCCTCATAGGATATCATTTATTTCTGATCACAGATCTGACCTGACTGCAGAATCCAGGCTTGGAGTGAAGATGGACTCTCTCTGCACCAACATGGACAATTCTGCTCAACCGGGAGCCTCCGATGATCACCAAGACCTCTGTAAGTTACTGACTGTGTTTACAGGTCCATCTCAATGAATTAGAACAGTGGTTTTCAACCAGTGGTCCGGGGACCACCGGTGGTCCCTGAGAGGGTTCCAGGTGGTCCCAACTCCCCAGCTAAATTGCTTAACCAGATGTAACTCTTGAGAACGTAAAAATGAAACCAAATGGACCCGCAAGGGTCCATTTGGTTTCATTTTTACGTCCTCAAGAGTTTTTTTACGCTCTCAAGAGTTAGAATTCCCTCATGTGGATTAGTCCAAGTATACACAACTAGAAAAAATAAAAGCAAAAATAGCTCTTAAAAATAAATAAATCTTTAGTTTTGGGGTCTGTGGGGCTCAAATGTCCCCAAATGGTGGTCTGTGGCTCAAATGCTGGATAAATGGTGGGCCCTGGGATCAAAAAAGGCTGAAAACCCCTGAGTATTTTAGACATCAAGCATGCCATAATGTTGTATAGTATTCATAATCATGTTGTACTAGTATTCATAATAATATGAATTGAACAATTTATTTCAGCAGTGGGGCGTGGTGTCATGAAGGTGATCAACCCGTGGTACTGTTGATGGAAGCCCGGTTTTGCTTTGATAATGGCCATAATTGAATTAGTATTGTTCAGTCTCATGTCTCACACCTTCCTGTTGACAATACAACCAGATTCTCTGAGGGTTTCAGGTCAGGGCAGTAGAGTGGTCAGTTAAACCAGTTAAACCAGTTTTAGCTCTTTGGGCAGGCTCCAACAAGATTCATGGAAATTAGCATCTCCATGAAGCTTGTCATCATACTGAAGCACAAGGCCTAAATCAGCACAAAGCCTAAATCTCTTTTACCATGTCCAGTCTCAGCACAACAATCTCTAAATATGTTATATTTTACTGCACTGTGTGGCTTTTATATTGACAAGCTTTATATTGATGCCTTTCCAGCAGCAGAGCCAAAAATACACTCATGATTTTCAATAATCTATACAATAATCTAGTCTAAAACAGCTAATTCCTGCCATTTTAATTCAAGAAATAACGTCTAAACAACTCTTCCTTCGTCTTTGAATCTAATGCAGCGCTGCATCATCAGTCCTCCAGTCCTGTCCTGCCAGAGCTGGACGACCAGAGAAGCTCGGCTAAGCAGAAATCCCTCAGCTGTGACCACTGTGGTAAACGCTGCCCTTCCATGTCCAAACTCAGAACGCACCAGAGGATTCACACGGGAGAGAAACCCCACGGATGCGACCACTGCGGACAGCGTTTCTCCAACAAGGCCGACCTCAAGAAACACGAGAGGATCCACACGGGGGAGAAGCCCTACGGATGCGACCAGTGCGGGCGACACTTCAGTCGACTGACCGGCCTGGTCGAGCACAAGAGGATCCACAGCGGGGAGAAACCCTACGGCTGCGATCAGTGCGGACAGCGTTTCTCTCAGCTGCCGCACCTCAAAAGACACCGCAGGGTCCACGACGGAGAGAAACCCTACGGATGCGACGAATGCGGGCGACATTTCTCCCTGATGTCCGGCCTCAAGACGCACCAGAGAACTCACAGCGGAGAGAAGCCCTACGGATGCGAGCAATGCGGACAGCGCTTCTCCCAATCCTCGGCTCTGAAAAGGCACCAGAGCGTTCACACGGGGGAGAAGCCCCACGGATGCGCCGAGTGCGGGAAACGCTTCGCTCTGCCGTCGAACCTTAAACTGCACCAGAGGATTCACACGGGAGAGAAACCCTACGGCTGCGACGAATGCGGACAACACTTCTCCTGTCTGACCATCCTTAAAAGGCACCAGAGAGTTCACACCGGAGAGAAGCCCTACGGATGCGAGCAGTGCGGGAGGCGCTTCGCTAATTACGCCCGCTTTAAAGAGCACAGGATGGTTCACACGGGAGAGAAACCCCACGGATGTGACCAGTGTGGACGACACTTCGCTCGCCTCGCAAACCTTAAAGAACACAAGAGAATTCACACCGGAGAGAAGCCCTACGGATGCGACCGGTGTGGGCGACACTTTGCACAGATGTCCAACCTCAAAGGCCACCAGAAAACTCACATAGGAGAGGATCCAAAATAGTATGAAATATGAATCGGTTTAGTACAGCCCTGAGTTGCTCAGGGGTAGAGAGCAATTCAAGATAAAAATACCAGCACTCACATTCTGCTTTGTGGGTCCCTTATGAGTGATAAAAACAAAACTGCCAACAGGTGCTCTTTGGAGAGGGTATCAACAATGCAGCACAAAAAAATCTAAAAAAGTTCAATAATACCTTAGAAAAAGTCACAACATACTGTGAAACAGCAGTGAATCGGTGGTGAACTTTTTAAGAATGTCCAAGGCAGCTCTGTGCAGTAGAAAATGTTTTATTTTAATTCATTTGGGGCAAAATGGATTAAAAAGTGACTCACATTCTTCTGTTTAGGATTCTCTTTTATTTAAGCTATCCCCAGCAGGTCCACAACTCCTAACTAAAATGATGTTTCGGCCTGGAGGCCTTCCTCGAGAATCTATCAAGATAGATAGATTCTTGAAGAAGAGAATCTATAGATACTTGCTTGGGAGAACTTAAAGAGGAACTCCACCCATTTTCAATATTTTACCATGTCATTGATGTACCTTCAAGGTGTAGAGTGGACATGATAAAAAGGTCCCCCCATTCTGTGTTCCCAAGAAATGGAGGTCTGAAGAAAGCCACTAACATGGTGAAACATCTTGATGACATCATCAAGATGTATTTTCACCATGTTATTGGATTTCTTTAGACACTTCTTTTTTATGAGAACGTACAAATGGAACCAAATGAACCAGCATCTGTACACTCTCAGAAAAAAAAGAAAATGGGTGGAATTCCTCTTTAATTAAAATGAGAATCCTAAACAGAAGGATGTGAGTGCTGGTATTTTTCTCTTGAACTGTATGCTACCTGGACCGTGCACCCGATTATACATTTTCTGCTGGACTACTCTATTGACTGCTTGCTTCTCTTTCTTTTTAGAGGTAGAGAGGCGAGAATGTACACTGCACAATGACCCATATGGTCTTTTTAAGCAATTGTGTATTAAGAAAGCTAAACACAGGTCTCTGCGTTTGTGACTTTATACCAGTGGTTAATGATTGCCTTGTGCCACAGCCTGCACTGACCACCACACACACTCTTGGCTTTAGATGCTGTATAGAACTCTTCTTGGAATAATACCCTCAAGGCACGAAGCATGCTATTGCATGCTGCCTGCTACTTAACTGGACGTGCATTTTATTACTCTATGCCAGGGGTGTAAAACTCAGATTTTTTAAACTGATTTTTTTTAAACTGAACAAAGCCGCGGGCCAAGTTTGAATGAACTAACCATTTAAAGGGAAATTCCACCCATTTTCAACATTTTCCTGAGAGGGTACAAATGTGAACCAAATGGACCCTAGCGGGTCCATTTGGTTCCATTTGTACTCTCTCAGGAAAAATGGGTCTGAAAGAAAAATCATTAACATGGTGAAATACATCTTGGTGATGTATTTCACCATGTTAATGATTTTTTCAGACCTCCATTTTTAGGAAATACAGAATTGGGGGAACTTTTTTTTATCATGTCCACACAACATCTCTAAGGTATATTAATGACATATTAAAATGTTGAAAATGGGTGGTCTTCCCCTTTAATTTAATATCTCAAGGGCCAAATGAAATTACACGGCGGGCCAAATTTGGCCCGCGGGCCAGAGTTTGCCACACATGCTCTATGCTATATGCCTCAATGCTGCACATGTTTTTTTTCACAAAAAAGCAATATACTTTTTTCTTCTGTAAATATTGAAAAGGAAGAAGACAAGCCTACTGGAACGTGATTATGGACTTCTTTATATTATTTAGGTGCATTCAGAGATTACACTATTTTAAAAAAATGTTTTTGGATAATCCTCCCTACTGTAGTGTGCTGACTCCCCTGTCCCTGGTGCCTTTGTGTGTGTACTACTGACGAAAGGTTAAAATGACCATGAGCACCTGCAACTGCACTGTTTGGTATATTTCAGGAGGAATTACTGTAAATGGTGAGTTCTTATAGCTGCCTATAAGAAGGAATCTAATAGACAAAAGTTGAGTATATACTGTAGTAATTTCTGATTTTGCCTTTTATTTATATATTTTTTTTTTCATGCAATATATCGACTATTGTTATTGAGGGCTTAATATTGTGAATATCGTACAGTGAGGTACCCATTATCGCCCCAGCCCTAATGCATATGATCATTCTGATTTTTATTGGTTGATGTAAGTAAATGCATGTAAACTTAACATGAATGAATTGAATGGATTGTGGTATTCAGCATTCATCGAGTTGATGGATGAGGGATTATAGAACAGTATGTGATTGTTTTGTGTATAATTTGTCAGACCAAACATATTGTCTTGCCACTGTAATTTACCTGTAGATTTGCTGATATTAAAATTTGGAAGTTTATTTTTTTCCATACTTTTTTCAACATGCTTTTTTGACAAAACTGTCAGTTTTGCCACAGTTTGTGTCTTTGCAGGTCTATATATTTTAGCTTGTGTTTATATGAGAGTTTGAACACAGTATTTTCACAATACCATGTGGAAGTCGATAACAAAGGAGCAAGTAATCAATAACACGCAAATAAATTTGTTTTTTACGTGGACTTATGTGTTCAAACTTTCGTAATGGTTCAGTTTAAATGTTCTTCTCCCAGAACCTGTTTTAATTAGATCTGGGAACAAAAAGTGGCAAGGCAGTGCATTTATATGTCTAACACGTTTCATAAATAAGTATTCTGTAAAGAGCCGTGCAGTGCACTATAAAAAGTTATAATTTATACATTTCAAAAACAAACATACAACACATTTGATTAAAAAAAAACATGACTCATTTATACCCCAGGGGGGGGGCTTTAAATGCTTTCAAATGTAATTTATAAACATGCTACTTTACCAACTATGGGTGTCATATTTTTACAGTAACCCAGTCTAGCCTTTGGACAACACTAGGCCAAATCCATGTGCAAATGAACCACTGTCACTGGTACAGATTGTACTGATTGTAATGTGTTCATTCACATGTGATTATTAAATAATGGCCGTAAGCACAATCGATCACAGCATTTGTATATACTGGTAAAGAAATCCATAAACCTGTGCTATTGAACACCTTTATGCTTTTTGTGTTTTCTTAAACGGCCACTTCACTACTTTTCAACGTATCTTCATATAACAGGTCCTCACTAATGTACATGATAAAATACCACTATTTTTTCTACTCAGTCTGTGTCTCACAGGAGATGGTTGTCATTTTTGCATAGCAACTTTTCAGGAATGGAAAGCCTGTTTCCATTAGCATGGATTCCCCCATTAAAGGGGAACTCCACCCATTTTCAACATTTTTTCTGAGAGCGTACAAATGGTTAGTACAAATGGTTCCATTTGTACGCTCTCAGAAAAAAGAAGCATCTAAAGAAATCCATTAACATGGTGAAAATACATCTTGATGATGTCATCAAGATGTTTCACCATGTTAGTGGTTTTCTTCAGACCTCCATTTCTTGGAAACACAGAATGGGGGAACTTTTTATCATATCCACCCAGCACCTCTAGGGTATACTAATGACATATTAGAATGTTGAAAATGGGTGGAGTTCCCCTTTAATCATGTCATTGTAAGAAGTTTCTGAACTGTCCACAGCCCTCCTGTGAGACACAGACTGAGTAGGAAAAAAATAGTGGTATTTTATCATGTACATTAGCGAGGACCTATTATATGAATTGGAAAGTGGTGAAACGGTCCTTTAGGTACTAAAACGCAATTGCAAATTTCTGATAAACAGCTAACTCCACCACCTCTCTCCTTCTCATGCAAGTCATTTACAATATCTAAAGTAACAACACCAACTTTGAAGAAGCAGTATTGCATCATTTCAAAAAAAAGTTCATCTTACAGCTGCACACATTGCAAATAATAAGTACTGAATAACTGAACTGAACTGAAACTGAATAAGTACCGAATATAAGACAGCCCTGGTTATACGTAAGACAACAGACATTTTTCAAGACTCATTTGTGTAAAAAATAACCTTAAATGTCAGATAATATAATCCCCAAATAAAAGAGAACTCATTTTTAGGATATTTTATGATATTTCCATTGGGGGACAAAAAAAACACTGTCCTATATTCAGGCCAATAGGGTATATAAGAGTCACTCACTCTGGATTAAGAATGTTTGGTTACAGGGAAACTCCCTCCATTTTCAACATTTTAATATACCTTAGATTTGTGTTTCTTAGAACTGCAACTAGTGATTGATTGATTGATTGATTGATTGATTGATTGATTGATTGATTGATTGATTGATTGATTGATTGATATTTGATACCAGAGGGAGTTCAACAAACATGTGCAACCCAGACTCCGAATGAACAAGGGGCTAAATTAATTTTGCTGCTCTGCCACCAAAACACCCTACCAACAGCTAGCCACATTGCAGTTGCAACTTTAGATTGTTTTATAATTGGAATTGAATTGAATCAATCCCAAAAATAAAAGAATCTAAAGTTGCAATGCGGCTATATATCAGTCACGCAAAACATATGACCTTTAAAACCGCTCTCAAAAAGCATCGATGGTCAGCTGCAATTCAAATCTGGCCTCTGTAAAATCTGACCCACCCCCACGTATATTTTTCCCCGTTTTATTTTAACTATGATTTCGTGTTTATGACAGAAGTGACTGTTTTTTATGTCTCTAAATGTCTTGATGAAATGAACAAGGTGGGTCCCATTGGAAAGGCTTCATGGTGTGGTCCACTCACAGTTAACAGTCTGGTATTGAGTTGTGTTTAAAATGCAGACCTACTGTAAATCTTCAAACTGTTAATGAAACATCAATCCAACCATCATAATCCAATGACTGTCACTAAACATGCTGTTACAATACAATACCACCTCCTAGTGGTTAATCATCATCATCACTAAACTAAACTATACCAGCTGTGTGGTTAGTGCTTCACCCTCAACACAAACACAACAACAAAAACAGAGACAAACACACAGCTGGTTGACACAATCGATCAGTTTGTGATCAATAAACTTTAGACACACAACAGATAAAAGTCAACTGAACCTCACCTGGTTTGAAGAGTCCATTTGGTTCCATTAGGTTAAATTAGTTCTGATGTATTGTATTGCTCTCTTCAGTGTTTCCTTACGCTGTGAAGAGCGGGAGCGGAAGTGCTGTGCGCAGTACCGGATGTAGTGGGCGGGGCTCTAGACCGGATCTGACTGCTTGGTTTGGAACAGACACCTGACGACAGGAGTACTTGATAACTTATTGTCATAATCAGATTAATCACATAATGTATTGAGCTGGAGTCATCATTATTATTCATATTCCTTCACTGTTTTAACCTAAACCGATTGCACCATTGGCAATTTGAAAATATCTGGTCTAAAAACAAACGAGAGAGAGAGAGAGAGAGAGAGAGAGAGAGAGAGAGAGAGAGAGAGAGAGAGAGAGAGAGAGAGAGAGAGAGAGAGAGAGAGAGAGAGAGAGAGAGAGAGAGAGAGAGAGATGAGACTGAGCAGACTGAGAAGCCTGCGTTAATTTGTATTACACAAATTCATTTCAATTTGTTCTGAAAGGACTACAATGGAATCAAGCTCTAGTCTAGAGCTATTTTATTTTTGTATTTAAAAAGAAATATTCTCCACAGAACTATGGTATACTACGTGGGCTGTCAGATGGTAGTTATAGTACAAAATTATAAATATATTTGCTTATAAAACATTCAGTGCTTTACAATAGTATTCTATGTCCTTCCATTGTGAATATGATGAAGGATCCAAGTCCTGTTTCTTTAGAGAATTGCATGAACCTTCTATGGCAAGCCTGCTATTTTTTGTCTTTCTTTATACTTTGATATAATTTCTACTTTGTGCATTGAATAGATTCACTTTAGTGGGGACTAAAATTTAACATGATGACAATGTACAAGCAAATGAAGTCTTACTACAACTCTTAATAGTATTTTAGGAATTTTTAACAATATGTTTATTGATATATGTACAGTATATATATTTTACATATACACAGGGTGACAGTCTGGCAGTTCAGACTTCAGACACTACTTTCCTTAGAGAGACAGTGTGGAGAGAATGGTGATACAAGACAAAAATAAAATAAAATAGATAAAAACAGCAGAAGTCGATAATTGTACCTTATATAGCTACTGTATCTACTATATATACATATACTGTAATGTCCTCACATGATGTGTAATGAGGGAGTTCATGGGGAACACAACTGTTTATGAAGTGTCATCATTTTGAAGCATATTCAACGCATCACCATTCATTACGAGTTGGGTTTAGGGGCCCCAGACTTATTCACTTTTTTCCTTCAAAAAGTTAAAGTTAAAAGTTATCCTTTCCACAGGACATCAACTGCTCATTTCCCTGAGCCATTGGCCCACTCATTGTCTTTGAATATTTTTCCATGTTAAAGCAACTGTCCATTTTGCTTGGAGGATTGGGGTTCCAGGATACAGTCCCAATATGCAGAGTTTTTGATCTAATATAATATGATCTCAGTCCAAAATGTCACAATCTCCCACATAGAGTGATAAAGCATGTCCTTTGAATGGTTACATTTAGCACAAGTATCTGTAATGTTTTCATTAAACTGATGTAGTTTAGCTGGTGTTATGCAATTATGCATCAACCAATTATAACTTCTTAATCTAGTATTTGCTGTTTGCTTGTGAACTCTTTTCCATATTGCACCCCAGTCCACCAAGGCTATTATCATCCTGTAGATCTGTCTTCCAAGCTGTCCATCTATCATTGGAGCTTTCAGGTGAACTGGAAACCAACATGTCATATAGAGTATAACAGAGATACTAAACAGAAGCAGTAGCAACAGTAGCAACCGCAGCATCCAGAGAGTTGCATCCCATCACATTCTGTAAATAATGACACCAAGCAGGACAGACCCAATCCTCCTTGAAAGTGTGAATGAAAGAGACATGAAAATATGAATAAAAACGGTCACAATTGTAAATGATGAATAAATATGATGATCGTATCAAATGATGTGACTGACTTGTGATTATGAATAAATTATAACCACTTACCTAAGATGTTGACATCATGATGATGCTCTCTTTGAGCTTTGAGGATTCTTCTTCCTCATCTCTTCCAGTTCTTGCAGTTCTTCTTCATATTTAATCTTCAGTTGTTCTACTTCTCTCTCTTTCTCTTCTATTCCATTAGTTTTCTCTCCTGGTTCCTTCTTCGGTACACTCTCTTTAGGACTCGAAAGATCATATTTTACTTGACCCTCTTTCAATTTTGCAGCTTCAAGCATTTCAGATTTCAGATCATAGTATCTTCCTTTGAACTCATTGAATTCCTCAGCTTGTTTTCTGGCCTCGTCTTTGTATTTATTGTCCATTAGTTTCAGTGCTTCTCTGTGTTTCTTATCAAGTTTCTCTCGTTCCTCTTCTTCTTGTTGTCGTATCCTTTTTTTTGCCTTCTCATGTTTTTCTCTTTCCTCATCAATTTCTTCGTGAAGCTTTTGTATTTTCTTTTGTTGTTCTTCTCTTCTCTCTTCATCTTCCTGCTGTCTTTTCTTCCACCATGCTCTTCTTTCCTCCTCCCATTCCTCTTGTTGTTTTCTCATGGCCTTTCTCTCATTTTCCAACAATGTTCTATATTCTTCTGCTTCCTTTCTCTCTCTCTCCAAGGTCTCAACTTTCTTTTCCCACTCCCTTTGTTTCATTTCATCCTTTATCTTCCTTTCCCTGTCCTCCTCATCTCTTCTTTGTTGTTCTTTCTTTCTGAATTCCTGCAAAATTCCCCTCTTTTCTGTTTCTTCTTCTTTTTGCCTGCGTTTGTCCTCTTCTTTCCTTTGCTTTTCACTTTCTTTTCTTTCACTTTCAAAGTTTACCTCCATTTCTCTTCTTACACCTTCCTTTGTCTCATTGAGAACTTTATTTTCTTCTTGTTGTCTCTTTTGGTCTTCTAATCTTCTTTTGTTTTCTTGTTTTTCTCTTTCCAGATCAAGTTCTTCCTGAAGTCTTTTCATTTTATTTTGTTCTTCTCTTCTCTCTTCATCTTCCTGGTGTCTTTTATCCATCCATGCTCTTCTTTCCTTCTCCCAAGCATCTTGCTGTTCTCTCATTTCTTTTCTCTTCAGTTCCAACTCTCTATCATTTTCCTCTGACACTTTTTGTTTCTCTCTCTCCAAGGCCTTGAGTTTTTCATTCCACTCGTTGCGTTTATTTTCATCCAATTCCTTGCGTTTTTTGTCCTCCTCTTCTCTTTTAACACGCTCTCTCTCTCTTTCCTCACGCTCTCTCTTAATAGAATCCTCCTTTTCTTTAAGTTGTATCTCTCTTTTTTTCCTCTCCTTTTCAATTTCATCTTCCTGCTCTTTCATCCTTCTTTCATGGATTATTTTTAGTTCCTTCACTTGTCTCATCATTACATCTTCTTTCTCTTTTAAAATCTTCTCCATCTGTTTTTGGATGGCTGCTTCAGCCTCCTGGAACATCTCTGTGGTGTAACATCCTCCACCATTCTCCTTCACCATCTTCTCAACCTTCATCAGCAGATCACTGACTTGTTCTCTATTGTTTACATCTCTATTGTTGAAGACATGGTACCTTCCTCCACAGTCAGCGACCAGCTTCTGAAAAGAAGGATCTCCACACTCCTTGTTGATGTAGTCCTCAATGGACTTTCTCTCAACCTTCAAATCGTCTCCTCTTGTGAAAAGAATGATGGTGAACTTCTTGGAATCCTTTCCAAAGGCCTCCTGGATTAACTTCAATGTATTTTTCTCCTCTGCTGTCAATCGACCGATCTGTAGCACCAACAGGAACACATGAGGTCCTGGAGCCAGCAGACTGATGCATTTGATCATCTCCTCTTGAACTTCCTCCTGGCATAGGCTTGTATCAAACAGACCAGGTGTATCAACTACAACAACTCGACGAGCGTCTACTTCAGCATGTGCTTTGTGGCAAAACTTGGTGACTGACTCTCGACTGAGTTTTGATTTAAATATCCCTTGATTTAAAATAGTGTTTCCTGAGGCACTTTTCCCACAGCCAGTCTTCCCTATCAGGACCATCCTGAGGGTCTGATCATCTTTTATCGTCATCTTCATTTTTTTCTTTTCTTTTTCATGAATTCTTTTCAACTCCTCCACTTCTCTTTTCATTTCATCTTCCTTCTCTTTTAACATCTTCTCCATCTGTTTTTGGATGGCTGCTTCAGCCTCCTGGAACATCTCTGTGGTGTAGCATCCTCCACCATTCTCCTCCACCATCGTCTCAACCTTCATCAGCAGGTCACTGACTTGTTTTTTGTTTTTTCCACTGACATTGTTGAAGACGTGGTACCTTCCTCCACAGTCATCAATCAGCTTCTTAAATGAAACATCACACTCATTTTTGATGTATTCCTTAATGGACTGATCATTATACTCTGGCATGTCTCCTCCTGTGAGCATGTCTCCTCTTGTGAAAAGAATGATGGTGCACTTCTTGGAATAATTTCCAAAGGCCTCCTGGATTAGCTTCAATGTTTTCTCCTCTCCAGTGAGTCGACCGATCCCTATCACCAACAGGAACACATGAGGTCCAGGAGCCATCAGACTGATGCATTTGATCATCTCCTGTTGAACCTCCTCCTGGGACAGACGTGTGTCAAACAGACCAGGTGTATCAACTACAACAACTTGACGACCGTCTACTACAGCATCGGCTCTTTCACAAGACTCGGTGACAGACGTTGGACTAACTTTGGATATAAATATCTTCTGACCCAAAATAGTGTTTCCTGAGGCACTTTTCCCACTGCCAGTCTTCCCTATCAGGACCATCCTGAGGGTCTGATCATCAGAGTCACCTGAAAATACCAAGAGACATAATTAGTTCTATACTATTACTAAACTCGTCTATTAGTATGTAAGGCCTCATTATTGAACTAGAAAATATTGTTCCTGAAGAAAATGTAAGCTCACTCCAAGCTGAAAAACAGTAGTATAAATATTACAATTTAATTTGGGTATATCTGTGTTGTCATTGGTCTAGATTTGTATCCGGTTAATCAGATTTCCTAATTATTTTCCTGGAATGCCATCAGTTACACACCTACAGTACCTACAGTACCTGTACTTGGATATCCAATGGTAGTAAGAGATACGTTATTGGTTTACACAAGTATATTAAGAGATCAGAACTATGCTCACAGTGCATTACATTATAGATATCTTAAAATAGTCAAACTACAGTATGACAGAGGCGGAGTTTTGGAGCTTGATTGAAATGAACAAACATTTTAAATATTCTTGGCCAATTTGCGACAGTGGCATACGTTGCGGTGGGTGGTAAGACGGTCCTGACCGTTATCAGTTAGTTGTGTTGGCCATCGATCATGACCATTGGGCCATCAGTCGCAACTGTTGGGCCAACGCTTCCCTATTATACCTAAACCTAACCGACCATTATGCCAACTGGATTCTGAATTGTCACTCCCTAATTCAAATCACAGAACACAGTAAATCAGGCTTCAACTCAGGCTGTAATAATCCAACATTGAGGATGACTGTCTCCAAAGACCCAGAACAGCTCAGGGCTGGACTGGAACAAAGAATCGGCCCGGTTACTTTTGCACAAATTTGTCCTAGGCTGGCTCACCACAACCAGTGTGTAGATAGTAGAAATTCTACCCTCCACTCCATCAGTGCACACCACAAACAAGCCATACTATCACCACTTCTACACAATAACATGAATGATACAGACAGACACAAGCCTTGTTACACTCACTAGAATGTTGCTGGCAAAAGGAACCAAGATATAACATCTGACCATGATGCAGGTATAATACAGGCCTGATCCATAAGCAACACACATTCATGAACAATAGATGCTTTCAGCAGGAGTAGACATAGGAGAGCAGATACCAGAATGTATTTTCCCGCTTCCTTTTTGGGAGGGGGTCCGTCCCCCCGCAGCTCGCTAATTCCACAACCTTGACCGTTCCGCCAGGCCTGTGGGACAACCTGTGGGTCCTGCCAGCATCGGAGTGGCCCACACATCACGAAAGCATAATGTGTATGCTTTTCCAGAAATAGTCAAGATGAGAGCAGCCATAGAAAGTGCTCAATGATGTGAATGACCGATGGATGACTAAATGACCGGCTTTGCTACAGAGAGTATAATACTCTGCCCACTGTTTTGGTGGGATTCGCGTCAGTTTTTATTTGAAGGATATCTATTGATATGCAAGCGAAATTATGAATTATGACACATTGTTCTTCCCATAGCAGGCTCTCCTCTAGCTCATGGATTAGATCACATGTGTTAACTTATTTTCATATATCGAATAATAACACACAGTGAAAGGTCAGTCCACTCCACTCCTGTTATCAGCATAAAAGCTTAAAATAAGTATTAAAGATGGAAATGAACTCAAATGTGGGACCAACCATCACAGGGCCCCCACTGTGCTGCTTTGCGGTATGAATACAAATAAAACCCTATTAACATGAGCTTTTTGGAGCCCACCTGGCTTTGGGCACCCTCTACCCCACCCCTCCCCCGTTGCCCCATTGCGAGGACCAGATTAACAGCTTAACAATTAACTCAGGGAGCAAATAAAAATGTAAAATGCAAAATCACTTAATTACAGAATCTGTATCCTCAAATACCTCTCTATCAAAATCTATATTGCTATGTGAGTAGGACAGTAATGTAAACATACATATCATCTCACATTGGATATCCAAATCCACTCCCTAATATATTTTTGTCATTATGCCAGTTCTTATGTTTTATACTAGATGAACTTTTAATTGTGAAATAGAATATTTTCACAAGGTGCCAGGGCCTTGATTTGTTAATAGATTAATGATTTCAAAGGTACAGTATTCTATACGTGTATGTAAAACAAAACAACATGCCTTGAGAAAATGATAATTTGAATGTAGTTGTTTTAATAGAATCTACTTGGATATTCATTGATTAAGTTCACAATAACATGGACTCACCCCACACTGCTTCAGCCATAACATCTTTCTGCTAGATGATCACCCAGGAAAGATCAACTTGGGGGGGAAAAAAGAACATAAACATATAACTTTTGTCACACAATCATTAAACTTTGGTATTTTACTCAATGTAAAATCAAAACATATTGAAGTACAGCTATACATGGCAACTTGAGTCTTTTTATTTATTTATTTATTTCATCATTACTTTTTATTATTATTATTATTATTATTATTTAACTCTTTTTTGTAACTCATTTTTATCACCCAGTTCCAATTACCTAATGTGATCCTGGGCTCTACACACCCTCCGCCAACCTGAGGAGGCAGTGCCCCCCCCCCCCCCCCCCAAATTTGTCTAACTTTTCCCCACCCCTTAATGCCCGTGCATCCTTGCACTCGGCATGTGCGTTGACACGAGGCTGCACCATATTAAGTGCAAATGTAAGTGAACCAAAAATAAGTAACATTTGTGTTATGTACAGTATAACTGCACTGTGTTCCTAAACAATCTTGAAGCAGAATAAACAATGCTCCAACTCTTGTTCACAATGGCTCTTCATTTAGACCACTGTGAAAAACTGATAATGAAACCACACAAATAAAACACTGTTTACCACATGGAGTATTTATGAGATGTTCTTTTCTAACAGTCACGCTGTCTCCATCAAATGATAATGAAATATTAATGAAATACAAATGTCGAACAATTCAAACAAAGTCATTGCAATATAACTGTACAAACAAAAACAAACTCCACACAGAAAGGCCCTTTCGCCAACCCCGCCTTGGGTATGTATGGGCACTGATGATGGAGCTCACCGCTCCAAGTGATGGGTCAAAAACGGAGAACCAATTTCACTGTGGTAACGTAGTGACAAATAATGCAACTTTGACTTTGACTATGATGTGGAGGAGGAGAAACAGCACCAGAGAAGTAAAAAAAGGAAATAATAATAATAGTTTTCACTTACAGAATAATTCTGTTATCCCTTTAACATAATTATTATGTTAAAGTGATATTTCACTTTGAAAAAAAAAACGTTGGTCATTTTACAGTCTACTCAGTCTCTCACGTGAACACAGCAGACAATTTATAAGTTACTACATTCAGTAATTTGATATTTGATGTCCGTTTTAGCTGGCCCGCCCCCTTCTTATACAAACCCATCAAAACTTGACCCCCTTTTTTTAGGTGATTGTACCATTAAATTGAAAAATAGACAAAAATGAACAACTCTCCGTGTATTTCTCAAACCTTCCTACCAGTGACATCATCAGTGGGGAATCCAAGCTGGCATTCTGGCACTACTACTACTACTGCATGCGTGCACACGTAAATTAAAAAAATAAAACAAACAAACAAACAAAAAAAGTTTGCACTCTGTTTGCACAAACATAGTGCAAGCTTTTATTTTCAGTCTATGCACTGCAAGTGTGCTCATAGTCTAAGAGAAAAACACAGAGTGCCACAGTCCTGCCCCTCATCTGTTACAGAAGTGAATTCTTCATTACTTTTCCTCAGACTTTTCAAAAAATGATTATTGAAATATATTTTAACCGACGAACAAAGCCAAATCATGACAACAAACAATATTTTGGATACTATACTACAACTATAAACTATACTACAACTATAAAGATGGAAAACAACATAGAAAGTCTTGTAACCTGACGTTGCAGCTGACATATCACAGCTCACAGCTTTACTGTCCCTGGTAACTCTGCTACTGCTCACTGACATCACCTTACACTAATAGTACAATGCACACTCATACAGTTTATATTTTTAAAATTCTTCAAACGTGTTTCTCCTTACCTGTTCAACAGTTGAAAGTGCTGTTCTAGTTGAACTGTAATCAGACCTACAGTTTGCTGCTGTGATGTCTGGATCAACCTTTAACACAATGTTGGATAAATTATTAAATACATTATTTTTTATTATATAAATTACTAGTAGTTGTAGTTGTAGTTGTAGTTGATGAGACATATGTGACATATCACACCTCAGTTTTACTGTCCCCCTGGTAGCTCTGCTACTGCTCACTGACATTATCGTACAATGCACACTCATACAGTTTATATTTTTCTGTGTCTCTCCTTACCTGTCATGACTCAGTCCGAGAATTCAGCAGTTGAATTTGTTGGTGTTGAACTGTAATCAGACCTACAGTTTGCTGCTATTGAACACAATGTTGGATGAAATATTAAAGTAGATGAGACAGAATCCACTCACAGATGATACTGTAGCTGATCGTCACACACACCAAATGATCACTGGATAAGAGGAAGTAAAAATGAGTCCCAACTCCTCCTCCTCCTCCTCCATGCCAACCCTCCCTCTAACCTCCATCCAATCTACTGAACTTTATTTATAGATCGCATCTCAAATTCTTCTATTACCACCGCGTCACAACGTTGGTCACAGCGTTGGCTGGCCTGCCGCCCTTCTTCACACCTGAAAAAGGCCGGCACGGCCGAAACTGTCGCGTGCATCTACTGCAAAGTACAAAGAAATGTAAGCAGAGATTAATAAACTACAACTCTCCTGCAACCTGTCGTGCGACCCACCTCCTTTTTTGATGTAGATCGCATCTCAAACAATAGAAATAAGTTGTGTCTTTCTTCCTTTACCTCAGAGCCATAGAATAAGACAGAGTTACGACAACACCAGGGACAACTCCTGGACTAGAAGTTGGCATGAATGAATTGGACTCATGTAACAGCCATCGTTGTTGTGTAGTCATACAAGATACACATTACAGAGACTGTTGTTGGTACTGAACAATACTCTAAAACAGTTGGCATGTTGCTTATTTGTGCCACACTCATTAAAAACAATGTATTAAAAAACAACAACAATGTACTCCAGAGTTTCACTGTCTAGGCTGCAGGTTTCTGCCCCTCAATGTCATCATAACTCTGTCTAACTCTATGGCTCTGCTCCAGATGAAATAATAAAAACTACAGGTCAGCAGTGCGACTATAATGGGACCATAGTGGTCCACTATGGTCCAATCGGACTACATTGGAAATAATGAAAACTGCAGGTCAACAGTGTGACCATAGTGGACCATAGTGGACCGTGCCTGTCCATGGACCACAGCTGTGATGCTACATTATAATGCCACTATCCTGTATTGTTTAACATTATTATACTGTACTTTGTCATTATACACAATAACATATAATAAAATAGCACGCTGAATAATGATGATAGGGATAGATCGATTTTTCCAGGCCCCTGTTTTAGCATAATCACCAACCAACAACATTTTTTTGCCACTCTGCTGAACACATCGTTTCCCATTACCATCACTATATACGCTGCTCTCAATGAGGATCAGCCTGGTTCACTTCCCAGAAACTATGCTACCAAACCTGAATGGCTGCTACAGTACATGGCATGCCACAACAGAACAGTTGACATCATAACAAAAAACCTGATTATGTACCAAAAATCCTGAAATCTCAGCACATCTCTCTGCTAACACACCAGTCGATGAAGGCTCCAAGTCAAGTGTTCATATAGCTAGCTGGGTGTGGTTAGTACCCCTCGGGGGGTCTTGGAATTATATGGGGGGTCTGCAGAAAGAAGGAGAAAAAAGAATGTTTGAGAAACATAAATTGTAAGTTTAAATAGTACACAGTGCATGCATAAAACTTCCTTAATGATTATTATCTTTTTTTAGTATATGTTTTCTCTATTAAAGGTAGGGGAAGTGATTTCACTTTTGTCAGATATCACCCAAAATATATATTTTTTTCTGTTAAAATATCTATTATAAGGTGTGGAAACCACATATGGAGTTTCCCCCCCCCCACGTTAGCACGGGCCCCCACGTTTTGGGGGCCCCTAGTGCACCAGGCTGGTACTACACCATGAATTTCAAATCACTTCCCCTACCCAGTGTTGTTTGTTTGAGAATATTTTGACTTAGTCTTAGTCTTAGTCTTTTGAGTAACACACATTTAGTCTTTTAGTCCCATTTAGTCTTCTGAAATTCATTTTTTTAGTCTTAGTCTAGTCGACGAAATATCAACATTGATTTAGTCTTAGTCTCAGTCTTAGTCTTTATTTAGTCTTAGTCTTTTTTTAGTCTTAGTCTTTCAGTCTTAGTCTTAGTAGTTTAGTCTTACATACACATGCATTGTAGGTTTATATATGTTATACAGATTTATAGTTTTTAGTATGAAAGATGTGTCGTTTTATTTCTTTGTATAAAATTATACTATGCAATCTATACTGCAGATATGTTCACATACTTGAAAAGAATGGAAAAAAAAGAAGTTAAAAATGTTTCCTATTTCCATTAGTCTTAGGTTATGATTTAGTCTTCGTCTTAGTCTTAGTCTTTTGAAAACACACATCTTTTAGTCCCAATTAGTCTTTTGAAATGAATTTTTGTTAGTCTAGTCTCAGTCGACTAAATATCAAAAACCTTAGTCGACTTAGTCTTTAGTCTTAGTCGACAAAAACAACACTGCCCCTACCTTTAAATAAATCTGGCCACAAATGATCTTCCGTGGCCAGTTGTAATTTTCTGGGGTTTATTCGGACACAAATGCCAATGCGCCAGTGATCACCATTCTACACATTTACCTGATTAGTGTGTGTGTGTGTGTGTGTGTGTGTGTGTGTGTGTGTGTGTGTGTGTGTGTGTGTGTGTGTGTGTGTGTGTGTGTGTGTGTGTGTGTGTGTGACACGCGCATCATGCCACTTGACACCGGTGTGACAGGTCTGTGTGTTGTAGCATCAGCATTAGTAATGGATGCATTGTTTTCACATGGTTGCTTATTTCATAGAATCTGGCAACCATGGAGCTCCCGATAAGAAGAAGAAAAAAAAAAAAAAAACACAGGGCTAGCATGGGCCTGGGGGTTGGGGGGTTTAAGGGGCAATGCCCCCCTAAATGCCCTGACTGCCCCAACAAACACAATGGCATGCAAAACTAAACAGAAAAAAAAAATAACATTTCAAATTAAAGTTCTTATATTATAAATGATGTGAAACACTACACTACTAACTAACTACACTTGTTTGTGCATTCTCACAGTGTCAGATTATTAGAGAACATTTCCTTGTTATGATGCCAACCGTTCTGGTGTGCCATGTAGCAGACAGGTTGGGTGACATAGTTTCTAGGATGTAATCTGACTGTAAACAGGATGGATTGTACTCTGTAAAGGTGATAATAACCTCATTGAGAGCATCATTGCTATAGAAATTAAAGGTGATAATATCCTCCTTGAAAGCATCATTCGTTACTATAGAAATGAAGGTGTTTTTCTGTGTAAAGGTGATAATATCCTCATTGAAAGCATCATTCGTTACTATAGAAATTAATGTGTTTTTCTGCATGTGTAAAGGTGATAATATCCTCACCAAGAGCAGCCGCCCTAGTGATAAATAGATTTTACGGTGTAAAGGTGATAATGTCTTCAGCAGAGAATAACTCAAGTAAATTTTCAATAAAGTAACTTGATTGATTATGCTGATTATGCTAAAGCAGGGAACCATACAAATCTATCCATCCCTATCTTCATTATTCAGCATGCTATTTTTATTTTATAGGTTATAGAATATAATGGTATACTATAATAATGTTAAACCATGCATTTACAGTGGTATAGTATAATGTATTCATCATATTCAATGGACAGGTCACACTGTTGATATTTCATCTGGAGCAGAGCCATACAGTAAGACAGAGTTACAACACTGAGGGGGACAGTGACAAGGAAAGGGAGTGTAAAAACAATGTACTTTATTAAATGTTAAAATAAGCCAAATAATGGCTTATTTCACCATCTCATAAAGTACCTTGTTTTTATACTCCCTTTCCTCGTTTTTAACTTTTGAGTGCTCGGATTGCTGACTTTTTCTCATTGTTTTGGAGTATTGTTTGTGCATGTTGTATTATTACACAAAAACAATGACTGTTGCCTGAGTCCAATGCATTCATTCCAACTTCAGGTCCAGGAATGGTCCCTGTTGTTGTTGTAATTCTGTCCTACTCTATGGCTCTGAGGTGAAGGAAGTTAACCTGCAGAATGTGAGACAGACACAACTTATTCCTGTTGTTTGAGATGTGATCTATAATTACAGTGCAGTGGATTGGATGGAGGTTAGAGGGAGGGTTGGCATGATGGAGGAGGAGGAGGAGGAGTTGGGACTCATTTTTACTTCCTCTTATTCAGTGATCATTTGGTGTGTGTGACGATCAGCTACAGTATCATCTGTGAGTCGATTCTGTCTCATCTCAACTACTGTAATATTTTATCCAACATTGTGTTCAATAGCAGCAAACTGTAGGTCTGATTCATTACAGTTCAACTCCAACAAATTCAACTGCTGAATTCTTAGACCGTGGAGTCATGACAGGTAAGGAGAGACACACAAAAATACAAACTGTACGAGTGTGCATTGTACGATGTCAGTGAGCAGTAGCAGCGCTACCAGGGATATATTACCCCAGGAGAATTGTTTGTTTAGACGAATGTTTGGGTTTGGTTAAGGTTATGCTTATATCATATAATAATCAAATATAATATAATTATGTATTATATTTTTCTCTTACTATTTATTGTTCCCAGAGCAGTCGGTTGATTGTCAAGCTCACAACACATCGTTCCATGTGCTACTGTGCCTGTTGATAGTTTTCTTTTAGCTGACACCTGTGTGCACCAAAACTGTTTGCACTGATCTACCGCACTTTGCTGTACTGTGATTTTGTATTTGAAGTGTGATTTGCTTGGTGTCTACTTCTGCTGCACAACATTTGCTCTTTAAGGGACTTAAATAAACTTGAACTTCTTGCTTAGGATAAGGGTTTGGCTATACGGTTATGGTCAGGATAAGGGTATCGTTTATATGGTTTGCCAGATAAAACACTACTGGCTACTCAACTATTCCTGGCAGCTGCCACTGTTGTTTTTTGCACACTCTCTCTCTACTTCTACAGTTCTGTCTGAGTAGGTGTGCATAAGGACTTTTTTCCCCAGAAAAAATCATGATCAAATATGTAATATTATATTTATGGAATATTTTACACCGTTTAGTATTATACTCACGTTTAGTGATGGCATGACAAGTAATGTTTTATTCTGGGTTAATGGGTTAACTAATGGGTTAATCTTCTTTTGATATTAGTTTATCTTCATCATCTAATCCTATTGATCAACGTATTCTGTGATTGGACATCATGAATAGTCTTATTCCATGTATTCCCATTGTAAGGTGATCTTTCCTGCGTGTTAATCTCCTTATTCCATGTATTTCCAGTGTAACAGTGTAAGGTGATCTTTCCTGGGTGTTAATCTCCTTATTCCATGTATTTCCAGTGTAACAGTGTAAGGTGATCTTTCCTGGGTGTTAATCTCCTTATTCCATGTATTTCCAGTGTAACAGTGTAAGGTGATCTTTCCTGGGTGTTAATCTCCTTATTCCATGTATTTCCAGTGTAACAGTGTAAGGTGATCTTTCCTGGGTGTGTGACCAGCAGAGAGACATTATGGCTGATGTGCAACATGGTGGTGAGTCCATGATAAAATACACCAATTATTGGCAGGGTAGTAGTTCTAACTGGTGGAGCAACAAAACATCCAAATAGAAATATTAGTCTATTCAAGGCCTTTATATATAGCAATTTTATTGCAAGCGCTATATCACATGCATGCGCGCACACTAGGTCATTAAATAAATATTGGACTATTCGACTAGCTGCTAGCAAAACACTATTCGACTATTAAAATTCATTATTCGTTATTTGCAAATATTAATTTTTAATACATATTTTATAAATGTCTACAGCAGACATTGTGGATGTGTGCTGTGGTGTTGGTAGTGACTGTTGGTTTATTGCTTATTTTTCATGTCATACTGTAACTTTCATTAATGTAATAGGCATGCACTGTTTCAGTGAAAAGCCCAGAATTGCACATTTTTATTTGATAAAAAACAAATATATATCACTACAGACTAGTTGAAAATTATTCGACTCGATTACCAAAAAACACATTTGGTTAATGCCCTAGAGCACGTGCACGTGCACGTGCACGTGCACACACACACACACACACACACACACACACACACACACACACACACACACACACACACACACACACACACACACACACACACACACACACACACACACACACACACACACACACACACTCTTTTTGGCTAGTGTTTTTATACAAATCACTATTTTCAATTGTGCAAATGAGGCGTATACTGTCTATTGACAGTAGTCATAGAAACATCCGATCAACTTGGGCCAGATATACATGATTCAGTTTGGTTGGATGAATGGATTAGTGGATTAATCACTGTTTATTTTTATTTTTTCATGTGTGCTGTACTAATCATGAGGAAGGTAGAATCCTCTGTTTATCCAGTCAGTCACACCCCTTTGGCCAAGAGTTATCAGCCTCTGTGGTTCAACAGGTTTAACTACATTAATGGAAACTGATAAAACAGCTGAACTGAACTACAAGCTCACAATGTGTCATGTTGGAAATGTACATTGTAAAAATCTGCTATTTTGGCTACAATACAGTGTTGAGTGGGAATCTGCTGACCAGCAAGTCAAAGATAAAATCTTAAAAAACAAAAGGTTACAGGCAGGTGCAGTGTCACTAGAACTGGGCTGATATGTCAGTACACAATGTTATCATGTGTACTGACTACAGGTATATGGTCAGAGGAAGCAAAAGGCACTGGAGCATCTCAGAGAGTTTAAGCCCTTTTTAAATGTCAAACTTGACAATGTTTTGATGCATCGGTCACATCTTCATGGTCATGTTCATAACATGGATGTATTAAGCTCCCGCCTATTGAGGACCTACAGTACCAGAGGTGTCTGTGCAGGGTGAGAGGCATCCTAAAAGACCCCTCTCACGGCATCCTAAAAGACCTCTCTTACGGCATCCTGGAAGACCTCTCTCACCCACACCATCTCCCCTCCGGCAGGCACACTACCAGCTTAGGAACAGCTTCTTCCTATTGCTGTCTCCCTGCTGAACTCTGACCCTCCTCAATGACATATACTGTCCATTCTGCACATTTAAAAACAATATGGAATATGTATTTTTTTCTCAGTCTCATTACTATATTTCACTTTGGCCAGATACCACAGATCATTTCATTATCAAAGTATTTGTATACTCTGGGCAGTGACAATAACTTGAATCTGATCTGTTCAGTATGTATTGATTTTACCTGAAATTTGTGAATGAAAAATGTGTGTTGGCTGAGTCAGCTATCAAACAAACTGACATAAACCCACTGATGCACCCAGAATCGGACTGAACGCAGGCATGAATCGAATGCCCACAAGTTGAGCTTCTTTTAGTTTGCATTTAATTCTCCATAGATAGTGCATTTACAAACAAAAACAGCATCTCAGGACCTTCTCTGGCTGGCCTGGTAAAAGCCATGAGTCCACCCAGGTGCATAACCACTACTCCTTCCTCTAGCCTTGATATGCTGTCTCTGTCTCAGGCCGAGAGGGGAGTGCCAAGTTAGGTGTCATTTAGCCAATTAGCCATACAATTAATCATTTGAATTCAAATATCTAAAGAATTGGCAAAAAACACGCATAGACTAAATAATAAACAGAAATCCTAGTAATTGCGTACAAAAAACAGTTAAATGGCTGCTACAAAATGGTTTAAACTGTTTGCTCCACTTCCTGCTACCTGTCCTGACTCTGAGATGCACCAGATTATCCTCCTACAGGCTAGAACTGCAGAGGAACTTATTTTTCTATACAATATAGTCACTTTGGAGTGTACCGTTTTTGGTTGTGAGTAGGGGTGGTCAAAAATGGATACTTCTTGTGCCACAATATCAATATTGAACCGCCATGTTTTTATCTTCTTTTTTTTTTATCAGGTATATTTCTTAATTTGTTCAGGCTGCATTGAAGTGTATGATTGAACTTTTCATGGTCTATATTGTTTAGAATTGCTTTATAATGTTCTAGTATAATAAAAGCACAATAATTTGTGGGAAAAATGCAATATATTGATATATATTGAATCGCTGCATAATTAAGAATTTGGAGCCCTAAATACCAATATTGTGAGGTCAGTGAATCGTCCTGCGTCTCACTGCGTTGCACTAAAGTGTAGAAATGCAAAATGGAGGAACAGCTGCAGTTGATGAGTCATTGTGAATTGAGTGTGTGAAACCTGAGGCTGTTTTCTAACCAAAAGTTCCAGATCATTCCAGAGCTTACTTACTAGAAAGTTACTACATTCATTATTTAGATATTTGATGTTCATTTTAGCGTATCCGGTCCGTGTACTTTTCGGCCATTCAGGATTCTGTTTTATACTTGTTAAATTTAAAATCAGAATACACTCCAAAACGGCCCGTTTCGGTATTCTGTTTTGAAAACAAAATGTAGAGTTGTGAATTGTAAGAGCAACATACGACCCGTTTCCAGGTTCTAATTGTTGTGGTTCGAATCAGAATGACAAAATTTAAAATCCCAGCTGCTCTGGCGAGGTAGCGAGCAAAACCTGAAATCTGTTTTGTGTCTGCTGCTGCCCCCCCCCCCCCCCCTCCTCCGTGCTGAGGGCGGAGGCGTGGCACGGAGCTCTTGATTGACAGCTCGGTTACTGCTGCAGTTACTACAAGGAGACACACGCGGCGCTGTTGGTACTGGCAGATGATATTATGAATTATTGAATTAGAGTAGTTATTATACATTTATCCTTTATATTTAGATTTTATTTATACCATTTAGCACTGCCGTTAATAAATTTAATAAATTAGTCTGCATTTAATGCATATTAATACAGTGCTGTTATTACATTCTGATTAGACATTGATGATTGATGCATCCTCCTCTGTGTCAACTCTTAATTAATAAAGTAATACAGACAGATAGACATTTTAAAGAGGCCTACCCGGGACCTCGTCATCTGTGTCATTAATCATTATTATGCAACGCGTTATGTTACAGGTAGGCCTGTTTATTTGTTCAATTAAGTGTTTTGGGCCGACATGGTGCCAAACAAGGTGCCAAACTAATCATTGAAGTAATGTAGTCTGTATACATTTATCCTTTATCATTTAGATTATATTTATGACTGCTGCTGTCATTACAAATACATTGGCGTTAGCGGCATTTTGATTGAATCTTAACGGGTCATAACCAGCCACAGAGCTATTATTTCTACCTACTGGTAGCCTATACAGCGCACACTGCAGCGAGGGCGTGATCATGGTGTCACGGATGGACCACAGTGACAGACAGTAGGTCTACAGTAGTCCGAGGAGATGTAATTGGCTAGGACAATTGCAAAACAGCATCAAGTGGGTCCCCTGGTTGTTGCGGATGTGCACGTCCAAACTCATTCAAATTCAATGATGATGTATTTAATATTTAATTCAAATGTAGGTTCCTGTATTCATTCACTAGGTACACACACACACACACACACACACACACACACACACACACACACACACACACACACACACACACACACACACACACACACACACACACACACACACTCACTCACTTGATTTTATAGACACTATCTATACCCTACCATCTTCCACAAAGTTGGCTAGAATGTTGAAAACAATCTGATGATGAGCCCCGGTGAGGCATTACTCCTATTCATTTACTTCAATGCCTAGTTCGGTTGGCACCTTGGCGGCCCAATTGGCGCACCTCATAAACACTTAATTGAATAACGAATACACTATAAACATAGCGGGTTGCATAACAATGACACACATGATGATGGTGGGACACTTACCCTATATGTTGAATACAAAGTAGACTTACTTTAGGATGTTAATTAATTAAAAAGTTTAGTATTCATTGTCTGTCTGTCTTGTCTGTTCGTCTGTCTGTCTCTATTATTTTTTTTAATTACTTAAGAGTTGACATGAATGTAATAACAGCCCTGTGTAAATATGCAACCAAAAAGTGGGGTAATTTATTTGAAATTACGGCAGGATAAATGTATAATAATATTGTCTACTCTAATTCAATAATTCATAATATCATCTGCCAGTACCAACAGCGCCGCGTGTGTCTCCTTGTAGTAACTGCAGCAGTAACCGAGCTGTCAATCAAGAGCTCCGTGCCACGCCTCCGCCCTCAGCACGGAGGAGGGAGGGGGGGGGAGCAGCGGACACAAAACAGATTTCAGGTTTTGCTCGCTACCTCGCCAGAGCAGCAGCGATTTTAAATTTTGTCATTCTGATTCGAACCACAACAATTAGAACCTGGAAACGGGTCGTATGTTGCTCTTACAATTCACAACTCTAAATTTTGTTTTCAAAACAGAATACCGAAACGGGCCGTTTTGGAGTGTATTCTGATTTTAAATTTAACAAGTATAAAACAGAATCCTGAATGGCCGAAAAGTACACGGACCGTATCCGCCTCCTTCCTATACAAACCCATTATAACTTAAATTGTATCACATTATTGTTGCAATAGATCTGCAGGAGGAACATTGGAAACGCAGTGATAGCTATGAGATTCTTCCTCCTCACAGTGAGTACAACTGAGCGGAATCATACTTTAATAATTTCATAAAGGTTTGATATTTTTACACTATTGTATATGAATATTAGAATTGGCACATAAGATCATCTTAAAAGGGCAATTATTTAACTAAAAATATTTCTGTTTAGCTCGCCAGGCATGTTTTTGAGTTCCTTGGTTAAGTTGTTTTGGCATTAATTTGATATGCTCCCTAATTTCAAACTCCATGTAAGAAAGAACCAACTGAACTGACTGGAAGACCATAATGTTTGTCTATTGTACATGCTCTTTTGGCACGTAGAGCTCAAGACAACTAAAGCAGTGTCATTGGGAAAATGGTTTTAATGTGTCTGAATGATTACTTGTTTATTTTTTTTATAGTTTTTTATTTTATTTTTTAAAGTAAAGTAGTTACTTTCATAAAATATATAAAGCATTGATATCATGTTTTCATGTAATGTTTTCATTTCAGTGTCTGAGGTGAGGGTTGTTCTGTTAGGGAATAACCAGTCAGAGAGGAACAGAGTTGGGAACCTCCTTCTGGAACAGAATGTGTTCAGTGGGGATCTCAGAGAATGTTTGAGAGTTAGTGGTGTAGATCAGAACAGTCAGATGGTGATCATCAACACTCCAGACCTGCTAGATTCCAAGATGAGATTCACAGAAGTGTCAAAGATGATCCTAAGGCATTCTGATCCTGGACCTCACGTGTTTCTACTGGTGATTCAGCCTGAAGACTTCACTGAAGAACAAAAAGTCAGATTGCAGAGCATTCTTGAAAACGTCAGTCATCGCTCATTTGATCATTCACTTGTATTCATCTTAGCACCCAGACAGCAAAGTGCAGGTCTCTTGTTAAACTATGTGGAGAATCCTCCACTATGTGAAATGACCAGGAAATGTAGGTTCAGGCATGTAGATCAGAGGAACCTTCACCACCTAGAGCTGTTGACACGACTGGGTCAAGTTGTTAAGGAGAACCATGAACAGCATGTAGACTGTGATGTCTATGAAGATGCTGACAGTGATCTCACCAGCACTGATGACCAACCGAAACCACATGCTGTGAGATCATGTCCAGAAAGACCTGCTGGTAAGTGATGGACTTCATGGCATTTTATTTCATTATTTAACTGTTAAAATGGAATAGAAAATAGAAAATGGTTGGAGTTGTTGAAGCCCACTCCAGAAATGTTTAAAACAGTTATTGTTCTTCACCAGTAGAGTCATGTTTTTAATTTTATAATATACTCTATTACTATTATAGAATTAATTTAATTGTAATACATTAATATCTTGAAACCAGTGTCTATTATTGTTTTGTAGATTCTGGACTGAGGATTGTGCTTCTTGGGAAAAGTGACAACAAAAGGACAACACTTGGCAACTTAATCTTCGGCCATGTAATCCAAGAGCGTAATGCTTTTTCATCGCATAGTCGCTTGAATTACTTTCATAGTCCAACCAAGCAGGTGGTAGAAGGAAAGTGGAAAGGGAGGTCTGTCATAGCAGTAAAAACCACCAATCTCTTCAGTCAATCTTTTGGAAAGGTGAGAAAAGAAATCAAAGACATCCGTTCACGTGATTGTCCACCTGGACCAAATGTATTCCTGCTGCTGTTGAAACCTAATGACTTTACTGATGAAGACAGGGAGAATCTGAAGGGCATCATGACTTTGTTTCATCAAGAGGACTTTCATAACGCAATTGTCATCATAACAGATGGGTCGCAACCAAACACCCAGTTGGCTGTAAAACAGACCATTGAATACTGTGGAGGAAGGTATTACCACATGACTGAAGATAAAATTCCATCACTGATGAAGGAGATGGAGAAGATTGTGAATGAACAAAAAGGAAGATACCCTACTTCTGTTAAAGGTAACGTCAAGATGAGACCAAAACCCATCCCTCCTCTGAACCTGGTTCTGTGTGGCCCAAGAGGACCAGTGAAGACCTCCACAGCCATCACCATTCTGGGTCAGATCCAGTCCAGCTCAGGGTCTAGTTCCCCTACAGAGTGTGTGAAGAGACAGGCAGAGGTTTTTGGTCGCTCAGTGACCCTGGTGGAACTGCCTTCCTTGGATGAAACATCTGAAGCAATGCTTCACAATGCGTTGAGATGTGTCTCTCTCTGTGATCCTGAGGGTGTGCATGCCTTCCTGTTGGCCGTTCCTCTTGGTCCTCTCACTGATGAAGACAAGGCAGAGTTACAGAGCATCCAGGATGTATTCACCTCTGAGATCAATGACTTCACCATGGTTCTGTTGACTGTAGAATCTGATCCAAATCATCCAGCTTTGGCCACGCTTGAAGATCAGGACAAACCAATTAAGGAGCTGTGTAAGAGCTATGCAGACCGATGCACTGTGTTCAACATTAACAACAACAAGCAAGTTCCTGAGTTGTTGGATGCTGTGGAAAACATGAGACAACTAGAGGGTAGAGCACTTTGCTTCACTAGAGAAATGTTTATCAAAGCCCAGATGGAGAAGATCACAAAGCAAGAGACACTCATCGCCACACTACGTGCTGAAGGACAGAAGTCGAAAAAACCCAGCATCTGTAAGTATCACTCAGCATCACTTGGCTTTTTTTTTTTATAATTTACCTTTTGTGAAATGACAATCTGTTGAAAAAACTTAAAATGGGTATTATATGGTTAAAACATCCTCCTTTTGAAGAATGAATGAAAATTGTGTTTTTTGGTTCAAAATCCCTTTTTGACTATGGATTACATAAATGAATAAAAGCGTAATGCTTTGTTATATTTTGCAAATGAATCTGCAAAATGTCTTTAGATGAAAGCCTACAGTATATATGTTCTTACTTGCTATCATCATTACCAGCAACTACTGCATTAGATCCACTAGTCACTAGATTACACAGGAGGTGGTCATCATTGCTTTCTATTTCAATGAACTGAACTGAACTGAACTAAACTGCATTATATTCACTTCAGAAACACGTTATTGAATGTAACCTTGACTTGATTTGGCCTTGTGTGATTTTTATAGGCCACCACCAATCTAATAGACTAGTGTAGTAATAGCATATAATGGGCTCCATGTGTCTTGATTTTTCAGGTGATCATGATGATCAGACCCTCAGGATGGTGGTGATAGGGAAGACTGGAAGTGGGAAAAGTGCCTCAGGAAACACTATTTTGAATCGGCAGATATTTAAATCCAGACCCAGCCAAATTTCTGTCACGAAGATTTGCCACAAAGCACAGGCTGAAGTACACGGTCGTCCAGTTGTTGTAGTTGATACACCTGGTCTGTTTGACACAAGTATGTCCTTGGAGGAGGTTCAACAGGAGATGATCAAATGCATCAGCATGCTGGCTCCAGGACCTCATGTGTTCCTGTTGGTGTTAGGGATTGGTCGACTCACTGAAGAGGAGAAAACAGCATTGAAGATAATCCAGAATGTCTTTGGAGAGGATTCCAAGAGGTTCACCATCATTCTTTTCACAAGAGGAGACATGCTGGAATATGATGATCAGTCCATCGAGGACTACATTGAAGAGTGTGATGATTCATTTAAGAAGCTGATTTCTGACTGTGGAGGAAGGTACCACGTCTTCAACAATGTCAGTGGAAAGAACTGGCTGCAAGTCAATGATCTGCTGATGAAGGTTGAGAAGATGCTGAAGCAGAGTGGTGAGGGATGCTACAGCACAGAGATGTTCCAGGAGGCTGAGACAGCCATTAGGGGAAAAATGGAGAACATCTTAAAAGAGAAGGAAGACGAGATGAAAAGAGAGGTGGAGGAGCTGAAAAGAAGACACGAGGAAGAAAAGCAGACAATGGCAAAAAGGATGAAAGAGCAGGAAGATGAAATAGAAAAGGGGAGAGAAAAAAGAGAGATGCAACTGAAAGAAATGGAGGATTCTATTAAGAAAATGCATGCAGAAAGAAAAGAAGTACGTGCTAAACAGGAAGAGGAGGACAAAAAACGTAAGGAATTGGAAGAAAATCAACGCAAGTGGAATGAAAAACTCAAGGCCTTGGAGAGAGAGAAAAAGAAAGCAGAAGAAAAGGATAGAAAATATTTAGAAGATCAGAGAGAGGAAATGAGAAAGCAACAAGAGGATTGGGCGCAGGAAATAAAAGCATGGTGGGATAAAAGACGCAAGGAAGATGAAGAGAGAAGAGAAGAACAGAAGAAAATGAAACAGTTTCAGGAGCAATTTGACCAGGAAAGAGAAAAAAATGAGAAGATGAAAAAAGAAGAGGTTCAAAAGATACAACAAGAGGAACAAAAGCAACGAGAGAAACTTGAGAAAGAATATCAAGCAAAACTGGAGAAGATGGAGAATGATTACACAGATGAGGCCAGAAAACAAGCTGAGAAATTCAATGAGTTCAAAGAAAAATACATGAAGGAGTTAAAAGATCTCGTACTAAAACAAGAACATGAAATGCGTGAACAATCTGATCATCCTAATGAGAAAGAAGGCACCAAAAGTAAAGACGGAGAGAAAGCTAGAGAATTAGAAGACCTGAAAAAGAAACATGAAGAACAACTACAGAACCTGAAAAAGAAGTATTGGAAGAAACCTCCCATGTGCATTACCAGCTAAGAACACAATCTTGACGTCACCATTTTGTGTAAGTATAATTGATTTTTCAACTATATCATTTGATGATAACTCTAGCCAATACATTCATAGTCATGAAGTTGAATAACCTAGCTATGAAATGAAGTTAACAAATGAAATATCTCCTCGGACAAAGTAAGCGAAAGTCACAGAAGCCTAAGAGACAGTAAAGCCAATTTGGTAACACTTTACTTTAATGTTGGGTTTATAATGCATTATAATGTGCGTATGATTTTTTGTTATACATTATGATTAATAATGGATATAGACCAAACCTTTAAGTTTACATCCTCTGGTATGCACAACATGTGCATAAGTATAATGTGTTATAATATACTATACATACAGTGGTGCATTGTAGACCCAACCATAAGTCTTACCTACAGGGTAGCTCCTGTTCAACAGACTGTCTGTCTGTCTGTCTGTCTGTCTGTCTGTCTGTCTGTCTGTCTGTCTCTTCCTCTACAGGTGTGGAGGTGGGTGTGGCAGAATAGAAACACCTGATCCATGCAGTGGACATCAACGTTCCTCAGAAGACCTGTCCATCTCTCTAGGTCTGATCCATGCAGTGGTCTGGTCATCAACGCTCCTCAGAAGACCTGCCCCTATCCGTAGAAAGTGTTTGGTTTAGGAAAACAAAGTAGTAAGAAAAAGAACACCTTCTTTTTCCAATGAACATTATAAGGATATTCTAGTTCAGTGTGGTGGCAGTTCAGACTTACAGAATATACTATACCCCTGGAGATGATGTATATAGAGTATAACTCCTAAACATGATGTATAATATACCCTGGAGATGATGTATATAGAGTTTACCTCCTAAACATGATGTACATTATACCCATGGAGATGATGTATATAGAGTATACCTCCTAAACATGATGTATATTATACCCCTGGAGATGATGTATATAGAGTATACCTCCTAAACATGATGTATAATATACCCCTGGAGATGATGTATATAGAGTATACCCCTAAACATGATGTACAATATACCCCTGGAGATGATGTATATAGAGTATACCTCCTAAACATGATGTACAATATACCCTGGAGATGATGTATATAGAGTTTACCTCCTAAACATGATGTATAATATACCAATGGAGATGATGTATATAGAGTATACCTCCTAAACATGATGTACAATATACCCTGGAGATGATGTATATAGAGTATACCTCCTAAACATGATGTACAATATACCCTGGAGATGATGTATATAGAGTATACCTCCTAAACATGATGTATAATATACCAATGGAGATGATGTATATAGAGTATACCTCCTAAACATGATGTATAATATACCCTGGAGATGATGTATATAGAGTATACCTCCTAAACATGATGTATAATATACCCTGGAGATGATGTATATAGAGTATACCTCCTAAACATGATGTATAATATACCAATGGAGATGATGTATATAGAGTATACCTCCTAAACATGATGTACAATATACCCTGGAGATGATGTATATAGAGTATACCTCCTAAACATGATGTACAATATACCCTGGAGATGATGTATATAGAGTTTACCTCCTAAACATGATGTACATTATACCAATGGAGATGATGTATATAGAGTTTACCTCCTAAACATGATGTACATTATACCCATGGAGATGATGTATATAGAGTTTACCTCCTAAACATGATGTACAATATACCAATGGAGATGATGTACTGTATATAGAGTATACCCCTAAACATGATGTACAATATACCCTGGAGATGATGTATATAGACTAGAGTATACCTCTTAAACATGATGTATAATATACCAATGGTGATGTTCAAGGTATATGTATATAGAGTATACCTCCTAAACATCAGGGGTGCCCACACTTTTTAGACGTGAGAGCTACTTTCAAAATGGCTCTAGAACTACACATGAAAAATGTGATTATCCCATTAGTGAAAATCCATTTCAAGGCCCCTAAAAAGTGGGAGCTTTGAAATGATGATGGTGATAGTGTTACTGGCTGTTATACAGTGTTAAAGAATAATGCACTTAAAAAGAAAAATAGAGGGGGGGATTTGGAAGGCATTTCTTGAACGTTGTATATGCTACTACTGATGTTTGAAAACTAAGTATTTGGCGTTTGAGTTGACAGTTATATATTTTAGGGGACCGTCATGTGATCTAACTGTACAGCCTGTGTGATCTATGGGTAGATCATAGATCACAATCTAATTTTTGGGCACCACTGATGCAACTGGATGTACAGTATAATCCTGGACATGACTTTTTCACCCAATCCAACTGATCCAACAAAATTAATGACTTTTTAGTTTACAGTATACTGATACTGAATGTATAGCATTTACTGACTTTCTGGGGACATCATTCACAGAGAGTGAGATTCTTTTAGGGGGTTAACAAGAAAGTTATGGTGGTTGTCGTGGTTGTTGTGTTGTGAGTACTGAGTACGTCTGAAGTGTGTGAAATAAATAAACTTTTTTCACATTCATAGAGCCGAAATAGCAATTTATCATTCCTTGCTATTCCTACAAGCACATTGTAGTAAATCAGTGACACTGGCCACACAAAGGACACATTTTAAATGGTCCAGTGCTCTGCCCTTTCCTGTTTTTGGCTACATCTGTTTCTTAAGGCTAAGAAAATCCTTTTACCGTTTAATTGTTTTAATTGATGTCGCTGCACTACAGCGTGGATCTGTTTTTTAAGGCCAAGGAATCCCTGGCTGAGGGAGAAATGAAGATTTGATTAGTTTATATACCAGATTTTTTCTGGACAGTAGCATCTGAAGCAGAGATCTACAAGCTTATATTCTGTGCTGCCTTGAACCACTGTGCATTTTACTTGATAATGCATTACATATTCTAAGTTTACACAGCTCTCGGAGCCTGTTCCTACATTTGTAGCACTGAGGAGATTCTGAAATAAATATTTTGTAGTTTTCTTCTATCTACATCTCCTCGGTCCGTGTTCTGCACTGGGTTCACTCACTTGACATGATCACTGAGCCATTATGGACCCAGCAGATGCAGACTACTGTATATACACCAGGGGTGTAAAACTCAAACGCACGGTGGGCCAAAATAGAAAAATTGTCCCAGGCAAACAGCAAAAAAGTAATTTCCCTTCAAATGTCCCTTAATGGCAAGATAAATGTAATGATGGAGTTGTACGTGTTAAAAAACTGAAAATACATTATTAAAGCTCAGTTTCCTATTCTATGATCCTCACCAAGCACTGCTTTCGTTGTAAAATGAGAGAAAATCAATTGGGTGGAGGATGTAAAACAATTAGCAGCATTCTTTTATTACCGTGGTGTGTGCAATATCCCACATGGAAAATGTTATATGTGCAAACTCTTGAAAGTTCCACCTTTCATAATGTACAGTATGAAAGGTGGCATTTTCAAGAGTTTGTTTATTCCGTTATATTATAAGAGAATAAAGTTAATATAAGATCCATAGTTTTTTTGTTACGTGAAACATATATAAAACATGTAATTTAGTAATTTATAACAATTACTGTATATGGCATACAAAACAGATGCAAGATTCATATATCGCATATATGCCATTTCTATTTTTAAAAAATCCATATGGGATACCAGATCTATCCAGCTCTAGTAGTAATTAAATATCATCCCACAGGCTGAAGATAATTCATGTACAGGCCTGATTTATCCCCTGGGCTTGAGTTTGACATGTGTGATATACTGTATGCAGACCATTGCTGGTGAGGCTGCCTTGCTAGGAGCTCATAATCAGGTCTTACGTCGGAGATATTGGACGGTATGATGTCAAACTCAAAGTCGCATTATTTGTCACTACGTTACCGCAGCGAAATTGGTTCTCCGCCTTTGAGCTGCGGCTTGCCGCGCTCGGGAATCATTAGCTGATTTTGACCCCCAATCCATCCCTTTGATGCTGAGTGCCAAGCAGGGAGGCATTTCTTTGGTATGACCCGACCGGGAATCGAACCCCGGCCTCGCAGTTCCAGGGCGGACACTCTAACCACAAGGCCACTGTATGGAATGATTATAATGCCGATAATAATTTGTGTCTGTAATTGTGCTCTGTGTCTCTGCAAAATAAATCCAGTATTAATCAGTATCTGTAATTGTTTTCTGTATATCTGCAAAATAATCCGTGTCAAATTTTGCATGTGTAGAAAACAGTTTCGCAGGTATAGAAAACAATCTTGTAGTGGTGAGGTTTGTATTTGCTGCTTTGTATCACTGCAAAGTTTCACAGGTGTAGAAAACAATTTTGCAGTGTTGAAATTTGTATCTGCAGCTTTGAATCACTGCAAAATCGTTTTGCACCTCTGCAAAATAAATTTGCAACTCTGCAAAACAATCCTTGTAAGTTTTCGGTCTGTGCAACAACGACTGCGGCGACATCTGCTGTTCAAGTACAACACCACACATCTACAGTTTGAAAAAACACAATTCAAAATTGTACAGGTTTTTGGCAGTGTCTTCACTTCACCGCGGAGAGCCAATCAGCAGTTGGCTTACTCAGCAGTGCACCATTTTGATTGGTTGGCCAAAGGAAGCAGTCTCGCCAATCCCAGTCATTCATAATACATGAATATGAGATCCCATTGTTGGGAAGTACAGAGGTCTAATGGCGGCTGTTCTATAGCCCAGCACAGCTTTAGTGATCTTAAATCCCTTCATTTTAGATCGTTTTGTGTAATAGTAATGCATAAACATTGCAGAGACTTTAGACGTTTCTGTACAATGGTTTAAAACTGCACAAGGGTATGCTTAAAGTATCTTATTTAAACAGGGACAAACTCCGACTGCAGTTTCTGCCCCTCAATGTCGCCCCTCCACCCTCTGACAGCTGTGTGATTGCTGTGCTAGCACAGCATTAGCATAACTATCAGCAGTTCTGACAACAAAAGAAGAACATTTGGGGAAAACTCCGCTATTTATATACTATCGTTTTGACAGATTAGTCTGTTGGCTTGTGTATAATCTAAATATCAGATAAACGTGCATTAGTGACAATATATTTATAACCAGTGTTATTTTAGCAATTCTATTAAAGCTAACAAATATAAGACTTCCGGTGCTGATCACTTCAAAATAAGACTACCCTTTATAGTATTGAAAAGCGACCCATTTGCACACTTAAACGAACATTCAGCATTCATTAGCCTTTATTATCAAATGGGTCAAAACCTGTTTTGGTCCTGTAGATTGGAGGTGTCAAGGGTGGTCCCCAAAACAACAGAAAGTGCTAATGTAATGGCCCATCACTATTTCCACTAAAACCCGTTTTACTTGCCTGGAGAGGCTGGAGGATAAAAGGTTGCTCCAAAACAACAGAACTCACTTTATAGTAATTCTATATCATTTGTCATTTATTCACGTTTTATTCACATTTCTCTTAATTGTACTACTAATTATTATTTAGATTACATTGCCTCTTATCCTTACTGTAACTCAGAGTTACACTTACACATCCATATCGGGTCCATTTGGAGGGGGGTCCCTGGCCCCCCTCCAAATGGACATAAGAAATAAGAGTAGCCTTCATAGTATTGAAAGAAGATCCATTTGCATTACAGCGTTTAAATACACCTATTATATTTCAGTGTAAAATACTTAGATAAAAACGTTATCAAGAACATAAAATGATCTAAATTGATGAATAATAGACTACTATTCAGTAGGCTTGTTGAGCTTTTTAGCCCCATTGTAAATCAGAGCTACACATCCATGAGGGCCCATTTGGCTCCCAACTATTCATTTAGAAATGATCGCTTTTCAATACTATAAAGGGTAGTCTTATTTTGAAGTGATCAGCACCGGAAGTCTTATATTTGTTAGCTTTAATAGAATTGCTAAAATAACACTGGTTATAAATATATTGTCACTAATGCACGTTTATCTGATATTTAGATTATACACAAGCCAACAGACTAATGGTATCTGTCATAACAATAGTATATAAATAGCAGAGTTTCCCCAAATATTCTTCTTTTGTTGTCAGAACTGCTGATAGTTAGCTAATGCTGTGCTAGCACAGCAATCACACAGCTGTCAGAGGGTGGAGGAGCGACATTGAGGGGCAGAAACTGCAGTCGGAGTTTGTCCCTGTTTAAATAAGATACTTTAAGCATACCCTTGTGCAGTTTTAAACCATTGTACAGAAACGTCTAAAGTCTCTGCAATGTTTATGCATTACTATTACACAAAACGATCTAAAATAAAGGGATTTAAGATCACTAAAGCTGTGCTGGGCTATAGAACAGCCGCCATTAGACCTCTGTACTTCCCAACAATGGGATCTCATATTCATGTATTATGAATGACTGGGATTGGCAAGACTGCTTCCTTTGGCCAACCAATCAAAATGGTGCACTGCTGAGTAAGCCAACTGCTGATTGGCTCTCCGCGGTGAAGTGAAGACACTGCCAAAAACCTGTACAATTTTGAATTGTGTTTTTTCAAACTGTAGATGTGTGGTGTTGTACTTGAACAGCAGATGTCGCCGCAGTCGTTGTTGCGCAGACCGAAAACTTACAAGGATTGTTTTGCAGAGTTGCAGATTTATTTTGCAGAGGTGCAAAACGATTTTGCAGTGATTCAAAGCTGCAAATACAAATTTCAACACTGCAAATTTGTTTTCTACACCTGTGAAACTTTGCAGTGATACAAAGCAGCAAATACAAACCTCACCACTACAAGATTGTTTTCTATACCTGCAAAACTGTTTTCTACACATGCAAAATTTGACACGGATTATTTTGCAGATATACAGAAAACAATTACAGATACTGATTAATACTGGATTTATTTTGCAGAGACACAGAGCACAATTACAGACACGAATTATTATCGGCATTATAATCATTCCATACCACTGTTCTGTCCCTTTTCAGCAACGTGTAGCTCGATTCCACTGTGGCTCTATTACCACAGCTCACCACCCCAGTGTCTGTTGAATTCTGCCCAAACCTGTCTGCAGCATCCCTGTCCTGAGTGTACACAGCTCTGGTCTAAAGATGTTCATCCAGGATGGTCCTGCTGAGCTCACCTGTCTCCTGGTCAGTCTGCAGACTCCTCTCCTATGCTGCCATGGAGTTCTGAGAGCCACCAGGCTTCCAGACTCCTCTCCTATGCTGCCATGGAGTTCTGAGAGCCACCAGGTTTCCAGATGACATCTCTGCATCGTCTCACCCTCCAGACGGAATACCTGCCAATCGGAACACAGGCTATTTAATCCAGGATCCTGCAAGGTAAACGTTTTGGACATACAAAGTTTCCACCCGACAGTGGGGATGAAAAGGTCAAACTCCATATTCCAATATCACATAACATTTATTGCACAGTCGACATGTCCTGTCCAATTGTATGTTTTAGTAAATTGTTTTTTTAGAAACAGTTTTTGTTATTAATCTCTTCCATAGTAGGCCTCTCTCTAACCAGGAAAGACATAATCTAGTATTTTCCATAGGTTTTGTAAGTCTTTTTCACACCCAAGGGTCAAGACGGTCTTGACCCTTGTCCTTACGGTGTTATATTCGTTGCATGGTGATGCGCTTTGTTCCATGCAACTGAATACATGTAAGTCAATGGACTACATAACACCAAAGGGACAAGTCCATTTTAGTGTTAAATGTGGACCCAAGGAGTTGCAAGGTGACCCTTTGGTGTGAAAAGGGCTTTAGGGTTAATCGTGAAGAGACACTTTTTAATTGTTTATTTTGTATTAAGTAATCGTGGCAGCACCTCATGAATAGAAAATAGGTTTAGTTACCAAACATTTTTCTAATTACCAACATTCATATTTTTTTCTAATTAAAATAAATAATAATCTACTGTATGTAGATGCTATGTATGTATGCTCTAGGCCTATATATGAGACATAAACTACTGCATTAGATATTTAGAGGTCAAACAAGAACATTGTCTTTAGGTGGTTCTCAGTGGTAAAGTGGTTCTCCAAGAGGAGCTTGAGATCAGCTATTTTCTATTTAATTGAAACATGCTCTGTGAACAAATAGGCTCTGTGGACACTGAAAATAACTAATGTACAAACCCACAACACCGTACATCAACCATGGCTGTTGTGTTTGACTCTGTGTTTTCAGAGCCAGGTAAAAGCGGTCGTACAGACATTTCCTATGAGAAACATTCCTACAATACGATACGATAGACTTGATTAATCCCTCAAGGGGAAATTCATGGTTCTCACAGAGGCACAGACAGTAAGGGAAACAAAGACAGTACATGGATTTAGTTATATGGAATAGAAAATGCCATGTGGAGTATTTCTACATATTCAGTCTATCCTCTTGATGTTGTTACAGCAGAGCAATTTATCCTGGATGCTGGACAAACAACCAGCAGACGTTTCACTCAGAATGTATGCATTGCTGACTCTTGTTTTGTACTGATCCTGGTGCATGTGTAACACTATTCTATTCTGTGTGTTAACTAGGGTTTGATTGGAAAATCCAGTGCACATTTAATCTCTGTATTTGTGTGCACTGAGTGAAGCATAATCAGCCAGCACCCATCATCATTTAGTTCAGGGGTTTTCAACAGGTGGTCCGGGGACCACCAGTGGTCCCTGAAAGGATTCCAGATGGTCCCCAGGCTAAATGATGGAAAGATGGTTAACCAGATGTACTGTAACTTTTTGAGAGCGTAAACATGAAACCAAATGGACCCGCAAGGGTCCATTTGGTTTCATGTTTACGCTCACAAGAGTTAAAATATTCATCATGTGAATTAGCCCAAGTCTACACAACTAGGAATGTAGAAGATTAATGGTCATTTTGATCTGTATGTTTGACTGTTTTGTTTCCCAAATGCATATTGTGGACAAAAGCAAAATAAAAAAAAATCTAATTTTGGAGTCTGTGGGGCTAAAATGTCATCAAATGGAGGTCTGTGGCTCAAATGCTGAATAAATAGTGGGCCCTAGAATGAAAAAGGTTGAAAACCACTGATTTAGTTGCATTTTATACAGGTGAAAGAATGTGGGTTGTGTTTATTATTTAGCATATGAATTAACATTGAATCAAAGTGCACTCACAGCTCTACTGCAACTACTTTCACACACCACCAGAGTGCTCTCCATTCCCTCAGAACAAAACAATCTGAACAATGACTTAAAGTTGAATCGAGGATAATTATTTTATAGGAATAATTACTTAACATGATCATGAATTAACCTTGGATAGGCCAAGTTTCATTTGTGATGTAGCGTGTATGGCCTAGTGGCCTATACATTACATACATAACATACATTTATATTTCATTATAAATGTAGATAATAAATAAAAATAGAACAACAGGTTATGAGACTTTGATGATTTGACACTGTACTCATTTGTTGCTAGGTCATGGCCAGATATGTACATAAACCTTGGTCATGTCTATGTTCCCTCAGCTCTATGTTCCCTCAGCTCTATGTTCCCTCAGCTCTATGTTCCCTCAGCTCTATGTTCCCTCAGCTCTAAGTTCCCTCAGCTCTATGTTCCCTCAGCTCTATGTTCCCTCAGCTCTAAGTTCCCTCAGCTCTATGTTCCCTCAGCTCTATGTTCCCTCAGCTCTAAGTTCCCTCAGCTCTATGTTCCCTCAGCTCTAAGTTCCCTCATGTTTATGCACATGAAGGCAACTTTAATGTCATGTGGAGTCGTGATCCAAGGGGTCGTTATCCCCAGATGATGATTAATAATAATAATAATAATTTTAGTGACTCCATAATACAGTATAGCTAGGTGCGCACCTTTTATGTCATTTCTATACCGTTCTGGTACTCAAAGGAACAGGGTGGGGATGTTACAGTATACTAACAATTCATTCAAGTACATTAAAGTTTGCATTAAAAGGCAACTTTTAATGCAAACTTTTAAAAACCTATAGGTAGCACACACACACACACACACACACACACACACACACACACACACACACACACACACACACACACACACACACACGTGTGTTAGTTCTGTTGAATCATTAAGAATTATTCAAATTAATCATAGCTTCAAAATGAATTTAATTATGATTAATCACCATTCAAACTAATTCTAAAATATGCATGTTTTCCTTTACAGAATTTGAACATTTAAAAAAGAAAAAGAATCTTGGAAAAATATCTGTGTATTTCTTATTTGATAAATACTTATTTTACCTACAAGCCCCATCCACCAACTATATTCTATGGCTCTGGTTACAGGGAGACACACAGCTATGTCTCTGTAAAACCGTGCTCTACTGATTTTTTTTTTTCTTTTTCAATGAGAAAATGGTCCATCGGTTGAGTGCATTTTTTTAATCGGATCAATCAGCAAAATTAATTAACTAATTAACTCGTTATTTTCAACAGCCTATATACGGCAACTACGAAAAAGTTGTCTTATTTCCACAATTCCATTCAAAAACTTAAACTTTCATTAATTATAGATTCAGTGCACACAATGCAAATGATTTCAAGTATTTATTTGTTTATTTTTTACTGTTGATCACCTCCATGCCATGCCCCATTGATGAAATAATTTGTTCAAAAGTACCCCAGACCAAGTATTACTGCATAGATTAATATACTTTTAAGATAGTCAAGATATATTTTTAGTGGTCTAGTACAATATTCTAATTTTTTGAAATCCTGTTTTGGCGGGTTTTATGAGCTGGAAGCCAAAATAAAAAATAAAAAAAGTAAACACAAATAAATACTTGAAATCATTTACAATGTGTGCACTGAATATATAATTAATGGAAGTTCAAGGTTTTGAATGGAATTGTGGAAAATAAACAACTTTACCATTATATTCATTTTTTAATGGTGCGGGTCCCTTTTCACTGGACCAATTTCAGGCGTAGTCAACCAATCATGCTGGTGCATGCAACGATCTGACCAACCATTGTTTTGTTCAAAATTACTGGCCCTGTATCTAACTCTGAGAGGTACTCTCAGGGATTTTGCACATGTTCCAACTAGAGTTCTCAAACTCTGCCCGAACCCGACCAGGCCCGGCCCGACCCGACATTTTAGGGTCGGACTCGAGCCTAAAATGTAAGCAGATTAGTAGGGCCGGATCGGGCTTAGGGCTCCATGAAAAAAGCAATGTTGAGTTATTTTATTATGATAAAAAATAATAGTTCTGTTTTGTCTGTCTGTGTATTTACCTCTCATGAAGATGGTGCAGATTGGTATTTTCACTTTTACTCTGTGTAGATTGCCCGAACCGACATAGTAGGGCCGAGTCGGACCTGAAAACTATGCTAATTTGTCGGGCTGGGCCGGGCTTTGGGCCTGATCAGTTAGGGCCCACTTAGGGCTGGGCCTCAATTTTCAGGCCCGTTGAGAACTCTAGTTCCAACTAATGAGACTTTGGATCTCTGGGACTTTATTTATTAAACATTTTTATCTAATGAATTTGAAGCTTTGTAATTAGAAGCATTTATATGGTCAATTAAAGCAGGTTGGTAGTGTGTGACTTTTTCTTAATCAAAACTGTGCCCACACTGCAACGTGTTATGTTGAGGGTGAGTTTTAGAGATAGTGTTACTAATTTTTGACCAATGGGAGGACAGAACAGTGGGGGTTTGGATCAATGGCAGCCCTGGTTACCCTGATTGGCTTCTTCTCCCATTGCGTGCACCGGTTCGGTGGTGTCCACCCAGTATTCCGACCTACCATAATTCTGAAAAAAGCCAAAAAATAAGAACTCCTATAGGTCCGACATTTTTTGGCATTATGAGATGTCGGAATTATGGGAGGTCGGAATAATGACATGGTCGATACTCCTGAAATCCATCCAATGGAAAGGATTCTGGGTGCAAAATCTGTTTGCGATTAAAAAGAGTTAATTGGTTTATTGTGTTATTGTTCCTGTGATTAATTAATCTCAATAAATCAGTTGTCCCAGCACGACATACACATTGTATTACATGCTACTATTAAACTTTGTTGAGGGAACATAGAGCTGAGGGAACATAGAGCTGAGGGAACATAGAGCTGAGGGAACATAGAGCTGAGGGAACATAGACACGGTCCCCATAAACCTTCATGGTATTTTCTACACCAACAAAAGTTTGTATTCTAAAGAATGAATAGTAGACCTACAGGTGCATCTTAAATGGGCCTAATTAGAAATGCAAATCACTTGACTCCTTCAAAACCTCTCTGAAAGGGCATACAGACGGCTGTAATTTGACATTGGCCCCACCCACCCCTTTCCCCCTAATTGTATGTTTTTTCCCCCCCCTTTTACCTCCACTATAAATTTCTGCTTTTGGCTTTATAAAAATACAATTATAATGGTGCATGGTTATACAATACCACCACATAAACCATACCACATACCAGCTCTGATTTTCACTATCCGTTAGTGTGAAGGAGATTCTATTACAGATATGTATTTGTCAGTGTTTCTCCACAAACATAACAAAAACAGAGACAAACACACACCTGGTGACACAATCAATCAGTTTGTGATCAATAAACTTTAGACACACAACAGATAAAAGTCAACTGAACCTCACCTGGTTTGAAGAGTCCATTTGGTTCCATTAGTTGTAACTTGTCCTAATCAGTCCATTTGGTTCCATTAGTTGTAACTTGTCCTAATCAGTCCATTTGGTTCCATTAGTTGTAACTTGTCCTAATCAGTCCATTTGGTTCCATTAGTTGTAACTTGTCCTAATCAGTCCATTTGGTTCCATTAGTTGTAACTTCAGTCAGTGGTTCAGAACTTATTACTTCTTTCCTCCAACGTTTAATTCCCAACAGAAATACATCCAACATTACATTAAACATTCTCTAAAGGAATATATTTTCTCCATATCTGTTGTTTTTCCATTCTCTCCTCTGATAACTTTTCCTACAACAAACAACAAACCTTCTCACAGCGTGTGGAGCTGAAGAGCGGAAACGGAAACGCTGTGCGCAGTACCGGATGTAGTGGGCGGGGCTCTAGACCGGATCTGACTGGTTGGTTTGGAACAGACACCAAGGAGGAAAACTGATGTTTATCATGACAACAAACTAGAAAGATGAAATGAGTTGATATTAACTAAAATTAATAGTTAATAGATATTAACTAAAAAACATTATAATTCATTAATTCATACTCGTTCATATTGTTTGTAACTTACACACACATTAAAATAATTATGCATCATCAGCAATATGAAAATATGCCTAGTTGGTCTACATTACAAGCTCACAGACAACAGGCATTGTGATCCTGTTCCTGGTTTTATCCTTGCAGCATATTTTATATTGACCGGTAGTCTACTTCCCTTGAAATGTACATTTTCTACAAACATTCACTAAATCAATCTATCGTTCAGAAATTGTGGAACGTGTGCAATAAGCTAGAACATTTGTGAAGAAAACACAAATCAAATATTATCAGATTATTAGTTTGCAGATACAATGTAAATAAATTGAAGATATAAATTAAACCAGTAAATGAGTTCCCAAATATGCAAGTTTGTTTGACAAGGTCTTGAGACAACGCTCTAACCAAAAAGTAAATTTATTAACTTCTTAAAACACAGAGAAATGCAAAGCATCCACTTCCGTAGAGTGCAGAATAAGAATATTCAATCAATGTTCAGTACAATGGGAAGTACAATTTTTTCAAAGCATTAAAATGTATTAAGTTACTGTCCTGCCCAGTCTATGAACCTACTGTAGACCATTGCTATGGAACAAACCTATTATTTAAATTCAATGTATAATTTGTTTTATTTTGTTGTTGTATTTTGTTGCAGACATGCAGGTCTTATACCATCCACCAGAGGGTGCTGCATCACTCCTATACTCCCAGATCCTTGGGATGAGCATCCATCTGGAAGGGAAGGAGATCAGAGATCAAACTCCTTATATTTGTGGAATCATCACCACTCTAAGATGGAGGCACTTTCACATACTGAAATTCTGAATTAACATCACTTCAAACATGCACAGAACATGCATGATTGTGCACATGCGTGTGCATATGCATGCACAAACATGCACACTGAAATTCTAAATAATACCTGCATGTTGCTCATTTCTTCTTTCATCGATTCATGAATAAACAACCAAGAAATGAGTAACTCATTTTAATTAACCACTTTTTTGCTGTTCAACAAAGACCAATTCATATAAGCACAAAACAAAAGAAAACAATTTGAAGCAAGTTATCTATTAATGGATTAGATGAGTAACATTCCTTCAGAATTTCAAGGTACATGTGTACACAGGCATGTAGATATAGCCTATGCACAAGCAGGACCTGCCCTGCTTGTTCATGTGCAGGTTTCAGTTCAACTTTAAATTATTGCCTGCCTGCCTGCCTGCCTGCCTGCCTGCCTGCCTGCCTGCCCGCCCGCCCGCCCGCCTGCCTGCCCGCCTGCCTGCCTGTCACAGTAACACAGGTAGAATGTCCAGATTTCATGTCATGTACATTGTGTGTGTGTTCAGGTCTCACCATGGTGATCTATGCTGGGCATCGGCATGTGGCTTTGCCGGCAAAAATAGACACACAGATGGAAATGATGAACACCAGCACATTGAAAAAACACTGCACAGCTGACACACCCTTCATCAAGCTCTGGAAAGAAGCAGCATAAAAATATGTACACATCATGTAAACACATCTTGTTCAAAGCAGAGATTAGATGATCACAGACGGACACACACGCACAGTCAGATTGGTAGATGGTAGCAGTTCTTCGGCCTCCACGCCGTAAATGATTGCAGCAATAAATGACACCACAGCAGACACAATGTTCATCCCCATCGAAGCTTGAATCTGAAACATAGAACAGCAATAGAATAAACAACTAGTAACAAATGGAATGACTTGTAGAGCAGTATGTGTGGTTGAGGGCGTGGCTTACTGACCAAGCAGGTGGACATTGACTTATCAGCAGCCATCGTCAACGATCCTGTAATGATGTACTGAGGAAAGAGCATTAAACTTCAAAATACATCATGGCATGGTTATGGTTATGTGTATGGATGCTTACAGCTAACCAATTCATTGTCACAGTACAGTACAACATAAGTAAGTGCATATTAACAGTTACTTAGGCTCATAAGCTCACAACTGAATATAAAACAATTGTTTGTACTGTACTGTAAAGTATGGTATGGATGGTGGAGGATGAAAATGTGCTCTTACAAATAAAGGTGCCCAGACGAACACTCCAGAGTACACCGGTAAAGTCATCTCTGTGACCAATGACACCACACCATGCAGCAAGAGCATTCCACCCACCACTATCTCAACTGCCTGCAAGGAACGCTGTCATTAATCAACAATCTCTAAATATCTAAATGTGAGATTTCATATCTAAGAGATAATTTCACAGTAGCTTAATACTCTCATAAATATTGTAACTTATCTATATTTACCCCCAGAGCTTGTGGGCCCGTCTGTTTGAAGACGTGTAGATTGGAAACCAACCCTAGAACATAGCCATTGATAATGTTCAGTATGTTACTAGACATACTGCAGGTTGCTGCTATTCTATACTATACAGTATATTCTATTCTGTTCTTAAAGGACAAGTGTCTTGCTTCTATGTGAACAGCATAGGAATTGATGCTAATTCATAAATAAACTATAAGATAGTAAATAATACAGACATGATCTCAGTTCAACAGGGAGCCAAAACCATTCCCATTTTCATCAATAGGGTACACCACAAACATGCAAATTTATATATGCAGTGGGGACTTGACAAGTTGACATCACAACTGACTGCCAAAATTAGTGTAAGGGGGCGAAACAAGCGACTGTGCATTTTTTTTATTGTGTAATTTTTTGTTACTTGTGTAACAATACTTATGTTCTGCGTTACTTTGAGCCTCTTACGTAACCCCGAGCTGTCACTGACATTGCGACGGGTGGATCTGTGGGCTTATCTGCAGCAGCAGCATCACACCAGTAGCTCTACAAGAGAGCCACAGCCTGGCGACGGCTAGGAGCAATTCAACTTAAATGAATATAAACATTGTGTCATACAATGCGCGCAGGTTGCGTGTTGTGCACAGTGAAGCAGATAAATCACGCCATTTTGTGGTGGATAAATTATTAGAGACCAGTGATGTGTTGTGTGTCCAAGAGACATTTTTACCGAAACAGGACCTGGAGAGACTAAATCCCCTGCATAGTGATTTCTATGGGGCAGGGGAATCTACTATTGACATGAGCAAAGCATTGTTTGTGGTAGAATACCTGGAGGTGTTGCCATTTTCTGGAATAAAAAGTAGTTAATGTAGTGAGAATGAATATGGACTGGGCCAAAGGGATTGAATTTAATTGTGGTGGTAAAAAAGTAATAATTCTGAATATATACACACCATATGAAAGTTCACATAATGAAGATGAATATCTGAACAGACTGGCATGCGTTTGCATATATATACACACATACATACACATACATATATATACACATACATAAACATACATGTATGAAGATGATAACACGCTGCAGCAGTGCAGTGAAATGTTTGTATTGGTGTACCCACCTGCTCTGCTGTGCTGAGGAACCTCATGTACAGATGTATGTGTAGGTTGTCAGATTCTGACAACAGCATTGGCTAACCCTTTATTGAGCTCAGTCAGATTTGTTTCTAATCTATGGAACCATTGGCGTGTTAGCCTGTATAGTGGGATTTTATGATTTTGTGTAGACTTTGTTTGCCTCTGTTTTGTACTTTTGTTTGTGTGTCTTTTTACATGTCACTATGGACCTTGTGTCTTTAATAGTTTTGATTGATTGATTGATTGATTGATTGATTGATTGATTGATTGATTGATTGATTGATTGATTGATTGATTGATTGATTGATTGATTGATTGATTGATTGATTGATTGATACTTCTCAGTCAGGACTTATTGTCCACCTGAACGTTAATTTATTAATTCGAATTTGATGCATACATTTCCTAAAGCAACACAATGCTTTCTAGTTTAGTTTATCCACTGAAGATAGATAGACATTCTGATATTATAGCAAGATACAGTATAGATGTTCTGTTATAATAGGGAGAAAGATAGATGATCTGATATAATATCATAGTTTCCTATGCCTTTAGCTGTTCATTAGTGACAACAACAAAACAGTGTGGTGAAGAGGAGAACCAGATTGGATCTTACTTGTATCAGTAGCAGGAACATCCTGGAAAGGTGATGATGGTTGGTTTGTCGGTGTAGTTGGACCAATTGCAGTTGGACTAGAAGCACCTAAGAAGACATAAGACGCCATGTGACTTATGCCAAGTGTTTTTATCATCAGTATGAACATTGACAGATTGGAGACTGCATTAGCAGGTTGTAGGATTGCATGGATTTAAAATTTCCACTTTTTGAGAAACAGTATTCAGAACACAGAACCATTAACTGAATACTGTTTGTCAAAAACGAAATGAGAAATAAAATGTCCATAAAACACACGGACACTAGTGGTTTTATCATGTTTCATGGCTTCATTTTCCTTACAAACATCATTTATATTTACACTGCCCGTACTGCCTAGTTCACTCGCAGTTCCCACTGCCTGTGTGTTTGTGTGTGTGTGTGTGTGTGTGTGTGTGTGTGTGTGTGTGTGTGTGTGTGTGTGTGTGTGTGTGTGTGTGTGTGTGTGTGTGTGTGTGTGTGTGTGTGTGTGTGTGTCAGTGGGGAAACAGACGTTAGGTGGCTGGTACCATGGGATTGCAAATTTGCAATTATGCAACAGTTGCTGTAAACATCAACACCTCAACCCAACATCATTGTAACTAATATATTTGAGTGAAAATAAGAATTTTCAAGTGGATATTTGACCCAGTACGAAGCCATATGTAACGCCAAAACAACTAGCATGTTGCTACTGTATGTTTAGTAGTGTTAGCTCTGCCACCCAAGCCTACAGTAGCATAGAAGTAGTAGTAGTAGTAGTAGTAGTAGTAGTAGTAGTAGTAGTAGTAGTAGTAGGTTTTATTTCGGCACTTAATGAAAAGCTTTACACAAATGAGAAGCATGAAAGAAAAGGAAAAAAAAATAAAAGAGTGAGAGAAGACAATGCAGAAAATTATGCCTTCTACTTAACGTCATGAAAAACGTAGCATATGAAATAGCGTCTAGCAACTAATCACTTTAAGTCAAGTGATTAGTTGCCAAGTTGCCGTGTACATCTGAAACCAAATGGACCCTCAATGGTCCATTGGTTATACAACATCAATTCCGAAAAAGTTGGGGCGTTGTGAAAAATATAAATAAAAATGGAATACAATGATTTAAAAAACATCCTGAACCTATATTCAGTTGAATACACTACAAAGTGAAGATATTTAATGTTCAAACGGATAAACGTTGTTTTTGTGCAAATATTTGCTAATTTTGAATTTGATGTCTGCAACACGTTTCAAAAAAGTTGGAACAGGGGTATAACCTTTCCTTCTAAAAACACTCATTAAACGTTTGGGAACTGAGGACACTAAGGTTTGTAGATGGAATTCTTTACCATTCTTGCTTACTTGACTTCTTGCTTACTTGATTTAAGTTGTTCAACCTTTCAGGGTCTCGAATGTCATAATTTGTGCTTCTTAATGTGCCATACACTTTCAAATGGTGACAGTCTGGACTGCAGGCAAGTCATTCTGATAGTCATACTCTTTTACTATGAAGTCTCGCTGTTGTATCACGTGCAGAATGTGCGGCTTGGCATTGTCTTGGTGAAATAATCAGGTTTGTTCCTGAAAACGCCATTGTTTGGATAGCAGCATGTGTTTCCGAACTTGCTCCAAAACCTGGATGTGCCTTTCAGCATTGATGGTGGCTGTCACAGATGTGTAAGTGTCCCATGCCATGGCCACTAACACACCCCATACCTTCGCAAATGATGGCTTTTGAACTTTGTGCTGTTAACAATTTGGATAGTCTCTTTCCTCTTTTTCCCAGAGGACATGACATCCATTATTTCCCCCAAAAAAGTTAAAATGCAGACTCATCAGACAACAGGACACTTTTTCCACTTTGTGTCTGACCATTTCAAATGATATTGGACCCAGAGAAGGCATTTCTGGTTGTTGTGGATGTATGGCTTTTGCTTTGCATGGTAGAGTTTTAACTTGCAGTCACAGATGTCACCAGTCTCGCCACAAATTGTGTAAACTGACAGACGGTTTTCTGAAGTGTTGTGTTCCTGAGTCCACACAGTAATATCACTTATACAATGGTGTCAGTTTTTAATGCAGAGCCACCTGAAGGATCAAAGGTCACAAGTATTCGGTTTTGGTTTTCGGCCTTGTCGCTTTAGTATAGAAAGTTCTTCAGATTCTCTGAAACTTTTGATCATATTATGGATGGTAGATGATGAAATCCCTAAATTCCTTGCAATAGAATGGTGAGAAACATTGTTCTTAAACCGTTGGACGATTTTTCTCACAGAATGTTCACAAAGTGGTGTTATTTGTGTGTTCATCAACTTTCCCAGCGTTTTTTGCCCCTGTCCCAACTTTTTTGAAACATGTTGCAGGCATCAAATTCAAAATTAGCAAATATTTGCACAAAAACAAGAAAGTTTATCAGTTTGAACATTAAATACATTCTCTTTGTATATTCAACTGTATATAGGTTGAAGATGAATTGTAAATCATTGTTTTCCATTCTTATTTACATTTTTCACAACCCCCAACTTTTTCGGAATTGGGATTGTATTATTTAAACAGTCAAAAATCAAATGACAAGGGCAAAATTTATTTGAACAGGGATATTAATTTGTTGTGTGACCGGTTTGAAGGAATCCCTTGTCAAATAGGCTTGTATACAGTTATGGTTAGTGACAACAACAAAACAGTGTGGTGAAGAGGAGAACCAGATTGGATCTTACTTGTATCAGTAGCAGGAACATCCTGGAAAGGTGATGATGGTTGGTTTGTCGGTGTAGTTGGACCAATTGCAGTTGGACTAGAAGCACCTAAGAAGACATAAGACGCCATGTGACTTATGCCAAGTGTTTTTATCATTTCTTTGATTATGATTAATAGTTGCAGCCTTAATGAATACCCAACCAAAAGATGAATGTTTTCCCATTAAGGACAATAGTCATCAGTACCAGGGATGTGTAACATGGAGTTTGAAATTGAATGGTCTTACAGTAGCCTCAGTCGTTGATATACAGGGATATGATATAATAGGATGAATAAATGTGCTTTGTTTTGCACTTTAAAATGGTCATTAATCAGGAGCCTGGTTGGCTTGGTTACAAGCTTAATACCATATATCCTACAGTTAAAGGTACCGTAATAGAGGCAACTTTAGTGTATACAAACACAACAGATTTGTTTAAAAACAGAATCTAACTCCACCTCACCTCCACTCTATTGGCTCATTATGCTCATTATGTTGGAGACTGTTGTGCTGTGATTAGCGAAAATGCTGCCTCGTCATCCCACGCAACCCCCCTCCCCCTCACAAATTAGCACCGCCTTTCCTGAGCCCAATGAATGTTTTGTTTGAAGATTTGCTGACAACAAAGTTCTGAACTGTCTGCAGGACAAATTGTAACGTCTGACGATGCAGACCACTTCTCTCTTCGTTGATCGTTTAATCTGGTAAAATACACAGACGTATCTGGTCAGCTTCTGTCTGTGTTACACACCCAATCCTCAGCACGTCATGGGCATGGCTCACATTAGACTGACCACAATTAATATAATACGATATACTGTATATTTTTAACAAATAACACAATATACCTGGTAAAACATGCAGACCTATCACGACAGCTTCTGTCGGTGTTCCACACTGAATCCTCAGCACACCTATAAAAGAATTAGCAGTCTGACCAAGAGCATGTTTTTATGAACAGTTTATAAAGGCACAATAACTACTTGAAAACATGTACGAAATATCACTATTCCATGCTGGTATATTAAGCATGTTAGAATAACTAGTATCACAGTAACATACAGACTCAACCCCAAAGGCAAATTTATTACATACAACAGTTCTAGGCGTATTAAGGCGTGCTGAATCCAAATCTGCGGTATGTAAAGCTAAAAAATGGCTGCTAAGCCTTCAAAATAGACCATTTAAACATGGCAGCCACCACCATATGACGCATAGTAAAATTATGTATGTTTGACTAAATAGGGTAGAAAATAGATTGAAATTCATTTTTTATGTTTTCATATATGGGGAGTACATTACCATTCATATTTTAGATCAATTTTGAAGGTACCACTTAAATATAATTTATATTATGAAAATTGTCCTCTTTAGTAATCAAAAACGTTTTTTTTTTCTTCATTTCTTAATGGTGAATAAAATTGCTTAAAAATGTCCTAAATTAGTGTTTATGACTTATTGCATGCAGTAGACGCATGGACAGTCCGTCCCAATGTTCTGGCCAATTACGTTTCTTGAAACCGCACACTTCAATGTACTTTGTGTACTTTCCTGCAGCCGCAGCGTTGACTGAAAGCAGCCTTGTGCAAATGCCCTTGCGGGTCCATTTGGTTTCATTTTGACACTCAAGAGTTACATCTGGTTACCCAACCTTCCAAAATATTCATCATCTGAATTAGCACCACTTAATTAGGAAGTTTACACTGTTTTGTTGGCAAAATACAGCCTGGATTTGTGGAAAAAATCAAAAGAATTCTTTAATTTTAGGTCTTTGATGTGAAAATGTAATCAAATGGTGGATAAATGGTTGTCCCTGGAGTCAAAAAGTTTGAAAAGCCCTGCCATACAGTATGGCAGGGGTTTTCAACCTTTTTGACACCAAAGACCTAAAATTAAAGAATTCTTTTGATTTTGGAAATAGTGGGGTTTGAAGAGTGTGTGTACCAATTATTACACCCGTATGACCATTGGATTGACTTAAGAATCAATGTTACAAATGTCTTGCTCTCCTAAATCTGTAAAAGTACCTATATGCTTGATCTCGAGAACCGTAGGAGATACAGACATGTACTTGGTACCAAATCATCCGCAATGCCCAACTTTATATTAACGTTCAATACATTTATGGGGCGTAAAATCAATGCATTTCAAGTTATGAAGGAAAAACCTTTGGTTACCCATAAAATCTTGGATTTTGGGGTTAACCCTTTGGTCAGAACTCTTGGATCCGTTAGTTTTTGGATCCAGCACCCAAAAATACTCCCAGGTGCAAGTTTTCACGCTTTCTGCCGGAAGTGCACACCTATTTCACGTATTTCTCTGACTAACTCTCAAGAGTTAAAAGATTCATCTGAATTAGCCAGAGAATGTAAAGGAATGATCATTTTTTATCTTTGTTTGCCTGTTTTGTTTGTGAAATCCAGCCTGGAATTGTGGACAAAAGCAAAAGAAATCTTTAGTTTTGGGTCTGTGGGGCTAAAATGTCATCAAATGGTGGTCCGTGGCTCAAATACTGAATAAATTGAGGGCCCTGGTGTCAAAATGGTTGGTCTTACTCTTACTTTTATCTTGAAATTAAATTAATATCACACAGACTTTAGTTCAGCCTTTAGTCTTGGCCCTTCACAATATTTTTTGTATCTCATTTGGCCCCTTAGGAAAAATATTTGCCCACCACTGATGTAGAATAACTGCCATTGGACTGGCCCCATGGAGTCAACAGAGTTGGTGTAACTCTGTCTGTACTATACGGCATGGTGTGCTACAAAAGGGGGGCGATTTTGACGTCACAGAGGCTTAGTCTGGCAGCCACTGCAGGCAATTTGTAGACCGGCTGCATGGCCCTGCACAAAAAATATTTTCATATAAATGGACAGTGTACAGTAAATATGGCAGTTGTAAGGATGCAATCTAGCCTATGCTGTGTGGACAACAGTGCCGGAGGTGTTCTGCATGGTCACATCAGTGCAAAGCTGTGGTTTGGTAGGAGAAGAGGAACAAAGGCGGACGGATAAACGGGCTTGTGCCTGCGTTTATTATAGTAGCAGGATTCCAGCCATGATTGGTAGTGGTGAGGAGGCAGGTGTAACACGTAATATGCCCTTTCTACACCAAAGTGCGACTCCTTGTGTTATGTCTCAGGTTGCGTCGGCTTGCGATCATCTGCGGCAGGCAATGATACATTTTTGTCTGCAGCAGCAACGTGGATCATTTCTGACCCTTTTATCACATGATTATCACACAATTTTTGCACGACGTCATGCACAAGGTACCGTGTCACACTATGCAATTAAAATTGCATAAATCCGAGTATACATTACACATTTTGTATATTGCCCGAGATATTCTCGACAAGGGAGAAACAGTGCACAACATTTAATTGGCAATCAGCAGTGAATAGTGATTTTTTTGGGAATGTACTGTATTCTACAAATCAATCAATAAATCAATGCATGTGGGCCGTGGGCAGCTGTTCCATTCCACACACGCACACCCAAGTTGGTTTGCTTACATGATATATCTGTATAGTGAGTATTAAATAATTCACTCATGAGATTAATAGTGCTGCTAGTGTCTGCTTGACTTTTTCCACAGAAAAGGACAATCAACAATGACACTTTCTTGCGGGCATCATTCAGTTTTGGATATCATTAATATAATTCAGATAGAAAGGCCAGAAAGAATGATACTGTGATTAGTTCTTCTCTCCCTCTCTCTTGCATGCCCGTAACCACACTGAGCAAAACGCAGACGTTTCCTGTTCTCCGCAGGGATATGAACTATATACAGTATTTATAGCCTAGTAATTACTAATACCCTGTTACTTCTATGTGCCATTACTTCTAGCATGTGTAGCCTAATGTTCCTCCATCATATAAACATAAGAAAGGGAAATGGTGCTCAACTTGATCTGAATGAAATGTCCAATCTGCTCGCATTTTTCTTCCTCAAGATTTTATTGACACCCAAACAGGTTGATTTAATTCTTTGCATAATAAAACTGAAGCCTAGCTGGTCTAGTTGTGTACCCGTTTCTAATGTGTGTTGGTCGTCATAGATAGCCGCTAAATCCTGGGTGCTGCCTGAGCTGCCTACCCCAACATCTACTATGTCCCAAAAATATTTTTTTATAGTTTTAATCCGTTAATCGCAAAGAAGAAATCCTGCGCAACGCGAGGTATTCACTACAGCCCTGCATGTTACATTCATGTGGATTTCAGTTTGGTAAATTGAAGAAAAAAGGAGTTTAGTCGTACTTCGTAAAGCTTGAATCACTTGCACTCCCTTGCAACAACAAGCGTCAACCTGCGCCGATGTACGTCAGGACATATCACATCGAAGGGACATGCGCCGACATGTGTCAAGAACGTCTTGACACTTTGGTGTAGAAAGGATATTAGAGTATCTAGAATAGGAGAGAGTAGCGACACTCCCCGTTGACTCCAATGCTACGGCTGAACAGAGACAGCTATTGGCTGAAAAGCATCATGTGACGCCTAGTAAGGAGGGATTCTGGTTCCAAACAAACCACTCTGGTCATCCAGCTCCATTGACAGCAGATCACACATTCTCAGATAAATTGGTGAAATTTACGGCATTTTAGGACATTTTAACACATTAACAGACCTCTCATCACTCTAGTGGATAATTATTTGTTATATAATATTATAATAATATATTTGATAGCTAATGAAAAATAAGAGAATAGCCTGTGCTGCAGTGGTTAGCTATGTAGGACTATGTTTGGAACTCGCAGTACTCCAGTCAGAGCAAGATCAAAGCTACTCTCTAACTACAGTACACTAGTATGTGTGCACACGGGGAGTGGCTAATGAGTGGCTTAGGGCAGTGTGGTAGATAGGGATGTGAGTGAGAATGTGGAATTGTCATGATAAGCAGAGGGTGTACTGTATGTTGAACACATCATATAGCGCAGTATTAAGTATTAATTGGGTTTAATGGTTAATTACTGACGCTAATGCATAGATTTTTGGTGAGTGATATCAACCAGCATGGGTTTTATTTTCTCACCAGCAGCAGCAGCAGCAGCAGTAGCACCAGTAGCAGCAGCAGCAGCAGTAGCACCAGTAGCAGCAGCAGCAGTAGCACCAGTAGCAGCAGCAGCAGTAGCACCAGTAGCAGCAGCATCCTGGGGTTGTGATGGAGGACCATAACCTAAATGGATAAAACAACAAACATGAATTAATCCCATAGGGATTTAATTGTCAGGTGAAAGAAACACTGTCTCCATTGTCATGTTCTCACCCTGTATCATTATTGTTTCATAAGTGGGCCTAATATGTGCCTTACTTGCCACTTGCCATGTTTCTCCTGACAAAAGTGATGATGGCAACTGTTAGCAAATCTTGTGTAGGAAGCAATTGACCTATAGGAGAAGTCTAGTTTATTTAGTTATGTAATTACTGACACTATAAACATAGACAGATTGAACGTGGGAAATACGTTGTAACATTTCTGTTGACATCAATAACATCCACATTTACTTTACAGAGAATTGCTGAACTGTTGTAACAATGTTGTGTTCAAATGCAGTAATTATAGGCCTATATGTTTTATGAACTTAAAAACCAATATATTGCCCAAAAGGACATTGTAATACTAGCTACTAGTAATTATTTATTTGGAATTGTAACAACTGAAATTGAGGTCAGTTGCGGCCCCCACCCTCCTTTTTTTATTCTCAAGCTTTTCATTCCCCCTAATAACCATGCACTTTAATTTTTACTCTGTTCTCTGTTTTAAACTTATTTTTTGTTTGCTTTTTTTGCACTGTTGGTTGTGTATGCACTGTTATGCACCGTTTGCTGTTTGTTCGTTGTTCTAGTACAGTATAAGTACAGTATATACTCCCATTAATATATTAGACTAGGCTACTATGTACTGTGTTGTAATAAAGTTGATTTGATACAGTATGATTTGAAATGCATGTGGCATAAGAAAAAAAAATAACAATGACAATGAAAATAATGGTCTCCCTTTTTTTTTTTACTATGCTACTATTGTTAATAGTGACCTGGGACGATGAAATACAGCTAAAATGTCTGAGGAAAGCCTCATTGTTATGACGCAAAGTAATTATATCAATAATTAATTAACTAACTAAGTAACCACTGCAAGATTAATGTACATTCATTGTCGTATAAACATGTAATGTTTAATCTATCTAAAATATAATTTACATAATAGTCAACAATTAAAGATGGTCGAAATTATTATATTCAAACAGCATCTCTTCATTAAAAAATATTTTTGTTAATCTTTGAGTGACTAAAAGTGAAACATCTGAGAACAGTTCCACTAAGGATAGCAAAAATGAAACATTGAAAAATTCAACATAACAGCTAAAGCTAAAATAATATAATTGTAATAACAATTAGTAATAATAATTAGGCTAATGATAAATAGTGAGGATAACAGTAGTGCTTACCATAGCACAATGTACCGATACATACTCAACACTGACAGCACCTATGGTCAATTGACATTACATGCAGTGATTTCTATTATACAACAAACACAAAAACAAGTTCTTCAGGGTTCTAGAACCTGCTATTTTGGAAATCATATGAATGAACTGTAAAATATCTAAATAAAAACATGATGGTACATTTTGGTTGCCAATCAATTTCTTATGAAAAAAAGTTTAATACTAGATAGGCCTATAGAACTCACATCCTCCCTTCACCTACCTTTGGGTATCTTTGCTGCTAAATCAGGCCTTCCAATCTTATTCATAAAATGAATAAGGATCTCACAATGATTATCAGGAAAGTTCTGCCGGATAAGTGTGACCGTTGCAGGCCTGTTAGCATCCTCTAGACAGGCTTTTTTGAGTGGGCGGAAGCCTTTAAGAAGTTTAGTTGAATTCTTTAGATGCATCTGGAATTCTTCAAACTCCACTTTATTCAGCCCGTTCAGAATTTCCAACATTTCAGAGGGCTCCAGCTGGATTCCTGTTACAAACAGAGCATGTTAACTTCTCAGCTTCATTCTGTTAACAAGACTGTTCAAACGGTCACACGAGAAGTCGGGCCGCCGCGAAGTCGGCCCGAATCGTAAAGAGAGGTCGGCCCATGTGTGTGGAGAGGTCGGGCCGGGCCTGTGGAGAGGTCGGCCCGGGGCTGTGGAGAGGTCGGCCCAGGGCTGTGGAGAGGTCGGCCCATGTCTGTGGAATAGTTAGTTACTTAGTGAACTAGTGTCAACTGTTTTAGGCCCTTGTATATTATTATCCTTATTAAGGGACCAAGCAGTCCACGAAGTGGACTTGGTCCCTTCTTGTTTCTGTCTTTTTTTCCTTCTCCTTCTCCCGCCAAAAATAGCTGTTCTGGCTGAACCGTGCAGTCGGTTTTCGCAAAAATTGGTAATCTGGTAGAGGGTGATGCCAAACGGTGATGATGCGAAGCCTGTGACCACTGGTCAAATGGTGGCGCTATAGCACTCAACTGAAATTGCAAACTTTAAACACTTATAACTCATGAACTGCTTGACTCTCAGAAATGTAACTTATATTCACTTATGCGTCTGCATAGTTAAAATGCATCTCCTCCGAACGAACATGAAATGGGGGTGAACTTTGTTTTTAGTGAGATTTTTTTTGTTCTTACGAGCCAATGAAAGTTGCTCATTTGTGGAAATTCTTCTATTGCCCCTAATCTACACATGCAGCGTAATCTGCTTCTGATATTTTACAGTTTTGTAGAGGGGGATGCCAAATACCACTAAAACCAGTCTTACTCCAATTGCTCAAATGGGGCGCTATAACAATTCTTTGAAACTGAAATATTTGAACAAGCATAACTTGGGCCTCATTCGGCCAAAAATCATAGGACTTGTTTCTACATGTTCCTTGATTCATGTGGAACACATCTGTAACTTTGACCGGTAAGCTCCACCCCCAGAGTGTCAGCTATTTTAAGCAGTATGAAAAATGTCAGGCTCATGCCTGACTTTCTGCCTGGATTTTTGATCAATTTGCATGACACCTGCTACAGGAGAACTTTGGCCCCATCCGGACAAAAGTTCAGAAGCAAATTTGTTTTCATCAAAAAATGACGTTTTTATAAGCCAATGAAAATTGCTGCTTTGTGAAGAGTCTTCTTCTGCTTGTTTCTCTCTGGCAACACTGGAGCAAGTACATTGTGCCAGATAGTGTAAGAGGAATAAGCACGTGAAACTTGTTTCCACATGCACCTTGACTAATGAGAAACAATTGTGTCACTTTGACCACTAAGCTCCACCCTTATGGAGGACCATGTAGCAATATGGAGTAACCATGTAGCAATATGTAGAATAAATAATTTAAATAATAATTGTATTTATTTATTCTACATATTGCTACATGTTTTTATTTATTAATAAGGATAAAATGGTCCTCCATACACCCTCGGATTGCTGCATTGTGCATATTGTTCATATTGCTTACTGCTTGATGCTGTGTTAGGGTTGTTTCATTGTTAACAGCAACTAAGCAAATCATTGTGCCTGGATAGCTCGGTCAGTACTAGAGCACCAGACTTGGTAGCCATGTTTCTATGGCTTATTTGTGCATATTGTTTTTATTGCTTTAGCTAACTCAATATTATGTTTCTATGTGTAACCTAGGGTAAAACTCAATGTAATGGTAATGGCACCAACTCCCTGGCCCAGCAAAAATGAGGTGATTGACTGATAATTGCTGATATTTATATGTATATGTTCACACTTGGACCCGAGGTGAAATGGCTTGCTAATGGTTGGTATGCAGTGATAATGGTGCCTATGCATGTCTATTGTCACAACAGCAAGCAATATCAAGCATAAATGCCTTGATGATGGTTGGTATCAATCAATGCCTGTGACAATATCAAGCATAAATGGCTTGGTGGTGGAATGGCTTGGTATGCAGTGATAATGGGTGATAATGGTTGGTGTGCATGTCTATTGAACATGCGTATGGCTTGATAATGGTTGCTATTAGGGCATTAACGACTTGAGATTTTTTCAAGTCGACTTGTCAGACAGTCAAGTCGAAGTTGTATCGATTTATCGTTTCATGGCGCGGGGGGGGGGGGGGGGGGGGGGGGGGGGGGGGGGTCCGTCGTGAGGGTCCGTCGTGGTGGTTCCCGAGGGGGGGGGGGGGGGGGGGGGGGGGGGGGGGGGGGGGGGGGGGGGGGGGGGGGTCAAATGGTGCCGCTATGATGCCGACGCAGACAGTGCTTATACAAAACACATCGCGAGGCTACGCATGAACCATGTGGCAAGCTTAATATGAAAACAATATTGGCACACGCAGCACAACGTCCACTCTCAGGCCAGCCATAAAAACACATAACATTATCAATACACAGCAGCCCACACGTTAGAACGCAGAATACGATCCATTTACATGTAGCCTCCTCCTCCTCGAACACCACCATATCGCGCCGCTTTCTGATCCATTCAGTAAATTAATGAGAACGACGCGGACAGAAGCATGCGTCCCGTCACTCCGTGCGCAGCCTAATGCGAAACGAAGAACAAGACGGTCACTGTAGATGTAGAACGGGGAGGTGTTGGTTGATGAAGTTCTGTATTTCTCTGACACTGTTTGCTGTTCGATCTGATCCGTGTACGTAGCCTAATGATCAGTGGAACGCCGCGCGCCCAGAGCGCAAGGCGCACGCAGCTGCAGTAACCCGACTTCTCCGGTCCCCGTTCAAACACGGTCTCGCCCTTTACTAATACCTCCCATTCCCCACCAACTGCGGGGGGACAAAGTGATAATATGTCCTAGACATTGACATTTTTGCATTAATCATTTGTTGTTTTTTGCATTTATGAGCACCCACACCCACACACACACACACACACACACACACACACACACACACACGGTTATTAAGACTCACCGCCCTCTACTTTCTAAACCCTTTTCCAGTGATTTTATGATGTCTACTGAAACGCTTACTTTAAAGCAACAAAATTAATTATCACCACTTTCCTGTGCACCTTGCTTTACTACAACTGGTTCCCATTTTTCCATTTGATCAAGTATACTCGCAATGTTAAAGTAATACTTCATCACATTACTTACATCATTGGTACTGACTTTAACCACACTGCAAATCAGTTGGTGTTCATTATTCACAACGAGTCAAATAAATTGTTAACTAGGTACTTACACAGGGACCTGCTATAACTTCTACTTTGTTGCAATATAAGTTATAGTAGATCCTTGTGTGGGTACCTAGTTAACAATTTATATCAGCGGTTTTAACAGGTGGTCCGGGGACCACCGGTGGTTAGTAAGGAGGGATTCAAGTTCCAAACAAAGCACTCCGATTATCCAGCTTCATTGACAGCAGATTGCATGTTTGCAGTTAAATTTGCGAAATTAGGGCATTTTTTGGACATTTAACGCATTAACAGACTTCTGGTCACTCTAGTAGTGAATAATGATTTGTTATAACTGGCTTTAGTTAATGTATAATATAAGAAATATGCTGTGCTGTGATGCAGTGGTTAACTATGTAGGACTATGTTTGGAACTTGCAGAGCTCCAACCAGCACGAGGCGCGAGATCATAGTGTGTCACTACTCTCTAACTAGAGTACACTAGTATGTGTGTATATAGGTAGTGACTAATAAGTGGCTAAGTGCAGTGTGGTAGATAGGGACGTGATTGAGAATGTGTATGCTCACCCTCTGCTCATGCTATGATAAGCAGAGGGTCTCTATATTGAATCTACTGTATGTTGCATAGATTTTTGGTGAGTGATATCAACCAGCATGGGTTTTATTTTCTCACCAGCAGCAGCAGCAGTAGCACCAGTAGCAGCAGCAGCAGTAGCACCAGTAGCAGCAGCAGCAGCAGTAGCACCAGTAGCAGCAGCAGCAGTAGCACCAGTAGCAGCAGCATCCTGGGGTTGTGATGGAGGACCATAACCTAAATGGATAAAACAACAAACATGAATTAATCCCATAGGGATTTAATTGTCAGGTGAAAGAAACACTGTCTCCATTGTCATGTTCTCACCCTGTATCATTATTGCCTATTATGGCTTGCCTATACAAAACGGATGGTAATGCTAATGGATGCAGTTGTGGAAGAACTGTAGCAAGCGGCTAGTAGGCTACAGCACTTGTGTTTTGAGTTTTTTTTTTCTCCTTCAACCACCCACAGGACTCTATGCTTGTTGCACTGTGGGTTTTAGTGACATGTTCCGCACATTTCATTGTAATTTCATACATTCAGTGGTTTTCAAACGGTGATCCGTCCTTCAGAGCTGAACTATAGTAAGGAACCAAATGGACGCTTATTTATCTGTATCAGCTGTCAGCAATGCATGTGCCAGTTGAAGAAGAATGGATGGATCCCACCCTAAAAAATATATATACAAAAATTGATATGCCACATGATTAATTAGATAGTTGCCGTAGGCTGTTATTTATATTTGCTCTGGTCTGCACAGGGTTGTTATCTGCCATGGCTACAGTTCCTGTGGCACATTTTTTTTAATGCAAATATTAAAAGATATGAAACATACAAGCAAATTGAGTATAGGGGGGCTTGCAGACTGATCTCATGTAATTAGTTTGGTTGTAGAACATCTGTGTAACATTCCCAGGGGTGTAGTGGGGGGGTGACGCGGGGGGATGGCTTCCCCCCCTTCTCACAGGGAGAAGTGGGGGGACCCTGGTCGCCGGGGCGTTGTACTGTGCTGCGTGCCAATATTTTTTTGTTTTTATATTAAGCAGTGAGCACCTTCCCATCGCCTCAATATGTCTTTTGTATGAGCACTGCGCATCATAGTGCATGGACATGATGCATTGTGAACTTGATCGTCATGCATTTGAATGCGAGTGAGGGGTGAGAGAGATTAGTCAATCGATCACGTTCGCCCAAAATATGAGCGCGTTTGTGAACGATCGGCAGAATGTGAGCGCGATTTCAGTATGATGAATCTAATAACTGATCTCCGATCGAGACTTACAGAACATGTGTCCTCTCTTATGTTCATTAGCAGCATGGACCTCCTCTCTGGTCCTGAAGCACAGACGCTTACTGTATGTTAAGACTTGCCTGCGATCACTCTGAGCAGCAGAAAATATCTAAACTTGTATCAGATAATCCAGACCCACTTTGGCGGTTCTTATAAAATGAAGGTTATGTGTTTTAACGCAAAAAAAAAAACGCAGTCTCTAATGTTTAAAACAATGAAAAGGAATATTGTCTACAAGTTTTAAACCCTACTGTAGAAACAATAAAAAGCAAAAGAAAAGTCAGTCTCTAAAAACAATGAGCTGCTGTTCTGAAACATGATTAAATACTTTTCTGTAGTCTGTTGTCCATTATATTAAGCACTGGAACCCGTTATAGGCTATACACAATATTGTACAGTCTGCCTGCATCTGTATGAATCTGTATGAATTCTTATTCTGCATGATCTGTCTTGAAATAGCAATAAAAATGTTAGTGTATTTAAAAAAACAGTTAAGGAAGTTATATGCACTGTTATAATATGTTATAACCTGTTATAAAACAATACAATGTAGCATAACTCTGTATACAGAAATCTGTACCCCCTCCAGAGCCGTGAAAACTGATGATAACTATAAAAAAAACATTGAAAAAATCTGTTAACTGAAACTAAACAAAAAACTACAAATAAATAAAAAAAAACTAAACTATAACTGCATATTGGGTTCATAAAATTAAAGGGATATTCCACTTTCAAAAAAACTTTTGGTCATTTTATGGTCTACTCAGCCTCATGTGAACACACCAGACAGTTTATAAGTTACTCCTTTCAGTATTTAGATATTTGATGTTCATTTTAGCGCCTCCTGCTCCTTCCTATACAAACCCATTATAACTTAAAACTCCATTTTAACCATGACAGATTATTCGAAAACAACCATTCTTTTTTCTGGTGACTGATATTGTCCTCGGAATACGTGAGAGGACCGTGGAATTTCATTTACAGTTTTTATTTATTTTTAAAATATTGTTTTATTCATTTGGGTAGGCCTACCCAAAGGCGGCTACATTTTCCAAAACAAGATTTTAAAAATAAATAAAAACTGCAAATGAAATTCCACGGTCCTCTCACGTATTCCGAGGACAATATCAGTCACCAGAAAAAGATTGGTTGTTTTCGAATAATCTGTCATGGTTAAAATGGAGTTTTAAGTTATAATGGGTTTCTATGGGAAGGAGCTGGAGGCGCTAAAATGAACATCAAATATCTAAATACTGAAAGGAGTAACTTATAAACTGTCTGGTGTGTTCACATGAGGCTGAGTAGACCATAAAATGACCAAAAGTTTTTTTGAAAGTGGAATACCCCTTTAACTGAACTGAAATCCCCTTCATTTTCGTTTTTTTATCCATTTAAAAAGAAAGAGTAAAAACTAACTAAAAAACTGAAATGAAAAATCCATATAATAACCCTGGTGTGTGTGTTTGTGTGTGCGTGTTCACGTGACGTGAATTTCACAGAAATTGGACCGTCTGTGCATTAGTTTCTCTCTCTCTCTCTCTCTCTCTCTCTCTCTCTCTCTCTCTCTCTCTCTCTCTCTCTCTCTCTCTAACTAAAAACTAAGTAGGCTACTTTTTATTATGATCTGTGTGTGACTGTGAGCCAGGGTGCCACGCAGCGCACATGCAAAAAAAATAAAAGTCAGGCCCCGACAGGGCCCGGGCAGGACAAGATCGACACCCCCGAGTTCCCCGAAGCCTACTTCCATAGCCAGGTCCATAGCCTACTTCACTCGTTCGTGTTCAGAGCGAGACTGTCTCGATAGATTTGTTAATCACTGCTAGAGCTGTTGGCCCTTGACATAAAAATGGGGGTCCGTGGGATAATTAGAATCAATGAGAACACTGGACATATGAGTACAAATACTGCTTGTTCTAGAGACCACCACCACCAGCACGCCTCTCTCCCTCTCTCTCCCCCTCTCTCTCTCAACCATGTGAGTGCATTGTCTGATATTATACCACTATATATTGCATATTAAGCATAATAGGGCTGGCCTATAATATTTGTCCAGCCAATCGTCACGGGTGGTCAAGAACTAAAATCATTTCAGGAGCAGAATTGAATGAACAGGTCAGGGCTCTAATTTGGGACTGTACAACATCCTCATACTGCCGAAAAGGAATATAGATGAGGAGAAGCATTTTTTTATCGTGTCTACTAGCTGTCTGCTAACCTCTCTTCAAATGGATCAACTGACCCACTCACTACAATGTCCAGTTAATGCATGCTGATTGTTGCACTGTTTCGCAGCGGACCCTATACATTCAGTAATAGCAGCTGTGTGTGTGTGTGTGTGTGTGTGTGTGTGTGTGTGTGTGTGTGTGTGTGTGTGTGTGTGTGTGTGTGTGTGTGTGTGTGTAATACACACACACACACACACACATACACACTGTGTATGTGTGTGTGTGTGCGTATGTGCGTGCGTGTGTGTGTGTGACTCCGTTGGGTTGGTGGGAGATAGACAGACTGTTTTGTGTGTTGGACGAGGCGCGCCACAAGTCTCTTAAATGTGTCAGCTGAGCTCGATCCGTGCATATGGGTTGTTCTGTGTTCTATGCTTGTTGTGTTGGCTTCTTCCTTGTACGTAGGAGGAGTTGTTGCTGCCTGTTTTTTATTTAAACAATTTGCGCTCTTAATGAAACCACGCACAATAAAGTTGACGACATACACACACAAAGTGTGTTTATGTCCACTTTCGGGATATTGTCCGTTCAGGATGTCGTCCATTCGGAAGATTTTTTTTTTCTCGAAAAATCGTCTGAACTTTCATCGGGATAATGTCCCTTGGAAGGTTGTGTAGAAAATGCCAATACTTCGGAATTTTTTGGACTATTGTCCGCCGGGACAATGACCGGTTGGAAAATCGTCCAGACCCCAATGTGGGTGTCTGTTTTCTCATGCCAATAAAGCCCCTTTGAATTGAATTGAATTGAATTGAATCTGTAAATGCGCATGCATGTCCACTGGCACACACATGCGTGCATGCACATGTCTTATGGGGCGTCCCCTCACTTCTAAAATTACCACTACAACACTGAACATTCCATATTATAAGCATTTTAAAACGCTGTAGCCTAATCTAAATATATTCTATCAAATGAGGTTTGGCGTTTTAAAGAGAAAATACATGTCTTTTGTAAAACCTGCCAACAGCCAGGTACAGTCGGGTGTTCAAGCTAAAAGGAGAACACACACACACAGGTCCTAGTTGGGAGTTGGTGTTCTTACTTGGTGGAGGTTCTGGGGGGTCAGTGTGGGTCGATGTCTTGGCCTTGCATTGAAACCGGTGGGATTTCAGCTCCTTCTTCTTCTTGAAAGACTTCCCACAGTTAGGACAAGCCTCTGAAATACAAAAAACAAAGTCAAAAACTGTCCCTCTCACTTCCAGGGCTCAACGCTTAGCATTTTTCCAGGTAAAAAAAAAAAAGGTCATTCTATCATCCAGAGGCAAGCCTACATGAGGATTTCAGTAGGATTTCACAGGGGCTGTGACTTTTCACACGCCTGGGACGCAGTTTCGGGGGCGGAGAAGTGGCCGATGGTCGGCTGGGTGCAACAGGGCCATCAAATATTCAAATGCTAATCAGCTTGTTTGTGTGATGAAGATCCAATCTCCACACACACACACACACACACACACACACACACACACACACACACACACACACACACACACACACACACACACACACACACACACACACACACACACACACACACACACACACACACACAAAATGGAACTATTCAACTATTTGGTCCTTATACTATTCTGGACCTTGATCCAGATCTTTGGGTGAGAAAACAGCCTAAATGGCTCATAATTGGTCTAGACATTTTCTCGGGTTAGAATACACATAATTCTACACATAAACATTTTTAATATAATTATAGACTGTTTTAAAAAATAGACACACATCTAATATCCAACTCAGTGGAGAACAAACAACTCCAAAACAAACAAAAACATTAAATACACAAAACAAACAATAAGACAAATAATGTGTTAATAAAGTTTGTCATTTTTGCTTTTTGAGTCTGCTTTTAAAAACAACCAAGGGAGGTGCAAATAAATAGGCCTAGCTCACACTGTGTGTGGAGTTGATCTTATACTCAACAAAAATATAAACGCAACACTTTTGTTTTTGCTCCCATTTTTCAGGGGACGGACTTAAAGATATAAAATTCATTTCAGATATACAATATAACCATTTCTCTCAAACACGGTTCACAAATCTGCCTAAATGTGTGATATTGAGTACTTCTGCTTTGTTAAGATAATCCATCCCACCTCACAGGTGTGCCACATCAAGATGCAGATTTGACATCATGGTTAGTGCACAGGTGTACCTCAGACTCTCCACAGTAAAAAGACACCCTGAAATGTTCAAATTTCCTTTGCTTTATTGCGTGTATGGGCCTCTGAACCAGTCAGTATCTGGTGTGACCACCATTTTCCTCATGCAGTGCAACACATCTTCTCGCATAGAGTTTATCAGATTGTCAATTGTGGCCTGTGGAATGTTGGTCCACTCCTCTTCAATGGCTATGTGAAGTTGTTGGATATTAGTGGGAATTGGTACACACTGTCAAAATGTAGGTAATGGTAACACATTATTACCACATTATTACCATTTAGACTGCGAGTTTAAGGTGTGTGTGTGTGTGTGTGTGTGTGGGGGGGGGGGGGGGGCGTGGCATCCCCCCTTCTCACGGGGAGAAGTGGGGGGACCCTGGTCGCCGGGGCGTTGTGCTGTGATTTTTTTTTTTTTTTTAGATTAAGCAGTAAGCACCTTCCACTCCATCATCAGAGAGGGGTTCTGATGGGTCAGTGTGGGTCGATGTCTTGGCCTTGCATTGAAGCCGGTGGGATTTCAGCTCCTTCTTCTTCTTGAAAGACTTCCCACAGTTAGGACAAGCCTCTGAAATACAAAAAACAAAGTCAAAAACTGTCCCTCTCACTTCCAGGGCTCAACGCTTAGCATTTTTCCAGGTAAAAAAAAAAAAGGTCATTCTATCATCCAGAGGCAAGCCTACATGAGGATTTCAGTAGGATTTCACAGGGGCTGTGACTTTTCACACGCCTGGGACGCAGTTTCGGGGGCGGAGAAGTGGCCGATGGTCGGCTGGGTGCAACAGGGCCATCAAATATTCAAATGCTAATCAGCTTGTTTGTGTGATGAAGATCCAATCTCCACACACACACACACACACACACACACACACACACACACACACACACACACACACACACACACACACACACACACACACACACACACACACACACACACACACACACACGTTTACATATGTGGTTTGCTGTGTGAACGCCAAACAAACCAAAATGGAACTATTTAACTATTTGGTTGTTTATTCTGGACCTTGATCCAGACCTGAGAAAACAGCCTAAATGAATCATAATTGGTTTCAGTCTCGGGTTAAAATACACATAATTCTACACATAAATATTTTTAATATAATTATATAATTTTTAATTATATAATTATATATTATAATATAAAAATAGACACATCTAATATCCAACTCAGTGGAGAACAAACAACTCCAAAACAAACAAACAAAAACATTAAATACACAAGACAAACAGGAAGACAAATAATGTGTTCATGTCTGTTGTTTTAGCTTTTTGAGTCTGCTTTTAAAAACACCCAAGGAAGGTGCAAATAAATAGCTCACACTGTGTGTGCACTGTGCAGTTGATCTTAGATCAGAGTTGGGAATTACACAACCTGGGGACCACCTACAGCCCTTTGACTGACTCTGGTCATGGTCTGGGGAAGGTTAATTGGAAAATACAAAATAAAATGAAAAGTTTTGTCTTATAGTAGGAATGACTTGACACAGGACAATCTGTTTGTCTCCTGCTCAGTTAATCACTTTATCTAACCAGGTCAATACAAACCCATTTATTGCCATGAACAGAGTTATGACTGACCTTTGTGGAACTACACGTTAATAAAAGGCATTCAGTTAGGCTAATAATTTATTAAATGTAACAATAACAATCTGTACTGTATATGCTGTCCCAGGAGTAGTCTAGCCCTAGAAGGCCCAGTGTTGCTTTTGGCAACATTAAACCCCTTAATAATTTAAAAATTGTTATACATTTTTACTCATAATTATTAGATATTTATTAAGTAATTAATTTGCAATTGATCGTGATATTTGCATAGAAATACCCCTGGCAGAGGCTGCAATTAACTGCATTTTTTTGCTGATTTTAACCATGACCTTTAGCCTAAGTAAAATGACTGCAATAAATATATTTGTGATCATTAGAATGTCTAGAAAATGTACATTGATTATATATGAATGAATGAATGAATGAATGAATGAATGAATGAATGAATGAATGAATGAATGAATGAATTAGTTTATTTAAGTGTCATCATTCAATAAAATATTTCCCCTTTTTAATAGATCCTGGTAGTAGTAGTAAGGTTGAAAACATTGTTTTAAGTAGAAATACACCTGAGACATCACAACATTATGAAAATTATAGAAGCATAATTGTCCAGGTGCATGTACCTGTACAGGTATGTCTGCGCTTGGGATAATGCACCATCAGTTGTGAAAACAGAACCTTGGTAAAGGATTATGCTATGTATTGACTGAAGTATTGTTTAAATACCATAAAGGGCTTGTTTTTATTGTGGTCTTCTGCATAACCAGTGGCGTGCATCACAATTTGATGTTGAGTTTATCTCTTGAACCTAAAAGAAAGGATTTTTGAGTTTTTGTACACTGGCAAAATGTTGTCAATATAACAATTCTTCTACATTTTCTAATTGTGTAGATTCTTGATGGTTCCATTTGGTTTAATTTTAATGCTCTCAAGAGTGCTCTCAGATCTATGCTCTCAGATCTATAAGGGTCCATTTCAACTGTCCATCATTTAGCTGAGGACAACTTGGAATCCTTTCAGGGGCCACTGGTGGTCCCTGAACCATCTGTTGAAAACCCATGATTGAAGTAGACCAATCACCTGCTGTCTATAGGCACCACAGGCAGTTTTAAGAGGAAAGGCGCATTTACATTTACAGGCCGCGGATAGTAGGGAGGTCTTTCCCTACGGCAAAAAACCTTGGCATTGTCCTGAACAGTCAGCTCTCATTTAAAACACACATCGCAGCTGTCACCCGATCCTGTAGGTTCACACTCCACAACATCAGACGGATTAGACCCTTCATCACCCAAGATTCAGCCCAGCTTCTCATCCAGACAACAGTCTGGATGATGATCGAAAGTGGACTACTGTAACTCCCTCCTTACTGGTCTACCGGCATGTGCACTTAGAGGGATATTCCACTTAAAAAAAAAAAAAAAAAAGTCATTTTATGGTCTACTCAGTCTCATGTGAACACACTAGGCAGTTTATAAGTTACTCCTTTCAGTATTTAGATATTTGATGTTCATTTTAGCATATCCGCCTCCTTCCTATACAAACCCATTATAACTTAAAACTCCATTTTAACCATGACAGATTATTCGAAAACAACCCATCTTTTTTTTCTGGTGACTTGAATTTCATTTTACTTATTCATTTTTAAAATATTGTTTTATTGTTTAAATATATAAGTGGTAAAATAAAGGATAAACAAAATCAAATGAAACCATCTTCATCATTGTTGCAAAACTACAATGATAAAAAAATGATCTATGAGGTTGTGATGAGGCTCTGGTGAGCCGGCGCAGTGCTCTGGGTGATCACACCTCACACCTTATAGCTCACAATCTACCAGTTTATCACACACGACATGCCCATTGTCCATTGTCGCAATTACCCCTCAGGTACACTCAAAAATATTTTCTGTTATTACTATTTCACAACTCACTAATCCATCAAATGTGTGTACATCTCTCCTTACCTGTCATAACTCCACAGTCCTGGTCTGTGTAAACATCAGAATTCAACAGTTGTTCTAGTTGAACTGTAATCAGTACAGTTTGCTGCTACGATGCCTGGATCAACCTTTAACACAATGTCAGGTAAAAGTTTATACACCACAGTAAAAAGATGTCTGGATGAACCTTGAACAGAATGTCAGATAAAAGTTTTACACAGCACAGTAAAAGTATTTGATCTTGATAAAGACTCAACGTGATCTGACTGTGCACATGCAAGTGCACTTCACATCTTCCTCTCATCTTCCCATTTCATCTGATCCAACATTTCAAACAACTGGTTGAAATAAACAAACACACACCTTGAACACACCTAACAGGAGCCCTTGATACACTATAGACCTACAACAAGGCTACAGGCCTCCCAAGACAAGTTAATAATAATCAACTATAATGCCTAACTAGTGCTGTCCATCAGTTATCAGTTTTATGTAGTTGTACTTGAATTGTACAGTAAGTCTTCAAGGTGTTAATATAATTTGAATTGATCAATCGATTCATTCACATTTCCAACAAAACACTAACAGTGTTTAACAGGTTGGTCTGCGAGGATAGTAGCCTATTTAAGATTGGTAGAACGTCCAACCTACGACGCCAGTAATGAATCGCTCTGTGCTCGATACATAAGCCTCGTGGCCGTCCTACCCTCTCCTACGACGGCAGAACGCGGCTTTTGGCGTCGTGTTACAACGTGGACGAGAGCTACGCTGTAGAGGAGCGTCACCATGGAAACCAGAGCTACGCTGTAGAGGAGCGTCACCATGGAAACCAGAGCTACGCTGTAGAGGAGCGTCACCATGGAAACCAGAGCTACGCTGTAGAGGAGCGTCACCATGGAAACCAGAGCTACGCTGTAGAGGGGCGTCACCATGGAAACCAGAGACGCCAGTAGAAGAGGTGGATCCCATCGGTGTCGCCTGCTTTCTGAACTATGTTGGGCTTCAGGGCGACAGACCACACCTACTGTTCTCGTCGTGTCCAAGGCCTAGACACAGAAACTTAAATTCCTGTATGGACTGTGGACTCACCTACACTACAGTAAAGCCTGCCGTACGTCATTAACTCCACATCCAGGATGGGAAACAACACTACATGCTGCCACTGTTGTTGTGTTTCTCAATTAGCCTGGCCTAACCTGAAATGATTTTGGCCTAGGGGGGGTGGGGTGCCGTGTGGGGTGCTGTTGGCAAAAAAAGAAAAATGCCTGTTAGGAGATTCTATTGTACAGTATGTAAATACTGAATACGGAAATGGTTGTACAATTGAGCTATTCCAGACCAATCTGCTGACAGGCAGCTAATTTGGTCTGGCTTTATCCATGCTAGCATTTAAACACTTAGAACAACACAACATGAACAATATGCTGGGGGAACAACAGAGCCAGTCATTGCAAATGAACTATCATTGGTACAGTATTTGCTTCCACACAACAATGGAGCCACACCTTTGTGATAGGTAAGGCAGTTATACGATTGATCACAGCATTTGTATAAGCTGGTAAATAAACCCATAAAAACTGTGCTATTGAACACCTTTATGTCTGTGTGTTGAAGTAATAAAAACACATGACTGGACAAAACCTCCATTGACCATCAACAGTTTAAATACATATTTTCTTCTACATCATGTGAATTATCCCAAGTCTACACAACTAGAGAATGTAGAAGATTAATGGTCATTTTAATCTGTATGTTTGACTGTTGTGCTTGAAATAATCTGCAGGCTAAATCTACAAGATGTGAATAAAAACATCAACACCACCATAATCCAATGCCTGTCACTAAATATGGTGTTAGCTACAGCCTCTGTCGTGGTCGCCCAATCACTTTATTATTTTACGTCGCCAAACCCCAGAACATAGAGGTGGGTCTATACCACAGAACATACAGGTGGGTCTATACCACAGAACATAGAGGTGGGTCTATACCACAGAACATAGAGGTGGGTCTATACCACAGAACATACAGGTGGGTCTATACCACAGAACATACAGGTGGGTCTATACCACAGAACATAGAGGTGGGTCTATACCACAGAACATACAGGTGGGTCTATACCACAGAACATACAGGTGGGTCTATACCACAGAACATACAGGTGGGTCTATACCACAGAACATACAGGTGGGTCTATACCACAGAACATAGAGGTGGGTCTATACCACAGAACATACAGGTGGGTCTATACCACAGAACATACAGGTGGGTCTATACCACAGAACATACAGGTGGGTGTATACCACAGAACATACAGGTGGGTCTATACCACAGAACATAGAGGTGGGTCTATACCACAGAACATACAGGTGGGTCTATACCACAGAACATACAGGTGGGTCTATACCACAGAACATAGAGGTGGGTCTATACCACAGAACATACAGGTGGGTCTATACCACAGAACATAGAGGTGGGTCTATAGTATACCACAGAACATACAGGTGGGTCTATACCACAGAACATAGAGGTGGGTCTATACCACAGAACATACAGGTGGGTCTATACCACAGAACATAGAGGTGGGTCTATAGTATACCACAGAACATAGAGGTGGGTCTATAGTATACCACAGAACATACAGGTGGGTCTATACCACAGAACATACAGGTGGGTCTATACCACAGAACATAGAGGTGGGTCTATAGTATACCACAGAACATACAGGTGGGTCTATACCACAGAACATACAGGTGGGTCTATACCACAGAACATACAGGTGGGTGTATACCACAGAACATACAGGTGGGTCTATACCACAGAACATAGAGGTGGGTCTATACCACAGAACATAGAGGTGGGTCTATAGTATACCACAGAACATACAGGTGGGTCTATACCACAGAACATAGAGGTGGGTCTATACCACAGAACATACAGGTGGGTCTATAGTATACCACAGAACATACAGGTGGGTCTATACCACAGAACATAGAGGTGGGTCTATACCACAGAACATAGAGGTGGGTCTATAGTATACCACAGAACATAGAGGTGGGTCTATAGTATACCACAGAACATACAGGTGGGTCTATACCACAGAACATACAGGTGGGTCTATACCACAGAACATAGAGGTGGGTCTATAGTATACCACAGAACATACAGGTGGGTCTATACCACAGAACATACAGGTGGGTCTATACCACAGAACATACAGGTGGGTGTATACCACAGAACATACAGGTGGGTCTATACCACAGAACATAGAGGTGGGTCTATACCACAGAACATAGAGGTGGGTCTATACCACAGAACATACAGGTGGGTCTATAGTATACCACAGAACATACAGGTGGGTCTATAGTATACCACAGAACATAGAGGTGGGTCTATAGTATACCACAGAACATAGAGGTGGGTCTATACCACAGAACATACAGGTGGGTCTATACCACAGAACATACAGGTGGGTCTATACCACAGAACATACAGGTGGGTCTATACCACAGAACATACAGGTGGGTCTATACCACAGAACATAGAGGTGGGTCTATACCACAGAACATAGAGGTGGGTCTATACCACAGAACATACAGGTGGGTCTATACCACAGAACATACAGGTGGGTCTATACCACAGAACATAGAGGTGGGTCTATACCACAGAACATAGAGGTGGGTCTATACCACAGAACATAGAGGTGGGTCTATACCACAGAACATACAGGTGGGTCTATACCACAGAACATACAGGTGGGTCTATACCACAGAACATACAGGTGGGTCTATACCACAGAACATACAGGTGGGTCTATACCACAGAACATACAGGTGGGTCTATACCACAGAACATAGAGGTGGGTCTATAGTATACCACAGAACATAGAGGTGGGTCTATAGTATACCACAGAACATAGAGGTGGGTCTATACCACAGAACATAGAGGTGGGTCTATACCACAGAACATACAGGTGGGTCTATACCACAGAACATAGAGGTGGGTCTATACCACAGAACATACAGGTGGGTCTATACCACAGAACATAGAGGTGGGTCTATAGTATACCACAGAACATACAGGTGGGTCTATAGTATACCACAGAACATACAGGTGGGTCTATAGTATACCACAGAACATACAGGTGGGTCTATAGTATACCACAGAACATACAGGTGGGTCTATACCACAGAACATAGAGGTGGGTCTATACCACAGAACATAGAGGTGGGTCTATACCACAGAACATAGAGGTGGGTCTATACCACAGAACATACAGGTGGGTCTATAGTATACCACAGAACATAGAGGTGGGTCTATAGTATACCACAGAACATAGAGGTGGGTCTATACCACAGAACATACAGGTGGGTCTATACCACAGAACATACAGGTGGGTCTATACCACAGAACATACAGGTGGGTCTATACCACAGAACATACAGGTGGGTCTATACCACAGAACATAGAGGTGGGTCTATACCACAGAACATAGAGGTGGGTCTATACCACAGAACATACAGGTGGGTGTATACCACAGAACATAGAGGTGGGTCTATACCACAGAACATACAGGTGGGTCTATACCACAGAACATACAGGTGGGTCTATACCACAGAACATACAGGTGGGTCTATACCACAGAACATACAGGTGGGTCTATACCACAGAACATACAGGTGGGTCTATACCACAGAACATAGAGGTGGGTCTATACCACAGAACATACAGGTGGGTCTATACCACAGAACATACAGGTGGGTCTATAGTATACCACAGAACATACAGGTGGGTCTATAGTATACCACAGAACATAGAGGTGGGTCTATACCACAGAACATAGAGGTGGGTCTATACCACAGAACATACAGGTGGGTCTATACCACAGAACATACAGGTGGGTCTATAGTATACCACAGAACATACAGGTGGGTCTATACCACAGAACATACAGGTGGGTCTATACCACAGAACATACAGGTGGGTCTATAGTATACCACAGAACATACAGGTGGGTCTATACCACAGAACATACAGGTGGGTCTATAGTATACCACAGAACATAGAGGTGGGTCTATAGTATACCACAGAACATACAGGTGGGTCTATAGTATACCACAGAACATACAGGTGGGTCTATACCACAGAACATAGAGGTGGGTCTATACCACAGAACATAGAGGTGGGTCTATACCACAGAACATAGAGGTGGGTCTATACCACAGAACATAGAGGTGGGTCTATACCACAGAACATACAGGTGGGTGTATACCACAGAACATAGAGGTGGGTCTATACCACAGAACATACAGGTGGGTCTATACCACAGAACATACAGGTGGGTCTATACCACAGAACATACAGGTGGGTCTATACCACAGAACATACAGGTGGGTCTATACCACAGAACATAGAGGTGGGTCTATACCACAGAACATACAGGTGGGTCTATAGTATACCACAGAACATACAGGTGGGTCTATAGTATACCACAGAACATAGAGGTGGGTCTATACCACAGAACATAGAGGTGGGTCTATACCACAGAACATACAGGTGGGTCTATACCACAGAACATACAGGTGGGTCTATAGTATACCACAGAACATACAGGTGGGTCTATACCACAGAACATAGAGGTGGGTCTATACCACAGAACATACAGGTGGGTCTATACCACAGAACATACAGGTGGGTCTATACCACAGAACATAGAGGTGGGTCTATACCACAGAACATACAGGTGGGTCTATACCACAGAACATAGAGGTGGGTCTATACCACAGAACATACAGGTGGGTCTATACCACAGAACATACAGGTGGGTCTATACCACAGAACATAGAGGTGGGTCTATACCACAGAACATACAGGTGGGTCTATAGTATACCACAGAACATAGAGGTGGGTCTATAGTATACCACAGAACATACAGGTGGGTCTATAGTATACCACAGAACATAGAGGTGGGTCTATACCACAGAACATACAGGTGGGTCTATAGTATACCACAGAACATACAGGTGGGTCTATACCACAGAACATACAGGTGGGTCTATACCACAGAACATAGAGGTGGGTCTATACCACAGAACATAGAGGTGGGTCTATACCACAGAACATACAGGTGGGTCTATAGTATACCACAGAACATACAGGTGGGTCTATAGTATACCACAGAACATACAGGTGGGTCTATACCACAGAACATACAGGTGGGTCTATACCACAGAACATAGAGGTGGGTCTATACCACAGAACATACAGGTGGGTCTATAGTATACCACAGAACATACAGGTGGGTCTATACCACAGAACATAGAGGTGGGTCTATAGTATACCACAGAACATACAGGTGGGTCTATACCACAGAACATAGAGGTGGGTCTATACCACAGAACATAGAGGTGGGTCTATACCACAGAACATAGAGGTGGGTCTATACCACAGAACATAGAGGTGGGTCTATACCACAGAACATACAGGTGGGTCTATACCACAGAACATACAGGTGGGTCTATACCACAGAACATACAGGTGGGTCTATACCACAGAACATACAGGTGGGTCTATAGTATACCACAGAACATAGAGGTGGGTCTATAGTATACCACAGAACATACAGGTGGGTCTATACCACAGAACATACAGGTGGGTCTATACCACAGAACATAGAGGTGGGTCTATACCACAGAACATACAGGTGGGTCTATACCACAGAACATACAGGTGGGTCTATACCACAGAACATACAGGTGGGTCTATACCACAGAACATAGAGGTGGGTCTATACCACAGAACATACAGGTGGGTCTATACCACAGAACATAGAGGTGGGTCTATACCACAGAACATACAGGTGGGTCTATACCACAGAACATACAGGTGGGTCTATAGTATACCACAGAACATACAGGTGGGTCTATAGTATACCACAGAACATAGAGGTGGGTCTATAGTATACCACAGAACATAGAGGTGGGTCTATACCACAGAACATAGAGGTGGGTCTATACCACAGAACATAGAGGTGGGTCTATACCACAGAACATACAGGTGGGTCTATACCACAGAACATAGAGGTGGGTCTATAGTATACCACAGAACATAGAGGTGGGTCTATACCACAGAACATACAGGTGGGTCTATACCACAGAACATAGAGGTGGGTCTATACCACAGAACATAGAGGTGGGTCTATACCACAGAACATAGAGGTGGGTCTATACCACAGAACATACAGGTGGGTCTATACCACAGAACATAGAGGTGGGTCTATACCACAGAACATACAGGTGGGTCTATACCACAGAACATACAGGTGGGTCTATACCACAGAACATAGAGGTGGGTCTATACCACAGAACATACAGGTGGGTTGATACCACTTGTATGTACTGTATGTGCTTTAAATGGGTAATGTCCAAGATCATGCTCTACTGCACACACAGGCCTAAAAGTGGGTTCTAAAAACTCTTTCAACATTTGGACATCAGATATCGTACTTCCATGATAACAAATACAAGTCTGTATGTATGTAGGCTACATCTACATGTACAGTATGTATCTATGTACCCATATGGGAAAAAGCATTATATGCAAACTCTTGAAAGTGGCATCTTTCATACAAGCCACAAAAAAATAGAGAATGTCAGTCGATTTAAATATTTAATTGCGATTAATCACATGATTGACCAAGTTAATATTTCATTATTTGCATATTTTTATCATTTCTGAATATAATTTTTCAAGGTCCATTATTGATTCTGCATTTGAGCCACAGACCACCATTTGATGACATTTATTTAGACTCCCAGACCTAAATTAAAGAATTTGTCCACAATTCCAAGCTGGATGTCGGTACCATTCGGAGCGAACATGTGAATCTTGTAAAATGTTTCCTACATTCTCTAATTGTGTAGACTTATTTTAATTTAAGTAAGTAAGTAATGCAGATCTTCAACAATTTTTACTGCACTCAATAAATGAATCGAGTTAACTCACGGCTGAGTTAACTCACGATTAACTAGTTAATGCTGACAGCCTTAATAGCCATATTACTTACTTAGTCCTCTTGCACATCAGGGTGCGTAGAGCCAACCATAGCAACCAGGTCTCTCCATCTGGGTCTGTCGTGGGCTAATTGTTGAGCCTGGGCCAGGGTCACACCGCAGGCTTTAAGGTCCTGAGTGATCCATCCAGCGGGTGCGGGGGGCACCTCTGGGTCGTCTCCAGCCAGCTTCCTGGGGGTTGAAGGCGAGGATGGTCCGGGTTGGATGTTCCACAGGCAGGCGAATGATATGGCCATACCAGCGAACTCTTCGCATTGCTGCAAGACGAGAAGCTGGGAGCTGTTGGGTTCGCTCTCTTAAAGTCTGGTTTGAGACGTGCTGGCTCCAGGAGATGCCTTCCATCCTCCTGAGGGCTCTGGAATCGAAGCCGTCTAACCTGGCCGCCAGAGTGAACAAGCGGCCAGGTTTCGGAGCACCGAGATCACAGAGGCGTTGTAGACCCGAAGCTTTGTCTCCCTAGATATATTTCGGTGACGCCACAACGGTCTCCACAGTGACTGCATCACTGAGGCTGCTAGAGCGCGACGTCTGTTGACCTCAATTCTGAGGTCGCCAGTGTTGGACACAGTCGAGCCGAGATATTTAAAATTGGGGACAAAGTGGACGGGGGTGCCATCGAACAGGAAAGCTGGTGGGTCAGGTCCATCACCGATATGCATCAGCTCGGTCTTGGACCAGCTTATCTTCAGGCCGAGCTTTCTGGTCTCCTCATCGAACACGCCAAGGGCCTCCCTGAGCTGCTCAGCAGTTTCGCTGAACAGTGTGGTGTCATCGGCGTATTCGAGGTCCTTCAGGGTGTAGTTAATAGCCATATTAGGACATTTTAACACATTAACAGACCTCTTGTCACTCTAGTGAATAATGATTTGTTTTATAACACAGAGGTTACAGGTACTGATATCTAGTCAACAGAGGAGCAGGACATCACATCACAGTGTGTGGATGTATGAACACATTTTTTTTTGTATGAACACACAAAAAAAAAGATTAAAAAGCCTACTAAAAAGGCCTACTTAATGGCATCAATGCTCTTTGGAATTTCATAATTACTAGTGACTATCTCCTTAAATGGATATTTCACTTTCATTCTATCATCTACTCAGTCTCATGTGAACAGTGAACACCAAAGACCGTTATTCCATGCAGTATTTGCATATTTGATGATCCTTTAGCTGCCCTGCCCCCTTCCTATAGAAACCCAATTTAACTTAAAACTCCATTTTAACCATAATAGTTTCATCCAAAACGCCTTTTTCCCCTGGTAACTGATATTGTCCTCCTAATGCATGAGAGGGCCATGGAATTTCTTTCACAGTTTTCATTTATCATTAAAATATTGTTTTGGAAAATTGTTTTGGGAATGCACACCCTGATTGCCGCCAAACAAATAAAACAATATTTTAGAAATAAACAAAAACAGTAAGTGAGAAAGCACAACCCTCTCAGGTATTAGGAGGACACTATCAGTCACCAGAAAAAAAAAAAAAAAAAAAAAAAAAAACATTGTGTGTTTTTTATGAATCTAGTATGTAGTATGTAGTTTTAAGTTATAATGGGTTTGTATAGGAAGGAGGTGGATACGTAAAATGAACATCAAATATCTAAATACTGAATGTAGTAACTTATAAACTGTCTGGTGTGTTCACATGAGACTGAGTAGACCATAAAATGACCAAAAGGTTTTTTTTAAGTGAATTATACCTTTAAGTGTGTGATATTCAGTTGTCTTGCAGGGATTCAGAGCAGGTACGGATTCAATTCACTGCCTGTCACTAAACATGGTGCCACAATACCACCCCCTTGTGGTTAATCATCATCATCATCTCTACCACGACTTCAGGGAGTTTTATTTTGCTACTGTCCCTGATATCACTAATGTCCATTTAGTTCTTAGTGTTTCAGTTTATCTACTGTCTGATATCACTAATGTCCATTTAGTTCTTAGTGTTTCAGTTTATCTACTGTCTGATATCACTAATGTCCATTTAGTTCTTAGTGTTTCAGTTTATCTACTGTCTGATATCACTAATGTCCATTTAGTTCTTAGTGTTTCAGTTTATCTATGGTCTTATTAATTGACTGATTAATTGAGATTAATTAATTACAGAAAAATAATAATAAAATTATAATATTAATAATAACGCAATTTAAAAAATTAACTCATTTTAATCGCACATCGATTTTGCACCACAGAACCTTTTTCACTGGACGAATTTCAGGCATACCGATCATAGTGGTGCACGGAATGGAGGAAGCCACAGATCAGGGTAACCAATAAGGACTGCCATTGATACAAACTCACACTGTTTTATTCTTCCATTGGTTCAAAATTACTAACGCTATCTCTAACCATCACCCTCAACATAACATGTCACAGTATGGACACAGTTTTGATTTAGAAAAAATCACTCACACACTACCAACCTGTTTTAATTGACACACAAAAAATGCTTTTCGGGTAAAATATTGGTATGTGATTAATTGGGATGAATTAATTGCAAAACTTCAAATTAATTAGATAAAAAAAGTATAAAAAGTACATTTATTAACTTCTTATCACACACACACACACACACACACACACACACACACACACACACACACACACACACACACACACACACACACACACACACACACACATACACACTACTGTAGTTGACTACGCCACCTGGAATTGAAGATATGTGATATAAAGTAGTAGTATAAAAAGTATAAAAAGTAAATTTATTAACTTCTTAAAACACAGAGAAATGCAAAGCATCCAGTTCCGTAGAGAGCAGAATAGAATATTCAATCAATGTTCAGTACAATGGGAAGTAAAGATCTCAACGGGCCTGAAAATTAAGGCCCGGCCCTACCCGGCCCTAACAGTTCAGGCCCTAGGCCCTACCCGGCCCTAAACTGTCGGGTTTGGGCAAAATTTGAGAATTCGCCACAGATTAAAATTGAAATGGCAATCAGCACCATCTTCATAATAGGTAAATACAGAAAATAACTATAATTCTTACTATATTAAAATATTTCAATATATATTATTTATTCATGGGGCCCGAGGCCCTACCCGGCCCTATTGATTAGGATAGATTTTTGGCCCTACCCGGCCCTAAATGTCGGGTCGGGCCTGTTCGGGTTCGGTCCTGGTCGGGTTCGGGCAGAGTTTGAGAACTCTAATAGGAAGTACAATTTTTCAAAGCATTATAATGTATTAAGTTACTACAACCATGAAAGCGCATACAAATGATTGAATTATGTTATTAGTGTTCCATCAAAGAACTCTAATATCCTGCCCAGTCTATGCTAGAAACTACTGCATACCATTGCTATGGAACAAACCTTCTATTATTTGAATTCAATGTAAAAAAATATATATATATATATATTATTTTATTTGTTGTATTTTGTTGCAGACATGCAGGTCTTATACCATCCACCAGAGGGTGCTGCATCACTCCTATAGTCCCAGATCCTTGTGATGAACCTCCATCTGGAAGGGAAGGAGATCAGAGATGAAAATCCTTACATTTTTGGAATCATCACCACTTCAAACATGCACAGAACATGCATGATTGTGCACATGCATGTGCATTTGCATGCACAAACATGCAGGCTGAAATTATACCTGCATGTTGCTCATTTCTTCTTTGATCGATTCATGAATAAACAACCAAGAAATAGGTACATCATTTCAATTAACCACTTTTTGCTGTTCAACAGAGACAATTCTGTAGAAGTACAGAACTTTTTACAAAAATTTTAATTTTAAATCAAGTGGGAATAACATAATAATATTGGGAATAACACCTGCACTCCAAATCCTGCCGACTACGCCAGATTGTGGTATTACACAGAAGCGGGGAATTGAACCCGGGACTCCCACTCACCAGTCCAACGCACAACCAGTCGCGCCTGAGCTTGATTGGCGGGGCTGTTGTGATGGCCCATGCTACATATGCAGACTACTATAATGATTTAGACATGTATTCATCATATTAGATGAGTAACATTCCTTCAGAATTTCAAGTTGTTGCTGTTGATTAGCTCTGTCTGTCTGTCTGTCTGTCTGTCTGTCTGTCTGTCTGTCTGTCTGTCTGTCTGTCTCTCTGTCTGTCTGTCTGTCTGTCTGTCTCTCTGTCTGTCTCTCTGTCTGTCTGTCTGTCACAGCAATGCAGGTAGATAATACACAGGTGTGTGTGTGTGTGTGTGTGTGTGTGTGTGTGTGTGTGTGTGTGTGTGTGTGTGTGTGTGTGTGTGTGTGTGTGTGTGTGTGTGTGTGTTCGCAGGCAAAAGCAGACACACAGATGGAAATGACGAACACCAGCGCATTGAAAACACACTGCACACCCGACCCACCCATCGACACGCTCTGTAAACAAACATAAATACTATTACACATCATGCAAACACACATTGTGTTCAGAGCAGAGATTATCTGATCACACACGGACACACACACACACACACACACACACACACACACACTCACACACACACACACACACACACACACACACACTCACAGTCGGGGCCTTGATATAAGATGGTTGCACCCCTCCAGCCTCCAAGCCGTAAAGGATGGTAGCAGCAAGTGACACCACAGAAGTCAGAATGTTCACCACCATCGAAGCTTTAATCTGAAACATAGAACAGCAATAGAATCAATAAACAATGAGTAAGAAATTGAATGACTTGCAGAGCAGTATTCTGAAAGGAGAAGGAGAATGACTGGTCACGTACTCCGACTGCCGAGAGAGAGACCAGCAAGCATGGCGATGGACTGGATGCCAGAAGGTGGAAAGAGGAAGAGAGGGAGGCCAAAGAAGACGTGCAGCCAGACAGCCAAGGAGGACTGCAGAGAGATGGGTGTCAGCTGGCATGGAGCAAGAAGGGTCGCCAGGGACCGGAGCAAATGGAGGAGCCTCGTTGCCCAATGTTCCAATAGGAACGGGAGGAACTAAGTCTAAGTAAGTAAGTAGAGCCGTATGGGTGTGTTTGAGGGCGTGGCTTACTGACCATGCATCGTGCCTTGCATCGCCCCCTGCATTGCGTCGTGCATCGCTTCGTGCATCGCATCAGTGACCTATCAGCAGCCACCGTCACTGACCCTGTAAAGATGTACTGAAGAGAAAAGAAACAAACAAAACAAATCAATCAAATAATGAATTAATGACTAACAAAACATAGACCTACAGCATTACATTTCAAAATGCATCATGCCAGATTGCCAGTATGGTTGTGGTGTGTGAGTATGGATGCTTACTGCTAACCAATTCCTGGTTACAGTAATACAGCATAAAAAATACGAATGAAAATAAAACACAATTTCATGTACTGTAGAGTATGGATGGTGGAGGATGAATGTGCTCTTACAAATAAAGGTGCCCAGGCAAACACTCCAGAGTACACTGATAAATTCCACCCTGTGATCAATGACACCACACCAAACAGGAAGAGCATTCCACCCACCACTATCTCAACTGCCTGCAAGGAAACACATGAACAAAAACACTGTCATTAATCTACAATCTGTTAAAAAGATCTAAATATCTAAATGTGAGATTTCATATCAAAGAGATAATTTCACAGTAACCTAATACTCTCATTAATATTGTGTTGTATGTATATTTACCCCCAGAGCTTGTGGGCCCCTCCATTTGAACTGCCTCAGTACGTCTAGATTGGAATCCGACCCGGTCCCATTATACTGCACTGTGAATGGAACTAGAACACAGCCATTGATAATGTTCAGTACCTTAGTAGACATACTGCAGGTTACTGGTATTCTACACTATACTGTATATTCTATTCTGTTCTTAGAAGACAAGAGGACAAGTGTCTTGCTTCTACGTGAACATCAGACTTGATGCTAAGTTGTATTTCAATTCATAAACTATACAATGAGTAAATAATACAAACACTTGATCTCTCTTCAACAGAGATCTGGTATCTTAGTATAATCTGATCAACAGTCGGAATTTACTTTTTTCTGTTTCTGTTTGTTCCTGAACAAATATTCAATATAAAAAACAAGCTGGTACATTTTGGTTGCCTATCAGTTTGTTGCGATAAAAAAATAGTTTATTAGTAGATATAGAACTCACATCCTCCCTTCACCTACCTTTTATCTTTGCTGCTAAATCAGGCCTTTTGACCTTATTCAGAAAATGAATAAGGATCTCAGGATGATCTTCGGGGTAGTTCTGCAGGATCAGTGTGGCAATTTGCATCCTGTCAGCATCCTCCGCATGGCGTTTTGACAGCGGCCGGAAGTCATCAATATGATTAGTTGGATTCCTTAGATGCCTCCGGAATTCTCTAAACTCATCATCGTCCAGATCGCCCAGAATGTCCAAGATGGTAGAGGACTCCAGCTGGATTCCTGTTACAAACAGAGCATGTTAACTTCTCAGCTTCATTCTCTTAATGTGAATGTTCAAACACAGTGTCCCTTTGTCTAGGTGCGTGAACAAAGTATTAATATGTTCTAGACATGGACGTCTTTTGCATTAATGATGAATCATTCTGCTACAAGCATTCGGCTGAGTGAACCTGTGGGTGTATTGTTTATTGCGTTTGGCACATGGTACCCAATGCGCTAAATGATACATGATTAGTGTTTTATTTAATTAGCTTTATTTTGGTTCAGACCATGAGAGATCCACACACTTTACAAAAATAAATCTTTCATACTGTTCATACTGTACAGAACAATTGGGGAATCCAGATGGGGAGCCTAGGGTTCCAGAGTGAGGTTCCCACATTGAATGGGTAATACAATAGAGTCAACAGGTCAATGTTTGTCCTGCTGTTCCCAACTGAAGACTCAATACTACAGTCCAGTACAAACAAACAGTACCAATCTACCGTAATTTCCGGACTATAAGCCGCTACTTTTTTCACATGCTTTTGACCCTGCGGCTTATACAACGGTGCGGCCAATCTATGGATTTTTCCAGGTTCCAGGTGGGCTCCGCAGACTAAATGATAGAAAGTTGGTTAACCAGATGTAACTCTTTGAGAGCGTAAAAATGAAACCAAATGGACCCTAGCGGGTCCATTTGGTTTCATGTTTACACTCTCAAGAGTTATGATATTCACCATCTAAATTAGCACCACTTAATTAATAAGTCATAAGTCATGTTCATTTTGGTCTAATTTTGATGCTTTGCCTCTTTTGTTTGCGAAAATCCATCCTGGAATTGTGAATAAAGAAATCTAAAGAAATCTTTAGTTTTGGGGTCTGTGGGGTGAAGATGTTGTTGAAAACCACTGCTCTAACATGAAGCACCTGACTATAAGCCATTAAGCCTGGTGCGGCTTATAGTCAGGTGCAGCTTATAGTCCGGAAATTACGGTATATCCAGACAGACAGACAACGTAACAGCCAACTGTCCCAGGACATAAGAAACGTCCCTTGCGTGCAAACTGGCTGCAAAAGAACCTTGCCTCTCATAACATGCAATAGAAAAGTTCTAACTTCACCACTTGTAAAAGAAGAAAAAAACGCACCATCAAGCTTTAAGATGCTGTTTTTTTTATCCCAACATGGAGGAAAAATGATTAGGATTGTTATTGTGATCTCTCGCCCTTGAAATACATAATCCTCAGGTTCTGTTGTGCCTCAAAAATAATAGCAAATTCAAAACTGTTTTCCTCCAAACGACTCCTCCAGTCGCTGTCATAAGAACGAGAGGTTGCAGCTCAACATGATCACGGCAGCTCAGCCCGTTTGTACCAGAGCCTAACTAGAAGCTTCAGCATCCTGGTTTAAGTTCAGATGAACATCTGCCACTGCAGAGGTTTTATTTCATACAATCTATATGCACCCCCCCCCCCCCCCATCATTGTTGTATTCTATCATGGACTCACCACCATGTGCTGCTTCAGCCATAACGTCTCTCTGCTGGTCACACACCCAGGAAAGATCACCTTACACTGTTACACTGGAAATACATGGAATAAGGAGATTAACACCCAGGAAAGATCACCTTACACTGTTACACTGGAAATACATGGAATAAGGAGATTAACACCCAGGAAAGATCACCTTACACTGTTACACGGGTACGGGTACAGGCAGGAGAAGGCAAGGCTGGTGATGGAATTAAAGGAATCCTCCGACAGGTCAGTGGCAGAAGCAAATGCAGGAGTTGCCACTGGAAGGAAGTGGAGAGCAGTGGAGGTGCAGAAGGTGATTGGCAGGCTGCAACATCAGGAGGTTGTGGGCAGGGTCCAGACTGGACGGTCAGGCCTAGGGTGGGGTGACCCACCCACCCTCTGGTCCAAGGCAAACAGGAAGCAGGAAGGAGAGGAAGGACCTTGTTGTTGCCGAGGTTACCAGAGTGGAACAGGAGGAGCTCCGGGTGAAGTCCGTAGCCCAGGGACAGCAGGGATGCTGGACAAACTGGGAGGGTGTCGCAAGCCGAGCTATCAACTGGACAGAATTTTGGAAACTACCACAAGCTCGACTCAGTTTCCTCATTAGAGCAACCTACGACACACTCCTGAGCCCCCAAAACCTCCATCAGTGTCTTGGGACGGAACAGTCCTGCGAGCTCTGTGGGACCACCAAATCCTCACTCCAGCATGTCCTGCCAGCAGGCGCGTTATCTTTGTGGGGGCTCAGGGGGTAGCCCTACTGTGTACAGGCACATGCGGGGCTGGTGTTGTTGTTTTTTTTTTCAGCCCCCATGAGCACGGACACAGGATAACGCCCCTGCCTGCCAGGATGCAAACGTTCTTTATAAATCCACTCCAGAAGAGAGGCTGGTCGGGTGGAGTGATGGCAGATTGCATTGTATGTTACAGAGCTCCAATGCAAGGGAGGCTCATAGAAGCAGTGGGGCTCTGGACCAGAGCTAGCAATCTCTCTTATCAGGGGCGGATGTAGCATGTCCCATTTGAGGGGGGGGGGGGGGGGGGGGGCAAGAGAACATGTTGGAGGGGCAAGAGAAAATGGTATGGGGGCGACTTCATCGCCCATGTCGCTTCACGCCACGCACCCATACCATTAGTCAAGTAAAGCACCAATAAAGCATCAGTTGTTGTTGAACTTGCAACAGACACGCAGCATGCATAAAGCTAAATGTCTGACTCAGAAGGTTTTCTGTTTTCAATGATGAAATGCTGTTGGTTTAGTGGTGCCAAAATTGTAGTTAGTAGCAGTAGTAGTGTTTCAAATCATTTTAAATATAAGACTTTAATTTGAAATATCTTGGGTTGTTTTGCATGGCATCGTGTTTGGGGTGCTGCAGACTGGGTATTTAGGGGGGCATTGCCCCCCCTCCCCCCATGCCCATGCCTAGATCCGCCCCTGATATTATAATTCTAGGAATCATCATGTCTGTTCACCACCTGTGCAATGTACCTAGCTATTATTTGTCTCCATTTTCCTAATGCCACAGCGCACAGACTGGCTTAAATGAACCTCGCGTCACACGGTCCTGTCATCCAGCATCTAACAGGCCAACGCATCAAACATTATACCCAACGTTTCAATGTTAATCACCGGATACAGATTTATTTGTGTTCACAGTTTGACTTACACCCCGAAATCATCTTTATAGTACAGTAGCCTACTGATCACACAGGCAAATGATACACGCGGTACTATGACTTATTTCTACTACCACTGCAATTTACACCACCCGCCCCCACCCACTCCTCTTTAAGTTAATTTATTAAGTTTTTATTTTCAGTCAACTCAAACACCAAATTCCGCGTGTGCGCCTGTGTACGTGCGCGTGGTGCATGATGTATATATGCGACAGTGGCCAACAACAGCCAACTGCACGTTTGGAGTGGAATGCAACCTGCAGATCGCAACTCCGTGGTTGTCATGTAACGCTGGACGCACGCGCGCACGCACGCTACTCACGATGAAGTGATACGGTGCGCTCCGGCGAAAATCTTTAAGATCACAACATCACAGGTTGCAAAAGCCAGGCGTTTTCTTGAGCCAAAATGCATGCAAACTGGCCTAGCCTTTGATCTGCACAACTCACAAAACACATGTGGGACAACCAGGCTGTGTGACAGAGCATCATATAATTATATTCATTGTAACGACCCTCTGGGTTTGGTACAATTACATCCAGAACGGGTAAGGTCTAACATTAACTTTGTGACCAAGTTCCATCCAACTTTACAACATCAACAATTCCCTCCCAATCAATATGATTGTGATCTCTACATTATTGATTATTCCCAGATCAGATAGGCCTACACATAGCCTACTGACTTTGTGTGAGGTCTCGAAAAAAGCCAACACTTGACTTTTGCATGTGATAAAGTGTTGTGTGCGTCTGCGTCTTCCACCCTGTGATCAGGAGTGGGGTATAGTCTTTTGAAACGCTCCATTTGGTTACACATCCCTGGTGGTCACATCTATAACTATAAGATTTAAATTATATTTTCTAATATAGCCTACCTGACTGAGTGATCCTTGTAGAGCAGAGCAAAGCAAAGCAGAAAAGATTTGTTGTTTAACTTCGAGACGAGCAGGACGAGACACTTCTTCACTCCTCCATCACTAACTTACAACCAGCAGCAGATCTACAAGCTCACAGCGGATCACACCGCGGCGTGATGTGAGCTTGAAGATCTGTGCTGTTGCTGCTGCTCAGAGAGAGAGAGAGAGCGAGAGAGAGACAGACAGACAGACAGACAGAGAGAGTGAGAGAGAGAGAGTGAGAGAGAGAGAGAGACAGAGAGAGAGAGAGAGAGAGAGAGAGAGAGACAGAGAGAGAGAGAGAGAAAGTGAGAGCACATTGCTTTACAGAAAGTCAAACCATTTACGGGAAATGGGGAACTGAACTGCAGGGAATCCCCATAACGGTCTCTGCAGTTCTTTACGCAGGTCAGAGCCATAGAGCAGGGGGTTTCAACCTTTTTGACACCAGCTAGGGCCCACTATTTGTTCAGAATTTGAGCCAATTAAGGACCACCATTTGATGGCATTTTAGTCCCACAGACGACAGACCCCAAAACTAAAGATTTATTTGTTTGTTGTCCACAATACCAAGGCAAAACATACGCGTTCGGAAATTGCGCACTGAGTACAGTACACTGAGCAATGCGAACTAATAGGCGAGAGCGCTCCGGTGTGGTATTTCAGAACGTGCTGGGCTAATTAAGATGGTGAATATTTAACTCCTGAGAGTGTAAAAATGGGTCCATTTCGTTTCATTTTTACCTCCTCAAGAGTTACATCTGGTTAACCAACCTAGCTTGGGGAACATCTGGAACCCTCTCAAGGACCACTGGTGGTCCCCGGACCACCAGTTGAAAACCCCTGCCATAGACTATAGAGAGTGCTACGCGCTAGCCCGTCTTAAAAGTGTTTGTCGCTACATTTACATAGATAGCGTGTACATAAACATTCCGTTTTCAAATCATAAAGTACTCACACGTGTTTCTAGGGGGCACTTTGCGCCAGAAATTAGGATAGCAGCGTGCCGCGTTGTTTAATAAAAAGCATTTTTATCAGAGCTCCCCGGTGCTACTTTTCTGGGTTGGGGTAAGTTTGGTAAACACACAGATGCACACCGGGAGCACATCCACCCTATTAGTTAGTATTAGCAGTGCGGTCAGCGTCAATATGGAACACAGCCAGTGTTCAGAGTGCCACGCTCCTCTCCACCGACAGGGGGCGCACTATCACTGTTACTCTGTGTGATTTCCATCAGCCAATAGGCTGGTGGTCCCCTACTCTATGGGTGGCCCATGACATGTGATGAAGATGCTGCAGACATTGGATTGTGATGGAATGAGAAATCAAAAGGTAGCCTGGGTCGACTATAGAGCAGGGGTTTTCAACCTTTTTCATCCCAGGGCCCACCATTTATTCAGCATTTGAGCCACAAACCACCAATTGAGGATATTTTCAGACCCACAGACCCCAAAACTAAAGATTTCTTTTGCTTCTGTCCATGGCCATTAATCTTCTAGTTGTGTAGATTTGGACTAATTCGCATGATGGATATTTTAACTCTTGAGAGTGTAAAAATGAAACCAAATGGACATCACAACCCTCCTCCATTTTCTCAAGAGTTACATTTGGTTAAACATCTTAGCTGGGGACCACCTGGAACCCTCTCAAGGACCCCTGGTGGTCCCCGGACCACCTGTTGAAAACCCCTGGACTAGAGTAAAGAACCAGAGAAAGAGGTGCAGCTGAATAGTAGTGGTCCCATTTCAAAGTCTGCAGGTTCATTTAGCAGCTAAATGAACCTGCAAACTAAACACCAAAAATAAACAAATATACACAAAATAACACCAACGAAAAACAAGAGTGTAGATTCTTTCCAGTTCAACCATAACACTAGCATGCCTGAAAAAAAAGTGGCCAGAATTAGCATTTACTTAAATTCATATTTAGATTTTTTTTTTCCCTTTTTTTTTTTTTTCCAAATGACCAAAATTTATGAGGTAATAGAATGATGATGGATGATAAAAAGGGACACATAGCAACAGTCCCAAATGTCTCTCTGGGACACAACAATATGAAGACCTTTTTTAACATTTTATTGGAGGCAAAACTTTCAGTGAAGTTTATACTGCCTGATATCACTAATGTCCATTTAGTTCTTAGTGTTTCTCTCTGCTTTGTCATTTCCACTCTGGAGTGGAGTGGACTTTGAAAAATTAAAACTTTAAATCAATCATCCTTGCATGATGAATTGGCATGACTATGGTTCAATCATGTGTAGTGCATACAAACCCAAATGTTATAATTTGCCTATACTGCATCACAACTCCTTCTCCATGCACTCTATCGATGTTTTCTTTTTGTAACATTTACATGTATACAATCTTCAACACGTAGCCTATAGCAAACAATTGTTGATGTTACCCAATTCAAGTATTGACACATTTACTGTATGTTCATTCTGGGATATTGGTGTAAAATCTACAGTACATATTACTCTGAGGCAAAAGTCCCATTTTACTGTTCCATTTTGGCATGAGGCTTTGAGGGAAAAGGCTATAGTGGCTTAATTTATGGAACATTAATACTCAAATACATGCTAAAGTCAATAGGTGAAACTGACAAATACATTATGTACATTATTTAATATTCCGTGTGATATAGACCAAGTGTATTTCCATGGAAATAACTTTTTAAATTTGATCCAGTATGCATATACATTTATTTGTAGCAATTGTTGGTTTATCTACATAGTTTTAGATGGTTTTCAATACATCAATCAACAGTTTTACGACTTGAATGTGTAGGCAGGATAAACATACAATGGTTTACGGTGCCACATAATTACAATTGTATAAAATCATTACAAGGTGCTCTTCACAGTGTGCAATGTCCACTCTGTTTAATCAGCACCATCCATGTACAGCAGCACACAGATAAGGAAATACTTACAAAAATTACAATACTGTATGTCCCAACCAGAATACCTGTATATACAAAGATCTACATCATAAGAGATCCACAAAAGCACAAACAGAAATCAGACTGTGTCTGGAAACTCACATATGTGGTTGTGTTTTTTTGTGGCCAAGACAAACACAGTCACACTAACCAAGTAAATTAACAACTGTAATATTAACTATAATAAAAACTCAACAGAACTTAAAATAGCAATAGCATACAGTACATAAGTCAGCAGTATGAGGAACAGTATAAGTTTGTGGATGAATGTAATTCTGTCTGCTGCAACAATACATTCAACAGCAATAGGTAAACATCATATGTATCATATGATAATAATGGGAGCATCCTGTAAATAATATCACCATGCATGACAGAGAACATCCTCCTTGGAAGTGCTGCTGAAAGACACACGCAGTATGAATAATCTTACTCTGATTATCATTATAAAAACAGAGTCACCATCATTGAACTCAGAGAGCCTTACTGGCCCTTGTGATGTCAGTGTTGTTGCTGATGTATTCCAATGTGCTATACATTATGCAAATCATAGTATTTCTGCATTCACTAAAACAGTGCCCTTCCTATTCTGAAGAAAACCTGGACACTAAAAAATCAATAAATGTGTAAATGTGTCTTTTTCAATATATACAGTTATACAATATATACAGCATCCTATATGACCATTGCACAAAATCGGAACACTATAACGTTCTTATAGTATTTTTTTCTGTTTCTTAGTGCTTTGTTTTCATAAATCAAACATTTCCCATGGCTATGACTGGAAGCAACGATGGAGGTCTGGTCTGAGGACAACCTAGAGAGATGGACAGGTCTTCTGAGGAACGTTGATGACCACTGCATGGATCAGACCTAGAGAGATGGACAGGTCTTCTGAGGAACGTTGATGACCACTGCATGGATCAGACCTAGAGAGATGGACAGGTCTTCTGAGGAACGTTGATGACCACTGCATGGATCAGGTGTTTCCATTCTGCTGATGACCCTCTGCCACACCCACCTCCACACCTGTAGAGATGAGGAGGAGGAGACAGACAGACAGACAGGCAAACAGACAAGAGTCATCGAGGGTTAGCTATAGTTTTACAGGAGCAACACTATACCCCGTGTGTAAGCTCACTATCCATGATATCTCTGAGACGAGGTCCTGCTAGCTAGTGTGTAGCAGGTTTATATAGCCAAAATATATAGCCACATTTTAAAACCTGTTTGTTTATGTAGATTCAAATATTGTATACATAATGTAATTCCTATTATAATTACATTCATAACCAAATTTTTGTCTCTGAAGAGATTTATTTTGCAACTTTCATAGTTGTTTTGGTAAGGATCCATTTAATTCAAATGTAAAACAGGCATATGATCATCTGATCATAATTCTGATTGACTTATGAATACATTATAATCACTTACCCAACATGTTGGCATCATGATGATGTCCTCAGCTGGTAATGCAGCCTGGTGTATAGTAATACTTCTTTTTCAGCTTTAGATGCTGTTCTTCATGCTCCTTCTGCAGGTCTTCAAGTTCCTTCTTCAGTACATTCTCATTGTGATGTGAAAGATCATATTTCACCTGCATGTCATGCTTTTCAGCTTCTTGTTTTTGTATGAGATCGTTGTACTCCTTTTGGTATTTTTCTTTGAACTCATTGAATTCCTCAGCTTGTTTTCTGGCCTCGTCTTTGTATTTATTCTCCATCTGCTTCAGTTGTTCTCGAAGTTCTTCCTCAAGTTTCTCTCGTTCCTCTTCTTTCATGGTTTTCTTTTCTTCTTCATGGATTCTTTTCAGCTCCTCGACTTCTCTCTTCATCTCATCTTCCTTCTCTTTTAAAATCTTCTCCATCTGTTTTTGGATGGCTGCTTCAGCCTCCTGGAACATCTCTGTGGTGTAACATCCTCCACCAGTTTCCTTCACCATCTCCTCAACCTTCATCAGCAGATCACTGACTTGATATTTGTTTTTTTTATCAACATTGTTGAAGACGTGGTACCTTCCTCCACAGTCAGCAATCAGCTTCTGAAAAGAAGAATCTCCACACTCCTCGGTGATGTATTCCTCAATGGACTGATTATTATGCTTCAAATCGTCTCCTCTTGTGAAAAGAATGATGGTGAACTTCTTAGAATCCTTTCCAAAGGCCTCCTGGATTAGCTTCAATGCATTTTTCTCCTCTTCTGTGAGTCGACCAATTGGTAACACCAGTAGGAACACATGAGGTCCTGGAGCCAGCATGCTGATGCATTTGTTCATCTCCTGTTGAACCTCCTCATTGGACAGACTAGTATCAAACAGACCAGGTGTATCAACTACAACAACTCGACGGCCGTGGACTTTACCGCCTGCTTTCTGGCAATTTGTGGTGACAGACTTTCGACTGAGTTTTGATTTAAATATCTCTTCATTCAAAATAGTGTTTCCTGAGGCACTTTTCCCACTGCCAGTCTTTCCTATCAGGACCATCCTGAGGGTCTGATCAGCAGGATCTCCTGAAATATCAAGAGGCGTAGAATTAGTACACTTTATATAGGACTTGGGTGCTAAATGGAATATCAATGCAACAGCCAAAACAACCAAAGCAGCATCCATAGTTTGAGAGATGGAGCTGCATGGTTTGCTTTGAAAAGAAGACCCATGTGTTAATGTGTTTGCAATGAATTAACATTATGCACTTGCAGTGAATTATGAAAAGGTGAATAGTAGAGATGGCAGATATTATCGGCCCTCCGATATTATCGGCCGATAAAAGCTTTCAAATTTCATATCGGAGAATATCGGTATCGGTATTTACAAACTGGAAATTATGACTATTTACAGAGATGTAGACTCAGCGCTACGGTCATGTTTATACCATTACTTTTGTACTTTACTGAAGTAGGCTACATGTTGAATTTATAGTTGTATGGAGTATTTCTAGGCTATAACATGAATTCGTATTTATACTAAATGTTTATTTATATTAAATATTTGTATAGTAATAGTTTCTGTTATTTTTCCACCACTGGAGGCCGCATATATCGGTATCGGTTGATATCGGTATCGGGAATTAGTAGTTGGATAATATCGGGATATCGGATATCGGTAAAAAAGTCAATATCGGCCATCTCTAGTGAAGAGTGAAAGTGAAACACTTACCAGTGTTGGGTTTCTTCGACTTCTGTCCTTCAGCACGTAGCATGGTGATGCGTTTCTTTAGTTCTATGATCTTCTCCATCTGGGCTTTGATAAACATTTCTCTTGTGAAGCAAAGTGGTCTACCATCCAGAGGTCTCATCTTTTCCACAGCATCCAACAACTCAGGAACTTGCTTGTTGTTCTTAATGTTGAACACAGTGCATCGGTCTGCATAGCTCTTACACAGCTCCTTAATGTCTTTGTCTTGATCTACAAAGTTGACAAAAGCTGCAGCATTTGGATCAGATTCTACAGTCAACAGAACCATGGTGAAGTCATTGATCTCAGAGGTGAATACATCCTGGATGCTCTGTAACTCTGCCTTGTCTTTATCAGTGAGAGGACCAAGAGGAACGGCCAACAGGAAGGCATGCACACCCTCAGGATCACAGAGAGAGACACATCTCAACGCATTGTGAAGCATTGCTTCAGATGTTTCATCCAAGGAAGGCAGTTCCACCAGGGTCACTGAGTGACCAAACACCTCTGCCTGTCTCTTCACACACTCTGTAGGGGAACTAGACCCTGAGCTGGACTGGATCTGACCCAGAATGGTGTTGGCTGTGGAGGTCTTCACTGGTCCTCTTGGGCCACATAGAACCAGGTTCAGAGGAGGGTTGGATTTTGGTCTAATCTTGTTGTTACCTTTAACAGAGTAAAGGTATCTTCGTTGGTGTTCATTCACAATGTTCTCCATCTTCTCCATCAGTGGTGCAATATTACCTTCAGTCATGCTGTAAACTCTTCCTCCACAGTCTTCAATGGTCTGTTTTACAGCCCCCTGGATGTTTGCTTGAAATCCATCTGTTATGATGACAATGACTTTGCTAAAGTCCTCTTGATGAAACAAAGCTTTGATGCATTTTAGCATGCCTCTGTCTTCCTCAGTAAAGTCATCAGGCTTCAACAGCAGCAGGAATACATTTGGTCCAGGTGGACAATCAGATGAACAGATCTCTTCAATTTCCTTTCTCACTTTACCAACAGATTGACTGAAGAGATCTGTGGTTTTCACTGCTATGACAGACCTTTCTTTCCACATTCCAGCTGCCACCTGCTTGGTTTGATTGTGAATGTAATTCAAGCGACCAAGCCATGAAAAAGCATCACGCTTCAAGATTGAGTTGCCAAGTGTTGCCTTTTTGTTGTCACTTTTCCCAAGAAGCACAATCCTGAGTCCAGAATCTATAAAACAAAAATGTATATTATTTTGACTACTATGAACAAAATTTCATTGGCATTTAGTAACCCAATTAGGACATTAGGACACATGGCTTCTACAACCCCAAACATTTTTTTTTTGATCATTGATCATTTTATTGATCATTTTTGTTATTTTTCCTGTAGGCCTATTCTTTTTTTTTTTTGGAGATTTGGTAGGATTTTATATCAGTGGAAGAAACTGCTAAATATTGAAATTATGTGCCATGAACTCAAACTCATAACTTACCTGCAGTTCTTTCTGGACAGTGGACATGCTGTTCATGATTCTCCTTAACAACTTGACCCAGTCGTGTCAACAGCTCTAGTTGACGAAGCTTCTCCTGCTGCACGTGCCTGAACCTACACTTCCTGATCATTTCATCCAGTGGAGGATACTCCACATAGTTTAACAGACCTGCACTTTGCTGTCTGGGTGTTGAGACTAACACAAGTGAATGATCAAATGAGCGATGACTGAAGTTTTCAAGAATGCTCTGTAATCTGACTCTTTGTTCTTCAGTGAAGTCTTCAGGCTGAATCACCAGTAGAAACACATGAGGTCCAGGATCAGAACATCTCACACAGCTTTGGATCTTCTCTGTCAATTCTGGAAGTAAGATGTTGGGATCTAGCAGGTCTGGAGTGTTGATGACAACCAGCTGACTGTTCTCGTCTACACCACCAACTCTCATACAGTCTCTGAGATCACCACTGAACACAGTCTGTCCCAGAAGGAGGTTCCCAACTCTGTTCCTCTCTGACTGGTTATTCCCTAACAGAACAACCCTCACCTCAGACACTGAAATGAAAACACAATCACAATAAATACCCTTTTCGTTCTCTCTCTACAAAGGAAAAAAGTTGTTGTGCCTTTCAATCATCATATCTGCTTAAAATTGAATCAAACAACACAAACACATGTCTGGGATTCTACAAAGAAATGTGTTACAACTTCCTCCATTTACCCCTGCTGAGAGATAACTTCAAATATTCCTGTAGAATATTGCATTCATATCAAACCATTATAAAATTAAAAATGCTACTACCGTATTTTCCGGACTATAAGGCGCACTTAAAAGCCTTTAATTTTCTCAAAAATCCACAGTGAGCCTTATAATCCAGTGTGCCTTATATATGGATTGGTTGACTGCAGTAGCTTCTATTCTATGTTAACTGTAGTAGCTTCTATTCACTGCGCCTTATAATCCAGTGCGCCTTATATATGAAATCAGTTTTAAAAGGTGCGCCTTATAATCCGGTGCGCCTTATAATCCGGTGCGCCTTATAGTGCGGAAAATACGGTAAGTAGTGGTTCAGTTCAGTTGTACTCACTGTTAGGAGGTAGCATCTCATAGCTACCACTGCGTTTCAGAGGATTCTCCTGCACGTCTCCTGCAACAATAATGTGATACAATACAATTCTATCAATATTCAAAATCAAAAACTAAATGTAATTTTATTTCTCACGCCAGCTGCTCTGCCGTGCATTTTTCTAGTTCCAAAAGAACATACATAATTGTGCAATGATTGAAAAATGACAATTACAGTGTGGGGGCTTTTTCTAGCCTCGACACCGGGCTAGAGACACAGGCTTTCATTTTAGTCCACGTAGTGAAAACGGAAAGACTGAACTAATGTGTTAGCCACGGTGAGCTAGCAGTGGGAGGAGTCAACATTTCAGTGTGGGCATGGCTCCAAATGATGTGACATATCACAGCAGTGGAGGGGTGGTAGGTAGGGGGAGGGGCCGGAGATGACGATACGTTGGTGAGATCAAATTAGGTCAGCTCATCCACCACCCCCAGGCCAAAATCATTTCAGGTTAGGACAGGCTAGGGTCTCTCTAGAATAACGTACTGTGTACTGTAACAACCCAAAGCTTCATATACAGTAGGGGTGCAAAAAAGGTAGATGGTGATCTACCAGTAGATCACACAGGCTGTGCAGGTTGATCACATGACAGTCCCCCCAGCACTTGGACCCTTATAGATCTGTAACTCTTGAGAGCGATAAAATGAAACCAAATGGACCCCTATAGAACTGTAACCCTTGAGAGCGCTAAAATGAAACCATTTCATTTTACACCCTCAAGAAGTTAAATTATATTTAATCATCTGAATTACCACATCTGAGTCATCTGAGTCCACACAATTAGAAAATGGAGAATTGTTATTTTGACCAATGTTTTGCCAGTTCTCTTTCGCAATTGTGGACAATAAACGTGAAAGTTCTTTTGGGTGCAAGAGACTAAACTCAACATCACAAACTGTCAAAAACCTCAAATACTGTTTTCAAACATCAGCATATACAGCAAAACCATCCAATTCTCCCGCTTTATTTTTCATTAAAAGTGCATTATTCTTAAACACTATAACAGTATGTAACACCATCACCACTATTTCAAAGCTCAAACTTTCTAGGGGGACTTGAAATGGATTTTCAGTAATGGAAAAAAAAAATCACATTTTGAAAATAGATCTCAAGTTGAAAAAGTGTGGGCACCACTGATATACAGTATACAGTTAATGTGTGTGTGCAGACGTGCGTGTTAAGGGTGTTCGGACAGAACAGGACAGCTAGGGACACGGACCCAATCTATTAGAGAGTCACTCGGTCTCCGATCAATCAAAAATTTAAATCTCATTATCATCATGTGTACTTTGACCGACTGACCTTTGTGTGACTACAGTTCAACTCAAGGCATACAATAATTAAACTTGTGTGCCACCTATCAAATTAACAGGGACTCACTCAGGGCAGAGACTGGTATTAAACACACCTGTTATAGAAGAGTCCAAAATCTAACTACTGTCAGTAGGGGGCAGTGTAGGACTGTTCACTGTGGGGAGTCTCAGCATACTGATGTAGTTCACTGCAAACCCTGTTTACATGGACTAAATGTATGTATTCAGTATAAATAGCTTCATTCCAAACAGAGATTCATACCCGATTGTTTACATAGCTTTCGGTCAGAATATGAAGGAAATTGTGTATTTTACTTTTAATCATTGTTTGGCAGTAACTAATTTTAGATTACATATTACTATAATATTACTTTTGCTCCAAAAAGTAAAGTAACGAGATTACTCTGCAAAAATGGGTAATAAGTAACGCATAACTTTGCAAGTAACACCAAGTTAGTTTTTAAAATGAGCTTGTTAGAACAGATTCAGGTCTTAATAGAACAGATTTACAAGCTATCGACAGGTACTGTAACAACAGAGATGTGCACTAGATTGTAGATCCAGTCCACACACTGCATCCTGTGCACAGTTATGTACACTACAAATCACTTGCTGCTTTATTTTGTATTTTATTTTTAAATACAAGACCTCAACTGTCTTTGAAAACAATTGTGAAAAAGTTTAAAAAGTCAAAGAGGCAAAGAGACTACTATTATTACAATAAATTGGATTCAGTTCTAAAAAGAGCTCGCTAAACAGATTATGTTGTACATCTCTATTTTTTCAAATGTAGGAGTTGAGAACTTGGGAAAGTAATAACGTAATATGTAATATATTACTCTTCGATTCCAGTAATAAGTAAAGTAATGATATTACTTTGTCTAAGGGGTAACGAGTAAACTAAAGAAGTTACTTTCCTAGCGTGTTTTTGCGTGCATATAAAATCTCCAAATGGCCATCCTGAGGCCAAAAGCACTGGACAGATGTGTAAAATAATACACAATGTATTCCAAACTCCCAGTAGCATTTAGAATGAAGTGTATATATGGTAGCTTTACTGTATTCCCATGCAGTCTTTGGGTGACTGTGCATAAGTTCTTGTTATCTCGATTTGTTGCCAGATTTGCAAGAGAAACAAGTGTCCAGGGATGAAATCAAGTGCAAATGAAAATATCTGATCGACAAGCTCACAGCGACACACAGTGAGGTTGTGCATCTGTAATTTAAAAACACATTGAGAACAAATAAAATTATTTGAAAGAAGGCACAACATTTTTTAAAATGGACAATTATATATTAACCTGGGGTTCCTTGATGTGAATAAATGCGGGGAGCACTGGTTTGAACAACACTAGAACGTAAGTTCAAGTTCTGCAACTACAATTTAGAAACAAGTTTAAAAAACATCACTCCAACAACTATTTGCAAGTGACTTTACAGGAAACATTTGACTTTCGGATCGGAATTGAATTGATCATTTCTATTCTGATGACTGGAATGAATGCATTAATTCTGAATACATTTTGTGCATGTAAACAGGATCCTTGTGTGTTTGATCGCATAGACATAGACATATAAACATCTTTTCCAGCTCTGCTTATCAAGTATGGAAGCTTATCAAGCTTTTGTGTGTGTAACATACAGTAAGTCCCCAAAAAGACGTGATGCGATTGGCCAGTAGTCAGTTGAGTGACAGTGACAGATGGAGGAGTTGCATGAGTGACGCCACTTAAGCAGCGATGCAGTTTAGTAATCCTCCCTGGCTTTAGTGTTGTATTGTTGCTTTGATGCTTGTGATTTCTTGTCTTGTTTTATATTGTAATGTATTGTATGTCATAATGACAGTTATAAAGGTTTGTTAAAAGGGAAAAAAAGCCTTTAATGCTGTACTTCCACTAGACTTCCCGTCTTCATTGGTTAGCCATTGCTCCAATGGAACGGCCAATGAGGAATCTATTTTTTACGTTTGATCCTTATGTTTTGTATTTCAAGGTAATCATATGAATTGCTAACAAATTGCTAAGAAACTGCTAACCCATGCTGTGATGTGATTGATTGATTGATTGATTGGTTGATTGATCACACCAAAACACATTGCCCATCAATCTACCTTGATTCTTGTGACATGATTCATAATGTCTTTGATTTTTCATAATGTCTTTGATTTTTGTCACAGATGTCCCGTTTTCTACATTTCACCATGAGGTCAGTTATAGTTGCAGCAGCTGTTGCAGCTGTTGCAGGTGCACCAATGCAGTTTGCATGGCCACAGGTTGGCTTTATTCTAATGCGGGTATTTTAGTAGCTCCAAACTTACCTCCAAACTTACTTATTGCTTACCACACACTACAAGATAACTGGAAAAAACTCAGCCGGCACCCGTGCAACAAGAGTTTTAACCGGAGTGATCGGAGAGGCAAAAGGGAGGGGAGATGAGGAGGAATAGATTACTTCTGGGATTACATGTAAAGATTGCCCCAGAGTGACATAAAACTCAAGCGTGTTTATCAGTATACTATTAATCATGGTGAAATGTAGAAAATGGGACATCTATGACAAAAATCAAGGACATTATGTAACATGTCACAGGAATCAAGGTAGATTGAGGCCCAATGTGTTTTGGTGTGGAATTCTCCTTTAATCAATCAAAGCGTGGAACATAAACATTGACTTTTCATTCAAATTCATACACAGTATATTTCCCTTTTCTTCTTTTTTTTCCTCCATTCCTTTGATTTCTTACTTAGAAAATTATAAATATCTCGCTATTCTAATGTTCCAGTAAACATTACCTTACAGAGTTTATCTAATTACCAGATGCCTGCCAGCTTTTACACCTTGACCAGCAGAATAATTATTTTGACCAATATAAAAAATACCACAGAATACGCATACTACCGTATTGTCCCGAATATAAGACGACTCGTTTATAAGACGACCCTCATTTTTCAAGACCCATTTACAGAAAAAAGAACATTGAATGTCAAATAGTATAGCCCCTGAATATAAGACGACTCCATTTTTGGGATATTTCCATTGGGAAAAAAGCATAGTCTTATATTCAGGCCAATAGGGTATTTATCATTATTTCTGATCAGTGGGGCAGCATGTTTAGAGAAATGTAAATCCATCTGAACACTGTCCACAGTGTGGACTGAAATAGTAGAAAACAGTAGAACTACTCTAGTGATATTGAGTGAAATCATTGCTGTATTTTATCATGGACTCACCATGTGCTGCTTCAGCCATAATGTCTCTCTGCTGGTCACACACCCAGGAAAGATCACCTTACACTGTTACACTGGAAATACATGGAATAAGGAGATTAACACCCAGGAAAGATCACCTTACACTGTTACACTGGAAATACATGGAATAAGGAGATTAACACCCAGGAAAGATCACCTTACACTGTTACACTGGAAATACATGGAATAAGGAGATTAACACCCAGGAAAGATCACCTTACACTGTTACACTGGAAATACATGGAATAAGGAGATTAACACCCAGGAAAGATCACCTTACACTGTTACACTGGGGGGAAAAAGAGACAAAATAAGGTTAGGTTAAGTCTAAAACTGTCAAAATAGTTGATCTACAAGCCCCCAATGCTTCATCCTCCAGCTATACTCCATGGCTCTGGTTACAGGGAGACACACAGCTACTGTATATGTCTCCGTAAAACTGCACTCTACACATTTTTTCAATGAAAATTGCTTCATTGGGTTGAGTCAGTGTTCATATGACTTAATTTGTAATCACATTAATCAACAAAATTAATTAATGCCACCATTCACATTCATTTTGTGAATTTTGTACAGCTGCGGAGAATGTATTTCTCGGTCACACACCATCGTACTGCACGACACACACATACACAGAGAGAGAGAGAGAGAGAGAGAGAGAGAGAGAGAGAGAGAGAGAGAGAGAGAGAGAGAGAGAGAGAGAGAGAGAGAGAGAGAGTAAAAAGGAGATTTTGTGACTTTTGCCGCATTCGTGACTTGGTCTGGGGACGAGGGACCACTATTTTTTGGACTCGGTGAGGAGTTCCAGGTGGTCCCCAGCTAAATGGTATAGAGTTGGCAAAGAAATAGGCTACTGTTGTAACTTCAGCCGACAGACAGACGTTTCACTGCAGAGAAAAGGGAAAGAGAAACGGATTGTCTGCTGCACTTGTTAAGCATGATAAATTACCTGACATTGTGATATCCACTTGTAGCTATTTAAAAGTAATTCCATCAGAAAAGTGACAAGTAAAGCTCTAAACGAAATACAAATAAACCGTGACTTGAGATGATGTAGGAACTCTTCTTGGAACATAATAGGAGGCACAAATAGCAATAGCCTATACTTTTTTTCTTCTGTATGAAAAGGCAGAAGACAACATGCCTACTAGAATATGTCTGGATAGGTATTATTTTTAGTCTAATACAGAATAGGCACCTTAACAGTTGAGTTTACAATACAAGGTTGTTTAATGTTTTGAAAATCTGTTTTTTATATTCATGTTCAATTTGTTTATAAGCAAAACATTTTGTATTTTATTTATGTATTTTGTTGTTTTATTTTTAAAATGCAAAACGTAGCCTACCGAAACCAAACCTAAACCATGGCCCCCATACCGACGTACGAACCGAACCGTGGGATAACCCAACCATCCCAGATCCACCCCTAATGCTAACCATGCAATGTGCCTATAGCCTAAGTGGCAGTGGTTCAGGGGTAAAGTCACCAGATGGTAACCGCAAGGTTGCTGGTTCGAACCTGGGCTCCCCCAGAGTTAGTGTCATTGTGTCCCTGAGCAAGGTCCACAGGGGCTCAAAATGTCATCAAATGAATGAAATTCTGAATAAATAGTGGTCCCTGGTATCAAAAGGATTGAAAACCAATGTACTGCGTGTACAGCTAGTCCACTTAAAGGGGACTTTCACCCATTTTCAAAATTTCTCTGAGAGGAAACAAATGTGAACCAAAATGGGTGGAATGGCCCCTTTAACCCCCTAGCTCATGCATTTGCATCTGTGAAATGAAATGATTCTTTGTTTACCCAGGGTGAACGGACAAAGCTTTAAAAGCTTATTTCCAGCCGTGCCCTGCATATTTCATAGAACATTTCATGGTTGGGGTTCAATGCCTTGTTGCAAACAAAACAGGAAATCAAAATGGCCATTCTTTTGCATTGTGTAGAGTTTTTTATAAAAGTAATTACAGATTATCAGTGTAAACATTGTTTCATTTTTACGATCTCGAGAGTTACATCTGATTAACCAACTCTTCATCTGGTTAACCAACTTAGCTGGGGACCACCTGGAACCCTCCCAACTAAGGACCACTGGTTGAAAACCACTGTTCACTGTTATAGGTTTTTCTCTTGACTCAGGATAGGATAGACTATTTGAGTAGCTCTGGTCCAGAGCTCCACTGGTTCTGAGTCTGACTTGCATTGGAGCTCTGCTGGTCTCCGTGCATTCGGCCATTACTGCACCCGACCAGCCTCTCTTCTCTAGTGGATATATAAAGAACGTTTTTCCTACTCGCCAAAATAAACACGTCTTGTGTCATTAGAAAGCCTACTTACCTCGGTGGTCGCACTCTTAGCCCCCCACCACACGGATAAATTAGACGTTTTGGCCAGAACGCGATCGTTTTTCACTGAAGGAAAAATATTTCCTATGGAACTTTTCTATTGGCAATATCGGTAGAGGGCGCAAATCCTGGTTGTTTTTCCGGTGAAAAACGATCGCGTTCTGGCCAAAAAGCCCAATTTATCCGTGTGGTGGGGGGCTAAGAGTGCGACCACTAAGGTAAGTAGGCTTTCTAATGACACAAGACGTATTTATTTTGGTGAGTAGGTAAAACGTTCTTTATATATCCACTAGAGAAGAGAGGCTGGTCGGGTGCAGTAATGGCCGAATGCACGGAGACCAACAGAGCTCCAATGCAAGTCAGAATCAGAAGCAGGGGAGCTCTGGACCAGAGCTACTATTTGAGTAAGCTGTAGCCTGAAACGCAGTGACTTAATCCAGTTCTACGCAGGTCGCTACATTTACATTCCAAACGTGTACATAAACATTCCGAATTCAAATATAAAGTACTCACACATGTTTCTACTGGTGTTAGACACTTGCAGCGGCAGAAATTAGGATCACATCGTGCCGCGTTGTTTAATAAAACGCATTTTTATCCCAGCTCCACGTGCATGTGCTACTTTTCTGGTTTGGGGTAAGTTTGGTAAACACACAGATGCACACCGGGAGCACATCCACCCTATTAGTTTGTATTGGCAGTGCTGTCAGCGTGAATACATCGAACACAACCAGTGTTCAGAGTGCCATGCTCCTCTCCGCCGATAGGGGGCGCATACAATTGAAAGTCAATGGCGAAAGAAAAGCTCGGATAAAAATCATGTTTTTATTAAACATCGCGGCACGCTGCAATCCTAATTTCGGGCGCAATAAGTGTCTAACACCCGTAGAAACATGTGTGAGTACTTTATATTTGAAAACGGAATGTTTATGTGCACGTTTTGAATGTAAATGTTGCGATCCGCGTAAAACTGGATCAAGTCAATGCTCAAGTACGAGCGTCATGCGATGCATGGCTATAATGTTCTAGTGCAGGGGTTTTCAACAGGTGGTCCCTGAGAGGGTTCCAGGTGGTCCCCAGCTAGGTTGGTTAACCAGATGTAACTCTTGAGCGCGTAAAAATGAAACCAAATGGACCCTTGCGCCGGGTCCATTTGGTTTCATTTTTTACGCTCTCAAGAGTTAAAATATTCGCCATGTGAATTAGCCCCAAATCTGCGCAACTGTAAGATTTATGGTCATTTTGGTCTGTATGTTTTGCATGTTTTGTTCCCCCAAATCCTGCCTGTTATTGTGGACATTAGTTTTGATCCCAAATGGTGGTCCGTGGCTCAAATTCTGAAGAAATAGTGGGCCCTGGCAGGAAAAAGGTTGAAAACCACTGTGCTAGTAAAGCTACAGCCTCCGTAAGCTCCAAGAGGATATGATCGGGAGTGGCGTAGTCTTAAATAACTCATGATAAGTTTTGAAACTCTCCGTTTGGTTACATTGGCCATCCTGGTCACATCTATAACTATAAGGTTAAATAAATAAAATACATCTTCTCATGTACCTGACTGTGTGATCCTTGTAGAGCACCTCAAAGCAGAAAAGATCTGTCGTGTTTAATTTTGGGACGCGACCAGGAAGGTGGAGACACTTCCTCATCTGAAGACTTCACCTATGATGTTTTATCATAGATCTTCACTCCTGGAGAACTACAACGATCTACAAGCTCTACAGCGCATCACACCGCGCCGTGATGTGGGCTTGTAGATTTGCTGCTGCTGCTGCTGGCTGACGCTGTCAGAGAGAGAGAGAGAGAGAGAGAGAGAGAGAGAGAGAGAGAGAGAGAGAGAGAGAGAGAGAGAGAGAGAGAGAGAGAGAGAGACAGAGAGAGAGAGAGAGAGAGAGAGAGAGAGAGAGAGAGAGACAGACAGAGAGAGAGAGAGAGACAGAGAGAGAGAGAGAGAGAGAGAGAGAGAGAGAGAGAGAGAGAGAGAGAGAGAGAGAGAGAGAGAGGAGAGAGAGAGAGAGAGAGAGAGAGAGAGAGAGAGAGAGAGAGAGAGAGAGAGAGAGAGAGAGAGAGAGAGAGAGAGAGAGAGAGAGAGAGAGAGAGAGAGAGAGAGCGCTTCACAGCAAGTCACACCATTTACTAGAAATGCCCCCCCCCTCCCCTCCCCTCTCCTCCCCAGACTGCAGTTTTTTCTCCACCAGGCCAAGTGCCAGACACAGTCTGCTACAGGTGGAACAACAAACACTCATTTGGTCACTGTCCCCACCTCCCACGGTTAGGGGGTTTCCTCCTAAGCCTGTTGGGCTATTTTACTGTACATATGCCTATGTACAGTAGGCCTACACTACTGACCAGGCCTACTAGGGGCAACAGCTTATTTGGGGGATGTGTTTTAGCCCCACAGACCCCAAAACTAAAGATTTCTTTTGCTTTTTTCCACAATTCCAGGGTGGACTTGGGAAAGGAAACAAAACAGTCAAATACACATCAAAATGACCATTAATCTTCTATATTCTCTAGTTGTGTAGACGTTGCCCACCCCTGAATCCCTCTAGATCCGGCCCTGATGTGTCGGGTTCTTGTGTGCATAAAGGCACAACTTTCACTTTCTCTTTCTCTCTTTCTCTCTTTCTCTCTCTCTGTGTGTGTGTGTGTGTGTGTGTGTGTGTGTGTGTGTGTGTGTGTGTGTGTGTGTGTGTGTGTGTGTGTGTGTGTGTGTGTGTGTGTGTGTGTGTGTGTGTGTGTGTGTGTGTGTGTGTGTGTGTGCGAGAGAGAAGTTTACAACTAATGGAATCAAATGAACTGTCCTAATCAGTTCATTTGGTTCCATTAGTTGTAACTTCACAGTCAGTGGTTCAGAACTTATTACTCCTTTTCTCCAAAGTTTAATTCCCAACAGAAATACATTCAACATTACATTCTCGTGTGGAGCTGAAGAGCGGAAACGGAAACGCTGTGCGCAGTACCGGATGTAGTGGGCGGGGCTCTAGACTGGATCTGACTGGTTGGTTTGGAACAGACACCAAGGAGGAAAACTGATGCTTATCATGACAACAAACTAGAAAGATGAACTGAATTGATTTGATATTAAATAAAGGTGACAATGTGCGAGTTAATTCATTATCATTCATTAATTCATACTCGTTAGTAGCACTAACTTACACACACTTTAAATGTAATTAATTATGCATCATCAGGAATATGAAAATATGCTTTGTCTACATTACAAGCTCACAGACAACAGGCATTGTGATCTTGTTCCTGGTTATTGACCTGTAGTCTATTTCCCTTGAAATGTACGCTACATAATATTCTACAAACATTTTAGAAAGGGTGAAAGTGTGCAATAGGCTAGTCCATTGTGAAGACAACACAATTAGCAGGTATCAGTGTTGGGACATGTGCACTACGTAACTCAATATATTACATAATATATTACCAAAATGCAGTAACTTGTAATATAAATATATTACTTAACTAAAACAATCTAATATATTATACTTTTCTTTCTGCATTACTGCATTACTTTCAATATTACTTTCTGTCAATCTGTCTCATTGAAAATGTTCTTGTGAAATTATCTTGACAACTGCAGAAGTTAAATAATTACTTATTTTCTATAATTTGTCATCAAATTATTTATTCAGGAGGAAGTTTTTTCAAGTTGATTTCATATGGATTTCCCAGATAGCCAAGTGCGCTTTCTTTATTGTAGCTATGCCACTGGCCTACACAATATTTGATTAATAGTGACACTAAATATTTAATTATATATTTTGCACAACATTTTTCTTTTAAGTAATATGTAATAGTAATATTAATATATTACACTTGCTCAGACAACAATATTGTAATACAATATATTGCTTTAAAATGAAGGTAATAAGTAATAAGTAATACATTAACAAGGTAAAGTAATATGCCCAACACTGGCAGGTATTATCAGGTTATCATTTTATAGATACAATGTAAATACATATTCATTGTATTACTTACTTATACATGTTACTGCCCAATGGTGCACGCGCACACTGCAACCATCATTATATCATTCATTATGATGGTTGCAGCAGAATCAGGCATATATATTAGTATATCGTAATCAGCTATACAGTAACGCTACCTTGAATTAAATAAAAGATATAGGGGCACGGTGGAGCAGTGGTTAGTGCTGTCACCTCACAGCTAGAAGGTCCTGGATTCGATTCCCGCTAGGGGCGCTGCTGTGGGTGCTGGCGGTGTGTCTGCTCCTCCGCGTCATCAGTGCCCATACCCGAGGTGGGGTTGACGAAAGGGCCTTTCTGTGTGGAGTTTGCATGTTCTCCCCGTGTCCCCTAGGGTAGATACCCTCACAAAAACATGCAGTAATCCTGGGCACTGAACTACCTCCCCCTGGCCAGCCAGGGCACCTGATGGAGGGGACTGGAACTGGTTGGAATAACGTGTTCCTTCCACGCGCTCCCCCTGTCAGGTGAAAAGAAGGCAGCTTGGACTCCTCATGCATTGAAGGAAGCATGAGGCCAGTCCGCTGCCTCCCCAGGTTGGTGGAGGATGTGTAGAGCCCAGGATCACATTAGGAATTGGCACTGGGTGAAAAAAATGGGTTACAAAATCGTGGGATAAAATATATATATATAAAAAAGATATAAATCAAAATGAATGGGTTCCCCAAATATGCAAGTTTGTTTGAGACAACATTACAACCAAAAAGTAAATTTATTACTTACAGAGAAATGCAACGCATCCACTTTCGTCAGGAGTAGAATAAGAATATGTATAAACACACACAGACACACAGACACACAGACACACACACACACACACACACATATATGTATATTATTAGACTAGACTATTGACTATTAGTCTAGTCATAGACTATTGCTACTGAACAAACCTTCTATAATTTAAAATTAAATTTCATAAAATAGAGATAAAATACACACAAACTGTACACTACATGTACACAGTGGGAAGATTTGAATTTAAGTTAAAGAGAAATGATGGTATGAATATGTTTATATATTTATCAAATCTACAGACCTGTTAGAGTAAAAGTAAAAGTAAAGGTATTTGTAAATGATTGTATGACTGCCCAGGTATATATTTGCACTGTGATTCTTTTGTGCTCCCCAATTTTATTTTGTTGTATATTGTTGCAGACATGCAGGTCTTATTCCATCCACCAGAGGGTGCTGCATCACTGCCATACTCCCAGATCCTTGGGATGAGCCTCCATCTGGAAGGGAAGGAGAACATGGACCATGATTGTGCACATGCGTGTGCATGCACAAACATGCACACTGAAATTCTAAATAATACCTGCATGTTGCTCACTACTTCTTTGATCAATTCATGAATAAACAACCAACAAAATGAGTAAATCGTTTTAATCAAGCACTTTTGCTGTTCAACAGAGACCAATTCTGTAGAAGCACAAAACAAGAAAAATCATATTAAAGCAAGTTACAGCATTACTGCAAAATGACACCAACATATGCTTTCCTTGTGTTCTGTGGTCGTTAGTGAATCAAAGACAGCAGTCAGTTTGATATCTGCCAGAGACAGGAGGACTGAACCTGATCTACAGATTCTACTCAGTATGTCTTGGAAGATATCAATTTAGTGATCAATTTAGATTTTGATCAAGTGATCAATTTAGATTTAGATTCATATTTATTCATGGATTAGATGAGTAACATTCCTTCAGAATTACAAGGTACATGTGTACACATGCATGTAGACTATAGCCTATTCACAAGCAGGTCCTGCCCTGCTTGTTCATGTGCATGTTTCAGTTGTTACATTAACTTTAAATTATATTCAGAATATCTGTATGTTCTGTGTGTCACCAAATGTGAGTCCAAAAATGTAAGTCTGTTGATTAGCTTAGCGTGTGTGTGTGTGTGTGTGTGTGTGTGTGTGTGTGTGTGTGTGTGTGTGTGTGTGTGTGTGTGTGTGGGTGGGTGTGTGTGTGTGTGTGTGTTCTGCTCTCACCATAGTGATCAGGGCCTATGTGCATTGGCATCCGATGGCTTCGCCGGCAAAAACAGACATACAGATGGAAATGATGAACACCAGCACATTGAAAACACACTGCACACCCGACGCACCCTTTTTAAAGCCCTGGAAACAAACATCACACAAATATGTACACATCATGTACAGTAAACACAAATATTGTTCAAAGCAGAGTTTAGCTGATCACAGACGGACACACATGCACTCACAGTCGGAGGCTGGGGATAACTGGAATTTGGTAGCCCTTCAGTAGCCATGCCATAAAGGATGGTAGCAGCCAATGACGCCACAGCAGATATGATGTTCATCCCCATAGAACCTGTAATCTGAAACATAGAACAGGAATAGAATAAACAACAAGTAACAAATGGAATGACTTGTGTAGATCAGTATGGGTGTGGTTATGGACGTGGCTTACTGACCAGGCACCGTGCCTTGCATCGCCCAAAGCATTGCGCTGTGCATTCCTTGATGCATCTCATCAGTGACCTATCAGCAGCCACCGTCACTGACCCTGTAATGATGTACTGAGGAGAAGAGAAACAAATCATCATCAAATAATTAATGACTAACAAAACATAGACCTGCAGCATTAGATTTCAAAATGCATCATGCCAGTATGGTTATGTGTGTGAGTATGGATGCTTAAAGCTAATCAATTCATGGTTACAGTAATACAGCTTACATATTAACAGTTAATTAGACAATAATAAGCTCATAATTGAATGAATATAAAACATTGTACTGTATTGTACTGTACTGTACAGTATGGTATGGATGGAGGATGAAAATGTGTTCTTACAAACAAAGGTGCCCAGGTGAACACTCCAGAGTACACTGATAAGTTCCACCCTGTGACCAAAGACACCACACCAAACTGCAAGAGCAGCGCACCCACCACTACCTCAACCGCCTGCAAGGAAACGCATTAACAAAAACACTGTCATTAATCTACAATCTGTTTAAAAGTGTCTCAATGACAATGTGAGATTTCATATCAAAGAGATAATTTCACAGTAACCTAATACTCTCATTAATATGGCATGTATATTTACCCCCAGAGCTTGTGGGCTCCTCCATTTGAACTTTCTCAGTTTGTCTAGATTGGAAATCGACCCAGACCCATCAGGCTCCATTTGGTGTGGATCTAGAACATAGCCATTGATAATGTTCAGTATGTTAGTAGACATACTGCAGGTTGCTGGTATTCTATACTATATATTCTATTCTGTTCTTAGAGGACAAGAGCAAGAGAACATGGGGACAAGTCCTAGATTTTTGTCGCAGCAAAAAAACATTTTTCAATAGTTCAAATGGTCAGAATTGACTTACAGTTTGATAATTGATACAGTTTGTCTCTTTGGATAAATCTTTTCCCCATAAGGTACTTTCATGCCAAAGAAAACTAAATTAAAACTAAAAAACTAAATTAATGTTTTGGTGGGTGAAACATATTTTTGAATGAAATTTGTATATTTTAGCCATATACTCGCTAGTTTACAGTTGTAATAATGCATGTATGTAAACATGCACTTCAAACAACCATATGTGTTTTCTATGCTGCTGGTCTTTTCACTGTACTGTCTTCTTGTATGTACTGTATGTTGTCTGTGGATTAAGCATGTTGCTTTTAAAAATGAACTAATTACCATTACTGGTTACTTCATTTCAAAATGATTTCATGTTATTTTATGTTACTTACACCAAAAAGTATTGCGATGTATTATTACATATAGTAACTTTCTGTTACTATATGTATATTTCTTTTTTTCCCCTTGTTCTTCTTCTTTTCTCCCCCCAACATCGTTCAACCATTGTCAAACCTTTCAGTTACTAATCTGCCTTATAGCCTTAATTCACTATTATTGTATTGTAGAATAATACAATCCATTGATCAACTTGACATGCATTTGCATTACTGAACTCTTCTAAGCAAAGTTGGCTATAAGAACACACAGGCAAAAAGTAGCCTGACACGGGGTGGCATTGTTAGTTGTCATTGGCGTTGTGGTGGTGGTGGTGGTGGTGGTAGTATCATTGATGGACTTTTTAGTAGATCATCAAAAAAACAAACCCAATACGTTAATTCAGTTCAGTTGTACTCACTGTCAGGAGGTGGACCCTTTCTGCTATCGTCTTTTAGAAGAGTCTCCTGCACGTCTCCTGTAACAATTCAACATTCAAAATCACATGAAAAACTAAAACTATTTGAAACTGTTTCACTGTTACTTCATTCTTCACACTAGCTGCTCTCGCTACGAAAGAAAAATGAATATGATTTTTTTTTTCTAGTTTCTAAAGTGACATATTATACATTGCCAAATACCAAATTAAGAATGGACTCACTCAGGGCAGAGATTGGTATTAAAACAATCTAGTCTAGGGGGAAATTATAAATTCTTGGTGTATTTTATATTCACTTGTTTCCTTCCATGTCTCAGCCTGTGTTTTAATTCAATGTACAGTATTTTCCTTTAATCCCTTATAGTTTCAATTATATTCTCTAAGTGTACATGAGTTCTAATCTATTCCCTATTCCTGTAGTTAGTCACAGTGGCTTGGTGTGTGTGTGTGTGTGTGTGTGTGTGTGTGTGTGTGTGTGTGTGTGTGTGTGTGTGTGTGTGTGTGTGTGTGTGTGTGTGTGTGTGTGTGTGTGGTTATTCATAGTTACAGTACTGGTCACAGTGGTCAGTGGGTCACCATGCCAATAGCCAAAACCTCCACTTGGAGCTCCTGGTACCAAACATACCAAACTGCCATGGCAATAATCACATGAGAGGAGAAATGTGTGACCATTGCTCTGGTCAGCAGCACAGTGGAACTGAAGGCTGCACAGTGGCTTGGAAATGTGTGGTTTTGCAACAAACAACCAAATAACACATTCTTATTTCTATATTTTAGTTTTCTACTAAGTAATTATGCATTATGGCTATGTTTCTTTTTTAAGTTATGTAACAACTTCTACATGGGGCTTTTGGGTGGCTGTTTCTGATCTCGGAATTATTACCACCAGTGGTCACTCGTTGCACCACTTATTTCACACATGTGAACAGTCATAGCACTTAACAAAACAATCTACAATTACTTCTTATTATTATTAGTAGTATTAGTATTATTAGTTGTTGTTGTTGGTGTTGTAGTGGTGGTGGTAGTATCCCAACTAGGTGATCTAGCAGGTCAGGAGTGTTGATGATCACCATCTGACTGTTCTGATCTACACCACTAACTCTTAAACAGTCTCTGAGATCATTAAAAAAAAAAAAAAAAAAAAAAAAAACACAACAACAACAAAACAATAGGTTGCGATCAGTTCAGTTGTACTCACTGTGAGGAGGTTGACTCATTTTGATATTACTGTGTTCCAGAGGTTTCTCCTGCAGATCTCCTGCAACAATAAAATAAAATCCCATATGGAATAGTTTATGCGAAGCCTTGGTGGCACCAGGGGTGGACTGGGAGCTCAAAACGTACCGGGCAATTTTGTCTCAGAGCGGCCCTCAGAGCGGCCCTCTGAATCTTTGTGGGGGCTCCGGGGCCTGAGCCCCCATGAGAATTTAAGACATAAGGGGCTCTGGGGCTCGGGCTAACTAAAATTAGTTAGTTAGTTAGTTTTAGTTAACTATAAAAACCCTGCAATAGGCAGTCTCATTTGAAGAGGACAGAGGGCCGCCAGCACTGATTCGTGGGCCGGTTTTGTGCAGATTTTTTTTTTTTAAATTAAAACATGACATTAACGGCCCCCGGGGGGGTCGGCCCACCGGGAAAATGCCCTGTATGCCAGACTGTCAGTCCACCCCTGGGTGGCACCCTTCATATAATCCTCATATAACAGAATAAAGTTAATATAAGATGATCCATAGCATGTCGCTATCAGCTTCCTGCCCAGTTTTCCTTTACAAGTGAATTCATACTTGCACACACACTTTGGGGACCAGAGAAGGACGAAGGCAGATGACTAATTACAGATTAATTACAGACTAAAAACCTTTCTTTTTGAAAAAACATATGGCTATATGACCAGGACCCTTCACAACGCCCACCAACTGCCTCACCGTGGATCAAGCCTCATTGCCTATAATGACCATGAACTGCTCCCTATAAACTTATACTGTATATACCACCAGCCCATTCTGAATCTTCTAACAAAAATGTTCTACCATATCCCCCCCATACTACACTATTACTCTGTCTACTGGCCTGAGTGATTGGAGAGGAGATAGAGTACCACTGGGATTACATGTAAGGCAGCCTGCATTAGAATAAAGACAACTTGCGGCAATGCAAACAGTACGGGGGGAGGGGGACCTCAGGGGTGAAATGTAAAACAATCTATCAATAAGAGTGAAATATATATATGATGTCACAAGGATAAAGTTAGATGAATGCCTGATGTGTTTTGGTGTGGAATTCTCCTTTAACCACAGTATCGACTAATCTGATTTAAATAATCATGTAAATACTATGGATGAGGATGACCATGACATACACTATAGAAACAGTTCCTGATTGTAGTTACAGACCAGCTGACTTGTGCTCCACTTCTATTGACTGTGGGCTTAAAGTAGTAAATAGATGGGAGAATTCACATATTTAGCCATCAGTACAACTCCAAGCAGCATAATCACTAAAAGCCAACCAAGCCAACCAGTGTACCACCAAAACCCTCACCTTTATGGCAGCCAAACATAAAAGGTAGTATGGGTATACAGCTGGTAACCCTCTACTGGGGAGATGTTTGACAAGCATAAACCATGAAAATATGTTCAATCCATTAGACCAGCTATGCATTCTTATCACATTATGTCTATGATTCTATCACATTATCACATTAGCATAAACTTTCTAACTCCCATGTATCTGTACACAGTACACCGTAACCTGCACATCAATTACATGCATAAATAACCTACAAAGAGAAATGACTTGGGTGACAATGGCCAAAATATACTTTCTTCTCCAATGTGCATTTCCTCACTGGAGAGACAAAAGTGTCTCCCATATGGATTTTTTTTTATATATGCAATCTAATGTGTATCATTATTCCTATAACTGTTGCTTTGGAAAATCAAAAAAAGATAGCAGAGACAAGGGTATGCTGTTATAAGCTTGTAGAGTGGCTATTTTCGAGGTGTATAATAAATAAATAAAAGTATAATAAATGTTAAGCTATATTGTAAGGGCCAAAATGAGTCAAGTGTTAACCGTGGGTTGGCGGTATTATTTATATAAGTGTCAAGTTCACAGGTATGGTGTGAGAGGATTGACCCGGAAGGGCAAGACGGCTTTGCCACAGGTATGGCATGTAATTCAAACGGTGTGGAGCAAATGTTTGTCAGTCAAATAGCAAAAAGAGCTGTCTGCATGTTTGTGTGATTACTGGAGAACAGTCTGGCATTAGTACAGCCAGGTCCATCCACGGGATCAATTCACCATGAGCTCCGTATAGGACAGAGGCTTTAATACGGTATGTACCCTCAACTATGGCCATGACCGAAAGAACAAGGTCAAGAGTACTCTGTTGTAATTATATGCAGCGATGTCTATTATACAGAACTAGCATCACTAAAAACAAATGCTGCAGTGTTCTAGAATCTGGTATTTTGGAAATCAACGAAAGGTTGTTAGAAATTAGATTTATTATAGTAACTGCATATATCACATGAACATTCTTGGTGCATTTTTGGCCTGTATGCCCGGTACAGTTTGTTGTAAAAATAAAAAATAGTTTAATAGTACAGAAGCATCCACGGATCACCTACCTTTGTTTAACTTCTTCACTAAATCATTCCTTCCTTCCAACGTTAGAATCTCAACAAGGATCTCAGAATGATTATCAGGGTAGGTCTGCAGGATCAGTTTGACAGTTTTCGGTCTGTCGGCATTCTCTAAACGAGACTTTTTGATGTGCTGGAAATCTTTCGGGGGATTTGTTAGATGCATCTGAAATGCTTCAAACTCTGGCTTTTCCAGCTCGCTCAGAATGTCCAAGATTGCAGCGGATTCCATGGTGGATTCCTGTTAAAAACAGAGCATGTTAACTTCACAGCTTCATTCTGTTAACACAAAATTACACCTGATTAATGCAACTGTTCAAACACAGTGTCCCTTAAGACCTCAACTTCGCTGCCTACTAAGCTTAGGTCGGATTACTATCACTGCTCGAGTTTTTTTCAAAGAAAGTTTTTTGGGATTTTTTTTTTTTTTTTTTTTTTTTTTTAGATTTTTTTGGGGCGAGTGCCTAAAGCGGTGAAAGTGTAGGTGTGGCTTTATTGCATCGTGATATGTGATATAAGGATAATAAATAAAAGCTATGTAAATGATATTATATACATTTCATCTTCCATAAGCTAAATCCATCCAGTCTGTGCATTCCTGAATGCACAGACTGCTATGAATGACGGAAACGAAAATGTATTTATTCTTCCTAATCACAGTTATTACAGTAGGCTATCATTTACAATACAGTTGCGGGACTGTGTAGGGGGGGGGGGGGGGGGGGGGGGGGGGGGCGTGAGCTGCGGGCAGTTTGCATTTCCTTCACAATATAATAATATAAGTGAAACTTTGAAGGATTAAATGCTTTGCATAATGTTACCCCAGAAGATAATGACGTGGGCAGCATTGATGGATTGTTTATCTTGCATTTATACAGCCTATACTGTACCACGGAAGGCGCAGGGCTCTAGGTTCCAGCTGAGCTGATCCAGCTGTGTGCACAGTATATTGCTCCACCTTTGCTTTAGCAATGTAAACATGTGTTTTCCAATGCCAATAAAGCCCATTGAATTGAATTGAAGTGATGAATGTCATAAGTAATCGCGGACGTTCCGTCGCTTTGAAATGACATCTTGAGTACATTCCGAATCTCAAGTCAAATCCACATGACCACTCTGTCCTCGCATCTCCTCCTCTCCTCCTCTTCTCCTCGCTGGGGGCGGAGCTAAGGTGGCGAGTGGAGGACGCGAGGGGAGTGAGCGAGTGTGAAAGTTGCGGTATCGGAACACATCACTTAGGCTGTGTCCGAATTCATTCCCTATTCCCTATATAGGGCACTACTTTTGCCTTCCGCCATTTTGTTTGAGTGTCCGAATCGGTAGTGAGCGTTTTTGTACCCTAATATAGTGCACTGAAATATCCCACAATGCACCTGGATTTGTAGGGACCATCGGATGGTCACTAGAACAGTGGATCTTGCCACAATGCATTGCGCGGGACATCCACATGACGATCGAAGAAGAATAATAACACATGTGGGTAGGCAGGCGCGCGCGCGCGCACGCACACACACACACACACTATTCTGCCCAAAAAAACGACTTTTCAGCAGGTGGGCAAGTGCGCACGTGCACGCACATGCACGCGCACGTGCATGGGGTGCGCTCCAGCACCTCCCGACTTACAAATTACCGGTAAGCACTGTATAACCCTAAACGCTTACAAACGCATTTTCACAAAACTATTATTATAATATTAAAACCATTATATATATATAATATCACATAATCGGTTTCTAGCGAAAATTGGTCAAACTTTAAAAGTGCATAGGCCTGCGCAGGGGATTTATAGCGCCCTCTACCGATATTGACGTCAGATCCGGTGCTCCCCACATAGGGAGAAATGTCCGAAATCACCACTATTGTAGTCCACTAACTCTGGTGCCCAAGAGTAGGGAGTAGGGAATAGGGAACATCCCTATGCATTCGGACACAGCCTCAGTCTTATCAGTCCTCCCGTACAGCTTGGAAACATGGCCCCTGAATAACTCACTGGCAGCCAGGCTCGATGGCTGTGCTTCCAGAGCCCTCAAGAGAATCGAATTAAGGCATCTGGTGGAGCCAGCACGTCTCAAATTAGACATTAAGAGAGCGAACACAACAACCCCTAGCATTTCGTATCGCAGCAATGCAACGAGTTCGATCGTACAATGGTATGGCCAGATCATCCACCTGCCTAAGAAACACCCAACGCTCATCATCCTGGACTTCAATCCCCAGCAAAGTCCAGGAGACGCCCTAGAGCCGACTGGAGACGCCCTGGAGGTAGGGTTGCCACATGTGTCTGACAAAAATCCTGGACATTTTGACCATCCAATCGGCGGCCTATTATCGGCGGCGATTATCGGCCTTTTGGTCGAAAGCAACGCACCTCTTTAAACATCTACCGGTAACCCAGAAATATATCACACTTTTACACTGAAATGTTACTGCTCTCATTATTTTATTACTCTTCTGCATATCAGATTAATAATTAGGCTGCTTAACCATTAATTTCCAACTCTTTCTGGAGCAGTCCAGTTTTCATTTTTTCTCATCTCAGTTATCTTTAGATAAACAGATTTAGATTCAGGAGTTTTTACACTAATTTTGGTGGTCCGGGGGTCTGGAAATATAGCGACAAATGTGCCAAGTTGGCAACACTGGTACGTGCAGACTGAGACAGATCTGAGACTGTGAGTGACGCAAGTCAGGTTAGTTGCGGTCTCTAGTTTTGGCCACGTAAAAAAGAAAGAAAAAAAAGATACTTTTGACCATGTATAAAAATCCGGGACATTCATGTGTCCAGGATTTATTTTATTTTTTTCCTGGACAGACCATGAAAATCCGGGACAATCAGGAAAATCCGGGACGTGTGGCAACACTACCTGGAGGTGTCCCCCGTACCCACTGTCTGGATGTAATCTCCCAGGACCTTAAAGCCTGTGGTGTGACGCTGGCACAAGCTCAACATATTGCCCACGACAGACGAAGATGGAGAGACCTGGTGGCTATGGTTGGCTCTACGCACCCTGATGTGCAAGAGGATTAAGTGTAACAAACACATTTTGGTAACTTGACCATTTCTTACCATTCAAAGTGTGATCAACAAACCCTTTTTTTTTTTTTGCTTTATGGGGCGTGCTTTTAGCCCAAGTCTACGAAAGCACTACGTCACTTACTGTTTCTTGTATTGTTTGTATTTGTCCTTTTTCTTATTGCACTGTCTATTGTCTTATTGCACTGGGGAACAATGGAAACGTTATTTCATCCCTGTATATGTCCTAACATACACTGGCGTGACAAATAAAGAACCTTGAATAGTAGCTAAGGGAAGAGGAAAGGTGACGAAAATAGCAATAAGGGAATTTGTTGCTGGCTGTGGGCCGCGTCAGGGACAAGGCATGTTACAAAAATCGGGTCCCAACTCTGAGTCAGAACAGCGCGCACGCACGCACACACACACACACACACACACACACACACTATATCAATACCTACAATAATACCTACAATATCTACAACAATATTCCATGCATCAACAACTGTTATTTCAGATATCCAGATATTCAATCCTACCTGAACAGCTAAAGCCCAGTGACATTCCAGTGGATACTCAGAGACTGTCTGACATCTGAACATAATCTGTTGCATGATGGTGTCACAATGTATGAAAGAGGAAGGTCCTCTTTGTTTTTCTTGCCTGTGTGTGTGTGTGTGTGTGTGTGTGTGTGTGTGTGTGTGTGTGTGTGTGTGTGTGTGTGTGTGTGTGTGTGTGTGTGTGTGTGTGTGTGTGTGTGTGGTCAGTTATGCTATTTCCACATATCGTTTCCCTTATGGTGGATGCGGTTGACTAGATTCAGGCCCAAAGCCGTGGGAACAGATCTAGAAAGTGGTACTGAGAGTTCAGTTGGGGGTGTGCTCACTGCATAAGTGCATCGCACGTGCATTTTCGCACGTTTTCAAAAAGTGTTTTTACTTTTTACTCAGAAGGTTATATAAACAAACTGACACAAACAACTACCGTAACCAGCATGAGACAAAATGATGTGCACTCGCATCGTACGTGCATGTTTTACTTTCCACCCTCCACACAAAGGTTATATGAACAAACTGACCCCCCAATTCTGTGTTTCCTAGAACTGGAGGTCTGAAAAAATTAACATGGTGAAACAACCAAGTTGTGTTTCACCATGTTAATGATGTTTCTTTTAAGACTTTTTTTTTCTTGAGTGTACAAATGTGAACCAAATGGACCCGCTAGCTAGGGTCCATTTGGTTCACATTTGTACAACATTGGACAAATGTTGACAGTGTGTGGAATCCCCCTTTAAGTGGTAAATGGCACATTTACATAGCGCCTTAATCCAAGGCGCTTTACATAGATTGTAGATCCCAGGGCTTGACACTAACACTTGCCCACTTGCCTGGGGCAAGTAAAAAAAATGGTCGGGCAAGTGAAGACTGCTACCTGGTTGCCCGATCGGACAAGTGTGCAACTTAACTTAGTGCACTATAACACAAGATAAATTTGTCTTGAAGTAAACAGGCAAATTAACATACACATCAAAATGACCATTAATGTTCTACATTCTCTAGTTGTGTAGACCTGGGCTAATTAAGATGATGAATTTTAACTTTTGAGAGTGTAAAAATAAAACCAAATGAACCCGCAAGGGTCCATTTGGTTTCATTTTTACGTTCTCAAGAGTTACATCTGCAAAATTTACAATATATTTTTGGGGGGCAAGTGACCATGACCTGAGGGCAAGTAGAACCTGACTTGCACTTGCCCGATGGGCAAGTGCCCCCGAGACCTTAGTGTCAACCCCTGCATCCCATTTACCCATTCACAATGGCAGCAGAATCCATGCAAGGTACTGACCATGATCAATTAGGAGTTCAGTGTCTTGCTCAGGGACACGTCGACACTAACTCTGAGGGAGCCCGGGGTTTGAACCAGCAACCTGATGGTTGCCATCCGGTGACTCTACCCCTGAGTCACTGCTGTCCCTTCTTATTATAATAATGAGCCCTTCTCAAAACCACACCCGCTGGGGTGGGGTTTGCTCACTGTCCAATACCAATCCACATACCTTAGCAACTGTTGCTATCCAGGTCCAGCTTTCCCCTTAAGTTCCGTCTATGCATCCGAGGATTTAAAAATAAAAAGAATCTGTGGGAAAATATATATATAAAATATAATTATAAAATAGGTGATCTACAAGCCCCCAATGCTTGTAGATCCTCCAGCTATACTCTATGGCTCTGGTTACAGGGAGACACAGCTATATGTCTCTGTAAAACTATACTCTATGTCTCTGGTTACAGGGAGACACACAGCTATATGTCTCTGTAAAACTATACTCTATGGCTCTGGTTACAGGGAGACACACAGCTATATGTCTCTGTAAAACTATACTCTATGGCTCTGGTTACAGGGAGACACACAGCTGTATGTCTCTGTAAAACTATACTCTATGGCTCTGGTTACAGGGAGACACACAGCTATATGTCTCTGTAAAACCCTGCTCTACACATTTTTTATCAATGAGAAAATTCTCAGTGGGTTGAGTCAGTGTGACCATGAGTTAATTGCATTAAAATGTTTAATCAGACTAATTAACAAAATTAATTAATGCCATCAACCCGTTATTTAACATCCTTAGAAAAAACACCAATTGGGATAAATCACAAATAAAATGTGATGAGTCAGACCATTAGGAAACATGTTCATATTGGTGAAGAAGAAAAACTGAATGTATTTATATTATATCCAAAATGACTTAATAGCACAGACAAACTCTTCACATACTATGTCTAAAATAAATATCAATTGCTTTAATTGATTTAAAAATGTGTTTGTTTGTTGAATATCAGCCTAATCAGCAGCTAATCACACATATTTTTGTTAGTTTGAACATGAAACTATACATTTTAAGGTGACAGTTAAAGAAGTGTCATACTGTAATCCGATTAATCTTTTGAATAATCAGCCGATGAATCAATTATGAAAATAATTGTTAGTTGCAGCACTAGAGCTCACATACCAGCTGTTCTCTGTGTGCAGTACTGTTGTACAATGAAGTATAAAACAAAGTATAAATATCTCCTAGGGTGCAGCTCACTATGGGTTTGGAGATCTATTGGGAGATGAATGGCATCAGTCCCAATGTTTGTAAACAAATATCTGGTCTATAGGGAAGCATTTATTTACAGATTGGTGACATACAGTATGTGTGTTACTGTGAGGTTGTATGCTGCCCCCCAGTGGCAGCGTGCTGCCCCCCAGTGGCAGCGTGCTGCCCCCCAGTGGCAGCGTGCTGCCCCCCAGTGGCAGCGTGCTGCCCCCCAGTGGCAGCGTGCTGCCCCCCAGTGGCAGCGGCCTGCCCCCCAGTGGCAGCGGGCTGCCCCCCAGGGGCAGCGTGCTGCCCCCCAGTGGCAGCGTGCTGCCCCCCAGTGGCAGCGTGCTGCCCCCCAGTGGCAGCGTGCTGCCCCCCAGTGGCAGCGTGCTGCCCCCCAGTGGCAGCGTGCTGCCCCCCAGTGGCAGCGTGCTGCCCCCCAGTGGCAGTGTGCTGCCCCCCAGTGGCAGTGTGCTGCCCAGCAGGGGAACTGCAGCTCTCTCTGTATTCTCTCTCCTTCATGTATGAAGTGTTGTCCAGGAGAAACGTCTTCAGAGCCTCATCCACCGTCAGGCCCAGAGTCACCTCCTTAAACACCTGACATCTGGACAGCTGTAGGAAGACATGGAGAAGAATGGTTAGGTTCATCTAGGAGACATCTGGACAGCTGTAGGAAGACATGGAGAAGAATGGTTAGGGTCATCTAGGAGACATCTGGACAGCTGTAGGAAGACATGGAGAAGAATGGTTAGGGTCATCTAGGAGACATCTGGACAGCTGTAGGAAGACATGGAGAAGAATGGTTAGGATCATCTAGGAGAGACATCTGGACAGCTGGAGGAAGACATGGAGAAGAATGGTTAGGGTCATCTAGGAGGAGAATGGTTAGGTTCATCTAGGAGGAGAATGGTTAGGTTCATCTAGGAGAAGAATGGTTAGGTTCATCTAGGAGAAGAATGGTTAGGTTCATCTAGGAGACATCTGGAGACATGGAGAAGAATGGTTAGGTTCATCTAGGAGAAGAATGGTTAGGTTCATCTAGGAGGAGAATGGTTAGGTTCATCTAGGAGAAGAATGGTTAGGTTCATCTAGGAGGAGAATGGTTAGGTTCATCACCAAAACAACCGCAATAAAGTAACCGAATGTACATTAAAACGGACTGCATGGAGACGTGCTCCTGGTGCAGCCTGGTGGAGGAACTTGGCTTAATAAGCAGCATATTGGGAATACTGATGTAATATGATTTTTGTTAGAATTTGCTGAGTCAAACTGGGGTGTTGTGCGTGCATGAGATGACAGGTGAGTTTGGGCTCCTCATAAAGTTACATGTTTAATGTGAAATGCGATACATTTGCATACGTTTTTCTACATCTACATCTAATTTGTGCACTCATTTAATGATGACATTTTAGCCCCACAGACCCCAAAACTAAAGATTTATTTTGCTTTTATCCACAATTCCAGGGAAACGAAACAGTCAAACATACAGACTGTAATCCTAATCTTCATCTTCTAGATTCTCTAGTTCTGTATACTTAATTCAGGGTTAATTCACATGATGAATATTTTAACTTGTGAGAGTGTTAAATAAATGTGAGTGTATTACACTGTGTAAAACACCTTGGATAAAGGCTCTATATAAATCTATATAAATGTGAGTGTATTATTGGATAAAGGCTCTATATAAATGTATATAAATGTGAGTGTATCATTGGATAAAGGCTCTATATAAATGTATATAAATGTGAGTGTATTATTGGATAAAGGCTCTATATAAATCTATATAAATGTGAGTGTATCATTGGATAAAGGCTCTATATAAATCTATATAAATGTGAGTGTATCATTGGATAAAGGCTCTATATAAATCTATATAAATGTGAGTGTATCATTGGATAAAGGCTCTATATAAATGTGTGTGTTGTTGTGTATCATTGGATAAAGGCTCTATATTATATGCATCATTTATCATTTCTTTACCTCATGGAAGTGAAGCTTCTTAAACATAGAGATGCTCACAGTGTTGTCCAGACTGATCTTAGCTTCAAACCTCTGTATGTTCAGCCTGGTTATTACTGTAGACACACACACACACACACACACACACACACACACACACACACACACACACACACACACACACACACACACACACACACACACACACACACACACACACACACACACACACACACACACACACACACACACACACACACACGTAATCAAGGCACAAGATAAATATATACAGGCAGCTCTATTTTTTTGCCTTTTTCTCCTCTATGTTGCTTCTACTTTGATGCTGCAGCTGTTTCCATGCAGAAAGACACTTGCTTCGTCCTGCAGACAGTCTAGAACTTTGTTGTTGTCAACAAATCATGAAAACAAAACATTTGTTGCGCTCCAACAGATTCATAATAAGCCAATAGAGGTGGAGTTACATTCCGTTTTTAAACAAATTTGTTTACAAACACAGTGTTTGTACACACTTTAATGCCAGCATTACATAGTGTAGTATAGTGTAGCATAGTGTAGGATGTGCTGTGGTTTGTATTGGTGAGAATTCTAACAGCGTATTACATTACATTGTGTTTTCATTGTTTACTGTTATGTTGTTCTTACCATAACGCATCATCATCGGTGTCACCTCCTTCCCTAGACCTTTACCTCTGTAGCTGGGCTCTGTTACAATACAACAATACATTTACCTGTTAGAACAATATATTAACCTGTTACAACAATACATTTACCTCTGTTACAACAATAGAACAATACATTATAAATCTGTAGCTGGGGTCTGTTACAACAATACATTAAACTCTGTTACAACAATAGAACTGTACATTTACCTGTTAGAACAATGCATTAACCTCTGTTACAACAATAGAACAATACATTAAGCTGTTAGAACAATGCATTACCTCTGTTAGAACAATAGAACAATACATTAAATACATAATCCAGTAGCTGGGCTCTGTTGAAACAATACATTCCAGTCTGATATTTCCACTTAGTGGACTTCATATAAGACCTTTTTCTTTTTTTAATTATTATATGTGGTTATGTCGGTATTTGGTATTTGGTATCGGCTAACACAGAAACTGTGTTATCAGAGTTGGAACAGAAATGAAAAAAGGGTATTTTAATGTACAGGTTTCAACCCTACGGTCATCCAGAGTGGTCCAGTCTCTGTCCAGCCAATAGACTGAACAATGGACTGAAGGTGAATCTAAAGCTCTAAAACTCTAATCAAAGTGCTGGTTTTTGGCGGCTCATGGCGGCTCCATCGTTACTCACAGTAGGAAGTATAAAACCTCCTTCTGTTGCCCAGTGGATACTTGTAGCTGCATCCAAGAGGCCAATGGCAAGAGAGGCAAACTGACGTTGCTTCCTGACTCTAGAAGGAGGGGGCGGGGCCAATATTAGGAGACGGGAAGTATGTTGGAGTCTATTCATTTCCAATGGTAGAATGAACGTGAACACAACTTATGATCCATTCCTTAACTCCATAGATACTGAACTAAATACTGGGCCCGATGATCATATGGGCATATAATATTTACAACATATTCATAATAAAACGGCTTCTATTAGCGAAACAAATCAGGAGAGATTTCACTTTGTTATGAATTATTCTTTATCCCACCAACAAACTCTGGTGAGATTTGTTAGGAGTCAGGAAGAGTCTCTTTGTAATCTGCAATGTGACTCTGAGAGAAATCATGACTACGTAGGAGACCATTTGTAGGCTTTGTAGTCCATGTGGCCTATATAGTGGCACCAATGGGAGTATTATACATAAAGTATCTTTAGCTGCATCACAGTGGGGTCAGAGGTCAGCTGGGGGTCAGAGGTCAGCTCACCTGCGATCATGACCTCCAGCTCGGCCAGTGATTGGTCAGTAGGGTCAGTCAGGAAGACGTTGACGTCTCCCACCATGCACTGCTCTTCCTGTAGCTCTGGCTCCGCCCACCGCTGCTTGTCCAGGATGATGAAGGTCAGCTCTGATTGGTGCACAGAAACACAGCATGATTATGAAGGTTCATTCTGATTGGTGCACAGAAACACAGCATGATTATGAAGGTTCATTCTGATTGGTGCACAGAAACACAGCATGATAATGAAGGTTCATTCTGATTGGTGCAGACCAGTCTCTTACAGAATGACAGTGCTGCTTGGTCATGTCTAGAGTACTATAATTAGGGAGAGTAGTGACACTCCCGTTGACTCCAATGCTACGGATAAACAGAGACAGCTATTGGCTGAAAAGCATCATGTGATCCTCCGTTTACAGCAGATCGCATGTTCACACGTTACGGTATTTTAGGACATTTTAACACATTAACAGAGCTCTGGTCACTAGTAGTGAATAATGATTTGTTATATAACTGTCTTTAGTTAATGTATATAATAATAAAACAGTCTGTGCTGTGATGCAGTGGTTAACTATGTAGGACTATGTTTGGAACTAGCAGAGCTCCAGCCAGTGTGAGACGCCAGATCAAAACGTGTCGCTACTCTCTAACTACAGCACACTAGTACGTGTGAAAATTATAGATGGGGATTGAGAATTGTAGGTGTGACTGAGATTGAGAATAGTGACGGCTACTCTACCTATTTACAGTACTCTAGTCGCAGCCAGGCTGCTACTGGTCGTGAGCACATGGTAGGTCGGAGCGTGGTCGCAACTACTATGCAACTAGCCACGACTCTAGCGCCTTCCTGCACCACTAACCAACCAGAACACAACAAGAATATGTATATTGTGCAAACATTGATGTTTGTCAATGTATGTGTGTGTGTGTGTGTGTGTGTGTGCGTGCGTGCGTGCGTGTGCGCGCGCGTGTACACGCATCCCCCTGTGTGTATGTACAGTATGCAAGGGCAAAAGTGCACATTGATTTTAGATTCCTGCTTTGAGGCGCTGAACATACTGTATTTCTGGTAAAAGAAACAGGGTCTCCACCTCCGCGTCCTCAGTGCCCATAGCCGAGGTGGGGTTGGCAAAAGGGACAGCATTCTGTTCTCCTCCTTCAAAACTACAGCATTCTGTTCTCCTCTCCTCCTACAACACTACATCGTTCCTCTCTACATCATTCTGTTCTCCTCTCCTCCTACAACACTACATCGTTCCTCTCTACTGAAGGTCCATCAGGTTGTGGTAGAAGATGAGCAGAGAGCTGCAGCAGGGGTCCAGGGTTCTGCTGGTGCTGCAGGTTGCTGCTGCGCTGCTCTGCATCCTGGAGGCATCAGCGCAGCAGCAGCAGCAGAAACAAGGATACTACTTCCTCCCTGATGAGCTCAGGGTCTACGTGGACCAGGCCATCGCAGAAGGGAACCGACAGCTCAACCACGGACATCTGAACTTTGACAAGATCGGTCAAATGGCGGAGGTAAACGTTGCTGCATGCTGTACTGTATGTCCAACCATGAGTCACATTTGTTTACATGTGATCAGTGGTGATTCTCCATCAAGGAAGACAACAGTAATGAAGTTGTTATACTATAGCCTACCTTTGTGTGTCTAAAACACGTTATAGCCTACTTTATTCATTGAATTAACTCAGTGGTTTTCAACTCCTGGAATCCTTGAGAGGGTTCCAGGAGGTCCCCAGGCTAAATGATGGAAAGTTGGTTAACCAGATGTAACTCTTTGAGAGTGTAAACATGAAACCAAATGGACCCTTGTGAGTCCATTTGGTTTCATGTATACATTCTCAAGAGTACATCTATGCAACTATAGCTTATTTTATTGAAATTATTATAACCCATAATGACAAGTTGGATCGTGTTCACACTGTAGATGCAGCTTTCTCCTATGGCTGTAAAATGCTGCAAAACATAAAACGGATGAATAACCAGCATTTATTGATCAGAAAAGCAAAAAAAAAGTCAAGTGGACTTCAGTGGACACTGATGGCAAATATTTGTACAGCAAAGAGATAGATTGCTCTACTTAGATAGAAGCACTACATGGATGTGTGTGTGTGTGTGTGTGTGTGTGTGTGTGTGTGTGTGTGTGTGTGTGTGTGTGTGTGTGTGTGTGTGTGTGTGTGTGTGCGTGTGCGTGCGTGCGTGCGTGTGTGTCCATGGCAGCTGTGGTGTCAACAAACTCATGTTGATGTCAAGGCCAATTGTATACACCAGTGGTTTTCAACCACTGGTCCGGGGACCACCAGTGGTCCTTGAGAGGGTTCCACGTGGTCCCCAGCTAAGTTGGTTAACCAGATGAAAAGTGGGTTAGCCAGAAGTAACCCTTGAGAGTGTAAAAATGGAATCAAACGGACCTTGGCGGGGAAAGTTGGTTCTTAGCCTCTGACTACAGCCTAGCTGGGGGTTTAGTTTTTGCTTTCCTCTGCTTAATCAATTGATAAAGTTACATTAAAACAGCGTGTTACCGTGTTGGATCGGTAGATGAGAGAAAAGGACGTACACGGATCCCTGCGCTCTCATGACTGATGTATTCACTCATGTCAATCACATCTCACAGCAGTAGAAAACTTATCTATCGATGGGGGGGTTGGGGGGGGGGGGGGGGGCAACATTTTTTTTAGTAGCGAAGGTTCGAAGCTCGCCCTGAGCCTCGAATGAAAATTTCAGGGCGACTATACACCACTACTGCATACAATACATACAATAATTGTCTCTTGCAGATCTCTAAGAAACAGGTGAGGATAGACGTGCGTCTGAAAGCAACGACCTGCAGAAAGGTCTCCAGTGGATCTGCAAAACATCGACCTGAGTGTCCCTTCAGAAACAGGGTAAATACTGTAGATCTGTATATACATCGTCCTCAGTGTCCCTTCAGAAACAGGGTAAATACTGTAGATCTGTATATACATCGCCCTCAGTGTTCCTTCAAAAACAGGGTATGTGTGAAATACAGTAGATCTGTATACATTAAATCATATTCATACTACAGTTTGGTAGTTACTGTATGTGTGGCCTTTAGTAAAAGAATGGTTGAACATGGAAATGCACAACCTGTCTGTGTGCCTGTCTGTCTGCTCCCCTTTCAACCTGTCTGTCTGTCTGTCTGTCTGTCTGTCTGTCTGTCTGCTCTGTCTGTCTGTCTGTCTTTCTGCTCTCCGTTCAACCAGTCGGTCTGCTCTCAATTCAACATGTCTGTCTGTCTGTCTGTCTGTCTGTCTGTCTGTCTGTCTGTCTGTCTGTCTGTCTGTCTGTCTGTCTGTCTGTCTGTCTGTCAGTCAGTCTGCCCTCCATTCAACCTGTCTGTGTGCCATCCTATCTGTCTGTCTGTCTGCTCTTCATTCAACCTGTCTGTGTGCCATCCTGTCTGTCTGTCTGTCTGCTCTCCATTCAACCTGTCTAGTGTGTGCCATCCTGTCTGCCTGTCTTTCTGCTCTCCGTTCAACCTGTCTGTCTTTCAGCCTGAGGTGCGGTGCATGGTGTGTGGTCGATGTCCAGATACCAGTAATCCTTTCATCGACTGTGTTCGCAGGAAAGACGAGGCTCAGGTAAACACCATGTATTATTATTAGTTGTTGTTTTATGTAGTTGTTACTTGGTTTGTTTTTTGTTTGTTACTCTTATACTGCCCCCTGGTGTTAGCATAAGCACACACTTGTTTAATTTCAGAGAGCACCTTGGTGACCTCTCAATACAGACATGTTTATTAGGTGCAGTGATGAGATACTAAACGCACACATGAATTCTGTCCTTTGGTATGAATTCCGTCCTTCGGTATGAATTCCGTCATTCGGTATGAATTCCGTCATTCGGTATGAATTCCGTCCTTCGGTATGAATTCCGTCCTTCGGTATGCGCGGCGGCTCACCATGTGATCAAAGCTTAGAGATACAGGGATTATAATGGAGGCCCAATTGAGCTGGGTTTTAAGATGCAATAGATGCGTTTTTAAGATTCTATAGATGCGTTTAAGATTCTATAGATGTGTTTAAGATTCTATAGATGTGTTTAAGATTCTATAGATGCATTTAAGATTCTATAGATGCATTTTTAAGATTCTGTAGATGCGTTTAAGATTCTATAGATGCATTTTTAAGATTCTGTAGATGTGTTTTAAAGATGCCATCGGTGTGTTTTAAAGATGCCATCAGTGTGTTTTAAAGATGCCATCGGTGTGTTTTTCTGCCATATTTCCACACTCACTCCAAAGGGCCACATTACATGTGCCGTTGTTTCAAAAACAGCTGATCTGTGACATGCTTTGAGCTTGTAGATCAGCTATTTTTTGCTATATTTGAATTTAAATTCTTGTTTTATTTATTTTTTGTTTATTTGAATATGATGCCAAGACAGACGGTAATAATTTGCTAACCCCACTTGTCCGACACATGCATCTTATTGTGAGGAGGACCTACACGAGATTTTGCAGACATTTTTGCCTGGCTTGCATAGTACTAATCTTGCTCACTGTCATGTGGTGTTCTTTCAGCGCCATGCTCAATGGGAGGAACGATGTCAGCCAGCATCGTCTGGATCACTTTCACTGATGACTTACAGCATACATTGTCCAGAGGTTACAGGTGAGACCACAGAACTCATTCAGATTCATCAAAAACATTTTTTCCTGGTGATATTGCCCTATCGTCAGAACGATGTGTTTTCTATTTACTGGTGTAAAATGGTGTTGTCTGTGGTGTCCTGATCAGATTCCAGTTTCTGACACTAAATTCTAGTACAGTACATGACACCAGATTCTAGTCCATGACACTAGATTCTAGTCCATGACAATAAATTCTAGTTTGTGACACTAAATTATAGTCCCTGGCGCGAGATTCTAGTTCTTCTGGAAAAATCTCTTTCTGTGTCAGCAATGCTTGACATATTTCATAGGAAGGACCCCCAGAAATATGCATTATTTAGCTGCAGAACCTCACCTAAAAAGGGATCTAGGGATTCTAGGGATCCCCCAGAAGCAAAGATTTGAGTTGAAAAATGTTTGCTTCCGAATTAATGTATTCAAAGATTTGCAGCACATTTTCACAATTTTTCAAAAAATAGCAGAACTACAAGCTCATATCGCGCCACTCGGTGGTGCGATATGAGCTTGTAGATCTGCTATTTTTCAACAGTGAATAGTACCAATACTAAACCAAGTCTACGCTTTGGCCCGCAATGTCCGACTGTACGTTGTGACGTTTACAATTCTGACAAAAATATCTTCTCAGAATCACATCTAGGATCTGATGGGCGTCTTCACGATATCATCCGTCAAACTGACTCATGGTCACCCCCGAGCATCAGTGTGTCTCCCTCCATAAAGGGTGTTTCTGGGGACTGGCAGGTCATCCACGGCTCCGTCTTCACCATCAGTTGTTTCACCTTTTACTCATTTCCCGACCTCCTGACGGAGGACTCCAACGGAACCATCACCGTCCTGGAAGGATCCTACTATCTCACATTTGACTCTGGCTCCAACGTCACACACAGCTACGCTTCTTCCTTTTTCCTCCACAACAAAACGGACAGGTAGTCCAGTAAGAGTGTCATTTTACATAGAACTAATTGCAAAAAAATCAAACTCAGCTGATTGTGTATCTTCAATATATCTTAAATAACAGATAAAAAAGTTGCCTGGAATTGTCTGAGGGGAAAGGTTTGAAAATGGCCTTAAACAAACAATAGGGCATGCACATCCAAAAAAAAACTGACTAAATACCAGGTGCTGGGCCGAAAAACAAACTAGGAAGAAATAAATAAGGTCCGCACACTGGACTGAAGCTCCAAACTAATGGTGTTTATTTCACCATGAAGAAGATGACGTTCCGAGCCTCACGGCTCTTCATCAGATTCTGATGAAGAATATAAATATAACTTGCCCAAATGTGCTGATCTCATCATATTTGTCAACACGGTTATGGCTGTTTTTAACCCAAGGAAGATTTTGGGGGCAAAATTAATGCTTGGAATGGATTCAGCATCATGAAAACTCTCTAGTTTGATGTCACTTGCTACTTAAAGCACAATGAAATTTAGAAAATATTTGCCTTAAATGGGATATCAATGCTGGACATAAAGTAAATGCCATTTTCATAGCTTTCCCCTCAGACAATTCCAGGCAACTTTTTATCTGTTATTCAGGATATATTGAAGATACAAAATCAGCTTTTTTGCAATTAGTTCCAGGTTGACCCCTTCTATTCCATATAATGCCTGTACTAAGGGATGAGTTCCTGTTTCCTGCGGCGGACCACACCCACCAGGGCGTGTACAGGTGTGCTCACGGTATCTTCATGAACGGCCGCCTCTACGACCAACAGTGGCAGAGCGAGGAGACGCTCTCTCTCAGTGTGGTCATCACAGAGCGGACGCCGCTGGTCAGTGTCTCTCCCTCCATCAGAGGAGTTCCAGAGAAGGAGGAGGAGGAGGAGAAGCTCTGGGGTTGGAGGAGAACGGAGCGGCGGCAGGAGGAGGAGCGTTTGCAGGTCAGTCAAACGTTTAGGGCCCTGATACACCTAGCAATGTTTTGATCAACATCAACAAGCAACGTCAACTATCAACGTTGACTTTTCACCTTTCTATACAAAATGATCAACTCCTGGTTGTTCAGAAAAGTCAGATCATTAGCGCCCTCTACTGGGCAACATTTTGGAATCCTCCAATCACAGCCCTCCTTGGCATCATGTGATCCTTTCTCCCAGACTCCCACAGATGAACTTTTCTGAAAACAACATGGCTGCTGCTGCTTCACTGCTGTGGACAAAAACAAGGATTTTGTAACTTTTATTCCGCTAAATGAACATTTTGAGTTGGGTGGCTGTTGGGTGAAAATGATTCAATGCAAACTAAGGCTTCTTTTTTTCTGAGAGTGTACAAATGGAACCAAATGGACCCGCTAGGGTCCATTTGGTTCACATTTGTACACTCTCAGGAAAAAATGAAAATGGGTGGAATTCCCCTTTTAATGTTGCCTGTTGACATGTGTCTCATCATGTTGCCCGTTGATGTTGACATTGCTAGTTGATATTGATCAAAATATTGCTAGTGTATCAGGAGCTTTCCTTGCGTGAGCGGAGCGGACGCATTAATTTCAACAACCCCAAGGATACACATGCTTTAGTTTATGGGTTGATGGGATTTCTATCTACCAAAAAAACACTGCTGATTTACTCTGAGTCTGAGTCTCTGCACACTGAGTTACAGACACATAAGGGTCCATTTTAGTGTTGTAGTCGAGACCACTTAAATCGAGACCAAGACAAGACCAAGACAACCACGGACTTGATCGAGACGAGATTGAGACGAGACTAGCACCTAGAGGGGTCAAGACCAAGACGAGACCAAGACAACCACGGACTTGATCGAGACGAGACTAGCACCTAGAGAGTCGAGATCAAGACAAGACCAAGACCTAGCGGGGCCGAGAACAAGACAAGACCAAGACCTAGAGGGGCCGAGAACAAGACAAGACCAAGACTGGTCAAGACTGAGGCCAAGACCTAGTCTTGTCATGCCCATTTTAACAATAACGTTCTTAATGATTTTCAATCTTCTATTATTAGTAACACTGAATTTGATTGTTTTGCCCCCATCCACTATTACATTTTTAAACAAAACTACTAATAATATAATAGGGCTGGGGCGATATGGTTGATAACAAGAATATAAAAAATCCCTAATCAGACACATCCCAGTGTCTGTCTTCTTTCTTCTCAATATTTACAGAAGAAAAAAGTATATTGCTATTTGTGCCTGCAGCTGTCTTTATGAATGGGTCCTCGCTCCGCACAATGAATAGAACTTTTCCTTTGCATTGTCTTGTCTCGAGAGGTCTTGTTGGCGATCAAGACCCAAGACAATGGCTCCGAGGTCTAGACAAGACCAAGACAAAATTATACGAGAACAAGACGAGACCACAAGACAAATAAAGTGGAGAGCCGCAAGGTCGAGACAAGACCAAGACAAAACAAAGCGAGACAAAAACAAGACCGAGACAATGAAAATTTGTCTTGAGACTGGCCTCGAGACGAGACAATGTCTCGAGAACTACAACACTAGTCGAGTTGTTAAGGTCCAATCCCTATCTGTGTCTTAGTTCACATTTTTAGTGGGGGGTGGGGGTGAATTAATCAAAATTTACTAAAATACTCCTTGGGCTTGCTCAAATGTGCTCATCTCATAACATTTAGATGATAGCTATGGCTGTTTTTAGCCCAAAGAGTGTTTCTGTTCTAATTCATGAAAACATGCTAGTATATAACATAGAACAGCACAGGGAGCTGTCTGTGGTGCTGAAGTGTTTCTATAGAACATAGAACAGCACAGGGAGCTGTCTGTGGTGCTGAAGTGTTTCTATAGAACATAGAACAGCACAGGGAGCTGTCTGTGGTGCTGAAGTGTTTTAAACACATAGAACAGCACAGGGAGCTGTCTGTGGTGCTGAAGTGTTTCTATAGAACATAGAACAGCACAGGGAGCTGTCTGTGGTGCTGAAGTGTTTCTATAGAACATAGAACAGCACAGGGAGCTGTCTGTGGTGCTGAAGTGTTTTTAAACACATAGAACAGCACAGGGAGCTGTCTGTGGTGCTGAGGTGTTTCTATAGAACATAGAACAGCACAGGGAGCTGTCTGTGGTGCTGAAGTGTTTCTATAGAACATAGAACAGCACAGGGAGCTGTCTGTGGTGCTGAAGTGTTTCTATAGAACATAGAACAGCACAGGGAGCTGTCTGTGGTGCTGAAGTGTTTTTAAACACATAGAACAGCACAGGGAGCTGTCTGTGGTGCTGAAGTGTTTCTATACACATAGAACAGCACAGGGAGCTGTCTGTGGTGCTGAAGTGTTTCTATACACATAGAACAGCACAGGGAGCTGTCTGTGGTGCTGAAGTGTTTCTATACACATAGAACAGCACAGGGAGCTGTCTGTGGTGCTGAAATGTTTCTATAGATTCTAGTTTGACATGTCACACCATGTTATTGATGAAGGCCATATGGATTCTCAATAATTAATTATACCTGCAATTATACCTACTATAAGCTAAAATGCAATAACTGATCCTAACAAACCATCGTGCAAAAGAATTACACTTTTATCCACGATTGTGCAATCAATGAGACACAGACTACACTACTAGTTTACGTACCCCTTGAAACCACATCAAATACCCCTAGGGGTCCCTGGGAACGCATTTTCCCAGGGACCCCTAGGGGTATTTGAACCTCAGTCTAACATTATCAGTAGCATTTCTAATCAATTTGGAGCCCTAGGCAAGATTTTCCCGGGAGCAGGAAAATCTCCTGTAAAATGGCGCCCGTCAAGGGATAATTAATATAAATAAAGGGAAAATTATGAACTATTTTTCTACTAAAAAACATTATAGTGTGTTTTAAATGTTCAATTCTAGGTATATAGGATAAGTATAATGTATTTACCCATACTATCCTGGTATCTTTTTAAAGCATGTCTGGTAGTTGCTCCCTCCCCTCGCCCCCCTCACCTCAAGGCGCCTGAGGCAACTGCCTAGTCTGCCTAATGGCTAAAAACGCCCCTGAACGTAGTGAATGTGTGTGCAGGTGATGGTGCAGGAAGGTTCTGTGTTCGTGGTCAGTCTAACGTAGTGAATGTGTGTGCAGGTGATGGTGCAGGAAGGTTCTGTGTTCGTGGTCAGTCTAACGTAGTGAATGTGTGTGCAGGTGATGGTGCAGGAAGGTTCTGTGTTCGTGGTCAGTCTAACGTAGTGAATGTGTGTGCAGGTGATGGTGCAGGAAGGTTCTGTGTTCGTGGTCAGCTGCCACATGGAGGCGCCACTCCACCCCAACAGCAACTTCCTCCTCCTGGTGGACAACCAGGACATCGAACACACGAGGCAGCCGTGCGTCAACGGCTCCGCCCACTTCCTGTTCCCGGCGGCGGACCGCCGCGCCCACCAGGGCGACTACACGTGCGTTTACGAGGTGGAGGTGGACGGCGGTCACGTGTACACCCGACGCAGCGCGCCGCTCTCTCTCAAGGTCGCCGATCTGACGCCGACCATCGCCGTGCTCAACTCCTCCTCCTCTACAGACCTGGTTTCAAAGGGCCAGCAGCAGGGGCAGGTAGGGGCAGGGCTTGACACTTACACTTGCCCGCTTGCCCCGGGGCAAGTAGGAAAAAATGGTGGGGCAAGTGAAGACTGCTACCTGGTTGCCCAATCGGGCAAGTGTGCAACTTAGTGCACTATAACACAACACAAGATACATTTGTCTTGAAAGCAGTCATTGCACTCTGCCTCTGTGTCTTTCCCTGCTTTCTAGATATCTCGACCTTTCTCTCTCCCAGGTTCATTTGGTTCCAAACTGTCATTTTGCTGGGGTCAGGGACCACTGGGTCTGTGACCACTATGGGCTAATTAAGATGATGAATTTTAACTCTTGAGAGTGTACAAATGAAACCAAATGGACCCGCAAGGGTCCATTTGGCTTCCCAATGTATGAATTAATGGACCATTGTAAAGCGCTTTGAGCACTTGGAAAAGTGCTATAAAAATGCAATTGATTATATTTCTCCTCCTCTATAGGACCAGGTGTCGATGGAGGAGGGTTCCATGTTCACCATCCGCTGTTCCATCCAGGATGAGAAGCATCCTAACAGCTCCTCGTCGTCCTCCCCCTCTTCCTCCTCCTCCTCCTCGTCCTCTTCCTCCTCCTCCTCCTCCTCCTTCCACCTGGAGTTCAGCTCTGGACCCAACAGCCAATCACAGCCATGCGCCGCCGACGGCTCCGCCCTCTTCCTGTTCCCGGCGGCGCACCGCGCCCAGCGGGGCGTGTACACCTGCGTGCACCGCCTGGCGGCCGGCGGCTACGTGTACACCCGCCGCAGCGCGGCGCTCTCCCTCGCCGTCAGGGAGAGAGACGCTGAGCATCCAGGAGGTCGTCGTCCGTCCATCAGCGTTTACCCAGCCATCGGCCGGACCGATTCTCCTGAGGTGTTGGAGGGGTTCGGCTTCACCGTCACCTGCTCCGTGCAGCTGCCGCGCCCTGGCAGCTTCTTCAACCTCACCATCCACACCAAGGTTATTATAGTTAACTAAAACTGACTAAAAAACTAAAACTAAAATTCCAAAAAAACATTTGAGTTAACTGAAACTAATAAAAACAAACAATGAATGCAAATAATGATAACTAAACTGAAACTGTAATGTGGGTTCAGAAAACTAACTAAAATTAACTGAAATTATACCCTTAGTTTTAGTTTTTATAAAGCTTTTAAATCCAAAATGTGTTGGTGACCAGCATGAGGAGGAGATGCTTCTAGATCTTCTATCCACTACTGAGTTCCATAAACACTGGAGGTCAAAATTGTGTTCTTGTGGGAGAGTGCAATCATCCAATCTAAGAAACTCAACGCAAGGGTTGATTACCAACCGTTTCCTACTTTGGCACATTTTTAAATCCTTTACCTGAAAACCAAAGCACAGAAAAAGATGAAAATAACTGAAACCAAAACTCTAACTAAACTAAAACTAAATATTTTCACCAAAATAAAAACTAAATAAAAACTAGCAAACCCGCTCTAAAAACTAAACTAAACTAAAACTAACTGAATTAGAAAATAAAATGTCAAAACTAACTAAAACTAAACTAAAATGAAATAACTCTGGTTCCACACCCAGGACTTCCAGGAGAACGTCCAGAAGCCCTGCAGTGTGGACGGCTCTGCCAGCTTCCAGTTCCCCACAGCAGACCACCGCTCCCACCACGGCAGATACAGATGTTTGTACCAGTTCACTGACCTCAACGGGAGAAGGTCCAGTCTCTGGAGCAGGACCCTCTCCATAGCCGTCACCGCCCCGTCCGCTGACTCTTTTCACGACGACTACGACTACGTTCCCGATCCGTCGGATAACTGAGACGCAGTTTTTTCTTTCTTCTCCTTACGAATCCATTTACCTCTATATATCACCTCTACTCTGATTGGGTTTTTCTGTGCATGTGTGCGCGATGGGGGAATGACCAGACAGTGGCCTTGTGGTTAGAGTGTCTGCCTTGAAACTGGGAGGCCGGGGTTCGATTCCCAGCCCGGGTCATACCAAAGACTCAAACCAAAAGAAATGGGACCCAATGCCTTCCTGCTTGGCACTCAGCATCAAAGGGATGGATTGGGTGTCAAATCAACTAATGATTCCCAGCGCGGTGCACACTGCACCTCACAAGCGGAGAACTAATTTCACTGCGGTAACGTGAGTGACTAATCTGACGACTTTGACTTTGTGGGGTAATTAACCCACTAGGCCTACCGCTAGGCCTACCGCTAGGCCTACCGCTAGGCCTACCCGCCAAAGACGACGGTAGAACAAATCTACTCCTCCACTCCTCCTTGTCCTTGTTATTTGATTGTCTATTTTCATTCCATGTACAACAAATGAGAGAAACCAGTTAAAACGTGGATGATATATTTTGTAAAACTGAAATAAACAATGCATTTAAATTAATAAAAATATTATTATTAAATAAACAATCCCGCTACCATTTCTAAATGACACCTGACCCTTTGTTGGCCTTGGGGGAGTTGACCAGACAGTCTGGGTGAGTTCACCGAGTTGTCTTCTCCTTTCTGGAGACAACCCACCCAAATATTTAGTTAGACCAGTGGTTTTCAACCTTTTTGACACCAGGGCCCATTATTCTGAATTTGAGCCTCAGACCACCATTTGAGGACATTTTAGCCTCACAGACCCCAAAACTAAAGATTTATTTTGCTTTTGTCCACAATTCCAGGCTGGATTTGGGAAACCAAACAGTCTAACATACAGATCAAAATGACCATTAATCTTCTACATTCTCTATTTGTGTAGACTTGGGATAATTCACATGGTGAACATTTCCATCATTTAGCCGGGGACCACCTAGAACCCTCTCAAGGACCACTGGTTGAAAGCCACTCAGTTAGACCGATATCAGATTATCATGTATGTGTGTTTGTGTGTTACTAAGGCGGGCAGTAGTGGTCCAGACACATCCACATCCCCTGACACAACGTCGCGTGTTCGAGTCCCGTTCATGACGGACTTTACTGCATTTCTCCACCCTTCTCTGTCCTGTCTGTCTGTCTGTCTGTCTGTCTGTCTGTCTGTCTGTCTGTCTGTCTGTCTGTCTGTCTGTCTGTCTGGCTCTGCCCTGTCTGTCTTCACTGGAACTATCAATAGCGACAAAAAAAGCCACAAGCCAGGACTAATGCACCGACAGAATCACAAGCGGATCCCCTTTGACTAGCTGTAGCACCACGGCTGTGTGTGTGTGTGTGTGTGTGTGGTGTGGTGTGGTGTGGTGTGGTGTGGTGTGGTGTGGTGTGGTGTGGTGTGGTGTGTGTGTGTGTGTGTGTGTGTGTGTGTGTGTGTGTGTGTGTGTGTCATACTGTCATCATCTTCTCTCCAGTCTCTCTGCATCTTGTATTCCTGCTCCAGAGTCAGAGGTTCAGACGCTGTTAACTGTTGTAGCTCTGGAGACTGCATCCATGTATGATACCTGCACACACACACACACACACACACACACACACACACACACACACACACACACACACACACACACACACTGTCAACTGTTGTAGCTCTGGAGACTGCATCCATGCATGATACCTGCACACACACACACACACACACACACACACACACACACACACACACACACTGTTAACTGTTGTAGCTCTGGAGACTGCATCCATGTATGATACCTGCACACACACACACACACACACACACACACACACACACACACACACACACACACACACACACACACACACACACACACACACACCCCAAATGAACCTAACGGGTTCCATTTCTAGGAAACACAGAATGGGGAAACGTTTTCATCATGTCCCCGCAGCACCTCTAAGCTATACTAATGAGACATATTAGAATGTTGAAAATGGGTGGAGTTCCCCTTTAATACAACATTAAACTCCCGGTGTGCATCTGTATGTTTACCAAACTTACCCAGAAAAGTAGCACCAGGAGCTGTGATAAAAATGATTTTTATTAAACAACAAGGCACGCTGTGATCCTAATGTCTGGCTGTAAGTGTCTAACACCTGCAGAAACATGTGTGAGTACTTTATATTAGAAAACGGAATGTTTATTACATGTTTTTAATGTAAACCCACATAGAACTCTATAAAGTCACAGCATGACTGTATTGATAATGACAGTCATGTTTCATGCAGAGCTGGACGAGGACATTTGTGCCATAAAGAACCTTTTACCTTGTCCAAATGCAACTCTAAACACATTTCCATAGAGATGTGTTTGTCCGGTCTGTATTCGGAAGGAAATTATAACCTGAACGTCTGTAGTTTACAATAAAAATGTTGTTTCCATCCACTTCGTCTCTGCATCTGGCAGCCATCTTGGATTCTGCTCCATTGTAGATGCGCAGCGGCCGCTAGGGGGCGCTAGAGCTGCACAGCCTGTTGTACCATCAGGGGAGACTCAGAGGAGATTCAAAGTGAGACAAAGTGGATCAAAACAGCATTTTTACTGAAAACTACGGCCGTTGGGATTATAATTTACTTCCGAATACAAACCAGACAAATAAAGCTCTATGAAAATGTGTTTAGATTCGCATTTGTACAAGTTAAGAGTTACTTTGAGACACAGAAGTCCTCGTCCAGCTCTCTGTGAGTGAAGTTGGTTTAGACTATGGTAGGTACAGTGATGTGTGTTATTTCTCCAACCTGGGAACGTGCTGTTCATTATAAGGAACCAACAGCACCTTGTCTCCTTCCAGCACAGTGTTCTCATTGATCCTCATGATGATTTACACTATTAATAATAACGATACAAACACATTAATATTATGATGTCTGTCATCAGTCTGTTCTGCTGCTACAGCAGGCTGCTGCGGGGATGTTGCCACGTTGTGGGAGGGAAGTAAGAGATAATGGAAACAAGCCCCAAAATAGAAAATAGGCACATTTACAATAAAACACATATTGAGTGGCAAAATGTGGAATATATATTTTAATATTTTAAGGACACAAATCTGTTATGGACGGTCCCCGACTCCATGCCACAAAGGCACTGACTGAAATTACTATTCTCCCACCCATCCCCTTTCCCACTCCTGTATATCTTTTCCTTTCCCTTCTACCTTCACTATTTTTGCTGCTTTTGGCTTTATAGAAATTAATATTTGTATGTCTCGAAATGTCTTGATGAAATGTACAAGGTGGCACTGGCCAGTGGCCACTATTGTTAATGTGTAAAAATGCAATGCTCACATTCATCAGTTTTGTTGTAGTTTCATTGTATTTGAATTCTAGACATAATGTAGGCCTACTGTATATCTACAAGCTGTTAATAAGAAGAAAAAAACATAAACCAGCAACTATACTTTAGAAACAATCCCCTAAAAACCCTCAATCTAAAACAGTCCCAGATCGGCTTATAATGAGCAGACATGGCAACACTGCTTCACTTCCCTATCTGCTGCTCTGTAGCAGCGTCACACTGTGAGGGGAGGTCGCCCTCTGCTGGCCTGGAGCAGACACGACATGTTTACAATGGTTTTCAACTCTTCACAATCTGATCGCTATACATTATTTTTTTTTTATTCAGCATTTTAGCCACGGACCACCATTTGATGACGTCTGTATAATCCAAAAGGGGGGAAAAATTATCAGATACATCCTGTCCACAAGAGAAATTTACAATTGTGTAGAGAAATTAGTCACAATAAATAAAAGGAATGTCGATTCTAAGGATCCATCAACAACCTCCACCATTTATCTCCTCCTTAGAAGAAAATCAAGAAACCCCACCTTTTCTTTCTTTCTTTCTTTCTTTCTTTCTTTCTTTCTTTCTTTCTTTCTTTCTTTCTTTCTTTCTTTCTTTCTTTCTTTCTTCCTTTCTTCCTTTCTTCCTTCCTTCCTTCCTTCCTTCATCCAATGGGAAAACTCTATGAATCCATAGCAACTCTCCATAATCCTCTCACAACCCTTTGGTTACCTTGGACACTGTCCTTGTTTGTGCTTCTTGGTTGCCTACATTGTGTCAGAACATGATTCTGTGTAGTTACACAGTATATTGTACCCAAACTAATATATTCTGCAACGAAAAAGGCTTGAACTTTATTAATAAAATATTTATCATATAATATCCATTCCAGGGCACATGGAGCTTACTGTGTACGCCAGGAATGATTGGACCAAAAGGTTATAGATTGATTGCAGCTGTAACAGTTGTGTACTGTATAACTTGCATATCATCGGCTAGCAGGGGCGGATCTAGGCATAGGCATGGGGGGGCAATGCTCCACTAAATGCCCAGTTTGCCCCACCAAACATGATGGCATGACGGCAAGTATTTGAAACACTACTGAAAATGGTATGGGGGCGGCTTCACTGCCCGTGGCGCGAAGCGACCATACCCATACCATTTTCTTCTGCCCCCCCAATTAGGAAATGTTACATCTGCCCTGTCGACTAGACACGTTTTGGTTGCTTTTGTAATGACTATGATCCAGATAAACATAGGACCCCTGCCTATAGAACCCATATCTGCCCTGAGACTTGTGAATGCATGCAACCTGGGATGACAGCAGGGGCGGATGTAACATGCCCCTTTTGGGGGGGCAAGAGAACATGTTGGAGGGGAAAGAGAAAAAATGGTATGGGTGCGGCTTCATCGCCCGTGTCGATGAAGTCGCACCCATACCATTTTCGGTTACAGGTGACAGGTGTTTTTTTTTTACTTTTGATGTTGGGATTTTTACCCTCTCCTACGCACCTGTCGCAGTAGGTGTGCATAGGTCTTTTTTGTCTCCACCAGGCCGGAGGCATGGTGGAGAATATGTTTCACCCTCCGTCCGTGTGTCCGTCCGTCCGTCCGTCCGTCCGTCCGTCCGTCTGTTAACAAGTAATCTCCGGCGCCGTTTACCCGATCGCTGCCAAAATTTACACACACACTCCCTGGATGCCAACCATGAACCTCTGCTCCAAATTTTTGGCCAGGGCCTATTATAGCGCCACCAGGAGGCCGACTTTTGCATTTTTTTGGCAAAAATCTGTGTGTGTGTCCGTCTGTTACCAGCTAATCTCCCAAACCGTAAACGCGATTGATGCCAAAATTTACACACACACTCCCTGGATGCCAACCATGAACCTCTGCTCCAAATTTTTGGCCAGGGCCTATTATAGCGCCACCAGGAGGCCGACCTTTGCAATTTTTTGGCAAAAATCTCTGTGTGTGTCCGTCTGTTACCAGCTAATCTCCCAAACCGTATATGCGATTGATGCCACAATTTGCACGCACATTCCCTGGATGCCAACCCTGAACCTCTGCTCCAAATTTTTGGCCAGGGCCTATTATAGCGCCACCAGGAGGCTGACTTTTGCAATTTTTTGGCAAAAATCTGTGTGTGTGTCCGTCTGTTACCAGCTAATCTCCCAAACCGTAAATGCGATTGATGCCACAATTTGCACACACATTCCCTGGATGCCAACCATCAACCTCTGCTCCAAATTTTTGGCCAGGGCCTATTATAGCGCCACCAGGAGGCCGACTTTTGCAATTTTTTGGCAAAAATCTGTGTGTGTGTCCGTCTGTTACCAGCTAATCTCCCAAACCGTAAACGCGATTGATGCCACATTTTGCACACACATTCCCTGGATGCCAACCATGAACCTCTGCTCCAAATTTTTGGCCAGGGCCTATTATAGCGCCACCAGGAGGCCGATTCTTGCAATTATTTGGCAAAAATCTGTGTGTGTGTCCATCTGTTAGCAGCTAATCTCCCAAACCGATAACCCGATTGATGCCACAATTTGCACACACATTCCCTGGATACCAACCATGAACCTCTGCCTCAAATTTTTCACAACGGCTTGTTAGAGCGCCACCACGAGGCCGATTTTTGGCATCTTTGTGCAAAAATCTGTATGTGTGTCCGTCTGTTACCAGCTAATCTCCCAAACCGTTAACCCGATCAATGCCAGAATTTACACACAGACTCCCTGGATGCCACCCATGAACCTCTGCTCCAAATTTCCGACAACGCTATGTTATAGCGCCACCAGGAGGCCGATTTTAAAAACATGACGAACAGCAGGCAATTTACATAAAATCTTTAACACACTAAAATACTAGGCTGAGAAAAATATTCTCTCTAATATCCACTCTTTTCACAATGGCTTGTTACAGCGCCACCAACAGGTGAACATTTGCAAAACACATATTTGGACAAAATGCCTCAAATCATCTAAATGCTAAAGTAATACGAAGAAATGGAACCCTTTTAACATTGGCATATTATATAGCGCCACCAGGAGGCCACAACCTGAACTGGCCTGGTGGAGACCTGTGCCCAGAAGGGCACTTTTCTAGTCCTGTTGTTGACTCGAGCCAAACGTCTTTGGCTTTTTTCCTTTTGCACCCTACCAGTTGCTTTGTTTGTTTGGAGCTTTTGCTAAGATGAGCTTGTTCCAAGACTTGAATGAGCTGACGCAGAACTGCGCGACTACATTTGAATTCTCCAATGAGGACGCCGAGAGGATTTTAGTCCCAAACAACTTTGGCCTAATGGAAACCTCTGTCTCTATAGACGATTTAAGGGCCAAACTGCAAAAACTGTACAAAAAAGAACTAAATCATCTCATGCATGCCTCAACTCTAAGTGAATATTGGAGAAATAAAAAGATCCCCCAATAATAGAAAATAATAGAAAAGCAAATACAATGTATACATGTATTTGCTTTTTTTAAAAAATGTATTATAATCCCATCACTTATTATAATGAGCTCACCACCTGCTGTGATGCTCATCCCTCCCATGAGGGCCGTGATTGGACATTGAACTATGTGAATGCATATATAACTGTGTTGCTGCCATTATGTGTCAGATGCTTGAAGAAGGTCCGTTGACCGAAACGTTGCTCTAATAAAAAGTTACTTGCAAGTATAAGACGGTGTGCGGGCCTCTGTGTACACTGGTAAATTGATCCTGATTTAAGCTGTTTGCCTGCCTACGCACCCGCCACAAAGACCCACAGGAGTGCATAAGACTTTGTTTCCTAATGATCAAAAGCATGACATCAGTTCTCTTCGCTTCTGTGGCATTGAAAAAGTTGATTCACCACCCAGAGGTGGTGACCATGACCTTCTATTAAAAAGAAGAGAATTGTTTTGGATATATACTCTACAGACTCTAGCACCCAAAGGCTTAAACGATGAATTGCCTATGAGTGTCATGTTATGATCTTTGTGTTTATTGTTTATTGTATATATATATATATATATATATATATATATATATATATATATATATATATATATATATATATATATATATATATATATATATATATATATATATATATATATATATATATATAATTATTATTATTATTTCTTTATTGTAATGTTTGTTATATACTGTCATGATGTCATATTTCTATGTTTTTTTTATGATGCTTATTCCTTTTAATCACACTGCAATAGGAGCTTTTCTCTTTTTTTGTGACAGCTTACCTTTATAAAAAAAAGTTATTGTAACTGTCACCTTAAATGGACTGAGTCACATGGTGCGCTCAGACAGGTTGACCATAGGCTGGCTAGTCTATATAGCAGGCTCTCTCCTTTGTCCTTGAAAAAAAGATACAGCCTGATGATGGCCGCATAGGCCCAAACGTTGCTGCTCCCTTAATAAATTCCACTGCAATTGAGGACAGTGTGCGGGTGTTTTTTACTTTTGATGTTGGGATTTTTACCCTCTCCTACGCACCTGTCGCAGTAGGTGTGCATAGGTCTTTTTCCTGTTGTAAAAAGTCTATGAGAAAAATGAATGGGGAAAACACTTCTGGAACAGGGGCGGTGACGTCACTGCGCAGGTCTATGTAAATGTGAGTGTATTACAATGGGTAAAACACCTTGGATAAAGGCTCTATATTATATAAATGCATCATTTATCATGTATTTACCTCATGGAAGTGAAGCTTCTTAAACATAGAGATGCTCACAGTGTTGTCCAAACTGATCTTAGCCTCAAACCTCTGTATGTTCAGCCTGGTTATCACTGTAGAACACACACACACACACACACACACACACACACACACACACACACACACACACACACACACACACACACACACACACACACACACACACACACACACACACACACATGCACACGCGCACGCACGCACACACAGTGATGAATGAACAGCCTGGTAATAGGCAAGGAGTATCCAATCCAGGAGATGAAGCGAAGGCACCCACAGGGGAGTCCCCATTGGTTCATGGGAGGAAACAGACATGCTCAGTACAGATCAGGAAGTCAAACCATCCAAGAAACCAATGGCATGCATGGTTTGCAAACAACCTCCTGGAATGTACTGCGCATGTCTGTTTCCTCCCATGAACCAATGTGGACTCCCCCATGGGTGCCTTCGCGACTTCTCCTAGGTCGATCCTCCTTGGTAATAGGTAATCGAGGCACAAGATCGATATATACAGGCAGCTCTATTTTTTGCCTTTTTCTCCTCTATGTTGCTTCTACTTTGATGCTGCAGCTGTTTCCCTGCAGACAGACACTTGCTTTGTCCTGCAGATAGTCTAGAACTTTGTTGTTGTCAACAAATCATGAAAAGAAAACATTTGGTGTGCTCCAGCAGTTTCATAATAAGCCAATAGAGGTGGAGTTACATTCCGTTTTTAAACAAATTTGTTTACAAACACAGTGTTTGTACACACTAGAATTGTCTCTTTTACCTTCAAAAAATCTGAACAATGAATTTAATGCCAGCATTACATAGTGTAGTGTGTGCTGTGGTTTGTATTGGAGAGAATTCTAGCAGCTATAGTGTTTATAGTTTAATGTACAGTTTATAGATCTACCTGATACAGTTTAGACTGTAGATACTGTAACCAGACGCGTATTTATCGCCAGTGCCTAGCCCCAGCCCTAGGTCTTTCTCTGAAAAATACATCTCCACTACCCGTAAAATAACCTCCTAATGAGTGAGTACACAGTTACATTCATTAATGCGGTCAGTTTGCTGTCTTTGTAAAGTATGTAATGTGCTGTGTTCTTGATGCTTGTTGCTTATACTGTGGAAGTGCATACCAGCTTTGTTGGTGTTGGATATAATGTGAATGTGTGAATGTAATAGTTTGGGGACATCATGTTTGAGCCCAGATCAGGGCAGGCTGTTAGATATTAGTAATGATGGAGGATAGAGATAGAGCTTGGCATCTGTCCATGTTTTTATGGTTCTGAAAATGTGTGTGTGTGTGTGTGTGTGTTGTGTGTGTGTGTGTGTGTGTGTGTGTGTGTGTGTGTGTGTGTGTGTGTGTGTGTGTGTGTGTGTGTGTGTGTGTGTGTGTGTGTGTGTGTGTGTGTGTGTGTGTGTGTGTTTTTCATGGCCATTTGCCAATAAAGATCATTGAAAATGAATGGAATAGTTGTGTAGCCGGGCACGTTTGTTAGTCTATACAGTATAGCTGTAGTGTGTGTTTGTGCGCGCACATGCGTACGAGTTGCTCGTTTATGGCAATGGTAGGGGCCATAGGGGCCCACAAAATATTCTTGCACCGGGGCCCATCCTCTGCTCCCTACGCCACTGACTGTAACTCCTTGGTTTACTGATGACTATCATAGATGACTATACCAGTTTATAGATCTGATACTGTTTAGACTGTAGATACTGTAACTCCTTGGTTTACTGATGACTATCATAGATGACTATACCAGTTTATAGATCTGATACTGTTTAGACTGTAGATACTGTAACTCCTTGGTTTACTGATGACTATCATAGATGACTATACCAGTTTATAGATCTGATACTGTTTAGACTGTAGATACTGTAGCTCCTTGGTTTACTGATGACTATCATAGAGGACTACCTGATTGTGTTTTCATTGTTTACTGTTGTGTTGTTCTTACCATAACGCATCATCATCAGTGTCACCTCCTTCCCTACACCTTTACCTCTGTAGCTGGGCTCTGTTAGGATAATACAACAATATATTAACCTGTTAGAACAATATATTAACCTGTTACAACAATACAACAATACATTAAACTCATCATCATCAGTGTCACCTCCTTCCCTACACCTTTACCTCTGTAGCTGGGCTCTGTTAGGATAATACAACAATATATTAACCTGTTAGAACAATACATTAACCTGTTACAACAATACATTTACCTCTGTAGCTGGGCTCTGTTAGGATAATACAACAATATATTATAAACCTGTAGCTGGGCTCTGTTAGGATAATACAACAATATATTATAAACCTGTAGCTGGGCTCTGTTAGGATAATACAACAATATATTATAAACCTGTAGCTGGGCTCTGTTAGGATAATACAACAATATATTATAAACCTGTAGCTGGGCTCTGTTAGGATAATACAACAATATATTATAAACCTGTAGCTGGGCTCTGTTAGGATAATACAACAATATATTAAACTGTTAGAACAATAGAACAATATATTATAAACCTGTAGCTGGTCTAGACCTTTACCTCTGTAGCTGGGCTCTGTTACAATAATATATTAAACTGTTAGAACAATAGAACAATACATTTACCTGTTAGAACAATAGAACAACACATTATAAACCTGTAGCTGGGCTCTGTTACAACAACAGAACAATACATTTACCTGTTAGAATTCTGTTAGAACAATAGAACAATACATTTGCCTGTTAGAATTCTGTTAGAACAATACATTTACCTCTGTTAGAACAGCACATACACCTCTATAACTTGGCTCTGTTGAAACAATACATTCCAGTCTGATATTTAGACTTTAGTGGATTTCATAGATCTTTTTCTTATTTGTGCTATTATATGCGGTTATATCGGTGTTTGATATTTGGTATCGGCTAATACAGAAATTGTGGTATCAGAGTTGGAACGTAAATGAAGAAAGGGTATTTTAAATGTAGCGACAAATTTTAAAGGTAGGGGAAGTGATTTCACTTTTGTCAGATATCACCCCATTTTTTTCTGTTAAAATGCTCTATTATAAGGTGTGCAGACCATATATGGAGTTTCCCCCTCCCCCACGTTAGCAGAGGAGCTAATAAAAGTTCCCCAGGTGGAGGGTGAATTCTCCTCCAATCAGGATGGAGCAGCAGGTTCACATAGTGTAGCTACTCTTGGGCGCCCCTAGTGCACCAGGCTGGTACTACACCATGAATTTCAAATCACTTACCCTACCTTTAAATATAGCGACAAAGGCGCCAAGTTGGCAACACTGGCTGCAGCACAGTGGGGTCAGAGGTCAGTGGGGTCAGAGGTCAGCTGGGGGTCAGGGGTCAGAGGGGTCAGAGGTCAGCTGGGGTCAGAGGTCAGCTGGGGGTCAGAGGTCAGCTGGGGGTCAGAGGTCAGCTGGGGGTCAGAGGTCAGCTGGGGGTCAGAGGTCAGCTGTGGGTCGGAGGTCAGCGGGGTCAGAGGTCAGTGGGGTCAGAGGTCAGCTCACCTGCGATCATGACCTCCAGCTCGGCCAGTGATTGGTCAGTAGGGTCAGTCAGGAAGACGTTGACGTCTCCCACCATGCACTGCTCTTCCTGTAGCTCTGGCTCCGCCCACCGCTGCTTGTCCAGGATGATGAAGGTCAGCTCTGATTGGTGCACAGAAACACAGCATGATTATGAAGGTTCATTCTGATTGGTGCACAGAAACACAGCATGATTATGAAGGTTCATTCTGATTGGTGCACAGAAACACAGCATGATTATGAAGGTTCATTCTGATTGGTGCACAGAAACACAGCATCATTATGAAGGTTCATTCTGATTGGTGCACAGAAACACAGCATGATTATGAAGGTTCATTCTGATTGGTGCACAGAAACACAGCATCATTATGAAGGTTCATTCTGATTGGTGCACAGAAACACAGCATGATTATGAAGGTTAATTCTGATTGGTGCACAGAAACACAGAATCATTATGAAGGTTCATTCTGATTGGTGCACAGAAACACAGCATCATTATGAAGGTTCATTCTGATTGGTGCACAGAAACACAGAATCATTATGAAGGTTCATTCTGATTGATTGATGCACAGAAACACAGCATGATTATGAAGGTTCATTCTGATTGGTGCACAGAAACATTTACAGTAGGGGTGGGACGATCCACTCACCTCACGATACAATATCGATATTTAGGGTACAGTTCTGAATCGATTTATATTGCAATTCTTAATTATGCTGTGATTAGATTCGATATATCGCCCTTTTTGCCACAAATGACTGCTTTTATTATACTATAACATTTTTTCAGAGAGTATACAAATGGAACCAAATGGACCCTAACGGGTCCATTTGGTTCCATTTGTACACCCTCAGAAAAAAGGCCCTAAAAGAAAAGCCCCTAACAAACTCAACACAAACACAACTTGATGATGTCATCAAGTCGTATTTCACCATGTTAATGATTTCTTTCAGACCTCCATTTTAGGAAACAGAATGAGGGGAACTTCATCATGTCCACACAACAGTAAAATGTTGAAAATGGGTGGAATTCCCCTTTTTAAACGATAACAAAAAGTGCAATCAAACACATCAATGCAGCCTGATAACATCAATCAGTCTATCTGACATGAACACATTAAAGGAGAATTGCACACCAAAAGTTTTTTTTTATCTTTATTTGCACATAATTTGTTCGAAAAAAGTGGTCTCAAAAAGTGGTGTTATTTTGTAAAAACACCCCTTAATGCCTGTTTCCCCTCTCACAAAACAGGCTTATAATGGGGCCAATGGGTCTAATGCAAGTTCAACTATATACATCGCTCCAAAATGCAATTTTCTGCTATATATTTTCTCCCCACCATGTCAGTAGTGTGTTAACCCTCACACTTTCACTTTCGTTTCAGCAGTGGTTCAGCCATAAACCATGTGTACACCTGAATCACTGCTGTGCCAAAAGTGAAAGTGAAAGTGTGAGTGTTAACACACTACTGACATGGTGGAGAGACAATATATAGCAGAAAATTTCATTTTGGAGTGATGTATATAGGTGAACTTGCATTTGACCCATTAGCCCCATTATAAGCCTATTTTGGGAGAGAGTAAACAGGCATTAAGGGGTGTTTTCACAAAATAACACCTGGACCACTTTTTTCTAACAAATTAAGTTAGAAAAAGTAAAAAAAAACTTTTGGTGTGCAATTCTCCTTGAATGAATAGGACCTACATAAATATAGGAAGAAAAAAAAACGATTCTGAACCTGGCGATTAGATATTGATATCACAGCATTAAGAATTATATTGGCATATCGATTTTTTTGCCCAGCCCTAATTTACAGAGCAGTCACTTACAGAATTACAGTGCAGCTTGGTCGTGGCTAGAGTACTAGCGCCACTCCCGTTGACTCCAATGCTACGGCTAAACAGAGACAGCTATTGGCTGAAAAGCATCATGTGATGCAGCTCCATTGACAGCAGATCGCACGTTCGCAGTTAAATTGGCGAAATGACGGCATTTTAGGACATTTTAACACATTAACAGACCTCTGGTCACTCTAGTGAATAATGATTTGTTATATAACTGTCTTTAGTTAATGTATATAATAATAAAACAGTCTGTGCTGTGATGCAGTGGTTAACTATGTAGGACTATGTTTGGAACTAGCAGAGCAGAGCTCCAGCCAGTGTGAGACGCCAGATCAAAACGTGTCGCTACTCTCTAACTACAGCACACTAGTACGTGTGAAAATTATAGATGGGGATTGAGAATTGTAGGTGTAATTGAGATTGAGAATAGTGACGGCGACTCTACCTATTTACAGTACTCTAGTCGCGGCCAGGCTGCAACTGGTCGTGAGCACATGGTTGGTCGGAACGTGGTCGCAACTACTATTCAACTAGCCGCGACCTGGTTGTTGGTGACGACTGGATCTCACCCCTTCCTGCACCACTAACCAACCAGAACACAACAAGAATATGGATATTGTGCAAACATTGATGTTTGTCAATGTATGCAAGGGCAAAAGTGCACATTGATTTTAGATTCCCGCTTTGAGGCGCTGAACTGTATTTCTGGTAAAAGAAACAGGGTCTCCGCCTCTGCGTCCTCAGTGCCCATAGCCAATGTGGGGTTGGCCAAAGGGACAGCATTCTGCTCTCCTACAACACTACAGCATTCTGCTCTCCTACAACACTACAGCATTCGGCTCTCCTACAACTACAACACTACAGCATTCTGCTCTCCTACAACTACAACACTACAGCATTCTGCTCTCCTCTCCTCCTACAACACTACAGCATTCTGCTCTCCTCTCCTCCTACAACACTACAGCATTCTGCTCTCCTCTCCTCCTACAACACTACAGCATTCTGCTCTCCTCCTACAACACTACAGCATTCTGCTCTCCTACAGATACAACACTACAGCATTCTGCTCTCCTCCTACAACACTACAGCATTCTGCTCTCCTACAGATACAACACTACAGCATTCTCCTCTCCTCCTACAACACTACAGCATTCTGCTCTCCTCCTACAACACTACAGCATTCTGCTCTCCTTCTACAACACTACAGCATTCTGCTCTCCTCCTACAACACTACAGCATTCTGCTCTGATACAACACTACAGCATTCTGTTCTCCTCCTACAACACTACAGCATTCTGCTCTCCTCTCCTCCTACAACACTACAGCATTCTGCTCTCCTCCTACAACACTACAGCATTCTGCTCTCCTCTCCTCCTACAACACTACAGCATTCTGTTCTCCTACAACACTACAGCATTCTGCTCTCCTCTCCTCCTACAACACTACAGCATTCTGCTCTCCTCTCCTCCTACAACACTACAGCATTCTGCTCTCCTCTCCTCCTACAACACTACAGCATTCTGCTCTCCTCTCCTCCTACAACACTACAGCATTCTGTTCTCCTCTCCTCCTACAACACTACAGCATTCTGCTCTCCTCTCCTCCTACAATACTACAGCATTCTGCTCTCCTCTCCTCCTACAACACTACAGCATTCTGTTCTCCTCTCCTCCTACAACACTACAGCATTCTGTTCTCCTCTCCTCCTACAACACTACAGCATTCTGTTCTCCTCTCCTCCTACAACACTACAGCATTCTGCTCTCCTCCTACAACACTACAGCATTCTGCTCTCCTCCTACAACACTACAGCATTCTGTTCTCCTCCTACAACACTACAGCATTCTGCTCTCCTCTCCTCCTACAACACTACAGCATTCTGTTCTCCTCTCCTCCTACAACACTACAGCATTCTGCTCTCCTCCTACAACACTACAGCATTCTGCTCTCCTCCTACAACACTACAGCATTCTGCTCTCCTCTCCTACAACACTACAGCATTCTGCTCTCCTCTCCTCCTACAACACTACAGCATTCTCCTCTCCTCCTACAACACTACAGCATTCTGCTCTCCTCTCCTCCTACAACACTACAGCATTCTCCTCTCCTCTCCTCCTACAACACTACAGCATTCTGCTCTCCTCTCCTCCTACAACACTACAGCATTCTGCTCTCCTCTCCTCCTACAACACTACATCGTTCCTCTCCTCCTACAACACTACAGCATTCTGCTCTCCTCTCCTCCTACAACACTACATCGTTCCTCTCTCCTGTAGGTCCTTCAGGTTGTGGTAGAAGATGAGCAGAGAGCTGCAGCTGGGGTCCAGGGTTCTGCTGGTGCTGCAGGTTGCTGCAGCGCTGCTCTGCATCCTGGAGGCATCAGCGCAGCAGCAGCAGCAGAAACAAGGATACTACTTCCTCCCTGATGAGCTCAGGGTCTACGTGGACCAGGCCATCGCAGAAGGGAACCGACAGCTCAACCACGGACATCTGAACTTTGACAAGATCGGTCAAATGGCGGAGGTAAACGTTGCTGCATGCTGTACTGTATGTCCAACCATGAGTCACATTTGTTTACATGTGATCAGTGGTGATTCTCCATCAAGGAAGACAACAGTAATGAAGTTGTTATACTATAGCCTACTTTTGTGTGTCTAAAACACACAATATCCTACTTTATTCATTGAATTAACTCAGTGGTTTTCAACCAGTGGTCCTTGAGAGGATTCCAGGTGGACCCCAGGCTAAATGATGGAAAGTTGGTTAACCAGATGTAACTCTTTGAGAGCGTAAAAATGAAGCCAAATGGACCCTTGCGGGTCCATTTGGTTTCATTTTTACACTCTCGAGAGTTAAAATATTCATCATCTGAATTAGATCAAGTCTAGACAACTAGAGAACCCTGTGTAATTTTATTGAAATAGATGGAGCTTTCTCGTATGACTGTAAAATGCTGCAAAACATAAAACTGTTGAATAACTTCAGCATTTATTGATTAGAAAAGCAAAAAAGAAGTCCTGTGGACTTTAGTGGACACAGATGGCAAATATTTGATCAGCAAAGAGATATACTGCTCTACTTAGATAGAAGCACTACATGGATGTGTGTGCATGTGTGCGTGTGTGTGTGTGTGTGTGCGCATGCGTGTGTGTGTGTGTGTCTGTCCATGGCAGCTGTGGTGTCAACAAACTCATGTTGATGTCAAGGCCAATTGTATACACCAGTGGTTTTCAACCACTGGTCCAGGGACCACCAGTGGTCCTTGAGAGGGGCTAAGTTGGTTAACCAGGTGAAAAGTGGGTTAGCCAAAGTAACCCTTGAGAGTGTAAAAATGGAACCAAACGGACCTTGGCAGGGAAAGTTGGTTCTTAGCCTCTGACTACAGCCTAGCTGGTGGTTTAGTTTTTGCTTTACTCTGCTTAATCATTGATAAAGTTACATTTTGCAGATCGGATCATGGCAGTTACTGCGTTTCTTAGCTTGTTCTGTTCAGGGACGGATGTAACATTTCCCAATGTTACAATGATCGCTTATTAAAATGATCGCTAAGCCTGCATACAACACCTTTTTTCCTTTGGACTTGTCTCTTGCAGATCTCTAAGAAACAGGTGAGGATAGACGTGCGTCTGAAAGCAACAACCTGCAGAAAGGTTTCCAGTGGATCTGCAAAACATCGACCAGAGTGTCCTTTCAGAAACAGGGTAAATACTGTAGATCTGTATATACATCGTCCTCAGTGTCCTTTCAGAAACAGGGTAAATATGTAGATCTGTATATACATCGTCCTCAGTGTCCTTTCAGAAACAGGGTAAATATGTAGATCTGTATATACATCGTCCTCAGTGTCCCTTCAGAAACAGGGTAAATACTGTAGATCTGTATATACATCGTCCTCAGTGTCCCTTCAGAAACAGGGTAAATATGTAGATCTGTATACATTAAATCATATTCATACTACAGTTTGGGAGTTACTGTATGTGTGGCCTTTAGTAAAAGAATGGTTGAACATGGAAATGCACAACCTGTCTGTGTGCCTGTTTGTCTGCTCCCCTTTCAACCTGTCTGTCTGTCTGTCTGTCTGCCTGTCTTTCTGCTCTCTGTTCAACCAGTCGGTCTGCTCTCAATTCAACCTGTCTGTCTGTCTGTCTGCCTGCTCTACTCTCCATTCAACCTATCTGTCTGTGTGCTATCCTGTCTTTCAGCCTGAGGTGCGGTGCATGGTGTGTGGTCGATGTCCAGATCGCCGTTATCCTTTCATCGACTGTGTTCGCAGGAAAGACGAGGCTGAGGTGAATACCATGTATTATTATTAGTTGTTGTTTTATGTAGTTGTTACTTGGTTTGTTTTTTGTTTGTTACTCTTATACTGCCCCCTGGTGTTAGCTAGCCTGCCCCCTGGTGTTATCTAGCCTGCCCCCTGGTGTTAGCTAGCCTGCCCCTTGGTGTTAGCTAGCCTGCCCCTTAGTGTTAGCTAGATCTCCAGGCTCTCATCCGCGCTGCAAGATTCTGTAGATGCGTTTGTAAGAATCTATAGATGCATTTAAGATTCTATAGATGCATTTTTAAGATTCTGTAGATGCGTTTAAGATTCTATAGATGCATTTTTAAGATTCTGTAGATGCATTTTTAAGATTCTATAGATGCATTTTTAAGATTCTGTAGATGCGTTTAAGATTCTATAGATGCATTTTTAAGATTCTGTAGATGTGTTTTAAAGATGCCATCAGTGTGTTTTAAAGATGCCATCAGTGTGTTTTAAAGATGTCATCAGTGTGTTTTAAAGATGCCATCGGTGTGTTTTAAAGATGTCATCAGCGTGTTTTCCTGCAACGATATTTCCACACTCACTCCAAAGGGCTGCATTACATGTGCGGTTGTTTCAAAAACAGCTGATCTACAAGCTCAAAGCGTGTCAAGCTGTGACATGCTTTGACCTTGTAGATCAGCTATTTTTGCTCTCAATTTGAATTGAAATTCTTGTTTTATTTATTTTTTGTTTATTTGAATATGATGCCAAGACAGACGGTAATAATTTGCTAACCCCACTTGTCCGACACATGCATCTTATTGTGAGGAGGACCTACACGAGATTTTGCAGACATTTTTGCCTGGCTTGCATAGTACTAATCTTTCTCACTGTCATGTGTTGTTCTTTCAGCGCCATGCTCAATGGGAGGAACGATGTCAGCCAGCATCGTCTGGATCACTTTCACTGATGACTTACAGCATACATTGTCCAGAGGTTACAGGTGAGACCACAGAACTCATTCAGATTCATCAAAAACATTTTTTCCTGGTGATATTGCCCTATCGTCAGAACGATGTGTTTTTTATTTACTGGTGTAAAATGGTGGTGTCTGTGGTGACCTGATCAGATTCCAGTTTCTGACACTAAATTCTAGTACAGTACATGACACCAGATTCTAGTCCAGGGGTCAGCAACCTGCGGCTCCAGAACACAGCCCTAGTGGCTCCCTGGCTGTAGCATTATTACATACACACACTGGGGTGATCCACACCAAAATAATATAAACATTTCAGTCACCCAAAACGCGTTGCGCTGTCTGACAGTTGCCAGTTAAAGTAGCACTTGGCCATGTCAAAAAAACCCAGCAGTTATCAGAGGTGGAGCTTTCAATCTGAACCACCCATTTTCAAAGGTTTACTCAGTTTACTATGTCATTAATATACCTTAGAGACATTGTGTGGACTAGAAATGGAGTTCTTTAACACTCCTTTATTTTTTTTTTAGAAACTCCATTTCTGAAGAAAGGTTGTGTTTCACCATGTTAATGATTTTTGTTTGACAACCTTTTTTCTGAGAGTGTGCAAATGGAACCAAATGGACCCGGCAGGGTCCATTTGGTTCACATTTGCACACTCTCAGGAAAAAATAAATAAATAAATGCGGCTCCAGACAGATTTTGAATTTAATTTTGGGTCGAAAATGACTCTTTCAAGATCTTGGGTTGCTGACCCCTGTTCTAGTCCATGATACTAGATTCTAGTCCATGACAATAAATTCTAGTTTGTGACACTAAATTATAGTCCCTGGCGCGAGATTCTAGTTCTTCTGGAAAAATCTCTTTCTGTGTCAGCAATGCTTGACATATTTCATAGGAAGGACCCCCAGAAATATGCATTATTTAGCTGCAGAACCTCACCTAAAAAGGGATCTAGGGATTCTAGGGATCCCCCAGAAGCAAAGATTTGAGTTGAAAAATGTTTGCTTCCGAATTAATGTATTCAAAGATTTGCACCACATTTTCACAATTTTTCAAAAAATAGCAGAACTACAAGCTCATATCGCGCCACTCGGTGGCGCGATATGAGCTTGTAGATCTGCTATTTTTCAACAGTGAATAGTACCGATACTAAACCAAGTCCACGCTTTATTTGGCCCGCAATGTCCGACTGTACATTGTGACGTTTACAATTCTGACAAAAATATCTTCTCAGAATCACATCCAGGATCTGATGGGCGTCTTCACGATATCATCCGTCAAACTGACTCATGGTCACCCCCGAGCATCAGTGTGTCTCCCTCCATAAAGGGTGTTTCTGGGGGCTGGCAGGTCATCCACGGCTCTGTCTTCACCATCAGTTGCTTCGCCTTTCACCCGTTCCCCAACCTCCTGAAGATGGACTCCAACGGAACCATCACGAGGCTAGAAGGATCCTACTATCTCACATTTGACTCTGGATCCAACGTCACACACAGCTATGCGTCTTCCTTTTTCCTCCACAACAAAACGGACAGGTAGTCCAGTAATAGTGTCATTTGACCTAGAACTAATTGCAAAAAAAATCAAACTCAGCTGATTTTGTATCTTCAATATATCTTAAAAAATAACAGATAAAAAGTTGCCTGGAATTGTCTGAGGGGAAAGGTTTGAAAATGGCCTTTACAATAAGTCCACCATTGACATTCTATTGAAGGCAAATATTTTCTAAATTTCATTGTGCTTTAAGTAGCACAGTGACCTATCAAACTAGAGAGTTTTCATGGTGCTGAATCCATTCTTATCATTAGTTTCGCACAAAATCACTCATTGGGTGAAATATCGCCATAACAACAAGCCCAAATGTGCTGACCTCATCATATTTGTCAACACGATTATGGCTGTTTTTAACCCAAGGAAGATTTTGGGAGCAAAATTAATGCTTGGAATGGATTCAGCATCATGAAAACTCTCTAGTTTGATGTCACTTGCTACTTAAAGCACAATGAAATTTAGAAAATATTAGAAAATATATCAATGGTGGACATAATGTAAATGCCATTTTCAAAGCTTTCCCCTCAGACAATTCCAGACAACTTTTTATCTGTTATTCAGGATATATTGAAGATACAAAATCAGCTTTTTTGCAATTAGTTCCAGGTTGACCCCTTCTATTCCATATCGTCACCTTCTTAAAATAATCGCCTAAGTCATTTTTTTTTGCCATTTTTTGCGATATACTGTATATTATACAGTATGTTATACTGTATAATATACAGTATATCGCAAAAAATGGCCAAAAAATGACTATACAGTATATACAGTATTATACAGTATGTTATACTGTATAATATACAGTATATCGCAAAAAATGGCCAAAAAATGACTTAGGCGATTATTTTAAGAAGGTGACGATATAATGCCTGTACTAAGGGATGAGTTCGTGTTTCCTGCGGCGGACCACACCCACCAGGGCGTGTACAGGTGTGCTCACGGTATCTTCATGAACGGCCGCCTCTACGACCAACAGTGGCAGAGCGAGGAGACGCTCTCTCTCAGTGTGGTCATCACAGAGCGGACGCCGCTGGTCAGTGTCTCTCCCTCCATCAGAGGAGTTCCAGAGAAGGAGGAGAAGGAGGAGATCTGGGGTTGGAGGAGGACGGAGAGACGGCAGGAGGAGGAGCGTCTGCAGGTCAGTCGCACCTTTACTTGTGTGAACGGAGCGGACGCATTAATTTCAACAACCCCAAGGATACACATGCTTTAGTTTATGGGTTGATGGGATTTCTATCTACCAAAAAAACACTGCTGATTTACTCTGAGTCTGAGTCTCTGCACACTGAGTTACAGACCCATACGGGTCCATTTGTTAAGGACCAATCCCTATCTGTGTCTTACTTCACATTTTTAGGGGGGGTTGGATTGGGTTCAGAATCATGGAAACATCCTAGTTTGACATGTCACAAGCTAGTTAAAGCAGAATAAACTTTTCGTAATTTTGCCTTGTTACCATGTTATTGATGAAGGCCAGACCACACAACTACTTTAGGTACCCCCTGGAACAAAATGGGTCCCCTGGAACCCATTTTGGGAACCCCAGTCTAACGTAGTGAATGTGTGTGCAGGTGATGGTGCAGGAAGGTTCTGTGTTCGTGGTCAGTCTAACGTAGTGAATGTGTGTGCAGGTGATGGTGCAGGAAGGTTCTGTGTTCGTGGTCAGCTGCCACATGGAGGCGCCACTCCACCCCAACAGCAGCTTCCTCCTCCTGGTGGACAACCAGGACATCGAACACACGAGGCAGCCGTGCGTCAACGGCTCCGCCCACTTCCTGTTCCCGGCGGCGGAGCGCCACGCCCACCAGGGCGACTACACGTGCGTTTACGAGGTGGAGGTGGACGGCGGTCACGTGTACACCCGACGCAGCGCGCCGCTCTCTCTCAAGGTCTCCGATCTGACGCCGAGCATCGCCGTGCTCAACTCCTCCTCCTCTACAGACCTGGTTTCAAAGGGCCAGCAGCAGGGGCAGGTAGGGGCAGACATGGTTTCAAAGAGCCAGCAGCAGGGGCAGGTAGGGCTGAGTGATAAACACTGGTAACACTTGACAGCACTTTTTCATATTTTCTTAGCTAGTGCCAGCGATTTTCATCTAAGTCATATTTCGGTCCATGTTTCCCGTCCTGTCGGACCGGCCTGCCAGTAATTTTAGCACTCATCTTAATTTGGCTATACAATTTGTTTTTGAATGTTATTGACAGGCTGTTAAACCAGGCCGTGCTACAATACAACAACACAGTTTGGACAACAGATGTGTAAAATAGAGACAGGATCTGACTGTTGGCACCAAAAGATCTAAGTCTACGTAACGAGTAGATACGTTGCTGTATCCTCTTACAGATATACTCAATATGTGAGGACCATGATAGGTTGGCATCTATCATCACCCCCAAATATTTGTATGACATAACTTGTTTAATATCAGTACCATGAATAGTTACAGGTGGTGTCAAGACCTCAGGAGCGGTACCAAATATAATTTCTTCAGTCTTATCGGTGTTAATGTGACTTTTATCACACCACTCCACCAACCGATCAACACTACGCTGGTGATGTTTATATTCCTCCTCCTCTATAGGTGTCGGTGGAGGAGGGTTCCATGTTCACCATCCGCTGTTCCATCCAGGATGAGAAGCATCCTAACAGCTCCTCGTCGTCCTCCCCCTCTTCCTCCTCCTTCTATCTGGAGTTCAGCTCTGGACCCAACAGCCAATCACAGCCATGCGCCGCCGACGGCTCCGCCCTCTTCCTGGTCCCGGCGGCGCACCGCGCCCAGCGGGGCGCGTACACCTGCGTGCACCGCCTGGCGGCCGGCGGCTACGTGTACACCCGCCGCAGCCCGGCGCTCTCCCTCGCCGTCAGGGAGAGAGACGCTGAGCGTCCAGGAGATCGTCGTCCGTCCATCAGCGTTTACCCAGCCATCGGCCGGACGGATTCTCCTGAGGTGTTGGAGGGGTTCGGCTTCACCGTCACCTGCTCCGTGCGGCTGCCGCGCCCTGGCAGCTTCTTCAACCTCACCCTCCACACCAAGGTTATTATAGTTAACTAAAACTGACTAAAAAACTAAAACTAAAATTCAAAAAAGTTTTTTTTTTTGTGTGTGCAAAAAACGATAACTAAACTAAAACTGTAATGTGGGTTCAGAAAACTAACTAAAATTAACTGAAATTATATCCCAAAATATCCTTAGTTTTAGTTTTTATAAAGCTTTTAAATCCAAAATGTGTTGGTGACCAGCATGAGGAGGAGATGCTTCTAGATCTTCTATCCACTACTGAGTTCCATAAACACTGGGGGGAAAATTGTGTTCTTGTGGGAGAGTGCAATCATCCAATCTACTAAATAAACTCAAAGCAAGGATTGAATACCAACTGTTTCCTACTTTGGCACATTTTTAATCCTGACAATACCTGACAACCAAAGCACAGAAAAAAAATAACTAAAACTAAATATTTTCACCAAAATAAAAACTAGCAAACCTGCTCTAAAAACTAACTAAAACTAACTGAATTAGAAAATAAAATGTCAAAACTAACTAAAACTAAACTAAAATGAAATAACTCTGGTTCCACACCCAGGACTTCCAGGAGAACGTCCAGAAGCCCTGCAGTGTGGACGGCTCTGCCAGCTTCCAGTTCCCCACAGCAGACCACCGCTCCCACCACGGCAGATACAGATGTTTGTACCAGTTCACTGACTTCAACGGGATAAAGTCCAGTCTCTGGAGCCAGACCCTCTCCATAGCCGTCACTGCCCCGTCCGCTGACTCTTTTCACGACGACTACGACTATGTTCCCGATCCATCGGATAACTGAGACGTAGTTTTTTCAAGTGTCAAGTGATCCAAAATGCTGCAGTCTTCTTGGTCTTTAACCAGACAAAAGTCTTGCATGTCAAACTCCCCTTCTCCATCAGGTCCGTATCATACGGATTAGGAGTGGATGTAACATTTCCCAATTGGGGGAGCAGGAGAAAATGGTATGGGTGCGACTTTATCGCAGCCGCACCCATACCATTTTCAGTTCCAGGACTTTTATTAGTTAGAAAGTAAAGCATCAATAATAACATCAGTTGTTGTTGAAGTTACAACAGACACGCAGCATGCATAAAGCTAAAGGTCTGACTCAGAGAGTTTTCTGTTTTCCATGATGAAATGCTGTTGGTTTAGTGGTGCCACAGCTGTAGTTAGTTAGTAGCAGTAGTAGTTTTCAAATACTTTTAAATATAAGCACTGAAATATCTTGGGTTGTTGTTTTGCATGCCATCATGTTTGGTGGGGCACTCTGAGCATTTAGGGGGGCATTGCCATCCCATGCCCATGCCTAGATCCGCTGCAGACCTGATAAAGAACTAGTGAGATCGAAACGTCGTCCCTTTCTTCAATAAAGTAATTCTTTTCCATATGACTGGTGTGCGGGCTCTACTCTACTACCATGATTGACATATTGGCCCTACACCCACTGTCGATGTGCGTGTAAATACATAGACTTGGATGTTCTAAAATCTACCATCAAGGCAAGACAGCAAGTATTACCAACTACAGTACATTCTGTCAATCCAATAGCCACAGCCACTCTGTATAAGCCATCAGGGTTCCGATCAACACCTAGAATCTATTGCACACATAACCAATGGTTGTAGTGCATACAAAAATGTGTACAGTATATTGCTTGCCATGACCGTATTGTTGACCTTGTGGACCAGACAGTGGCCTTGTGGTTAGAGTGTCTGCCCTGAGACTGGGAGGCTGGGGTTCGATTCCCGGTCGGGTCATACCAAAGACTGTAAAAATGGGACCCAATGCCTCCCTGCTTGGCACTCAGCATCAAAGGGTTGAATTGGGGGTCAAATCAACTAATGATTCCTGAATGCAGCGCACTACAAGAGATGGGTCAAATTTCACTAATTTCACTGAGGTAACGTGAGTGACTAATCAGACGACTTTGACTTTTTGTGTCTGATGCAGTGTGAAAATATGTACCATTTAGTGCAGCAACGTATAAACATACAAGAGTGTTACCACTCTGGTTTAGTTGTGAATGTGATGTCTTTGCTATCCCAAATACAGCTGATATTGTTCTTGTTGACACCATGTAGTCACAAGGAGGTTCTGATTTTGGAGGTGGGCTGTGTCTGTGCTTCATACATGGACCAGGCATTGCAGGATAGCCGCATTGCGACTCTAGATTCTTTTCTTTTATATTGGGAATTTATGTGAATCTAGAGTCGCATTTAGCTCCATTCACTCGACCGCTGGCTAAATGTCACCAGTGATCTGCTTGTATTCAACAAGTCAAACTCACCAACTTTGCAGCTGTAGAGAAAGCTTGGCGTATCCTCTGTCGATCTGCAAGGGTTTTGTGCCATAAAAATCCACCGTAGACATATTATGAGTTACTTTCCGTACGCGAAACTCCTCCACAACAACACACAGGTGCCATCTTGACTTTTTACAACGGGCCGTAAAACACGACGAACGGGTGTGCGTTCGTTTAATACACGGACGTGCCTGACAGGGCGATGCGTTGTCAGAGTCTCTAGATGGCGCTGCGTCCCGTCAGGCACGTCCGTGTATTAAACGAACGCACACCCGTTCGTCGTGTTTTACGGCCCGTTGTAAAAAGTCAAGATGGCACCTGTGTGTTGTTGTGGAGGAGTTTCGCGTACGGAAAGTAACTCATAATATGTCTACGGTGGATTTTTATGGCACAAAACCCTTGCAGATCGACAGAGGATGTGGCAAGCTTTCTCTACAGCTGCAAAGTTGGTGAGTTTGACTTGTTGAATACAAGCAGATCACTGGTGACATTTAGCCAGCGGTCGAGTGAATGGAGCTAAATGCGACTCTAGATTCACATAAATTCCCAATATAAAAGAAAAGAATCTAACGTCGCAATGCGGCTAATTGCAGGATATCAACCATTTCTTGGAATTATAACAGGTCTAGGGTATCGATGTAGACTTGCCGTATTGATATTTGGAAGCCTGGACCATTTGCATAAACTGACCATGAATGGCCTAAGAATAACTCACGTGGCAAAGAGCAAAGCTAAACAACGTGTTAAATTCTGCATTGTATCAGCTGTTATGGGCAGTTTCAACTTAAGAGCTAAAATGTGTGTGTGTGTGTGTGTGTGTGTGTGTGTGTGTGTGTGTGTGTGTGTGTGTGTGTGTGTGTGTGTGTGTGTGTGTGTGTGTGTGTGTGTGTGTGTCTCGTACTGTCATCATCTTCTCTCCAGTCTCTCTGCATCTTGTATTCCTGTGTGTGTGTGTGTGTGTGTGTGTGTGTGTGTGTGTGTGTGTGTGTGTGTGTGTGTGTGTCTCGTACTGTCATCATCTTCTCTCCAGTCTCTCTGCATGTTGTATTCCTGTGTGTGTGTGTGTGTGTGTGTGTGTGTGTGTGTGTGTGTGTGTGTGTGTGTGTGTGTGTGTGTGTGTGTGTGTGTGTGTGTGTGTGTGTGTGTGTCATACTGTCATCATCTTCTCTCCAGTCTCTCTGCATCTTGTATTCCTGCTCCAGAGTCAGAGGTTCAGACGCTGTTAACTGTTGTAGCTCTGGAGACTGCATCCATGTATGATACCTGCACACACACACACACACACACACACACACACACACACACACACACACACACACACACACACACACACACACACACACACACACACACACACACTGTTAACTGTTGTAGCTCTGGAGACTGCATCCATGTATGATACCTGCACACACACACACACACACACACACACACACACACACACACACACACACACACACACACACACACACACACACACACACTGTTAACTGTTGTAGCTCTGGAGACTGCATCCATGTATGATACCTGCACACACACACACACACACACACACACACACACACACACACACACACACACACACACACACACACACACACACACACAGTTAACTGCTGCAGCTCTGGAGACTGCATCCATGCATGATACCTGCACACACACACACACACACACACACCAAATGGGGTTCATTTGGTTCCATTTGTACCCTCTCAGAAAAAAGAAGCGTCTAAAGAAATCCATTAACATGGTGAAAATACATCTTGATGATGTCATCAAGATGTGTTTCACCATGTTAATGGTTTTCTTCAGACCTCCATTTCTAGGGAACACAGAATGGGGAAACGTTTTTTATCATGTCCACCAACACCTCTACCTCTAAGGTATACTAATGACATATTAGAATGTTGAAAATGGGTGGAATTCCCCTTTAATACAACATTAAACTCCCAGTGTGCGTCTGTGTGTTTACCAAACTTATAGCCAGGGAGCTGGGATAAAAATATTTTTAATTAAACAACAAGCCACACTGTGATCCTAATTTCTGTCACTGTAAGTGTCTAACACCTGCAGAAACATGTGTGAGTACTTTATATTAGAAAACGGAATGTTTATGCACATGTAAACCCGCCTAGAACTCTATAAAGTCACCGCATGACTGTATTGATAATGACAGTCATGTTTAATGCAGAGCTGGACGAGGACATTTGTGCCATAAAGAACCTTTTACCTTGTCCAAATGCAACTCTAAACACATTTCCATAGAGATGTGTTTGTCCGGTCTGCATTCGGAAGGAAATTATAACCTGAACGTCTGTAGTTTACAATAAAAATGTTGTTTTCATCCACTTCGTCTCTGCATCTGGCAGCCATCTTGGATTCCGCTCCATTGTAGATGCGCAGCGGCCGCTAGGGGGCGCTAGAGCTGCACAGCCTGTTGTACCAGATTCAGATTGAGATAAAGTGGATCAAAACAGTATTTTTTACTAAAAACTACAGGCGTTGGGATTATAATATTCTTCCGAATACAAACCAGACAAATAAAGCTATACGGAAATGTGTTTGGATTTGCATTTGGACAAGTTTAGAGTTACTTTGAGACACAGAAGTCCTCGTCCAGCTCTCTGTGAGTGAAGTTGGTTTAGACTCTGGTAGGTACAGTGATGTGTGTTATTTCTCCAACCTGGGAACGTGCTGTTCATTATAAGGAACCAGCAGCACCTTGTCTCCTTCCAGCACAGTGTTCTCATTGATCCTCATGATGATGGAACTGTTTACACTCATTTACACTATTAATAATAAACGATACAAACACATTAATATTATGATGTCTGTCATCAGCATAGAGTAATAAAATAACAGAGACCTGACTGGAGCGACAGCCCCGCCCCCTTGCCGTTCATTTCAATGCAAGTTGCTCATTGGCGCATGAAGCACCCGGAAGACCGCCGGAAGTGCGCCTATTTCCGCATTTGGGCACCAAAATTTGGTGCCCCAATCAAGGAACCTAAAATAGAAGGAAGGGAAGCTAATCTGCCGCGGCTGCGCCATGACACCTCGGGTGGCAAAACTCCTACCGGAAGCCAGGGCAAATACATGGCAGTGGATGGCAGCACGCTGATTTTTTTGTAATCAAATATTATTTCTGAACGACTGATACCATTGTAAGTTAAGCACTTCTGGAAAATAACAGAATACACATAAGACATTGTGGTCTGCTGTGTTGCTTTTCGATGTGTACACTGTTTAATGTTATATAGCTATCCAAAGAACAAAAAGTTTGGGTCTGATCGTTCTGAACGTGACGTCACTGTCTGCGAGACTGCAGCTGGGTGCTATTGCAAAGAGGGGCAGTTCTCGCGATGAGAGGCTTGGCAGCCCAGGCAGACGCATTTTGTGCTGTTTAGATAGCTTAATAAAGTGAAATAGTTTGCAATTCGAAAAACACCCACTCAGACAACAATCTGTGACATGTTTTCTTTTATATTCCTGAACCGATTATATGACATTGGTCGCAGTCGTTCATAAATCATGTTTGTTGGCAAGAAATGCGGCATCCTCCCATCGGGGACCGGAGATCTCGGCCCGCCGCGAACTCGGACCGAGCAAAAGTGCGGAGATCTCGGCTAGGTGGTGTGGAGAAGTCGGCTAGGTGGTGTGGAGAAGTCGGCTAGGTGGTGTGGAGAAGTCGGCCAGGGGGTGTGGAGAAGTCGGCCAGGGGCTGTGGAGAGGTCGGCCCAGGCCATATACCAACCACCATGAAGCCATTTATGCTTGATATTTCTTGCTGTTGTGACAATAGACATGCAGAGGCACCATTATCACTGCATATCAACCATTATCAAGCCATGACAATAGACATATAGGCACCATTATCACTGCATATCAACCATTATCAAGCCATATGCATGTTCAATAGACATGCATACCAACACGTATCACTGCATACCAAGCCATTATCCTTGATATTGCCCTGCCCAGGCCATATACCCTCTGAGAAACAAAACAGTCAAACATACATACATAAGAAATGTCGTTTATTGAGGAAACAGTTTACAATTTCAACATTTTCATTCTCTAGTTGTGTAGACTTGCGTAGAAATTGCACAAGCAATACTTATACTCGTTTGCTTCATTTAATTACTGTACTTCAAGGCATATGCACATTCATTTAATTGATGTAAACATTAATATAGTGTGTGATTTGATGCATTTACATTGTATTTAAGGTGGACAAAAAGTAAGTAAATAACTGTAACCTACTGTATGTAAAGTATATTAACTAACCATATTGCTGGGTTGTTCATTTACCCCAAACTATGATTGAAATTAACCATATTGCTGGCTTACATATAAACCATACATACTTTGTTTATTTACCCCAAACTATGATTGAAATTAACCACATTGCTGGCTTACATATAACCCATACATACTTTGTTTATTTACCCCAAACTATGATTGAAATACATACACTAATAATTAAATGTTGAAGTTGAAGTTGTTGTTGAAGTTGAATAAGTAAATGAATAACATGCATATCAGCCATTATCAAGCAATTTCACCTCGGGTCCAAGTGTGAACATAACATATCAGCAATTATCAGTCAATCACTTCACTTTTGCTGGACCAGGGAAACAAAGCAGTCAAAACATTCACTAGATCAACATGACAATTAATCTTCTACATTCTGTTGTGTTAAACAGTGCACAATAATAAGGATAATAATATACAAGGGCTTAAAACAGCTGACACTAGCTCACTAAGTAACTATTCCACAGACATGGGCCGACCTCTCCACAGCCCCGGCCCGACCTCTCCACAGCCGCGGCCCGACCTCTCCACAGCCGCGGCCCGACCTCTCCACAGCCGCGGCCCGACCTCTCCACACGATTCGGGCCGACTTCGCGGCGGCCCGACTTCTCGTGCGACCCTGCCATCCACTGCCATGTATTTGTCCTAGCGCCGCATTTCTTGCCAACAAACATGATTTATGAACGACTGCGACCAATGTCATATAATCGGTTCAGGAATATAAAAGAAAAAACATGTCACAGATTGTTGTCTGAGTGGGTGTTTTTCGAATTGCAAACCATTTCACTTTATTAAGCTATCTAAACAGCACAAAATGCGTCTGCCTGGGCTGCCAAGCCTCTCATCGCGAGAACTGCCCCTCTTTGCAATAGCACCCAGCTGCAGTCTCGCAGACAGTGACGTCACGTTCAGAACGATCAGACCCAAACTTTGTTCTTTGGATAGCTATATAACATTAAACAGTGTACACATCGAAAAGCAACACAGCAGACCACAATGTCTTATGTGTATTCTGTTATTTTCCAGAAGTGCTTAACTTACAATGGTATCAGTCGTTCAGAAATAATATTTGATTACAAAAAAATCAGGGTGCTGCCATCCACTGCCATGTATTTGCCCTGGCTTCCGGTAGGGGTTTTGCCACCCGAGGTGTCATGGCGCAGCCGCGGCAGATTAGCTTCCCTTCCTTCTATTTTAGGTTCCTTGGCCCCAATGCGGAAGTATTTCTCCATGAACGCGCCCGACGCAAGGGATTATGGGAACCATGAACGAGCGCCATCGCGCACGAGCAAAGGGAAAAAAACATCAAAAAGCATCAAAAAACAAGCTTGTGGGTTTGCATTGAGCTTATTATCTGTCATATAATACATCCGTTGTGTTTTGAGAGGTAGTATATCACGTGAGGACCGCTGGTTTATTCAGAAAACGACTTAAAAACAAACTGCCCTGTCCGCGTGCACAAAGCAAACGAGCGTGCGTGCTCTCCGGCGGTCGTGCATGAATTCCACCCGCCTGCAGTACCAAACTTGGCCACCAGGGCTCCCCTGCTTCAAGCCTGGAGCCACTATCTGGGGCCGTGGTCATCAGTCTGTTCTGCTGCTACAGCAGGCTGCTGCGGGGATGTTGCCACGTTGTGGGAGGGAAGTAAGAGATAAGCATCGAGGTCTATGGAAACAAGCCCCAAAATAGCAAACAGGCACATTTACAACAAAACACATATTGAGTGGCAAAATGTGGAATATATATTTTAATATTTTAAGGACACAAATCTGTTATGGACGGTCCCCGACTCCATGCCACAAATTAAGGCACCGACTGAAATTACTATTCTCCCCCCAACCCCTTTCCCCCTCATCCTCTACCTTCACTATTTTTGCCGCTTTATAGATATTAATATTTGTATGTGTCGAAATGTCTTGATGAAATGTACAAGGTGGCCACTATTGTTATTTGTTAATGTGTAAAAATGTAATGCTCACATTCAGCAGTTTTGTTGTAGTTTCATTGTATTTGAATTCTAGACATAATGTACTGTATATCTACACGCTGTTAATAAGGAGAAAAAACATGAATTCATGCAGATTTGAAAATGTATGTGAAATTAACTCAATTAATAATTAGGAAACAAGCATAAACCAGCAACTATACTTTAGAAACAATCCCCTAAAAACCCTCAGTCTAAGACAGTCCCAGATCGGCTTATAATGAGCAGACATGGCAACACTGCTTCACTTCCCTATCTGCTGCTCTGTAGCAGCGTCACACTGTGAGGGGATGTCGCCCTCTGCTGGCCTGGAGCAGACACGACATGTTTACAATAGACCGACACGGCTTAAGACAGGAACGGACTTCCGGTTTCTAGCGTGGGGTAAACTTTGGCTTCGTCTCCATTAGATATCAATGCGCGATGAGGCAGGTAGTGCAATGCCGAGTGCTGTTTTACTTTTTGCAAAACCAATAACGAAAAAAAAAAACCCGAATTAATATTTATACGTTTGCCATCAAAAGTAACATACCGTTAGAAGGACAAAATAGCTTCAACCATCCAACTAAGTCAGTACTGGCCCTTGGTGTTTAACGTTATGGTAACTTTAATTCATCATAGATATAGAAAATGTAGCCTAAAGTTGTTTCTCCCCAGGCAACTCGACCAGATAAATGTCCAGTCCAGTCCTTAATACATATTAACAACATAGTTCAGTGTTGAAAATCAGTGGTCTTCCCCTTTAATAACATACGGGCAGCTATCTATTCCGATGTTGTTTAACTTGTTAAGACATCGTGCCTTGTCCACGAGCAGTAGTGGATCAAGATGAGACATCGTAAACAGTTTAAAACATCATATTGTGTGAAATATTCCATTTTGAAATCGCCGCGCATAACACTGCAGTCAACGAGAGCAACATTTTCTTTACCCTACGGGGGCGGAGCCAACGTTTGATGACAACACGCCGTGTCAGTGTATGGTTTAAACTCTTCACAATCTGATCCCTATACATTTTTTTTATTCAGCATTTTAGCCACGGACCACCATTTGATGACCGGACCACCATTTATATTCCCAAGGTGGGAACTCTCTCTAAAAAAAAGAAAGAAAAAAAAAAAAAAAAAAAAAAAAATATATATATATATATATATATATATATATATATATATATATATATATATATATATATATATATATATATATATATTACAATTGTGTAGAATGTCGATTCTAAGGATCCATTAACAACCTCCATCATTTATCTCCTCCTCCCACCTTTTCTTTCTTTCTTTCTTTCTTTCTTTCTTTCTTTCTTTCTTTCTTTCTTTCTTTCTTTCTTTCTTTCTTTCTTCTTCCAATGAGAAAACTTTCTGAATCCATAGCAACTCTCCATATCACTAATCCCCTTTCACAACCCTCTGGTTACCTTTTCTGAATTCTGGACACTGTCCTTGTTTGTGCTTCTTGGTTGCCTACATTGTGTCAGAACATTATTCTGTGTAGTTACACAGTATATTGTACCCAAAATCATATATTCTATAAAGTTCTGTGTGAAACATGCAATGGAAAAGGCTTGGACTTTATTAACAAATTGTTTATCATATAATACCCAGGGCACATGGAGCTTACTGTACGCCAGGACTGATTGGACCAAAAGGTTATTGATTGATTGCAGCTGTAACAGTTGTGTACTGTATAACTTGGATATCATCGGCTAGCAGGGGCGAATCTAGGCATAGGCATGGGGGGGCAATGCCCCACTAAATGCCCAGTCTGCCCCACCAAACATGATGGCAAGCAAAAAAAAACAAAACAAAAAAAAAGTTATGTCAGTGCTTATATTTAAAAGTATTTGAAACACTACTGAAAATGGTATGGGGCGGCTTCATTATTATCTACAAATAGGCATTTCTTTTTTATTATTTGCTATTGTCCTATAACTACACAAAACTACATCTGGTCTCAAAGGTTCTATAGTCTAGTTCTATAGTTAATAAATCAGTGTGTAACAGGCTCAATATGTCAGTTTGTCACATCCAGTAGATCCTGTGATGATCTTTTGTGGCCAGATATATTTTATTTGACTATAGGGGGAAAAAAATCAAATCCATATTTAGCCCCATGTTTGAATGCCCAGTGCCTCTGTCAAGCAGCAGATGAAAAATAACACCCATCTTTTAGTTTGTCAAATAACAACCTAATTTTGAAACCCAAAGTTGCTCATGCATTCATCACTAAATGTCTCCCAGGCAGACAGTGTGTGTCCTGGATAGAAGACCTGGCCTGGTGGAGACCTGT